>OZ026830.1:2274118-2897484 GCA_964023185.1 Macaria liturata
GAAGATTTTGTTGGTCAGTAAAGTTAAACATAGGATGAGATAAATATAGCACACCTTATAAACACGGATTTGCGGCCTTAGCGTAAGGACTCACGGAGCGGTTTTTTCCTTGAGTTTTGAGTTCTTGAGTCTTTCTGGTGAGTCCTTAGCGTTAGCAACTGTTACAAAGTGTTTTGTCCCTCTCTCTCAATGCAGCTTATTTGTATTTTATATCAATGGCGGTGACACACCAAAATCTGAAAGGTTCTGGTGTCAGCCAGCAGCTGCAGCGCGCGCGAGGCGGCGCAGGCGGGCGCGAGGCGCGCGCAGTGCAGCCAGCCCAGCGACACCAGCTGCACGTGCTTCACTTCTAGTGTGTGATATATTGTGTGTGGTTTTCAAGTACACTCACATCCTTGGCGTGGTGCGAGTGGAAGGTCCTGGTGTCGGCCAGCAGCTGCAGCGCGCGCGAGGCGGCGCAGGCGGGCGCGAGGCGCGCGCAGTGCAGCCAGCCCAGCGACACCAGCTGCACGTGCTTCACCTCCAGCTTCTGGTATATCGTGTCCGCTGCGAGCGCGTTACCTGGAAATATTAAAAAAAAAAACAATGTATCAAGTGTTTTTTTGTATCATTGTAGTATAGTTCGCGTAAGCCATGATTCAATTTAGCTGTGATTGGTGCGAGAGCTAAGACGCGCGGGGGTGCGGCCGGTCGGCGTACCAGTCAGGACGGGACGCGCGGGCTGACTCGTCCTCTTGGGCAATGGAGTCGGTGTCGAAAGTTTATCAAGCCGGTCTAAGGGCCTCTGACATAGCTTAACGACTGCCGTACTAGAAAAACAGCCGAGCCCTACAATTTAACGTGTCATCCGACCCACGGAAGCGCACAAAATGGAATGCCACTTTTCGGTCATGTCTTTTTTTCTTTATAAAAATATGATATTACCTAAAACGTGGTATAGTTTGACGAGCAGCAGCTTGGCGTGGAAGTTGGAGGCCGAGTTGTCCAGCACCAACTCCAGCAGACTCAGCGCTTCAACTATTAGAGCGGGGTTTTTTGTCTGAACCGCTGGAAAACAATGATACATTTTATATTTAATTAAGTAACACTTAAATAACAAATAAAAATCATTAATTTTGCTTTCGATTGCTGCAACCCTAGAATTCAAATTACATAGATATAATCAAAACCACATCAAATTACATATAAATCATGTCAAAACGAAAAAAAAAAACATTGCAAATACGATTAAAATAAGTTATTTCAGTCACGTTAAAAAAAAAAAATACTCAACGTTCAAAAAGTAAGTTACTAACTTTTTTCCGTGTTTCACTGGTTTTGGACAAAATTTACATTGTTAGATACTATACAAAGAGTCCTTGATTATTTCTCCTTGAGAAGCTGTTTATCACAGGCAAGATTGAGGGTAAAACCGCGGGGATGCAGCCCAATGCGTTGTGGACTGATCAGATTCGCACCACACTCGATATGAATGTTCACGAAGCCATTTACACGGCAAAAGATCAGAGTCGATGGCGCAAGATCGTGCGGGTGAAGATGATCCGTGGCGGGGCCCCGACCCTCAGCAGAGAGGAAAACGACGCGAGGAGGAGGAGATAGTATACAAAAATCTGCATGGTATTCAGTACCTATTCATAATATAGTAATAAGGATATGCTGCCAGCAGTCCACATCCACCAGTGGTGGCTATGACGAGCCGTGGTCAGACACCGCAGGTAGTGCCTCCGAGCTCTCCGGAGTATGACCGATACATACTAGCATACTCACAAACGTATTTATTTAGATTACTGACGTTTTTTGTGTAGTTTACTTGACCAATTGAAGGCATCACGCTTGTCCATTCCAGTTGCACTATCAGATATTATTTTATATTACAAGTTTTTAGTTTTCACTTTTATAGTGCGAACTGCTAAATTGTGGAACTCCCTGCCTGACTCCCTGTTCCCCGCGGAATATAACCTTGCGATCTTCAAAGCGAGAGTGAATCGGTTCTTACTGGGTAAGCACGTTCCATCCTAGACCGTAATGATTGCTTACCATCAGGCGAATTACGGTCAAGTGCAAACCCATTTCATGTAAAAAAAAAAAAAAAAAAAAAAATTTTGTTACGTGCAATGCTCTCTCTTTGAGTCGTATTTCCTCATGACTGAGGGTCGCGACTCCCCAGCAGAATTAATTCGCTAGGGGAGATACATCATGGTAGGCGCCCAGGTTCTTCCACGGACACATGTCCTCGGATCAATGCAATGCTATGAACAATGAAATAGTGTGGTAAAAACCTGCATAGTAGTAATGATGTGCAGCTAGCAAGCCATATCCATCGGCGGCCCCAAACTCGGTGGAGGTGGCTGTGACGAGCCCCACGGTCAGACAGCGCAGGTAGTGCCTCCGGAGAGTGGCTGCGAGGGCCTCCGAGCCCTCCGGGGGCAGGGGGGGCGCGGTGAGCCGCCACGCCGCCATGCACGAGATGTGGCGCTGGATGTCGTCCGTCTGGGAACAACAACTAGTATTATGAAGGAGAAAGTTTGAAAACAAAAGTGAACGTTTGAAATTTATTTATGTTTAAAAGACTGAACCGATTTTGTACAGATCAAATAGTTTTTTTTATACCAAATAGGCTCACTCTTGACTACAACTTGCTGTCACGATACGATATGTGTGTACGATCTAGTGAGCTAAACTTTAAATTTGTATATTTCATAATAATGTAGGCTAATCTTCTAATATTTCATATCAATTTATTTCACTCTTACTCTCTTGCATCCAATGTTAACAAACCCACAAAGCTATTAGATGTAAATGGCCCTTTTTCGTCACACATGCCTGATAAACACCAGAATTAGTACTACACACTAAGCCAGATAATTGTCTAAATATACTAATTCACTTACATTATCCGGCTCACTATTCTCATCAAAGCCGAGACACGTGAGAAACTCCCTGCATTTCTCTTCCCTCTCGTTCTGAGGTATCATAGCTAGGTACTGTCTAAGGTCTGGTACTGCACATGGTTTGTGAGCGAACACTCGAAGGTATTGCACGCATAATGCTACTCCGTCGCCGAGGAGGGAGGTCGGGTCGCCGTCTGTCGAGAGACGGCGCCACAGTTCTAACCTGGGTGGAAAGGAGTAGAGGAATTAGTATATCACATATAAATGTATCAAGTGCATATATCACATTCATCATGCTTATAAAAGTCTTACCTAGCTAAATAAGGCCCTCGCAATGTCCGTCCAGAGGACATGCTCTCCACAATCTGACAGATAAACTCATGACACTTCTCAGCCGTGTCATCAGCATTGTCAGAACTGTCACCACTTTCCTCAGACTTCTTCATCAGCTCGAAGACAGAGTCAAAGTAAGGCATGTAATAGTCCCATCTATCCTGGTTATCATACAATAACTCTTTGCAAAGTAGATTGAGCCGTCTCCAATGACCGAGTTTCTTTAAATATGGGATGCAGGCTTGAGCGTTGGACCCAGGGACTAGCTGAGCATATAAAGGCGTTTCTATAAACTTCAAGACTTCATCATACTTGTCTTGCAGCTCTAAAATCATGATGTACAAGCGTATTTCTTGTTCTGCTTCCAGTTTGTTCTCAGTGATGAAGTTCTCAACCATTCTCTGGGCTAGAGCAAGGAGGATGCCGCGTTGCTTTGGGTCTTCTGCAGATTTTGCCTGAAAGTAGAAATATGTAGTGATGAGCTTGATGTCACCACTAATCACACCAGCAGGGTGTTTCACAAATTCGCAATGTTTCTGCTCGGAAACGAAACACCAATCAAATACATCAAAACTGTCTTATTTTAACCAATAACGGTCATCCAGCAATCATAGAAGTTACAAGGAGTACTACAATTGGCGTTTCGTTTCCGAACGGAAACATCCTTATTTGTGAAACACCCTGCTGTCTTTGTTTTAATACCTTATCAATATTTAATACTCACAAGCGTGAGTCATCAACTTTGAATACAAATTACCTACTGCCTCGATAAAAGGTGTTGTTGATCTGGTATGGTGCTAGGAAAACATAAAAAGTTTTACTTAATTACTGAACAAAATAAATTCTAGCCATACAAAGTACATCCTAGCCAATTTTTTCTGAAATGGGAAAATATTTGAAAAACAAACAGAAAAAAATATACACAGCCCTCAATTAAAAAAAAAATAGAAATATATTCTGACTATAGTATTTATAGAACTCACCTGCAAAACAATGCTCATAACAGCCCAGAAGTAATATGGGTTTTTCGGTATAAACTTGTACAAGGCCATGGCTGCCCGTTGCTGGGCCTTATAGTCTCCAACTCTCACATAGGACATGAATAGATGGGTGTGAAGCTCCTCATTCTGGGGCTCGGCTTTCACAGCTGTCTCATATAGGCTGCACACTTTGCTTACTGGAAATAAATTTAATGGTAGAAGAACAGGCAAGTGCAGACATGGTTTAGTTAAAAATATATATATTTATTAGGTTTGGAATAAGATTATTGTATAAGCAAAATGCCAGCATTCTAATATATGTTTGTGGATTTGTTTGTTCCTCTTCCCTGTCACAACTAAATCATAGGGATAATGATGTTTGGTATAGCACACAAGCTACTTCTTATCCCGAAAACAACATAGGCAAAGCTACGGGCATGTACTAATAAATAATAAAAATAACTCATTTACACTTCAATAAAGTTTTTTGATAATCAGTCTGATAAATGTTGATTCACACGCAATGACAAGCAAATATAATATCACCAATATTTAAATTTTCCAAAGACTAATAAAGTTTTACAGTACACTCTCTTAAGAATAAACTATTAAGTAAGCCATGTTTAGAAGTATCAATTTACACAATAATATTGTTTGTAGCTATGATTGTTATTCCTAATATTTAAAGATGTGGTAATGAATTTTGGTATAGAAAAAATCTTAGTGCTTGCCATTAAGATTTGCGTCTTTGATTTCGATTGACTTCAATGAATTTATGTAGTTTATGTATGTATTCAGGGACAAACTTTAAATATGACTAGCTATATAGCTATTGACATGAGAATAACAAAATAAATTAACTTACGCTGCTGAGATTCGCGATAGGATATCGTCATCGCTTGTAGAGTCGAATCGTCACTCGGTTTTTCGTCGGCCAAAGCATCAAGTACAACTTGGGCTTCGGTACACTTTCCTAACCTAAAAAGTGCAAGAGCTTTCAAAGCTCGAGCCGCTTGGAGCGTAGGCGCCTTCTTTAGCACCTTCTCGGCTTCTTGCAGCGCTTTTTTATTATTCCCATTGTCTAACCAGTCTGAAAAACGCATATTTTCATTGAAAAGTGTTCAAATCCCCTGGGAGATATCATCGAGTGTGAAGTAGACAATATTTACCGTAAATTGGCCGTAGACGGCGTTCCACAATACCCCCGTCGTGCATATGCAGTGGTCGCACTGCCATTTTTCATTTACTAAATACTATTTCGCAAAATAAAATGCGATTTTGGGTTTTTTTCAGGCTTTTCGACAGCACGTTTGTTTTGCGCTTTTTAATCTGTATTTGTTTTTTTTTTTCATTTATGACATTGACGTCTATTAATTGCCAGTCATGATAAATATCTCGGACGAGATAAATAAACTATTAATAAAAAAAACTATTAAGAAAAATAATGTATAATACTCATGGAAGTAATATATAGGGAAATATTACTGCTGATCCAATATGAGCAGAGCGAGGCGAAGTATGACAGGCAGTTGTCTTTTTCTAACTAGGGTGACAATAAATTATATAATAGGATATACCAATTCATCTTCTTAATCTGGAGCAGTTTCTTTTGGGGTCCTATTTTACCTGCAGCTTGCCAGTCATGATGATCCCTAGCTCTATTGACGCGTTAAGTAACAAACACCAACAAACTTACTTACAAATAATGCACTTTAGTTTGTAACTTATAAGTAATAGTATCAATTCGGTTAATTGACAGGGAGGCAATGTAATCAAAATCATAAACATTTTGCAGTAAATACAATATTTATTTACAAGTTCATATTTGAATTGCATATACTTAGGTAGTTGCCTATATCCTATATTTTTTTACACTATCATGTGATGGTTTAAACTATGTACACCAATATAATCCTTTTCCTTGTGTTTCATGTACTAACCTAAACGAGTAACGTGTTATATTTAAGTTCTTTTGCCATTTTATTTTGATGTTTTCATTTTTAGGTAAACTGAAAAAATATCATATTGCACAAATTATTTCAAGCACGAGAAAATATGGTCACCTTAGTCCCAATAATGTAATCTTACTTAAACTTTAGCATACCTGTAGAAAGATATATTGCAGCCACTATAAAATTCACTTCTGCATCCCGGAACACTACAAGTTCTTACCATTTTGTTATTTTTACAATAAAATACATTTAAATTAGTTACAAATGAAATTATTTTTTTCCCGCCACCTTTTGTCATATAATGTCATCATAATTTAATGTTGCTTGTGTGAAAAATAGTATAATATTAATTTGTTACTTATTTTATTTTGTGTTAATTTCACAAATTAATTCAGATTTCTTTGTGTCAAGTAAAATTTATAATAAATAAAATTAAATATTATTATTTATTGCTAAATATTTCAAAACTTAAGTTGACAGTGACATTTATCACACATTATTTTTTAAACTGGCAAGCTGTTGAAGCAAGACAACAGCCTGCTCTATATGCCTTTCATTTTTGACCGATCTCACCCCCGATTTACCATTTATATAAAATAAACTTTAAGTGTAAGAACATAAGGTTTCTATTCGTATAAAATCTATTTCACAAAACAAAAGAGAGAACAATCCAGAGGGAAAGAGAGAGGTGATATAATAAATCCTTGATAATACTATTGAAACCATAGACAATGTCAAAAGTTTGTATGGCGGGAAAATTCAAATGTTTATCGTGGTTTTGAATAAACAGAAAATATTATTTCTACTTTTATTATAACTTAAAAATGTTTATGGAATCGATTACAGATTTTGTAGTTTCAGCTTACTAGTTGGCCTTTATAAGTACGTAGGTATCAATACTAATTTGTTACTAAATTAATTGATTTGAAATCTCCGAATCCAGCTAACTTACATAATCATTTTATGTAAAATAACGCGGACCGGAGCTAAATGTTACTTTCTTCTAATTAATAACGACTTCGCGGTTCCTTATTTTTATTTAAGCTTTCGCTACAACACTGGTTCTACTCCATTACGTCATCATACTTTACTTAGCAGCGAATACATTTTCATGCATTAGGTTTCTATTATTCTTATAGAATAAAAAACACAAAAACATATTTTGTAACATTTAATTTACTAACATAAATATAATTTACAAATGTCACATACCGTCTTATTTACTAAAAGATCCACCACAATGGATCCGTTTAAAATAATTTTAAAATTCACATTCGATCACTTTTTACAGTCATTCACAGAATCATTTCGTCTAATATCACTATTTTAAGGCAGTAGAAGTTACATTCGATAGGGTTCGAATTTAGTATCATTTGGCTCTAAGGTCTACAGTTTCGAAGCCAGAGTCTGGGATCGTGGCTACTTTGGATGGGTAGAGTTCTGGCGGGTGTTCTCTGGACAGAGACGACCGTTTGTGTCGCGGCGGTGGTACGGGGGCAGGAGCAGGGGATTTTGATTTGAGCAGACTCTTGATCCTCATGCCACCTCTGTAGTAGTACAGGTAGATGGCAGCGAGCGCCGAGACCGTGACCAGCAGTGCCACGACGGCGATGACCACTCCGTACCACGCACTGCCGGTCTGTTCCTCCGCCGGAGCGGGTGTCGAGGGCCGTCTGCCAGGCGGCACGTACGGCGGCCTCGGTCGTCTCGTGGTCGTCGTGAACTTGTCTCCTATAGCTATATCAGCGCACGCTCGGAACTCCTCCTGCGGTCCGCAACCGACGGCCTCTGTACCATTCTCACACTTCCCCCAATTATTCCCAGCAATATATCTCCACTGCATCACACAGTGAGAACATTCCAGACCGTCGGGCAATCTGTACTTCATCTCGTAAACTCGGTTCCCGTCTTTAGGGTAGAATTTCGTGCCCTCGTTTCCGTCGACTCTGAGTACATTTTTGTCGAGACATTCTTGGGTTGTGCCTTTGGGTTCTTCGCAGACTCTGAACTCAAAGAAGCCGTTGTGGTTGGCGGTGAGTTCAACTTTGATGGTGATGGGGTCTTTGGGTGCGTATTTGCGGACTATGACGCCCTTGCCGAAGCGTCCGCCGAGCTCGTGTGCCCTGGGGGCGGGTGCGTCCCACGCGTCTCCACAGACTCCACATTTCCCTCCGTTCTTGTTCCATTGGCGGGAGAAGCCGCCGCAGTAGAGCTCGTGGTCGTTGTAGTTGTGAGGCGTGTCGAAGCCGAAGCGCCAGGCGGAGGCGCGCGAGGGAGGCTCGATGAGACGGCCGTGTCCGCTGGCGCCCGCCGCGCACGCCACCACTCCCAGCCACCACCAAACCACCTGCAACAACAAGGAGAAAATTGTTAGCTTTTGTTTAACTTACAAAAAAAACTTGTTGTTGCGTGGACATATCATACCTATACTCGTATAAAAAGTACCTAATTCCAGGGTGTAGTGTGATGTGTTATCAAATCCCCTGTCTATATTGACTCACAAATTCACAACCCTTTGCTTATCAAAATACTACGATGTCTAATTCTCAGGTTTATCCTAAAGTGAGACACAGAATAAATTAAAGTAACCAATGAGGAAATGTCTGCTAAGGTTTAACCCTTAATTTCATAGTGATGGAAATTTCCATCGTAAAGATTCTTTGTGTTTTATTTTAGTCTGTGATCCGAATGAATTTATTTATGGACATGTATCTGAACTTCAATATCTAGGCAACATTTTTGAACGAAAAAAAAAACTGTCAATGTCAACTAACATGGTCAATCATCTGTTCAGTTTAGACTTTATTCTACTTGGTGTTTGAAGAGTTTCTGATTGTTATTTTGTGAACATGTACGCAGTATATATCTTGAAAAAATAAATATTTCATAAAATAAGGTAAGTTTTCAATGTTTTACTAATTTGTTTTAGAAAAAATCATTGTTTTTAGGTGTTTTCTGGGTTTTTGTTTATGATGGAAATTTCCATCAATATGCATTAGTCGTTGTTCTACATGTATGGAAATCTAACTTATTAGCACTATTATTCTTTTATTATTTACTACAACTTTAAAATGATTTTTATAGATGTTTCAGCCAAAATGTCATTTCCTATGAATGATAGACAAATTGAAGAGTACTTGTCTGCTTTGGAAGGAGGATATCTGTCAGAAGATGGCATGGAAATATCTGATGTGGAAGATGATGAGGAAAGTATATTTTACACCAATAGAAATGAACTGCTGCAAGATTTAGAGCATGCTGATAATGTGGAAAATGATCCTACTTTACATGAGGAACAAGATGATGTCCCTGACCCCCCTCTCATTCAAGAAACTGACATCAGAAGCAAGAGAAACCTCTGCTTGCTCAACATGGGTTTTAGATAAGAGGAAGCTGATTTGGAAGAAGAGATCACTTCAGTTTTCTGAGTCAAACATTGAATTTGAAGGCAGCACTGATCTAGGTACTGAAATAACAGCCCTGAAAACGCCATATCAATGCTTTGACTACTTTTTCACACCTGAACTGTGTAACAAAATAATTACAGAAACTAATCTATATGCCACCCAACTGAATCCTGAAAATTGATTTATTTTGTCTCAACATGACCTGAAAAAGTTAAGGTGTAAGTATCCACATTGTGCAGGATACACCACAATAAGCTGTGCCAAATGTGGCATAAATTTATGCCTAAACAAAAATAACAACTGTTTCACTAAGTTCCATACTACCTAATATCATTGCCTATATGTATATTACCTTTAAGTGCATAGTGATGGAAAAATCCATCACATAATAATATTCAATTTAATATATAAAAATAAGTAGCTACAACATTGTTAATATTTTTTTATGTAATAAATACAGTTTTTCTACTTGCTGCATATTTTTTTTATTTATAAATCCATACTCATAAATATTCCATGCATTTAAGGGTTAATGTCCATCACAAACACTTTAGATTGGCCGTGTGATTGACCTAGTTAAAGCGTTATGGTATACAAACAATCTATTAACTAGGTACTACCTTGTAAAATTAGAGGTGGCTATACAGCTGTTAAATTACTCGATCATAGATTATGTAGGTGATAGAACTGACCTACAACCGTTTTAATTTCATCGATTCGTTACAAATCATCGCGGTTACGACTATTACGCAGTATTACAACATGAAGATAGCCTATTTCAGTCACTTTCCTTTAGATAAGCTATTCAGATTGGTTCGACTTCACGGGTGAATGGTTTTTTCGATTCGAGATTTTTGACGGTTTTAATTTTTAAGTTGAGATGAGCGTGGATAATATTTTATGATGGAAGATTTTTTACCATTAAGGCCACGATATTTCACCCGAAAACGCTTTGCGCTTGGAAAAATGCCTACAGTTGCTTTTTAGCATGCAACTCCACGCCGTATTAACATGAGAGCAAGGGCGAGAATCGCGCGCATAGCTCCGGCCGACGAGTCTTGTCGACACGCAAACAATTTTGCACAATTTGAGCAGTTTTGCAGACGTTTTTGACGAAATAAATTCATATAAAATCAGCAATTCAGATAATCTATTTATGGTTTTCTACTCCTCTAAATAATAACATTATCTTTTAGATATAATTAAATTGGTTTAAATTTCTGTACTAAGTACTTTTGGAAAAAAAAGTCAAAAATATTTCAAAACAACTATTTTTCAAAAAATAAACTATCGAGCGAAGTACCTATACGTAATCGTGTTTTGGCGTTTTTTTTTGTCTTAACACTGAATCAAAATTATATAAACTGAAAAAAAATTAGCTCTATCTTATAAACTTCTATTTTATTTGATTTTTATGAAATGTCGATTTCACATAGCACCCCGTCTTAAGTGGAGGAATTGAATACCTATGTGAACTTTTTATGTTGAGAGTTCGTTTTATCTGATGAAAATATGTTTTCAATAAAATTTTGTTGCTATGTTTGTCAAGAGAGAGTTAAATAAAATTCTTATACATACATCATAGACAAAGTAGGAGAAAGTTACTTTTAAATCGCCATATTTGCATATCCTTGTGCAAACTCTCCACATTGAAGTAGGTGTTCTGTTGAAGTGCGACTATAGATACTTTTTATCACAATTTTACACATTTAGTATCTAAATACTGGTTTTAGCGAAGGTTTGTGCATTAATAACCGATCCATCTTATACCCGTACCACAAGTATTTCAAAATAAATGTACCTACCTACCTACCAGTTTAATAAGAAAAAATATCTATTACAATTTTGATTAAATTATACTGAAAATGTGATGAGGAATCAGCATTTTGCCGAGAGTTTTACATATTATTGGTCTAGCATACTTGTTGAGCTGATTGTTAAAATGTAAAACTTGAATTTTGAAAAAAAATCCGTTACTACGTGCAAGCCCGCTAGCGGAGAGATACATAGTACCTAAGTTAAATACGAGTAGTACTTTTATGACTAGCATTATGTCACCGTTAAGTTCGAGACAGCGACACTTAACTGTAAAGGTAATAACAACTGTAGGTACATGCACTAGTCATTATCAGATGATTACCAGAGGTTAATGACATCTGACGCAATCTGCACAGCGCCATCTGTGTTTTTATACCTCATTCTTGGCATAAATCCATCATAAAAGTAATCGTGATCGTGACATTGGATCGCAGGTTGTAAAGAAGATTCGCAACAAGATTTTCGTGAGCAGTATGCATGTGAATAGCTACTTAATTATGGTAATTGCACTATCCGACTTTAGATGCGTAGTCGTGGGAAAGTTAAGAGGCGGAAAATCAATTTGAATTTTTTTTGTGTACCTACCTAGCTGTCAGTTTTTACCATGTACTTGTGTGAATATGAGCAGTGTGCTCGTACAATGGATTTTCGTAAATGATCAAAAAATATAGTAATAGGAATCTGACACTTTTCAAATGACGGTTAGGTATA
Organism: Macaria liturata; assembly: GCA_964023185.1. Classification (NCBI taxonomy): domain Eukaryota; kingdom Metazoa; phylum Arthropoda; class Insecta; order Lepidoptera; family Geometridae; genus Macaria; species Macaria liturata. The sequence goes on from OZ026830.1 coordinate 2,286,211, forward strand.
TGTTGTATTTATGAAGTCAAAATAATGTATGTGTGATTTCCTATACATAGAGTTCCTTATTGCCTAAATAATTAAATTTTCTAGGTTCCTATTACCTATATATTATTATTTTTTTCTAGGTTCCTATTATTACATACTAAGTACTTTTAGATCAAATTAATTTTATGTTAATATTTATTTAATTACTAAAATCATTACTTAATTCAACGTTACTCTACCTAGTTCGTGGGAAAAATTGTGCTAATTACAAATAAAACTTTAATAATTTGTTTAAGTGCTGTTTGTTAATTGTATAGCACATTTTATACAAAGAGTCGATCATTGAAGAAAAGTGGCAAATGCTGCACAGACAAAAGCAGGCTAATTTATCACTGAATTATTTAGTTAAAAAAATCTCACAACACAAAATGACACTATTGTGCCTATTTATAAACTTTACTATCGAAACAATTGACCAAGTTTCCATCTAAACCAGATATCCTATATTTAACCGTGACCTAACGTATAATTAATTTCAACAACATATTTTCTCACACTGTTTTGTGAGTGGCGTAACGAAACGTATTCACTTGAGAAAGGAAACTTTTTACTCTATCAAGCTGTTTGTATATAAGTTTAATTAGTTATTTAACTTTGTGTAACATTTTAATTTGTTATTTTATACACTACCTAACTATCTATTTAAATACTTAAATTTTTAGTAGTAAGTATTTTTTTAAGTATTTTGTGTTTATGTTTGTCTTTTTTTTCAATGTGTGTTACAATAAAGAGTTATGTAGGTATCTATTTATTAATTACTTTATAGGTTGCAGTTTTTAGTCTCGTTCTTTTTTGAGGCGTTTTTTGATAAAAGTAACTTATGTTTGTGCTTGGACAACATTTTAGTAGGTACTGATGATCTATTGTGTACATATTGTATATCAATTTCTTATTATGCATGTCCACAAGTTTCGCAAGAGATAGAATCGATAATGCCTTAGTAAAAAATCTTTGTAAAAGTGTAACAGACATAATTCTAAAGACAGTTTACAGTTAGTCATTCTAAGTAGGCACTATATTCATACTGTAACATAACTCATTCACACACTTGCAAAACTTTCACCTTTACAATATATTAGTGTTATTAATGTCCAATAAAACTGCAACCTCTGTCGCAATAAATTGAACTGTGAACAGCTGGTGACCGCTTCATTCGCGAAACAAAGGAGGTAACATTCGAAGGAGGCAACACATCGGCAGTGTTGCCACATGCGTCTGAAACAATTGGTTTGGTAATGGCAGGTCAGTTAGGACGTGAGAGGTTTACAGATTTAGGCGCGGTTGTTGTAACAGTATGGTGAATAAATCAAACATCCAAAAACATTTTTTTTTTCTAAAGAACCTTGCTAGTTCACAAATTTAAACTGAGTTAGCTATGATATACAATGCATAACAAACTTGAAGTTAACGCCTCGGTTTTATGACTGTAACAAAGACTTAGGTATTAATTTGTCTATAAAACACCAATTCTTTTTTTTCTAAATGAGGAAAAAATTAAACAACTTTTATCAAAAATTTACAAAATATCTAAACTGTAGCTTTAGAAAATTTTATTTTTACCGTTACTTGCTGGTTTTACAGAATGAAAAGATTTTTTTCGCAAAACTGCATGGCATTTGGCCACCTGAGAAACCTATGTAGAGTTATGTAGAATATCAGTACATATTATATTATGCTGAGTATATTAATAAAATTGACTTACTGTTTATAGGTGCGTCTTTATTGTTATTGTTTACTGCCTATTGAACTAATACGTTCACAGAATAATTAATAGTATTTTAAAGAATAAATCACTGTTGATCAACTTGCGGTTTTATGTTTATTGTCTGTGCAATTTAAAAGTTTGAATTATGTATGATTTGAATTTCTTACGAAAATGATTCACGATAAATGTAATTAAAATGTACTCTATGACTCAGGTCGTGGTCAATTATTTAGGCATTATTAATAATAAATATAAGTACGATGACCTCCTTAGTTATCTACAAATACGAGAATAAACAAGCAAAATTATAATGTGTGGCAAACTAGAGTCCGTACAACATAACTTTGCGCGCGACTGGGCAGCACTTATAAGATAAGATAAGATATGTCTTTAATGCACACCAAAGAAATTACATAATAAAAAGAAATTTAAAAACTAATTTAATGCACATCAATTTAATTAATTTAATGCCACACACACGCTTAAGGCCACGTATGCCAAGTATTGGCCTCTGCTTCTGATCAAATTGCAATCAGAACATTTTAGTTCCAATTTTATCCGCGCGCAGAGTTATCTTGCTTGAACTCTAACTTGTAATGAAGATAATTGTTTTTAATTAAAACAATAATTCTTGACTGTTTCTTACAGGAATAATTGTTAAATTGACAATGATAATAATTATTTATTAACATAGTCTGAGTTATCTCGCAATTGTAAGTTATATTTTTTGTCTAAATTATCTGTCTAAATTACCTTAGTAGGTACCTATACTGTACAATTTTATCATTCTTTAATTGATATATAGTTCCACAAACGCATAAAACAAACAAACTAGGTATTAGGAAGCGGTTCACAACTTTGTCTGATATTTTATACGAGTAAGTCGGTATGTAATACGCACTACGCGTAAAGCGGAACAAGCTATGCATGTACAAACTTCATGGACTTACAAAGAATTTGAGATAAGTACGGAATTTAAATATGGGCCTTTATGTGAATTATTTGGTTTATTAAAGTTATTTTTGTCAGATCTGAAAACTTTTTCTGACATAGTGTGGGTATGCGCTTTCTTTGACTATTTCGACAACTCAACAAGTCAATTCCAAAGAATTAGGTAACGGGTCATAAAATCCCTATACATAAATTTCTTTCTTCCAGGTTTCTTCCAGGCTAACGTTACCTACGAGTGCACATATGCAGTACATATTTTGGCTACATTTTATAGCATGTCTTAAAACTATATCTAAGAGTTTGTATAATTTTGAGTCCTAGTTTTGTATTCATGTATTTTTTTGCTTTACCGGTAACATATATAAATTATAAAAAAAAATGCAAAGTATTACTCTAACTCAAGCTATAACCTCACCAACTCGTTACATAAGCACAATAAATCCAGAAACATTGATGTTTAGAGTCGCTTTGAGTATAATATGTTGTCAGTTGTTAGGTATCGCGTGGAGCACGCTACATAGCGCTGTATTGTTCATTTATATGCCTACTAAATACAACCAAGTTAAACACATTACTACTGGACTGTACTTTTCATGTTAGACCCATATCACAGCCCATAGTGAGTATTTCTTTAGTAATCTATAAGGAGGACGAGTTTTGTTAGATGCTCGAGGGTGACCACTAACAAAAATATTAAATTTTGAAACTGTCAACTCAAACTATAGTTAAATACTTGACACTGGCAAATACGCGAAGAGTGTGACGCCAATATTAAAAAAAAAAACTAGTCGAGTATTATTTTGGATGAGTCGCTAGTAAACCAACCTCGCATGAGCATCTTATTTCTCAGCACATTTGTTGTTTTAATCTGGGCCTACCAGGTTAGTAAGTGTCGTAGTGTTCTCCTAAAAATCTATGGTTAGTGCTTATGAGAGTGGATAAGTCTAGTGCCTGCTCTTATTGCTCCAGAGGCTTCTGCTATGCTTTATAAAAACTGATTAGTTTTACAATTAAAAGTGTCATTTGATAGATAGATAGATAGATAGAACTCTTTATTGTAACACATATACAGAAAAAAGACAAACAAAATTAAAAATACAAGAATCTGCTACGATTTTTTGCGACTCTACGAAAGTGCTACGTAACAGCAAAGACATCAACGCGTTCCTGTCTACGCGGAATACACGCTATTAATCTGTTTCGTGTATTGACACACATCTGATTGATGCTCGAGGAAATAAATGAATTTATCCGAGGAAGAATTTATACAAATTTTGAGTAGATGTCATCGCGATGTCATGATATGCAGTTAAATTCTTAAAATTAAAATTTCTCAGTTTGATGGCCTATCTTCCCACTTGACATTGGCAGAATTGCGAAGTTAGGTATATCTTCGCAAATCTTAAAGCCATAAAAAAAAACCGCTAGCAGTTAAGTTTAAGTTAGTAAGTTAAATAAATAAATATTCTGGGACATTGCACACAGCGCCATCTAGCCCCACACTAAGCAAACGCTTGTGTCGTGGGTACTAGATAACGGATATAATACTTATATACTTTTCTTTTATAAATACATACTTATTATACATACAAACGACCAGACTCAACACAAGTAATTATAAATTTCATAAATACTTGTGTCAAGCGGGAATCGAACCCGCAACCCCTAGATTAGAAGGCAGAGCCACTACCAACTAAGCTAACAGGCCAGTCAAGTTAGTTTAATAGTCTGATACAAAAATCTAAATTATCAGAATAGCGCTTTACTCTGTATACATTTAAACTACTCATCCGAACAATGTAAGGAAGTTATATAACTTAGTTTAGTTCCTGTGCAACTTTTCTCACGCTTTACATTGACCAGCGTCGTTTCAGTGCAATTGGCTATCGTAATATCCAAGATATTATATGAACTTTCTACCGTTGACACGAAATATATATTACGGTCACTTTTATTGTGGTCGTGCTACGCTTAATGACTTGGCCTGAGAAATATTTTTTTCAATGTTTTTTTTAATTATTTTAATAGCTGCAATGATTTTTTTTTTTATTACATAAACATACTTGTATTATGTAATACTTTCACGCAAAAAATAACACGATTTTTCTCATAAGTATCATGAATATAACTACAGAATTCAGTCACAAACAAAAATACAGTTTATTCTCACGATGGAAAATTACTATCGCTCTTTTCACCACAACTAAGTAATAATAATAATAAATATTTCAGGACATATCACACAGCGCCATCTAGCCCCATACTAAGCTTGCGCTTGTATCATGGGTACTAGATAACGGATATAATACATATATACTTTTTTTTGTAAATACATACTTATTATATATAGAAACGACCAGACTCAACACAAGTAATTACAAATTTTAATATGCATAATTACTTGTGTTATGCGGGAATCGAACCCGCACCCCTAGATTAGAAGGCAGAGCCACTACCAACTAAGCTAACAGAGCAGTCAAAAGTATACATACTTTCATCCAATTATGTAAATATAAGTACATTAAATACTATAGTTCATTTTGCGACGTCATTATGGATTCTAAAACAACAAATTGAGGATAAAAATTAGTTTTTTCTTCGATTTTTCTTTGGTTTTGTACAAACATTTAAATTGCATAATTTTATTGCGTTAAACACAATGCGTAGATTGAATCGCATTTCACTTGTATTCCATAACATTTATGTTCTTTCTTCTACCATTTACCACCAACCAGTTTTCTTAACAGCCACAAAATTATTAGTTATAGCACCTGTCGTGCTGAAGTCGAAGGCAAATCGTTAATAGATTTAACTACTATCTTTCTAACGGAGAAACCCTACGAGCAACAGTTTTCACTACTTGCTTTGATATTCAAGTATCTTCAGTTAGTACTTGAGTACCTATCTTAAGTATTTATTAAACTTTCCAACTTGATACTTATACCATTTACATCACGGCCAGCCCTTATATTACGAAGAAGAAAGTTTGTGTCTGCGTGTTACTTCGTCACGTCCAAATATTTGAACCAATATTAATAACATTTTGCATAGACGTATACCCTGGATTTACTTAGATTTTGAATCATATGACACACTAGCTGTGCTCGCGACTTCGTCCGCGTGGAATAGTTATTTTGGGTATCATACTTATTTTTACAAACAACCTCTTCAGCTTTATAAATTATAGCTGTTACCCACGACTTTCTGAACCATTTTCGCAGCGCACGTAACGGAAAACCCTCAAAGATGAATAATTTTCCCCGTTTTTCCCACATTTTCCGTTGTTTCTTCGCTCCTATTAGTTACAGTGTGATGTTATATAGCCTAAAGCCTTCCTCTATAAATGGTCGCTTCAAAACAAAAATATTTTTTCAATTCGGACCAGTAGTTCCTGAGATTAGCGCGTTCAAACAAACAAACATACAAACAAACAAACAAACTCTTCAGCTTTATAATATTAGTATAGATTTAGCAAATAAGTATTCTTTGTTGCGTATTTATATAGATATAGGTAGGTATATAGCCTATGGGTGGAGGGCAGAAATCAGCCATAGTAGTAGTGTATCTTTATACTTTTTTTGTAATAACATAAATATAACTAAGTATATAAATTTTTCTTTATACCTATTTTTTAGGATGCTAGCTATTGATTGCTTCTTGGATAAGTACCTACCTACCTTTTAGGTGCGCAATTTATTAACAGTCTACATGCGAAATTTTGAAACATTACGATAAATTTAGACATCACGACATTTGGTCACGACTTCACTCAACATTTAGTCTACCTAATACGTCTTGTAGTCAAGCAGAACAAATGTACACACGTCACAATATCAAATTAGTCACAGAGAAATGGGCAAAAAGTTTGGACAATGGTCAGAAAGTTCCGTTCTCGTTTCGTTTTCACTTTCCGTTTGGATTCGACTCACGATCTTGTGTGCGTGGTGTGAATGAAGAAAGAGACCGGTTTGGTGCTCGCCTCCTTAGAGGGTTCCCCGTAACCTTGCTGAGTTTCTTACACTTTTGGTTTATCTTTTGTTTTACTAGTTTTGCTCGCGGAAGGAGGATTTTATTTGGATCTTTTTACAATGAAATTGTACAGTTATTACAAAAGGTACAAAAAAGAAAAGTATATTTGTCGATTATATTGTTCATTGTTTTGTCTTCATTTACATTGATTTTTGGGTTGGAGGTACTACGATGTCCCGAGAGTGAAATGAGCTATACTTTTCTTCTCAAATCATTCCGACCAAAGCCTACTAACCGCTACTATAAGGTATGGGTAGGTATTACCTATACTATAGGTTATAGTATAGGTAATATAAGTTCAATATAATGTTTTTTTCCGCCGCTGTTGATATTTTTTCTGATCTGCCAACTTTCAAAACATGTAGATAAGTGTCATAAGATATTAGATTCATTATTTTACTTGATGAACAACTAGAAATAATTTACTTGAGAACTGGCACAATACAAAGCTATGACCAAATAAAAAAATAAAAACTAGAAATAACTACACACTTGGATACTTAAAGATACTTTCTGTACACGATCCACGCATAAAAGGAAATGGACTTGAAAAGCTAAATAGGCACTAAAACCACTTCCTACCTATGTATATCTAATGTCTAGTCCAGACCCAGTCAATCGCAGAAAGCATTCAGCACAGATAACACAGCACGCTTCACTGCAACTTGCAAATGCATGTTACGCAATGCAATGACGACTTTATGCCGTTGTATTTAGGACGCTTGCACAATAGAAGAGAGATAGGGCTGTTGCTAGCGGCTTCTTGACAAAAAACAGATAACAAATACATGCAGGCCACATTTAATATAATACTTTTATGGTGGGAATTAAAAATTAATTAAGAAATTGAGATGAGGTAGATATTTTCAGGTACTCAAATCTGTCGCAAAGCATCTAACGGTGTGTTCCTTGTTTCTAATAGAAAGAAATTCAGAATCATTCTATTACTGCTATGCTCTACCGTCGCCTAAGTATCACTTGTGCAATGGTCGGTTCAGGTATTCCAATAGTCAAATATTCGGCTAAAGCGTAAGAACTGTGTCTTAACATAACATTTATGAAGGAAATGTAATTCAAGTTTTTTCGTAGGAAAAGGAGTGCCACTGCCGCTCTGCTTGCATATGTTTATACGAGGATTTATTACATAGACACGAGTAGCAAATAAAAAGTATATTTGTTTTTCTTTCACGCACTATCGAGAGACAGATAATGGTAATCTTTTGACACGGTTTTTATATGTTCGGTGACACGGTGGTAACTACCCGTAGTATATAATACCAACAGTGACATAGGCTACTTTTCATTCCGCCAAAAAAACATGCAAAACCGTAAATAAAACTTCACAGTGTGCAATACGTCAAACGCATCCCATTTCCTTAAACTCTCTCTTTACTTGGAAATGGTTGACATCGTTTACCTCAGGGCCTACTAATTAACGTGATTACAACAGTCGTTAGCTAAACCCAATTAACATGTGGTTGTTCCGCGTTTTACTTTGGCTTAACATTTGTTATGTTGGGAGGTATCCTGTGCATGAATAAAAAGGTTTTTGAAGAGGCGTCATGTCAAGTTTCGGAACTATAAGTGAAATTTATTTTATTTATTATATTAACTATATGTCTGTCTTTCTGCCTAAAAAACAATGATCAAAATAAAATAACAACTATATGAGCACTTTTTATAATCTTTACAAGTTTATTGATAACTAACGTATAATATTTATAGGATAGGTTTCACTAAGTCCACCAAACTCGACCTTTCATTAATCATCTTTGCAAATTAGTTCCAAGTGTTCGATTTGATATTTTGACGCATATTTTAGCAAAGCAAGAGTGGTTATGTTGCGGACCAAAGGCATACTAGATACTGTAATTTTTATTACTTACGTTGCGACAAGATACGTGGTAATTTGTAACGCGGTTGGTTGTTTATTTTTGCTAAGTGCTAATCTCACGTTAAGTTTGTACAACGCGTAATTGTAGTTTTTTCTAAGAAACAGTCCCATATCTATATTTTGCGAACCTATACATGCTACGTTGTTACCATACAATAATATGATATACCAGCTTGATACTCTTAAGAATAATTCTGTACACCCTGTATGTCGGAGGTCATCCTACTTCCGACTGCCTTCCTACCTCGTGACCTGCATTGAAAGCCTTCCATTGTTCAAGACGTAGCTAATTGGATCCATCTTTCAACTGTTAATTGTTAACAAAACAAACACAATCCCTTCATGTGCTAACAGAATTAATCGCTTGATTTGTCTTAGAGGAATTCCAGGGATCTTAATTGTTTGTCTTTTTTGAGGGACATCTTGCCAATCAGCTGTTTGTATGTTTGTCAGTTCTAACTCGTTTTTTATTGGTTTTATGTATTGGAATTAGATAGGATTTGGAAAAGATGATGTTTTTGAGACGTAATTTTTAACTTTTATTAATATTTGAATTTCGTGAGTGTTTCATAGCTTTTACAGAATCATTTTGTGTTTCATTGGATAAGCGTACTTTTTGAACTTAAGGAACAGTGCAACCTTCATCTAAATTGGTTCAGTTGTTTTTAGATACATCAAAGTATATTGTAAGTAAGAGTTAGTTTCGGAAAAAGTACAGGAATCCAAAAAAAACATATAAGGCAAGTGAAGCGAATAATATGAATAATTTATATTTCAAGTAAGTATATTTTATTCAATAATAAACAATATATACACATATATGCACTAATAAAACTAAATAAGAGTATGTACATTTAACCTAAATTTAAAACATCTACATGTGGTATGGAGCCAAGAACGCTGGCTGCATTCCCACGCTGGATTGCTATTGGAATCCTTTGCGCAAGGAACCAGCCAGCGTTTTTGTCTCTAGTGATGTCATTCAACCTTTTATTTAATTTTTTTATAAAAGACTTCGTGCTTTTACCCCACGGACCAAAAGTTATATTTTGTTTTCCAATTTTTTTATTTGAATTGACTTGTAACAAATGTTATTAATAAATTATTGTATTGTATTGAAGCTGCTAACATCTACTAGTCCTATATAATGGACTCTAGTTTTCTCAAAACACATATAAATATCATTTAAGTGAGAGTAGTTAAAACAAAATTAGTTACATCGCTCACAAGTCAATGGCCAAAACCATATTACTTTCTCACTACTTAATTACTTTTTAAGAGACAAATGGATTTACTTCTTGCTAATGGTTTATTTAATTAACTATTGGAAAGGGGTAAAAGTTTACGTTTTTTCGGTCGCAGTGACGAGTACTTTTCTTTTTGTCTCTTTAGTATCTAATAGTGAGTGGTGAGAGTAAGATTTTTTATTGTTTCTTTGTATTTCTTTTGACTTGGAAAAGTAACTAACAATTGGTTTAATGATCTAAATGAAGGCGTACTTCTGGTATTTTATTGACATTTTACATTACAATACTAAGCTGAATAAATTATTAGCTGATTTAATTAACAATTAAGGGAATATATTACGAAGACCCACGGATATCAGAAAACAAGAGAAAACCTTATGCTACTACTACCTTTCATATTATATCGTAAAAAGTAGCACTGAATGTTTGAGCATAAGTTGCTTAAGAAGAACAAAAGGTATGTCAATACAAGATAGAATACTAACCACAGTATAGGCAATAAGACAAATGTTTTGAAAACATCGTTTCGTGTACCTTTAAAATTTAATTTGATAGGTATGATTGCTTGTTGATAGATTTTATTCAATTGTTCTCCTTTATTTTTGTAAAGTTACATTGTCCCCTACGTGCCTACTTTTATATAATACCAGTGTACCTACATAATATGTATGTAAATACGCAAAATTCTGTACAAAATATAAATCTGATTAAAGTTCCCAGAAAAACCTCCCCACTCTCCTCCTCTTTTCTGTTCCCAGAAAATTATAACCCAGGGGTCTTCAACTCTAGAGCAAATAGGTTTCTTCTAGGCAAGCGTGCTACATCTTAGACTATAGTGGTGCTTAACATCAGGCAGGCTATAATCAAACGTAAGCCTATTTAATGTAAAAAAAAACAGTGCTTCGGCAGCGTATTGAAATATTAGCTTATAAGATGACTAGAGGTTAAATTGTTCGCAACTGCACTCGTATTATTTCGGGAGAGTAGCCTATATAACTCTTAGGAATCTATGTATACTATCACCATAGCAAAAATCACGATGTTCTGACCCCAGATCAATAAACCAACAAAGCGTATGAATTTAATATAGTCGAAAGTATATCTTTATTTACAATAATAAAATATAAAAACAAGGGAAGAAAAACTAAACATACTACTTCTAACTACTACAAAAAGGGGCACTTAGAAAATCTTTAGAAAAGCCTAAAGATAATCTAAGTGCTCCAGCCCACTACCAGAGGGCAGCGTGCCCAGCATACTGGCCGCATTACCACGCTGGATGGCAATGCTGATACGTTGAGCCAGAAAAAGGCCAGCATTTTGGTCATGCGTCGCGTCAACCAAGCGCTCCGAGAGGTTTTGGAAAATAGTATGGGCTCCCGGACCCCACCCATCCCTGCACATATAGTCAGGTATGTAATGTCCGTGGGAGGACCTGGGCGCCCACCACGATGTATCTGCCCAAGAGAACTCCCCTATCGAATTAATTCTGCGGGGGAGTCACAACCCTCAGTCATGAGAAAATAAGACTCAAGAGAGGTATGTAATAGACCTATATAATACCTAAGTGTAATATCTAGGAGCAATCTAGTCCGTTGGCTTACGCGGAATGTGACTAAGGCGGTCTTGCCAAAGAACGAGTGTAGCGAACCACTTTCTAGGCCACTAGCCTGCTAGTTTACCTAGGTACGTAGGTAGTACTAGTTCCTGGAGGTTAGTGACATTGATTTATCATATTTTATTACAATTTTGAAGGCAAGCAATTAGAAAAAAAAACACATAAACAAATGCTCTGTGAACCGCGTTGGATATGCAAGGAAGTAATGTCCGTGTTGTATGCTTTGTAAATTACCGTAAAAACTATAGTTTAAAATTACAGCAAAGATACTTTAGCTGCGAAGTTTTACGTTTAATGCTTAAAATAGTTAAGCTATAAGTTACTCGAGTACATAATAAGCTCATTGGTTTTATAGCAAATCTAGACCTTCGGGTAAAAACCACTGTCCGTTTGATTTATATTTTTCATACTACCCTCTGATATTCCAGTAAAAGATATGTAGGTATGTACATATGTATCATTATCGTCGTTTATCCAAAGCAGTACAGGCATGCTCCATCTTGGGTCACAGTGTCCCCTTGTTCGGGGATCGCTTCAAATGTCTGACTGCATAGAGTAAAAAAAGGTATGTAATGCTTGTGAAACGAAATATAGATATATTTTCCATGATACCTAAATCTGTGCGATTGTGACGTAACAGAGTCTATGTCGTAAGTACTAACTAGATATTTGCACCTATAATGCGGCTGCAAATTCGTGGGAATGAGAGCTAGTGCATCTAGATTAGATCTTTCTGCTCTAAAAACTGATGTGAAATGAACTCCGAGTGTACTTACTGACTGAAATAAAAAGAAAATACAAACGCATAGGTAGTAAAAGTAGTATCAGCACAGGTATTTCATTTTGTTAATTTATGTAAGCCATATTTATTAAAAAAATTGAGGACGTAGTATGTAAGTGGAGATTGTATACATAGAATTTAAGCACAGGTAATGCCAAATTTAGAACTTTGACCCCTATGTAGCACCTAGAGTAGGTAACTGAATTTTAAAAACCATGTGATTCCATAATACCATTCGAAGGAAATACCTACCAGTTAAAAGTGACTTTTATTTTTGTAAAATACTAAGTACATTCTTACTTACTAATTCTACGTACTTACATATTTACTGCCCAGTTAGACTGTTATATGTTATTTGAACTCATTTAAATTTGATTTGTACGTATAATGTTAATGTTAAATTTTCTGGTATTCAAATAAAAATGAATGTTTAAATAAATAAATAAAGAGAGTTTGTTAAAAGCACACAATTAATACCATTCCACCGTATCTGACATAATCCGTATTGAAGATTCTAAAAATAACTAGCGTAAAATGGTTTGACCCAGATTTTAGGTATGGCGTTGAAGCAGTAATGTGTATTGTTTATGTTATGCAAACTGCTTTGTGAGATCGATATAGAGAACCATGGAAAAAAGCGATAGTTAGAGATCCGGTAAGTGGCGATGGGGCAATTTTCTAATTAATAAGGCTGAACATCCAATACATATTTATATTTATTATCCTTCTTCTTATCGAATGAGTGGCCCACTCTGTTGTCGAGAGTTTATCAAGCCACCGTAAGGGACTCTGATATGGCTTAACACCTGCCGTACTAGAAAAACAGCCGGGACCTACAATTTAACGTGCCATACGACCCACGGAAGCGCCCAAAATGGAATGACACTTTTCGGTCACCCATCCAAGCTGCTCTGCTCTGCCTAACATTGGTAATCGCATGCGATTACCTCCGATAGCTGAGTTTCATAAGTTATGAATAAAATAGCTTGATGCATACATACATAAATGCAATACGTATTCTAATAAATTATAAAAACCAAGCTTGTGTGTGTGTCTATGTGAACGGGTGAATTGTTGGCTGAACTTTGGTATAGAGATGAATTGCATTTATTATAACACAGGGGCGCCGCTAGTATATTTTTTTTAATAGTAAATTAAACTCTGGAAAATACGTATTGTTTTTCCACTGAAACTGCTCCTTAACCGGCTTCAGTAGTAGTTTAGTTTTCAGTCTATATGTCATCTTCTTCTTATTAAACGTAGATCTGTTTTATTTAAACGAAGTCATTGTTAGAAACAGTTAACAGAGATGAGCTGTCAAACGTGTGTCTATTTATTTATTTATTTATTAATAAACAAGCACTAAGCTAAAACACACATAATAAACTTAATGAATGGAAGAAAATAACGAGCACTTAAAGCCCTCTTGACGCAGACCTAACTAACAATTTTAAGATAATTACTTACAAAATATAAATACACATATTACATGCTACTTTAAACAATTAAGAAAATAAAAATTACATAAATAAAGAGTACATAATACATATTATTATAACTACATATCTAAGCTTTAAAAAAAAAACATAATAATATAACTAAAACATACAACAAAGAAAAAATAACAATGATTCTATAATGATAATCCCAGTGTCGTAGCTAACTATAACTTATTGGTTGTCAAACTCTACCGGAAATATTAAAGAACAACCGTGAGTAGATTATCACACCAATCATTTATTATAATAACGTAATGCGTTGCGATCAATTGTCACAGTAATCATGTCATTAATCACATAGGAGTTAGGTAATGGGAAGTCATAATGTAGATCGAGCCAGGAACAAAATTTGCCGAAGAAAAATTGGTAAGTATTGTTTTCCATATTATGTCAATTTCGCTTGAATTGTGTCTCACAAAACTTTTTTTTTTTTATTGTGTCTTATATTTTGCTATAAATATGTAGATACGTAAAAGATTAGCTGTGATTTGTAGATATGTTCATATGCATTTATATAATTATATATTTTGTTACATGAGATAGGCTCACGCTTGACTACAACTTGCCTGATGTTAAGCAACGTTATAATCTACGATCTAGCGCGCTTGCCTAGAAGAATCCGATTTACTCTCGACTTGAAGACCGACAAATTATAGTTCAAGGGGAATAGGGATTCAGATTTCGGATTAAATTGAAGTTAGTTGTAGAATCTGGCACACGAGGAGTAGATCGTCCGGTCGCGAGATGGGTCGACAACATCGTCAAAGTCGAGGGTCCAACATGGATGAGGTCTGCACAAGATCGATACAGATGGCACATACAAAGGAAGGCCTATACCCAGCAGTGGGATCCGAAGGGCTGTGGATGATGATGATGATGATAGGTAAATTTGTCCAGTTAATTCCCTATATGTTCTTTCGTCTACTTACATTATATTTGCAATAATTATTCTTATTTGCTGGACACGCTGCCCTCTGGTAGTGGGCTGGAGCACTTAGATTATCTTTAGACTTATTTAGTTAAGTAGTATGTTTAGTTTTTGTTCCCTTGTTTTTATATTTTATTATTCTTCGCATCTAGCGAGTTCTAAAGAAAAATATAAGACAATGATCAACCAAATACTCGTTGATTCTGCTTTATAAGTAAGACAATAGAATTAGGGGCTTGCAAAATCTTTGCGTGACACGAGTATTAGAAAATCAGTATTTACGTTTAAAGAGCTCAAATCTAAAGTATTGAAACACGCTGAAAATAATGTCAAACAACGATATTAAATGAGTAGTATAAAGAAATCCAGTCACGATTTAAACTGACCTTCCAAGTTGTTAGTGCTATCCAATGTTGCTCAATTTCTTGAACAGTGCTGTGAACCGTGCTAAATTCAGTACGTATTTTACATTTGAAATAAATACGACTTTGTATGCAAGAATGTGTGCAGAGGTTTTAAAATAGGGAAACAAAACTACTGGGTAGTTGTTTTTCTAAAGGCTTATGTATACCCCAAGGAAGTTTTCAGTTCTGTTTACGTAAAACACTCGGATAGATTTACATGTATTATTTTGTTATGCGTACAGTATAATTTTCAAAGTATAGAGATCACTAATGCTTTGCCTGTGATTTTTACAGTTGGTTTTTTTCTTGTTTACTTGTATGTTGTAAATTAATATATGCTACACAAGAATAGGTATGAGTACATACATAAATGTAATCTATTGTATTTCAAAAGTAAATCAGAGATAAATGAGTAACCATATACATAATTATAAGTGTATGGATACCTAAGGTCAGCAAAATTGACACCAGAGTTCGCCACTCTTATTAGTACTTAGGTACTTGTATTTTGTAAATTTATAACGGAAACATTACGACATTTGGTAGTCAGTACCGTGTATGTACTTAATTCACGGGTAATATCATTAATTAGAAATTACATAAATTAATTAAATATTACATAACGAAAGTACTTAATCAATTCCAATTTCCCATTACAAATAACTTTCAATTTAGCGTGGGAGTTATTGAAATCGAGCAGCTTAGATATATACACATATTATACATACATATATCTCAACCTTAAATACCGGTCCAACTCGATTTCGAGTCCAAAGACACCAATAAATATTATTTACGTAGATAAGTTATATACATACTGTATAGTTCGTACTGTATAGTTCGTACCTATATATAAATTAGAACTGGTTTCAACCAACTCTGATAGCCCAATGTACTATTGACTAATCAGTTTAGACAAAATTGTTTAGTGATTGCACTTCTATTCTGTGCTTGCAACAGAAAAAAATAATGGTAACTTATGTATGACTGACGTAGTTTTAAAGAGTTTGCTTAGTTTCTATAAACATAAATAAATAAAAATAAAATAGCGTTTATTCCCTTAAAAAACTAAATACTTACAATGTTTTCGATATGAAACTGTTTCAATTATTAAAATAAATTATGTAATATTTTATAATAATTGTGTTATAAGGGCACCCAAGTACGGGTATAGGCCTCCTCCATTGCCTTCCAAGTAGTGCGGTCTCTAGCTAGTCGCGGCCAGGTTACGCCTGCAACCTGGGTAATGTCATCGCGCCACCTCTTCTTTTGCCGTCCCCTTGTCCAAGTGCTGTCTCGTGGGTAATAAACGTACTATAAGTATATTTTTTGTTCAATTTATTAATTCTTTTTCTGACCATTGCATAAATTTATTAGATATTTATGGTGTAGAAAATGAAAGTAAAAGAGAAATTAGTTCTATTTATACACTTTTTGTTTCACTGTACTTACAAAAGTATGTTCTGGCTTTGCACCTTAGCATTTTAACATTTGATACCTACATTTGATAAAATATCAGCTGGTGTGGTGTTATTCGCAGATATTTACCGAGGCATTGCGTGGCGTGTACCTACTTCCGATTTCGACGTTGTAATCAAGCTAATTAGAACCACGCATACATATTTAGTGTAGGATTAATATTTCCAGTAGAATTAAAATTGAATTAATTCTATGTGATTTTGATCAAAACTAAAGCAAAATAAATTAGAATTACACGGTCACCCATCCATGGACTGACCGCGGCGGCAGTTGCGCAAACGGATACCGCAATACGCGGAGCCACAGGAGCTTCTTTACTGATCATGTTATAGCCTAATATACAAGGTGTAACAGAAGGGTGTGACAATATTAAAGAGTATACATATATATCATGTAAGGAGTCATATACCAAAATATGAAAAATCAAATCGCATATATTTTTTACCATACAAAAATTAGATAATATTTTTCACTTGATTTCGTGGCAGCCCTAGCGAGAATTTGAATTGAATTTTTTATTGACAAATTAAAATTTGTCAAAAGTCAATGAACGCTCAAAATGATAAGATGTAGGGTTGCAAGTCTTAAAGTTTTAATAAAAGTTCAACTTATGAAATCTATGACCCTTAGAATTCTGAAACCTAGTGGGCTGTATTCTATATATACATAGGTATGTATAGTATAAGTATTGTCACACCCTTCTGTTACACCTTGTACATATAGTTTCTAAATTGGTTTTTTCTAGAGAAGTTTATTAGTTTATTCAATAGAAGATGCAAAACGCATAACTATTAGCATTTCAAAATCGATTTTAGTTCACATTGTTAAAACGAACACGTGCGTAGTCATCTTTATACATAATTGTATGTAGGTATGTACTTACTGTACCTAGCTATCAAACAAATCGTGCCTATATAAAATTGTGAAAGGTTCATATCGGCTATTTTACATAACAAGCCTGTGGTTACATAAAACAAACCTACGTGATTTAATTGCGGAAACAAAACGTGATTTTTCATGAATAAATCATATATTATCATATAATACTTGTCATGGGAATTAGGAGCTCAGTACATGCAAATCAACTTAAGTAACTAAAACCGATTTTGTATTCAATATAAATTTAAAAATATGTGATATCACACCTTCAATATTATTTTGTAATTCAAAGATTTTATCTATTAGGAATTATGTAGATAATTTTATAAAATGGTTGTTATTTTTTGGTTATATGATGCCATAGTTTTCGATTATAATTTCCGAGAACGGCCGTCAACTTATTTATAACTTAACTCATTTACTTAGTTCCGTAGTTCGATCACAAATCTGATGAGTCATAGAGTTTAGTCAGACATTTGGAAGTTAAGTTAGTTGTGCTCTTTGGGACAAGATTCCGAGAAATATGGAACAGAATCCCGGGTTAGGAGGTTATTTGAGTTCAACAGAAAGTGGATTTGCTTTTTCCTGGTTTTGAGTTTATGTCATGAGATATTCCCGTTTTTGTTAGTTTCCCTGTTTTATATTTATGTAAGAGTATGTCAGGTTTCGAGGACTACAACATTAGCGATGTATTTCATAGAATGATTTATCCACCACTTTTCTAAGTAGGTACATATTCAAATGAATGTTAATAAGTTTTCTAGGGCATCTACTTACAGAAATAAAATTACAAATTGAGGCAACGAATCCTCTACTCTATATCTAGAGTTATTTGAATTCATTTGTTACTAAAGTAGCCTTAAAAATGTACAAACTTTTTAATATTAGAAGGTAACAAACTTTTTTTATAAGTATTTTTTAATTTATAAAAAATAAATCAAAATGAGGTCAACAGGTGTAAGTAACAACTTCATGGAAGTGCAAAACCTCCTTGAGTGTGGTCGATATTCATATATAATCATGTGAAAGTATCAGTATGTATACGACCAAGGCAAGCCAATGTTATTGTCCACACAAACGGCCCAGTGTACCACTTGACAGCCTTTCATGCCAAATAGAGGCTTATAATTAAGTAGATTGAGTTGAAAATAGCATGAGGGTTTGTCTACAATAATTAGCCTAAACTTTTTTCTTGAAGAATGGTGTCGCACGTTTGTGCATTTTGCTTGCGGATTTTTAACACCAACTCGCTGTTTTAAAAGGGAGATTTGTATGTAAAATGTTGGAGAAATCTGTTGGTAGTTGTAGATACTTAAACATACTTGCTTAAGAACTTAAACAGTTACCTAATGAACAACTTTAATACTTTATGTGTTATACCTACTAATTAATCAGTGTTCAATCAATTTACTTATTCATTTGATCTCGGGAATCTTTTAAAACTGTGTTGGCAAGGGTGACGATAATTATGTTATTGTTATTGATTACCGAACCATTTCTGCAAATGGCATTGCAAATCGGTGTTAAGGGCAAAACCTTTGGGCAAAGCATGTAGTTATTTTAGTGAAGTAATTAATAAATTAGCACAAAAATGTATCAAGCTGAAATTCTTATCATATAGCATCTGGTCTTTACGAAAAAATGCTTACATATTTTTTAATTCGATAAATTTTCGTACGTCATAAAATTCTGTTTTTGCGAGAGTGCTGCATTTAAGTGACACATAGTCTAAGTACTAAAGAAAAGAAAAGTATTTTGTTCGTAGGTAATTATGAGTAAATAATAAGTAGATACACACAAAGATCAGCTGATCAAATAACTTACTAATGGGTGCCATGTACGTTACGTTTCATGTTGCTTCAGTCTTTATAAACAAAATATTATTTATTGTAAAAAAAGTTTGTAAAAACTACTTTCCCACAAAGCCGATTAATTCCAACATTTTGACATTTCCTTACTTTAATCGCAGGGGCATTATTTAAGTTTCACTCGAGGAAGTAAAAGTTTCTCTCTCGTTTCATAAGTCTAGATTTCTAAGCCATACATTACCTCTAAATAATATATTGGCTCTATAAAACACTTCCTTTGTCCCTACCCTTCGATAGAAGTGACAGAAACAACAGAACTGTTACTAGCTCACTTTCAAATTAGAAACTTGCGTGCGAAAATAAAACCTCAAACTTTTTACTCACGTTCATATTCCAAAATGATATCCTCAGCACAACATGAAATAGTAGCACTGGTCACTACTTTCTTCGGAGGAATCTTGTATAATTTTTTATTTGGATGTGTTTTTGGACCGGTTTGGTTGGTGTTCGGGCGGACGTGGAGTCGCCGTGCGCGTGGTTTGGTGACTGTCGAGGTATAAACATGCTTGCTAGCGCCTTTCGCAGGGGATTGACTGGTGCTTGTGTACGGGTTTGTTCGCTACTGTTTTACGAGTTTGGTCTTTGATGACTTTGCCTGGAAGAGGTCGCATAAGGTGATAAGACTTCAAAATGTGACTTACCTTAATTTGTAGTATCTTTTATAATTAGTGCCATGTGTTTCCAGTGTTTAATAAAGATGTACTTACCAACTGATCGATTAAAGATTAATTTTGTATATGCTTGCTGTCTGAGTGAAA
Source organism: Macaria liturata (assembly GCA_964023185.1). Classification (NCBI taxonomy): domain Eukaryota; kingdom Metazoa; phylum Arthropoda; class Insecta; order Lepidoptera; family Geometridae; genus Macaria; species Macaria liturata. The sequence goes on from OZ026830.1 coordinate 2,306,290, forward strand.
GTACAATGAAAATAAAACGATTCTTATGAAAAAATATTTTGGGAGAGACCTTTTCTCAGAAGTGGGACAGCGTAGGTTAGTGAAAGAATTATAAACTTTAACTTTTTGTTACTTTGTAATTATGTCAATGTAGAGTCATGAGAAGAAATTGTAGGTTCATAATAAGAATCTTTTAATACTAATTACATTGGTTTCGTACCTTCTAAGGTTAATGAAATGTCTGATTTAAACATTATGGACCCTATTAAACATTTAAGTTAATTAGCCACGATTTAATTGCTAACTTTACCTACCACATGCTGAGTTTAATAAACTCATAATATGTTTTTGTTTAAATCTTCCGGCATTCATTTCCCAAGATAGGTATTTGAGAAATCAACTCTTGCGCATTCCATACTTCTTTAGTTAAATACTAGTAAGACATGTAAATAATGCTTAAGGAAGGAAGATGTTAGCTAATTAGATTAGAAAAGAGTTAGAGTTATTTCTTGCTTCCAGTTCCTTCCGTTTTGTTTGGTACAATCAGAGGGATTTTGGCAACACAGAATTTAGAATGGAATTTAAAGTCAGCGCGAATAACAAGAAAAAGTGCACAGAAAATGTTCTTAAATTAACTAATTATACATTTTAAATTGATTGGGGGACAGGGAATTCCAAAATCATAACAGAATTATGTAATCATTCCCAAAAACAACATTCAAACAGCTTGGGAATACAAAGATAAAGTAATAATATGGAAAGCATGGGAAATATGCTATTAACTTTGCTACTAAGTAGGTACAAGCTGTGATACGAGTACATATATAATGTAGATGCAACATCTTTCGGACGAAAATTGGAATCTTTTCAACATCATTGTTTCCTTTTCAGCGGAAATATGAAAATCAACAATCCAAGCAATACTTGTTTTATGATCTTTACCACACCAAGAGGGTTAGCACGCTTAACATACGTAATGCATAAATGTGTGCAGACTCTTCTGAATCATATTTTGAAAGTTGGAAACACCACAAAATATATAGGTACCTAAGTATTCATCTCTCCATTGATACAATTTTAACAATACAATTTATTTATTTTATTTCTAAAATTTTAGATAGTTTGGTTTGTATAAATCATGCCTTATTTTCGATAAGTATACTTTACGTCGATATATTTATAGAGATCTTTTTGATTAATTATTTTGTGTTATAAAAGTAGGCCGTTGGTGTTATGCTATTCGCAATATATACTTAGTACCTAATTGAAATGATGAATCTTGACCATTAAATTTTAGTTTAGTTGCTTTTGTCTAATACGTATCCTTGCAACCAAAACTTCAGGTCATCCTCTTAATTGTTTAGTGTGTTTTAGGAAATTATCAACGGGAATTAATGAATCGACTTTATCATATCTCCCTCTCCCATTTTTTTATGATATACATTAGGGTGGAGCGTTTTCCACTTTTTTGTTATATTGCAATCTAATAGTGAAAATATGGTGCGTTTATGGTTCAAATTAAACCATAAAAAATATTATTGGATTTAATTGACGGTAACTGCCTCCGCAATGTTATTGAAATTTATAAAATTCATTATTTTAGTACCGACTTTGAGGCAACATAAATTTTATAAAACCTCATTAATCTAACAATTTAGATTTAAGAAATATTTAGTAATATGATATATTTTCGATTTATTACAAAATTATTACGTCTTCTTGTGGCTATACTTTCGTATAAGGGGAGTGAGGGAGCGCGCGGGGAGCGGCTAGCGTCACAATTGTCGCGTTTAGTTCTGGCGCTCAGTGAACGAGAGAATCGCCCTGTAACATTAAATACAAGCTCATCGTCGTTGGCAATTTTGAATGTTAGTATTACTTCAGCAACATCATCAATATCACATACGATATCATCGAACTAGAAGAAGTTTCCCGAAAGAAAAGAAAAATCCTCACAAATTGATTTTTCAACGCTTTCGAAGACATGTGACAGGTACCTACGGAGTATCTGATAAAGCTGCAGCTGCGATTGCATCATCTGTCTTGTTATTGTGTTTTGATGTGATTGACAAGACACAAAATACGCAGACAGAGAACTAAAACCAGAGATAAGTTATTGGATGAGTTAACTACTTCGGGGCCTAAGTCATTCTCTGGACCCTTGGGAAAAAGTCTAGAGACCTGTAAACAATTTCCTGTTATAAAATTTCGACCTATCGAAGAACAAATCCTTCCAGAAATGGCCACAGATTTGAGTACAAATCAACAGTACTTGCATAAAATTGTTCAGCGGTATGTACCGGTATTTTCCAGAAGATCTCACAAATTAATCTCCCGGCAAACTATCACATACCCGTTGGCTCACACGTGCTAATAGAATTTTGCGTATGTGTGTAGCAACCGAAAAACTGACAGAGAAACTAATAATACTGGCAACATTTGTGGTCAAAGTATACGAACCACCTTGGTTCTTAATAAAGAATAAATCCTCCTGCAAGGATGGAAGCCGGCAAATTTTTTCATATAATTTCGGCTTCCCGATATCTCCAAAAGATCTTCAAATGATAATCGGTCCTGTCATTCAACGTAATAGCTACTAACGTAATAGCGCATCCGGAGAACTTGCTTCTTGCAATGTAAACAGACGATCAGAAACATATTCGAGAACTTGCCGCCAGGAGCGTTTAAAAGCGCGTAGTAACAAGCAAACCTCACCAACTAGACTGTTTCAGTTGCCTAGCATAAATTTTAATGCTGCAACATTCATTGATAATGATAAATTGGCAGGAAAAAGTAACGTAACTCCCTATATTGAAGTTTTTCAAACCAAGAAATTCAGCACGTCGTCTAAACTGGGGATGCGACTCAATTAACATTTTTAAGGCTTCCGTGCCACACCCAAGCAGTAAAACGAGCTGTGAAAGTGACAACAGAAGCAGCCACGTCACAATACACAAAAAAGGCACGTTTAGGTGCTATAAAAGCTAAACTGGAGTCCCGGAACATAATGCCCAAATTTGAGACAAAAAGGGATTTTAAAGCAAAATAACACATTTTTTTTTATTTTTTTTCCTCATATATCACCACATTTTAGATTCTATTTCAATAATAAAAGTCTTAACCAAAGTGTGTATGTTATTTTATCACCCATTTACCGTTAATTTAAGCTCAATATTTTGTAAACTGTGTACTGCTCTTTTTCAGTAAAATTTTGATTTTTGAAGTCAATGCGGAGGCAGAAGATGTTAACATAATTAAATGAAAAAGCACATTTACTTTAGTTTTAATATATCGCACCATTTAATTACTATTACAATTTCAAATCTTTAAAAAAAAAATTTTTCATACATTAACGCTCCACCCTAATATACATGCAAAGAGCAATGCACACAATTCTTCAGTGAATTAGGCTGATTCATACTTTGAACTAAACAGTAATTCATAGTTCCCATACTAAGCGCACAGTACGCGAGATCGTTGTTTTGCTTCCCTCGTCGATACAAGTTCAATGCGCCAGCATTCAGTTACAGTACAGATTATAAACATGAGACTTACTTTAGTGCTTGGTATGTTGACGGTAGGGAGAAACCTTGGAAATTTAGGTCAGGATAATATTTATGATGCGGTTATATATAAACTCAATAATATTATATAACTAGTGAACGCCCGCGGCTTCACTCGGATTATTTTTAGGATAAAAAGTAGCCCATAGAGTAATATAAAGTAGCATATGACACTCCTAAGACCTCATAATACCTACATAAATATAAGAAAACGCAAAAATCATGATGATCCGTTCCGATTGCTGTCGATTCAAATGCATTTTATTTCATCTTGTAATAATTTCTACATGAATTCTGCACTTGCTGCTCAAAGAGGAAGAGCTCGCAAATTTTAAGATAGTAAATAGAAGCCTAACAAACTGACAGCTAAAATTCAATATCAAACGAGTAGCAAAACTCTGCTATTGGTATTTAAATGAACCTACTATGCAATAAGAAAGTGCTAGGTACTCTTTTGTCAGGCGTTTAAGTTAAGCTTTACAAAATCGTTAACAATATTTTTGTTCCAAAAATGTACACAAATTAACTAGGACGTATCAAATTGTGTCAAAAATCAAATTAGTTACTTAGTTTACAGGGTTATTAGTAAATTTAGGAATACTTTGGTGTTCACATTACTAAGAAAATGATAAAATATATTGTATGAATTCCTTCAGTGTGGGCGCTCCGAAACTCCACAATTATTTTGTAGGTCTCGGCTATGTATTTTAATAAAACAACGTATTACATTATCACACGTTTATTCCACTCAGTGGTCAGCACAAAGAGAAAGGTTACATTTTTTAGGTTATTTGATGTTGCCATACTGTGTATAAAATATTTCTAACACCCCAACTACAGCAAATAAACTAAACATCTCATCAAGCATATCTTTCAATTAAATTTACATCCTATGAATCTACATAACTAACCCTAAACCTTGAATACATCTGTTATGTTTCACAGGACATAACGCTTTTGTGAGAACATCAGCGGGCTTTAAAACAAAATCCTGTATATGACTTACGGTCATAAGTATTACTTGCCCAGTCGGCATCAACATATCCAACAAGTTCAGCTGTTCCCTTTACAAATTTCAAACAATAAGTCTTAGTTCTCTTTAGGTATCTAAGTATTCTCTTTGCATAATTCCAATGAACATCTGTGTGACATTTATTAAACTGACTCAGATAACTGACACAAAAAGAAATATCTGGTCGTGTGAGTACAGACAAGTACATCAGACTTCCAATCAACTGTTGGTAAGAAATCTCTTGTTCACAATAATCAGATTTATCTATTTCCAATTTACATTCCATTGGAGTACTAGCAACTTTACAGTTTGACATGTTGAACTTATCTAACAATTGATCTACATATTTTTCTTGATCCAAAGTTACAAAATTTAACTTTTTATCAATTGTTACTCTCATACCTAAACATTGCTGAACCTGTCCTAAATTTTTAATCTTAAACTTAGAACTCAGTACTGAAATTACATGTTCAGTCTCTTGTTGATTGTTTGAAAATACAAAGAAATCATCAACATACAAGGCAATCACAATTTTTACATCATTTCTCATTTTAGTGAATACACAAGGTTCTAACTTACTCTTTCTGAATCCTAATTCACATAAACATTGCTCAACCCTCTCATACCATGATCTAGAGGATTGCTTCAGGCCATAGATTGCTTTGTTTAGTTTTACAATAACCTTTTTCTGATTTACATTACAATGAATATCAGGTTGATACATATAAATGTCCTCTTTAAGTAAACCATTTAAGAATGCTGTTTTTACATCTAAATGAGTGACATCTAAATTCATCTGTACAGACAATGCAAACAATAACTTCAATGTAGAATGTCTAACAACGGGTGAAAATGTCTCATCATAGTCCACACCAGGCTTCTGCGTGAAACCTTTAGCCACTAAACGGGCTCTGTACCGCACACTGTTATCACTATTTATTTTTCTTTTAAACACCCACTTACACTGCACTAATGTTTTGTCAGAAGGGAGATCATTCACAGGATGCCATGCATCATTCTCCTTGAATGCCTGTAGCTCATCCTTCATCGCCTCAATCCATTTGTCCCTGTCAGGACTATCCAGAGCCTCTTGGATGGTGACAGGATCACGGGATACATCTGGGCTTGCTTTTGTACACAGGTTTGAGAAACCATATCTGTCTATTGTATTTCTAGTACGCTTGGGTATTACTGGTACTGGCTGGTTAACTGATAAACCAGGCTCTACTTTATCATCTTCTGATTCCTGCAATGTAGAATCCAAGTCAGTCAAGGCATTTTGAAACTCAAATTCTGAAGACATACTTTCATTGAGAGAACTAGAGATAGATTCATTCTTCTCGTCCACCTCTTTACTGTGTATTTCTTTCACATTGCTACTGCCTGACTGCTGTGATATATCCCCAACTGAAACTGTTACAACATCATCGCGCGTTTCTATCTGTATTTTCCTGGATAATCACATCTCTACTTGTTACTACATGCCGTTTTACAGGATCATACAATCTGTATCCTTTAACATTTTCTGAGAAACCAACTAAAATATGTTTCTGCGACTTAGTGTCCCATTTAAGTCGCTTTTCCTTCGGTATATGTACCATTGCTTTACTACCAAATATACGGACATGGCTTAAATCTGGTTTTTTATTTGTCCAAAGCTCATACGGTGTTTTGTTGTTCAGTCCTGATGCAACAGACCTGTTCCTCAGATATACAGCTGTGTTGGCAGCTTCTGCCCAATACTTCTTATCTAATCCTGCATCGAACAACATACAACGAGCTTTTTCTACAATAGTTCGGTTGAAGCGCTCACTCATACCATTCTGTTCTGGTGTGTAAACATTGGTTTTCTGGTGAACTATTCCTGCTTCTTTCAAAAGATTCTCAAACTCATTGCTACAAAACTCTAAACCATTATCAGTCCTTAATATCTTTATTTTCTTGCCTTGTTGGTTCTCAACCAAACTTTTGAACTCTTTGAAGTATTTGAAACATTCACTTTTGGCTTTGAGAAAATAGATGAATGCCATTCTGGTAAAGTCATCAACAAAAATAAGGAAATACCTTGACCCTCCTATGGATGTGCACTCCATGGGTCCACAGACATCTGCATGAATAGTATTCAGCGGCTCACTGCTCCTTGTGCCAGCATTTCCAAATGGCAATCGTGACTGCTTTCCTTCACAGCACACTGCACATGTAGTTTTGCTGATATCAGACTTGTCTGAGTATGCTACTCCTGTGACAGCACCATTCTTCATCTTGTTCATGTCATTCATGTTAATATGACCTAATCTCCTATGCCATACTTCACTGTTCACTGTCACTGACGACGATGTAAACAAACATGGTTTGTGTTCTACCTCCAACTTGTAAACACCATCAACTTCATTCGCCACAGCCACCAAACTGTTTTGTTTGTTGTAAACATAGCAGCGACTTCCTTCAAACTTCACCTTATTCCCATTTCGTATAAGGCAACTTATAGAAATCAAGTTTGTTGTGAGGTTCGGCACATATAACATGTTTTTCAATGTTACTTCATACTTGCACTTAGGAGTTACTGTGACGATATCTACGTCACCCGAACACATCACTGGCATAGCTTCTTGATTTGCTGCCAATACTTGTTTTATTTTCGGCGAATAAGTTGGGTTTTTCACAATGTTTTCGTTCGGCGTCATATGCGCGCTCGCGCCGCTATCCAAATAAAAATCTTCTTTATTGTAGTGGCCTCCCAAGAAAACGGCTGAAAAAACGTTTGTGTTTTTCATTGGTTCATTACTTTTACACTGGGACTTATAGTGCCCACGTTGTTTGCATTTGTAGCAAACAACATTTGTTTTTGTTTTCTTTTCTGACGTACATCTGCCATGTTGAGTTGAACTGTCATTCTTGACAATGCTGCCAACTTTACAATTCTGGCGATTGTGTTGCCCTCTACTCAAGAAAGAACTACCGGATGTTGTCTCTGGATCGTTTCCAGCGAGATCGATCAACTTCGATTTCACTACATCCGCAGTAATGGCGATCCCTGAATGTTCTATCGCCATAATCATAGGGAAGTATTTTTCAGGCAAACCTGCTAGCATCAAACAGCCAATCCACTCGTCATTCACTGAAAATCCTGTCCCGGATAATTTCTGGGCTGTTTCGATGATTTGGGTCACATAACTTGTCATGGATTCGCAATTATCGAGACGAACCGAAATCAAATTTCTCAACAATGTTATCCTTCTTGAAAAACCAGAATCATCAAACATTGATTTCAATCTTGTCCATAAACTTTTTGTACTTGTAGCTTCTTTTATATGGACATATAATGACGGGTCGATGGTGAGTATCAACTTGGCTTTAGTTTTTGCATCTTCTGCGGCTGCGTCGCTGGCACTTTCCGCTTTAATCAAATTTGCTGTGCCCTCCAAGACGAGCAGATTCTCCGCTGCAAACGCCCACTCGTGATAATTTTCGCGTCCCTTCAGCTTAGGAACGTTGCTCAAAAAAGACGACGTGGTAGCCATTGTTCACTGACTATTTTATACTCTTCTTGGCTCGGTAGAAACACAATACCTACACCTATGCTAGCTAGCCCTACTTACATAAATACTTTACTTATCCCTAAAGGCCATAACTGGGCCCATAACCTAATAAAACAACGTATTACATTATCACACGTTTATTCCACTCAGTGGTCAGCACAAAGAGAAAGGTTACATTTTTTAGGTTATTTGATGTTGCCATACTGTGTATAAAATATTTCTAACATATTTGTCATAGAAAACCAGTCATTAAGTCATGTCACCCAGTAACGCAATTTGACAACTCTCTGAAAGGTTTCTTGGTAAAATTATGTAAAATTCCAAATGTACAAGATTTATTTAGTACCTACCTACGATTAAGAAATAATTAGTAGGTAATTTAATCTTAGTTTTTAAGTCTTACTATACAAAAGTTTATATGAAAATATTTATATAACTAAGTATATCTGAAGTACGCTGTTATTTATCAAAAAGGGTGAAGGTCATAAGAAAAACTAGAACAATAAAGAAAAACTGATATATGTATAAACATATTAACGAGTAAATCCAGTCATCAAGTGGCCAGTACCAGCCTGTCATTAGAGTGACCTAGATTTATGGAATGCTAGACCGAGTATATCTCGGCAAAGAGCATAGTTGAAAACTAACGAGCGAAACTCCGTGCTTATCGTAACTTACTTATTGGCACAATGCATTGGTTTCCTTATCTACTATTAATTTCATATCAATTTAGGTATAATAAATTCATGATCATTATCTCTAGTCGACCCACTGCTGGGTATAAGTTTCCTCCCCTAGGTTACTATAATATTTTAACTGTAGTACCTAGGATTTGTTATGAATGTGGTAAATTTATAGACAACTAGTGGGTGTTCGCGGCTTCGCTCGCATTAAGAAGTAAAACTTGCATCCCCTATGTCACCCCTTTGAAAGTAGCATTTCCAAAAATCCTTTCTTAGCGGTTGCCTACGTCATAACATCTACCTTCATTCCAAATTTCAGCCCGATCCGTCCAGTGGTTTGGGCTGTGCGTTGATTGATCACTATATCAGTCAGTCACCCTTGACTTTTATATATTTAGATAAATGCAAAAGTCAATAGAAATCAGATATTTTCGCAGTATGATAAATGAGGTTTTGTCGTCAATATTGTTTCATTATCCTATACAATTGTTCTGCTAGAAAACGACCTCAGCGAGAATCTGCCGGATGAAATCATTGTTACTTAATTATTCCATTTTAACAATTTGCGTAGTTATCTTATTATGCAAAAATGTGCGTGTTTTTAACACGTTTTAACTTATCGAATTGTAGATCTTCAAAAAGGGTTTAAAAGGATATGACTTTATAATAAAATTTAGTAAATATGTTGATACTGTCATTTATTGATATAACTACAGCAGTGATAGATACAATCGTAAGATCTTACACAAAGAAATTAACACGTGGGTATACAAAACAAGCTGTAGTACATCTAGCGGCAAACAAACAACGTACATACATACAAACGATGTTATATGTATATTTTATTATATAAAAAAAATGCGTATGCATGAATAAAATCAACTTTTGCATAGCTATTATTAAAGTCCGACCAATTTTCATAAACTTGTGAATCAAAGAAGTTATTTGCACGCCAGATACATATGAAATTAGCCCTTACCCCAGGATACATATACTTGCGCTAAAATTACAAGCAACGAATACATGGTTACACAAATAGTGAATTCTTTCATAGATGTTTTCATTTTGTGAGTAAATTATAAAAATGCCGTTTCTACGACGCATTATATAAATAGAAAGAACAAGTGATATTGTAATAGTCGAAACAATTTAATATTGAACGCACAGCATTCTAAACAATTTGTAACTACGCCTCTATTTGCAAAAATCAATTTCAAGTCATATTTGAGTTTTTGTTCACAATAATTCTAAATATTCCTTTATCAAGTTGAGTTGTAATACATTATGTCTGGGCAAATGTTCGTGTTATTTATGTATGGGTTCCAATAATGATACACTGATGTTATTGTTGAAGGTACTTGACGTTGTGAGCGATTTTGTGGTGTGAAGTTTAGCGCCGAGTGACGGGCAGCCACTCATCACCGTCAGGGTCACGAGCTGAAACAAATGGGGAATTGTTTGCTTTGATTGTTGTCTGGAGGGTGCGAGATATTATATACTATCCACGTCCATGGCACGACAGAGTATAGTTTTTTACTGCGAAGTTAAGCGATAATTCAATTACAAAACTATGTCCCAAATCTTTGTTAATCATTCAGCTAAGCTACTGTCCCTAGATTTTCATGGAAGTTTGAGAAAATTTGCCATTAGTTTTCCCCTCACAGAAGACGAAAATGAGTTTTTTGAATGATACTCACGCTTATCATCACGACGAGGTGGCGGCGGGCGGCGGTCGCGGTCATCACGCCTAGGCCCATCATCACGGCGCGGGCCATCACGGTCGCGGTCATCACGCCGAGGGCCGTCGCGGTCATCACGGCGCGGCCCGTCGCGGTCGTCCCGTCTGGGGCCGTCACGGTCGTCGCGTCTCGGGCCGTCACTGTAGATAAAAAAAAATAATTTAATAAAACTTCGAGAAGCAAAAGTTGTACGGATTTTATAAATTTAGAATTAGACACAAATACTTAATAAGTTTCCTAAGGGTCGGAAGCGGCGACAGGTAAGACCTCCGATACAATACGTCAGGAAATGGATACCAGTAAGTATCTGGTTATAGGTATAGTATCCATATCACTCGAAAGTAATTTCACCTTCGTTACATATTTTTTGGTTTTCTTCTTTGTCGCTTTGCTCTTGTCAAGAGCAGTCGTGGTTATAATGAAACGTTTACTTTGATGATATATGCTGACACAGTATTTCAATTTCTTTCAGTTGTTGTTTACTAAGCAATATTAGATGGTGAGCTCACCGATCATCTCTCCTGGGCGGGTAGCGGTCGCGCTCCCCGGCGCGGTCGCGGTCACCACGGAAGTCGCGGTCACGGTCGCGCGGTGCGTCGCGGTAGCGGTCCTCGCGCGGCGCGTCCTTGCTGCGCCACGCCGAGGAACGCTCCTGGGAAACACACATATAACATTATGATGAGCCATTTTAGCGTAAGTTTATTTTAGTAACTTTTGTTGCTAAGAGATGGCGTCCTCCTGCTAGACAATATATATTGTGTAATATGACTATTAAACTTTATAATTTGTGCATCGAATTTTATGCTAAATCTTAATATTCTAGTTCTCGCTATCAAATACTTTTTGAAATAAGAAAAATTGTCAAATATTATATTTTTTTATGTAGCAGATATTATATAATAATATACTATATATTTCTCCAGAGTTTCATTTACAATGGATTTCCGTAACACCTGATTCAATATTTTAAGAAAATATACAAAAATGGGAACTTGAGGTAGTGTGATATAAAATATAAGGTAAGATATTGGTACTGACAGCAGGAGCAGGCGCGGGCTCGGCGGGGCCGCGGCGCCAGCTACCGCCGTCTCCGGGGCCGCTGGAGCGACCGCCGTATCGCGCTCTGAAATTATAAATGTGCGCATTAGATACACACATAGTTAATGAAAAGTATTTATTGCACTATATCTCCCGCAAAGAAAACATTGTTAGAAACACTAAAAGCCACTTGATAATATTTTTTTTTTTTAGATTTCGAAGAAATTACCGCTGTGTTCCGAGTTAAAAACCAGTTTCATTCGTAGGCCAGTGTCATTTATACAGCTGGCGCTTTAGCTGGCTCTTGTGATCTAATCAAAATCCAGTATTAAAAATAGATCTCCGAGAAATCTGTTACCTTTCAGGTTCACGTCGATCCCGGTCTCCCAGATCCCTGTCCCGTCGCTCGGGCTCCGGAGGCGGGCGGGCGGAGCGCCAGGCGCCGGCGCCGGCGCCGCCTTCCTCGCGCGGCGGCCTGTCTTCACGTGGCCTATCGTCACGAGGTGGTCGCTCGTCGCGTGCTCTCTCGTCGCGGGGTGGTCGCTCGTCGCGGAGTGGTCTGGAAAGCAAACACATCGTAACGTTGTATAAATGTTGCTTTGAAATAGTGTTGCTTTCCTGGTCTGTTTATATATGCGCCGTAACGGAGGCCTATACCCGCATTTGGGTGTCTAGTTCATTCATTATTTAAAGTATTATGTCAAATTTCCAAATTTTTGGGCTTTTTAATTTTTATTTCATTTAACGGAATCACGGATAGGAAGTAGTAGTTTATGGTCCTGAGAGTCACACAGGCTACAAACTTATTGCCAATTCAACATAGGGCGCCTCTAACTTCACTAGTAATATATAAATTTTATGAATTAATATGAGTGTTATGACAACATTCTATCCCGGCAAAATGGGTTGGATCTATACTAACATCTTTTACAGTCAATTAGTTGTAATGTAATAAGTTGCGTTAGAAAAAAGATGGTGTTTGCAGAGCAGTATGTATTTGACATGGGTAATGCAAAATCACGTATAGACTACACGTCTTGCGACCATAATGCCATACTTTGATTTTGGCCTCGTTTTGACTGGGACAAAGCATCGGGGCTTTGGTCAGCTTCGATCGGGCCTGGTTTTTTTTATAACAAGATTATGAGATCACTACTTAAAATGCTCTTGAATGATTAGGCACTATCATATTTATGAAGATGTTCAAGACGGGCGTTTGGACATCGTGTTTTAGGAGGTAAATCTAACCATTATACATATACTAGCGAAAACGTTTGTTGGTCTGTTTCTTAAGCTTTCACGCACCAACGAAGCGACAGCTCTTCGTGATAGTGATAGGATGACGTAGGTTACTATTATGATACAGGCTATGCTTAGTTTAGAGGTGAAGGCATACAACAGCAGCATAATACCTAAATGTATCTCATGTTTTAATGTTAAAGTTATATGCTATTAACTTGTACATCAAAAAATTAAGTTCAGTAAATGATTTTTGAATCTCGAAAAATAAAAACGAGGGATAGGACATCATCTAGTGTGTTTTAAATCGTAAAAGTCTAATTTAGTACTCACTTGTCATCCTTGAGTGGCGGGCGGTCGTCGCGGCGTCGCTCCGGGGAACGGACGCGCTCGTCACGTGGCGGCTCGCGGACACGGGCTGGGAGTTATAAACTAATTAGTCTAGCCAAAAGCTTATGGTTATTTACAATGTGATTCGGGTAGTTACTTGCGGTGCAACCGCACAGGAAATACTTCAAAGCAAATCTTAAAAACTGATCACATTGAGCCAGTATTATAGTAGCCATATCCACCAAGTTGTCAAGAAAAAAATAGTAGAAGGAAATATGATTCGATAATAATTTCCCACTGCAAATTTTATGCTAGTTTTCAATCGTCATCCTTTACTGTAGTGTCTAGTCAAACGCAATTGCACACTAGTGAGTGTAACAGCAATATACTGACTGAAGCTATACAAATAATGCTTTATATAATATATGCCTGGAAGAGATCGCTCTATGCGATAAGGCCACCCAATGTACCTTAAGTTGTGTATTTTTAAATTGTTTTGTGTACATATTTTTTGGTGTACAATACATATTGTATTGTAGAAATTTATTCACGTTTCGCGACCACTATTTAGGTAAATACTCACCAGCTCTCCAAGGCTCCTTCTTGTCGGGCTCCCGCTCGGGTGCTGCGCCCTTAGCGGAGCGCCAGGCACTACCACCGCCCTCCTCCTTAGCCGGGGGCGGGTCCCCGCGCCGCCAGCCCCCAGCGCCGGCAGATGCCCTCTGCTCCTCCAACTTGCGTTGCACCTCGGCCTCTTTGGCGCGGATCTTGGCTTCTGTACGGGCTATCATTTCCTGGTGTTCCCTGGGAAAGGTTTGATAAAAGATTTGGTAGAGGAACAATTTATCGGACAGAAGAGTCTGTTATAGATTTATATCATACTATATACAATATTTTTTATGGTTCTTGAGTTTTTATCATAGAAACATGATGTAGGTCTTAGAAATGTATTACTGTGAACTTACACCAGGTATAATTTTTATTTTTTTATAACTATGTGTAAATTGTTACTCGTCATCATCCTTTTTAATTGGCACTAATATATTTGTATTTGACATGGGTAATGCAAAATCACGTATAGACTACACGTCTTGCGACCATAATGCCATACTTTGATGTTGGCCTCGCTTTGACTGGGACAAAGCATCGGGGCTTTGGTCAGCTTCGATCGGGCCTACATTCCTAAGCAAGAAGTGAAATTGTATATCGAATTTGTTGTTTTTTAAAACTATGATTGTTGAATTACCGTTGACTTAATATTAATAATTGACCAATAATTATGAAATTATGAATAAATGTATTGTATTGAATATCTTAAAGATCAGCCAAAGTCTACTAGCTACTATGTTGTAAAATTTTAGGGTGATAAAAACCACATATGTACATATTTTTAAAGTTACATAGAGCTAGATCTGACTGTCAGATTTAAGAGAAGGGTTCACAATTTCTGCAATACATCCCTTTAAAAGCGGACAACGCGCAAACAACACCCAAGAAGTACAAAACATAGTGTTTCAAAACTTAAAGAAGAGCACAAGAGCTTCGTGCCTGTTTTGCAGACTATTAATAAATAAATAAGCACAACACTAACTTCTGCTTCTGCTCTTGTTCCTTCTCCCGTTCCTCCCTCTCCTTCTTCTCGCGCTCCTCCCGCTCGCGCCTCTCCTCCTCCTCCTTGGCGCGGAGAGCCTCCTCCAGAGCGCGCTCCTCCGCGCGACGCTTCTCGGCCAGCTTCTCAGCGTGCTGTGAAAAACAACAGTAATAGGTTAATATCCTGGTCTTTCTTTATAAATATACGCATAAAAGGGTTAGAGCGTTTGATCCTCTTTCTCCTCGCAACTGTGTTACAGATCTTGTTAATGTCGTGAACAACATAAATCGTGGGAATAACATTCTTTGTAACGTAACACATATTCAATATATGCTTTCCATAATTAAATTGCAAGTGTTTTTGACATGGGTAATGCAAAATCACGTATAGACTACACGTCTTGCGACCATAATGCCATACTTTGATGTTGGCCTCGTTTTGACTGGGACAAAGCATCGGGGCTTTGGTCAGCTTCGATCGGGCCAGAAACGTTTAGATTTAGCTTTATAATAATAACAATCTGTTTCAGTAGTAATTTAACACGCAATGAAAACTGTTTCACATGTAAACAAATGAGGTTAGACGGCATTGTTAAGAGTGAAAAAACTGGGATGGGAAGGTTTGAATTCTGTTAGTCTGTCTCACAGCATCACTGTAACAAAAATAATAATCTGATGTCATACACACTTACGCTAAGGACTCACGGAGCGGTTTATTCCCGCGCCCGCCGCGGTGGCGGGCCCGCAGCCTTTGTAGAATACAGATATGTATGTAAAAAACTTAAGCACATTTCACGACGCGTTTTACGCCCGCGGCGGTTGCGATTGTTTGCGGCGCCCGCCCACGCGCTCTGCGATCAAAGTCCGGCGAAGGTCCTTCTTGCCAACCGCCAGGCTTGCGGGCGATAATCGCAGTCGCGGCGGCTGCGGCGCCGCACAAAATTCCGGCTTCGTGAGTTTTGAAAATTAAACGCGTTTCCGCCACTGCGGCGGGCGCGGGAAAAAACCGCTCCGTGAGTCCTTAGCGTTAGAGCTACCTAAAAAGTTTGATGAGAGATGAGAGTCTAATTCTATTATATCCTTACCTTCTGCTTCCTGTCCTCAATCCTAGCAGCCTTCCTCTCGGCGAGCCGCTTCTCCCTCTCGGCGGCGAGCCTGTCCTTGAAGGCGGCCAGGCGCTGCTCGTGCGCGGCGCCGCGCTCCGTGCGCAGGCGCGCCATGAACGCGTCGCGGTGCGCCTCCATGCGGACCATGCGCGCCTGGCTCGCCACGTCGCGGGTGCGGGCCTCTGTGCAGATAGGAAAATAGCATTAATAACGAAGCTTCTTTCCGAAGTATCAGTGTGCATCCTATTTCCCGAATACCGATGAGAGGCGTTGACTTGTTTCAATGAAGAATAATGATTAATCGAGTGAAACGATGAACCAGATAACCCGCCTCATGTTTATCATTGCTGTTGCCTAGACTACATAACATATGCCACGGAAGGCATCTGCTTGCTGTAGTTTTAGTTAGTAGGTAACAGCTTCCGGTATGGTGTTCTAAAGTTTTACAATAAATGTAAAAGCAAAACTCAGTTTGCTTGAAACTTCTACCATAAAATAGTACTGCTGTACGGCTACCTGCAGATTTTCTACTCGATTTACTTGGCAAGTGAGAAGTTGTTGTTATGAATAGAGCCGACTGGTTTCATAGATCACAACTATCACTAATCTTGACTGGCCTGTTAGCTTAGTTGGTAGTGGCTCTGCCTTCTAATCTAGGGGTTGCGGGTTCGATTCCCGGGTGACACAAGTATTTATGCATTTTAAAATTTATAATTACTTGTGTTGAGTCTGGTCGTTTGTATGTATAATAAGTATGTATTTACAAAAGAAAAGTATATAAGCATTATATCCGTTGTCTAGTACCCACGACACAAGCGTTTGCTTAGTGTGGGGCTAGATGGCGCTGTGTGCAATGTCCCAGAATATTTATTATTTTATTATTATTATTATATTATTACTAATCATGAGTCGTTTTGTAGAACACAGTCAAAAATAACATACCAATAAGTGCAGCAATGCGTTCCTTCTCCTGTGTCTCCCAGAAGGCCTTGTCGGCGACTTGCTTCTCTTCCAGGCTCTTCTGGAGAAGCGGGATCTCCTCCAGACGCTTGGCGCGCTCGAAGTAGTCCACCTATCAAAGGAAAAAATGATTAAAAAATCTTATGAATTCATGAAGGATAACGAAACATATGACAGATGGCAGCACTCTGCCTTCCAGATCATTACCGACAGAAAGTGCGAATGCGTGATTTGATTATATTATCGTTGTTTATGATTTTTCGTACAAAGGTAGCAATGAGTAACAAAGGCTACTTTTTTCACAAACAATACGGGTGAATATAAAATAGAAATAGTAGGGGCATAGAACTACAGAAATTTCCATCATTTGACAGAGCAGAAATTGTAAATGTATTTGACATGGGTAATGCAAAATCACGTATAGACTACACGTCTTGCGACCATAATGCCATACTTTGATTTTGGCCTCGTTTTGACTGGGACAAAGCATCGGGGCTTTGGTCAGCTTCGATCGGGCCACAAAAATATTAGTTTATTTACTCTGTCTACAAAATTCTGTAATAAGCCACTGGTATTTTTAGGGCATAAAGATCTTCAACGATTCTCCAGTCAAACCAACGATGACAGAAAACTTGTGTAAATACGGTTTTGTTTACGAATACCTTCCACAGTGAATGTTTTATAATGTTGATGGGAGTACAAAGGAATCATACAATGAATTGCCATAATACCTTCTTCTCCTGCGACTTGAGTCGCGCCTGCAGCTCTCGGCGCTCCTTCATCAGCTCCTCGGCCTCGCGCTGGGCGATGGCTTCGGCGTCCATTTTCTTAAGATCCTGAGAAATTAATTAAAAAAAAAAACGATTGCTATAGTTCATACTACTTAAAATATCATAGAAGCACCGGTCTAAAGGAATGGTTGACTTATAGGTATATTGCATTAATATTTGTTTAATGGCAACTTGCAAACCCAGTCTATTTTCTGCCACATCTTTTGTCTAAAGTGATCTGAGCGACCAATTTCTCGTTCAGATATTTCTCGTCCGGACGCCAACACACCGCTTGCATCTTTGTAATTAGACATAAATATATCTTTTCTTGGTTTTAAGTATTGTAAGAAACCAATAAACATTTTTGAGTTTGAGAATTTCAGCTTCATTAAAATTGTCCCAGTCCTGTATTTTTTGTTTCTCTTACATACCTCAACTCGTTAACAATCAGAATGATTTACCTCCTGGTCCATTTTCTGCAACATCTTCTGTCCGTGCGCGGTCTGCGAGACCAGGGTCAGCCTCTCCTTGAGATGCCTCTCCTTCATGGCCTGCATCTCCTGCTCGTTGCGCTTCCTCTCGCGCTCCTCGCGCTCGTGCTCCTGACGACGTGCCTCGGCGATGGCGGCGGCGCGGGCCTGCTCTTCTTGGCGCCTGGAATATTTTGATGGAACCTTAGTATGAGATTGATTTTTTCTTTCTATTTATTGTATTAGTGTGGCCACTCTATTATCAAGTTTTCAAAAAATCCAAGAGATTTTGATATGTTTTTATTTTGGTTGGAATTTGAATCCATGCTCCATCTTTTGTGTCATTGATGAGGGTATCATTCAGGCAATCTAGTGGTCTGAATTGGGTTAAATTGCCTAACTGACGAGTGTAAAAAAAATCCAGAATTAGCATACGGAAAGAAAACACAATTACTTTAGAACTCTGTCAGTAAGCTGTTGTTCTTCTTCTGAAATAAGTATACACGAAACTATACTTTATGTATATGACCATAGAATCTGTATTAACCTGAGCTCCTCCTCCTCGCGCACAGTGTTGAGCCTCTCGATGTACTCCTTGCGTTCCTCGATGATCTTGTGGCGCTGCAGCACGCGGTGGTGCTCGGCGTGCTTGTTCTCGTGGTAGTGCTGCACCATGGCCTGGCGCGCGCGCTCGCGCGAGGCGGCGCGCCGCGCGGGGAACAGCGTCTGCACCGCGCGCGTCAGCACCTCCGCGGCGCGCACCAGCTGCTCGCGGACCTGCCGGGTATTAAGGAATTTATTAAATTGTGTCTGGGAATAGAACATAGGTTGAATTGACTGGGTTATGTGGCAATGTGAGTGACTAAGCTAGAGGTCATTTCCTTACTGTTAAATAGAAATAAACCAGCAGCAGGGAGAAATGGCGGGAAATCGTGAGGCGAGCTACATCTGCCATCCAGAATAATACTACATGTTTCCACGACCACTCTGCCAAGAGTGTTACGACTGAGAAGAACAAATAGAAATGCAAAAACTGTAACTACAATCAGACTTATCCTTTGGTTAGAATGTCTAAAAATTTTGATTAAATTAAAGTTTTTTTCTGCATTACATAAACATTCTGCCTAGACCTAGTTTTTAAAACATGTATGTGTTTTATGGATGGTGTTACTAAGTCCCGTACTAGGTATCTCTTACATCCTGCGTTACAGAACTGCAGTACCTCCCATCATATCTAGTTTTTTCTTGTATTTACGTTAGTATATTTACACATCTTTATCAAAATGCTAAAGTGACATTTGAAGTATTTTATTGTAATAATCAACTGAGTATATCTGATATAAAGCTATTTTTATTTAATTTTATTTATTTATTGACGCACCTGTTCGGCGGGCGTGGCTTGCAGTATGGCTCCGCCGCACGCCTCGTCGGCGGCCGAGCACCACTCGCCACCACCGGCTTCTACGCCGAAATGAACGCATCTAGACAGACGAATAGTAAATTAAAATATGTATATATTTATATCATGGTGATTGTCCTAGGTAAATGCATTTTAGTAGACAGACTGATGAATAAAAATTCATTTTATCAGCACATCTCGTATTTCGTATGCGACTGGTAAATTCAGGTGGCGAGATTTCGAAATTCTTTATAAGGGTCTGTGATACTTAACGTTTCATAAATGCATCTTGTAATTGTATTTGACATGGGTAATGCAAAATCACGTATAGACTACACGTCTTGCGACCATAATGCCATACTTTGATTTTGGCCTCGTTTTGACTGGGACAAAGCATCAGGGCTTTGGTCAGCTTCGATCGGGCCACAAACAAGATTTCTCTCAATTTTTTTGCATCCTATTTCACTAACATCATAGAATCGAGATTTTTTTAATGAGTAAGTTGGTTTGTTTATTGGAACTTAATCATGTTCAATATGAACCAATTTTGGTGAAATTGATATGAAGTTTGATTGATGATGAGACTACATCCTTGGCCAGTTTATATTATATCAAATAATAATGCTGAAAAAGGTAAGTACTACGCCCCCTGACAGTTAGCAAGCCTATATGAGTGTGCCGAACTCTTGTGTCGAGTTTTCAGACCACCCTAAGAGCCTATGAGTAGGTGTACTGACTTGTTGGCGTGGTCCACGCGTATCTGCATGTCGTTGTGTCGCACGCAGTCCACCAGCAGGCGCTCCAGGTGGAACAGGTCCTCGCTGCCGGCCAGCTCCAGCAGGCGCGAGAACTGCACGCACGCGTAGCACTGCGCCACCTGGCGGATGAGCCGCACCAGCGCCACGTCCGACAGCGCTGTCGTGTACTGCGCTAGCGGGGAGTCTGCGGGGTGACGGGCTTATTTTAAGGAATTTAAGAGAAAAAATATGCGTTTATATTTTGTACTTTATGTATGAAGTAACTTCGTGAAAGTGTTTTTAAATGTTTGTAAGTAATATGTAAAATGTACCATTGTTTGATTGGATCTGTGTATCAATCCAAATTGTGATTGATCACTGATCACACAGCTTTTAGTAATATTAACGTCTAGTTAAAATAAACAGGATTAAATTCGCAAACAAAGCTCAAGTCTCAACTTCTATACATATTTATTTAGAGCTCTACTAATCATACTAAAACATTATTAGAACAGCAAAACACAAGTGTCAACAACCACAGTCAACTAAAAACTTACGAAAACACGAGCAATATTAATGTGCAGGCAAATATTAACACAACACTGCGTAGGTTAGTGCAGCTTGTCGCGTCAGGCCGACATATGCTGTCCCTCCGAGGCCTACCACGCTCAGCTATCGACCAGCTGAATGTGGGATTTTATTCGGAGGACACTTCCATACATTGTCATAGTCATTTTATGAAGCATTTTTAAAAATAAAGTTTCTTTTCTATTGGCCGAAAATCGAGGAGAACGGCGCATACTACACAGACAAGAGCATCGCTCTTTAATTTCAACAAGGCAATATAAATAATTCAAAGTTTGGGTTGCTAGCAAAGCAGATGATAATTACTATGACAATGTACGAAAATGTTGGTTGAATTACTATATACTTACATGCTATTTAAATCCTAAATAATCAGATTGAATAGTCAAATACAGTTGTCTTAAATTTATTTTTGATACCAATTGTTATATGCTCAAACATTGTAAGGAAAGTCAAATCAAAACATTATCTCAAACTACATCACACACTTCATACTCTCATGCAAAATTTAATATTTGCGAAAACTTTTAGTAAAAGCAGTAGTATACTTACTGGGTTCGTCCTGCAGAGCCTTGACGACGCCATGTACGTTGTGGCAGATGGTGAGAGGGTCGAACTCCACCTCCAGCCAGGAGTACAGCTGCTGCAGTTGCGGAGACGCCAGCCCTACTACGTTGAGGCGGACCACGTCTGGAAGGAGGTGAAATAGATAAGTTTGACAACGAAATTTTGGAACAATCTGACACAGTACATATTTAGTGAGAGTTACATAATCAGGGACTTTTGTACTTAAGAATGAATATGTTTTTCTTATATGACCACGTTATATCTTACAACTGCAGCCATGCTGTATTAAAAAGGCAAAAATGTTAGTCTGTCATATTATAATATTCATGTTTTATCATTATCACAATAGCAATTGATTTGTACAACCCATCTCATCTTAATAGCAGTAAATCATATCCTATAACTTGAGATGCAGAACAAGGTCTTAAAATTATAAGCAGTACATTATTTAGTTTACAATCTTATCAAGTTACCTTTCAACAGACTAGCCCGAGTGGGTGGCTGGGCCAGACCGAGCAGCACGGCCAGTCTCTGTGCCTTCTCGACGGGACTCTTGTCAGTCTCCACGAAGCGGTCGAACTCGGGGTGCAGGGAGGGCAGCGGCACTGACAGCACCGCTACCAGCACGCGGCACGCCATCCTGGGGAGATAGGTGGATTAGAATATGTCTTAATGGTATTCTCATTGTAAAAGTTCTTAAAATTAGCATTTGAATGTACTCAGGGCATTAAAAGAATTGAAAAAGTTGATATAATAAACTATGTAGTTGAAAGTAAACAGATTCATTTCGATTTTTATAATTTACATGTAATACTGGTCTAAATCTGGCTCCACTATGAGACCAGCTAAGTACAAATCTCACAATAGTATGTCAATATGTTACGGTTATTGCTCACGTGTAATTTTGCTTATGTTGTTTACGCGTGTAAATGTGTTCGAATTTACAAAGTCAAAATCAATAAAAAAGACAAAATTTTAATCAAGCTATCAGTAAAAAATTGTATTTGCAAAAGGAAACAAAAGCAATGCACTTGAAATCAAAATAGTAAAAGCAAACAAGTTAAAAAAACTTTACAAGAGATTCAGACTAGTGTCATTTATCAAATTCAACAAAAAACATCAATACAGTCCAAGACAAGATATGCTAATATTAGTATTATTAATGTGCAGGCATAAATTAACACACACTGCAGGTAGTCATGCAGTCTGTCGCGTCAAGCCGACACCATGCTGTGCCTCCGAGGCCTACCAGCCGAGACGAGAGGCCAGTCTCGGATGGGATTTAATTCGGAGGGGACGGGTAGTTATTGGGGATTCAAACAGATGTAATTTATAAAAGTTCTGCAAAAAGCTAACTAGAACTTTTCTGGGATTTCAGTAATTACTTTTGGTAGTAAAACTGGATTCATTCAACAGTGGTGGGGAAAGTTATTAGGGTATTAAACAGATGCTATTTATAACAATTCTGCAATCAAAGCTAACTACAACGTTTATGCTTTCAGTAATTAACTTTGGTAGTAAAACTGGATTCATTCAACCATTCAGCATTAAACAATTAAAATTTA
Organism: Macaria liturata; assembly: GCA_964023185.1. Lineage (NCBI taxonomy): Eukaryota > Metazoa > Arthropoda > Insecta > Lepidoptera > Geometridae > Macaria > Macaria liturata. The sequence continues at coordinate 2,329,161 of OZ026830.1, forward strand.
CAAGAACATCAATACAAGTTTTTCTTGCCTTGTTTTTATATTCTATTATTGTAAATAAAATGACTTTGAGTAAACAAATTAGTATGTCTCTAATATTCATTAAATTCTTTTCATAATTATATCAGTCAAGTTAGAGAAGACTTACTATGGGCTAAAATGTTTTAAGTAATAGTACCAAAATCATGCGCAACTCACTTCTGCAACTCCTCCTGGGTGATATTCTTCTTCATCTCCCGAGACAGCTGGAACAGCTTCAGCAGGGCTGCAGCGTGGAACAGGCAGTGGCCAGCCTTCCAGAACACCAGCGCCAGCTTGCCGTAGTAGTTAGCCATGGTCTTGGCTACGGGAGTCTTCTTGGACATGTTCATCAGGTTGTGGATGTCCTCAATGGCTTTGTAGGCTTCCTGAGATAGAAACAATATATGATACTGTTGTGCATGATGTATGGAAGATGTCAATATAATTATTTGTGCACATATTCTGAGTACACATAAAAGTGTACTTATCGACCTACCCTGAATAAAAGGCAGTCAAGATATAATGGTACTTTAATTGAAATACGAACTCCCTTATCTATACTAAAATTATAAAGCTGAAGAGTTTGTTTGTTTGAACGCGCTAATCTCAGAAACTACTGGTGCAAATTGAAAAATATTTTTGTGTTGGATAGACCATTTATCGAGGAAGGCTTTAGGCTATATAACATCACGCTGCAACTAATATGAGCGAAGAAACAATGGAAAATGTGAAAAAAGCGGGGAAAATTATTCATCTATGAGAGCTTCCGTTGCGTGTGCTGCGAAAACGGTTAAAGATATCAAAAAAATATGTATGAAAGAATTATTTCCCTTGAAATGATCAAACAAAATGTCTGCAACAGTATTATGTCTATCTTTTAAGATTAACTCACTAGAACCGTTTTTATGGTAATAACTATTCCATGCGGAAGAAGTCGCTGGCACAGCTAGTTTTTAGATAAAATAGATACATTCTAGTTCTTGATAGAAAAGCTGTTATCCTAATATAATAAAGGCATCAAATTGTGATTGCGAGTTATTTCTTTGACCATTTCATTTTTACTTCTATAATGATAGAGGACAACTTTAAAGAGATGATTAAGTACCTGCCACAACTCCATCTGTATGGCGCTGTCGAGCTGGAACAGCCTGGTCTCCAGGTTCAGCTGCTGGGTCTCCGGCTTTGAGATGCTCACATTGCCAGTTTGCACCTGCGGAGGAGATACGGTGTTATAGTTCTTGCATGGAAATGGAAGAAAAGACATTTAGTTTTCTCAAAGAATTTCTTATTCTGATAATCTTAATGATATTCATCATTCTAAAATTACAATTACAACAAACTAGTTATGAAAATCTATTGATTTGTTAAGTGTCATGATGATAATGAACATGAAATGTTATTATGAATCTTAAGGAAAGTAGAAATACACTTTAGGTACAGAACCCTTAGAATGACTAATTTCGTGCAAAAATGACAAAAACTTCAATAAAAACTATGCTCTTAGAACCAAGTAGCCAACCCTAATTATTTCTACAAAAACAAATAAAATACAACAACAAAAATCTCACCGAGTTCCGGTTCCCATGATATGCATTCTAGCAACAGATAAAATGGTTAACTTGATGAGTGATTCACAAACACACGTTGAAAATGTCTTGCAATTGAAAAGCTAGCCTCAATTACATAACCTGGCTGCAAAACTCCTTAAAAATTTTTAAGACACCAAGCAATGTTTACACTCATAAATCTTTATTGATAGCTCTTAGACATTGGACATAAACATATCAAATAGTCCACAACTCACAAAAGTACTGCCCTGTGTCATCCCAGGAATTGAACCTGGAACCTCAGGAATAACAAACATGAGTGACTGTTATAAATGTCTAAATTCCAGAGAAAAAAATAGACATATGATGGTAACAGTGCTTTCGTCTCAATAGTCTTCTATTGTTAATTAATTAGAATTGTAAATTCTGCAGCATTACTCAAACCTTTCCAGCAATGACTCAAATCATTCAGTAGGCAAGTGAATGTCATGTGAATTATGCCAACCTGTGCAACATACAAAACACAACATGAGATAGCATTATGAACCTCGAACCAAGCTAAATCCAGTAGTGAAGCTACATGTAAGTTATTAATCAACATGCATACTAAATCTATGTTAATTGTGTTAATCGTTGTTAGTATTGAAACATTACTGGTTAATGTATAGTGATTGAACCACTATCATGATCAAGAAATGATTCTAAATAGGAAAGATACCTTCTAAGCCCTACGTAAAAATGAATATATAAAAAGGGTAACTCACTCTTACCGTAGGCTTGCATATGTCTTCTAGATGCTTGCGTAACTTGTCACAGAGCTTCCTGAACTCAGTCTTGCGAGAGTACTTGAGGCAGAATTGGAATGCCATACGAGCAATGTCATGGTAGAGGGTCTCCACATGAGCATTGGTACGGAGGAGCTCTAGGCATTGGCAGTAGGATTCCCAGAGGAATTTCACCTGAGGGATTGAATATGATAGTGTTATTGATAGTATAACTTGTAAAAAAATACTTGTAAAAAAATGGCTAAAGGGGTTTATGCATTAAAACAGTTGAAACCAATAACAAGCTCAGAGCACCTAAAGGAAACTTATTATTCATACATACACTCTATACTTTCATACGGCATAAGTATATGGGGCAATGCACAGACTTTGAAAGAGTGTTAATAATGCAGAAACGAGCAATAAGAGTACTTGTGGGAGGTAGATATAGAGAGTCTTGTAGAAACCATTTCAAAGAGTTGAAGATATTGACGTCAGTGTCGCAATATATATTAGAGATTGTAAAGTTTGTAAAAAGAAATCCACATTTGTTTAAACTTAAGACTTATAACTCAAATAGATCCAAGATAAACAGAGTATTGCTAAAACCTACTGTGCCTAGGCTGTGTATGACTAAGAAACTACCCACTATAATGGGAGAGAAACTGTTCAATAAACTCCCCGCACACATTCAGTCTTTGAATAATGATCAGCAATTTTGCAATAGTGTCAAACAATTATTGTTAGATCAGACACTATACAGTTTTAAAGAATACTTTGAAAATGACTACAGTCAACTAGTAACTGATTCTAATCTTGCTTAGAAATTAAGTAATTAACTACTAGGTAAGGAGTGTGATGCCAAATTGTCATTTTAGCCCCTATACAGCTAAAGTGACAGTACCAAGATTTATTTAAGTTAACATATTGTATGATTACATACCTATTATTATGTTTGACATGATTTTAATAACAAAAAATTTCATTATTTTATTAATAAAACTAGACATTGTAACTTCTAAAATTTTATTAAACTAAATGTTATACTTAAATTCAATTTGACGAGATATTGTAATTTGTGTAGCATATTCTGTGATATTAGTACTTATACCTATACCTATGTATGTTACAATTTTACATTATCAATAAAAATTCTTTATCTTTATAGTAATCTCAGTGATCACAACTCTTCTAACATTTTCTATATTATCTAAAGATAGATAGATTATTATAATAATTTTAATTTTGTAATGCTTGCAATCTTCTTCTTTGTACCGAATGGGAGTGGCCAACTCTGGTGTTGAGAGAACACACAATGATACACCTTTTACAAATTGTTTTACCAACTTCTTTTTGCATATTATTAACATCAAATCTCATCAATGATCTTCTTCTTTGTACCGAATGGGAGTGGCCAACTCTGGTGTTGAGAGAACACACAATGATACACCTTTTACAAATTGTTTTACCAACTTCTTTTTGCATATTATTAACATCAAATCTCATCAATGATCTTCTTCTTTGTACCGAATGGGAGTGGCCAACTCTGGTGTTGAGAGAACACACAATGATACACCTTTTACAAATTGTTTTACCAACTTCTTTTTGCATATTATTAACATCAAATCTCATCAATGATCTTCTTTGTACCGAATGGGAGTGGCCAACTCTGGTGTTGAGAGAACACACAATGATACACCTTTTACAAATTGTTTTACCAACTTCTTTTTGCATATTATTAACATCAAATCTCATCAATGACAAGCCCTATTCCATGCTTATCTTATTTACCTAAACATGATTCTAGTATTCAAAACAATCTGACTAGAAATTCAAATATTCTAGAAAGTCAGTCTCACCCATGGTGTAAGGATGGTCCTGTCTGACCTATCCTGAGCATCTTCCCCTGACACAGCACTGAGCAGGATGCTCTCTGGAGTAGCCAGGTTGTCCAGATCATCAGTGTCAATCACAGCTTGAGTTGATTGCTCTCTTGCTGCCTCCGTTCTCTCCTCTGCCATGCGGAGATATCCTCTAAGAGATACAAAAAATAATTAATAATTGCTTAGAGCTTTGAATTTATTCTTAGTATATAGTATCTATATGTAAAATATATGTATGTATATTAATTACAAACAATGGTTTTTTTCTGTTTTTTGTTTCTGCAAATCATTCAAGCTGATAATGTGTAATTACAAACATATTTGCTTCATAATGTTGGAAGGCCATTCAACAATAGCATTTCCAGCAATAGTACTATTGTATATTAACCCTTTAACATCATTATCCTCAGATACCAGTTAATTTGAAGATATAATAAGCTTAAGCTCATTAATCAATAAATAAAGTAATGCAAAATAAAACTGGATTTTTCAACAGTAAATTTTTATTATGAGTTAAAATCTAAGCTCCAGAATGTTTACAACATGATAAATAGTCAGATAATAAAGCCAAAAATTTGATGATTATAATCAATAGTTTATAATTGGCTGAGATTTTTTTTAGAATTCTGATATAGTAAAATATTGAGATAGGCTTATAACAATAACTCGAGGGACCTTAGTGTTTCATTTATAAAATCTGTCAGTGATCAAACTATATCAATTGACACTGTACCTTATCACCTGCTCTAGGGAGCCAACATTGACTGACTGGAACATGTTCCTGTACTGGAACAGGCCTTCCTTGGCAATGTGTGACTTGCGCAGGTCCACACACAGCTCCAGGTACTTGAACATGATGGGCTCCAGGACCGACTCGGACCAGTTGTAAGCCCACTTCTTGTTGCGAAAGACCTCCTGCAGGGTGTCCAGGGCCCGCGCCGGCTTGTCCAGGTCCATGAACTCTGCAAATTGAGAGTGTTGAGCTTGTTGTCTAGACTAGCTGTTTATCAAGTTTGCAGTGGTAATTCAACATGACGAAAAAAGTGTCTAAATAAGTTAAACTAAACAATGCCTTACAGTATACTGCTCAATATGTTTTATGTTTATTTTTATGATGCCAAAAAGTGTCTATAACTCACAAAATAACAAATCCCATGCTTTACAGTGTTTTAACCAAGGTTTTATATTGATTTTTATTCTTAATCTGTTATAGGAACATAGGTTATTGCTATCATGAAAAAACAACAGGATGATCCTGTTATTTTGGAGACTGCTGTTTATTTATTTATAAATTTTCAAAACATGTATTAAAACCTCAGAGCTATCTATAAAGCGACCTGAGATAATAAGACTAGGTACCTATCTGTTTAAATAAAGTTGTAAAGCAAGTTGCTTTAGCATATCCTACAAAAGTCCTTTCATGGAGCTTTTAGCAAAGCATATGGAACCAATTTCTTGTGACTTGGCAAAGAGCCAAATAATAATATTATTATTCTAACTTTATATAGGACATGTTATTCACAGCACCATCCCTGGGGGTCTCAAGTTATTCAGCATATAGATCTAGGTTGCATAACTAATGCTTCAAGATAACACGCCGCCGCCACATCAGCCGGAACAAAATCCGGCGCAGCGTCTACTTTGGTGGGGTTATGTTTTAAGAAATAACGTAAAATAGGTCCGTCTCAGTGACCAAATATGCCAGGCATTGTGATATTTAAGCTATAACATAGTTTTATAACTGATAGGTAGTAGCATTCATCAGACACTCCCAGGTTAGGAAAGGTCATTGGGGAATGCGCAACGTGGAAGATAAGAACTTGCACTCACCATTGGCCCGTTTAAGGGCATTTTCCGGTCTTTGACCGTACCTCGCCATGATTTATGTTGCACTGTTCACTTCATCAACACAGATTTATGCATAAAACTTGGCGGAGAAGAATAATATAATATTATTTCTCCTCTCACCGGCCCTGCAAGCTGCGGGCAATTTCAAAATGGCGGATTCGGGATTATATATTCTATTCTTGCATTCTTGTCAGGTTGGTAGTACTGAACTTCAGAAATGCTGCTAGTATAAAAAAAAATGTTTTAGGCTACTCATCAACAGATGGCACTGCTATCAATATTGTTATATATTAGGGTCAACGTGTATTTGCGGATAATATTATATGCGGAATATTCAAGGAGAGGAGGTTTGTTATTTGTATGTAATTTTTCATGTAGGTGCTGCTGGCACACCACTAACCAGATGGCATCAAGCAAGTGTCCTCTCTAGACAGGCACAAGAGCAACATTTGTGGCTCGTAGGGGAGGAGGTCCATAATGTCCATACCCAGCTGTTAGGGTTGAAGATGATGCTGATGATGTAATTCGTATATATCATAAAACAAATAAAGTTCGCTTCTGCGTGATACAACCACTTTAACTTAACTTAACTTTGACTGGCCTGTTAGCTTAGTTGGTAGTGGCTCTGCCTTCTAATCTAGGGGTTGCGGGTTCGATTCCCGCCTGACACAAGTATTTATGCATTTTAAAAATGTATAATTTCTTGTGTTGAGTCTGGTTGTTCCTATGTATAATAAGTATATATTTACAAAAGAAAAGTATATAAGTATTATATCCGTTATCTAGTACCCACGACACAAGCGTTTGCTTAGTGTGGGGCTAGATGGCGCTGTGTGCAATGTCCCGAAATATTTATTTATTTTATTTATTTATAACTTGAAGAGCTACCTATGTGTTGTGTAGGTAAACACAATCGTATGAGGCTTAACCTTTGAATATCTATCCCTGGTTCAACAATAGTATTATATTAAAAATCAAACAAACAGGTAATAGTATGAAACACAGCCTTTATGTACAAAATGCTCCAAGCATTATTAAACTACAACTAGAAAAACTATTACTACTATAGCTAGATATTCCTAAAACGAAGATACGAGCGCGTCTCCGAACTTCTTCATGGGTAACTCGAGGAGCAGGCACAGAGGGATAGCCAGGATGTATGAGTAGAACATCGTTGCTAGCCAGTCCAAGCTCTGAAACAAAAACACAGTTCACCAATCAGAATATTTGTTTATAATTTCATATCAAGGAAAAATGAGATAGCTATAGCTATCTCATTTCATAAGAAGAAAACAACCCAACTGTTATTTTTTATTTTTCTTTTATTATTTTTTTCTTTGGCCATAACTTTGTATTGTGCATAAGTATTTTTTTTTATTATAAATGTCTCTAGCCTTTCTACTTCTAGGTAAGTATACATACATGTATAATGTTCCGCATATATACTCTTTAACATTGTCACACATTAGTGTAATATGCACTCTGTATAAAAACATTATGTGTATGGTTATACTATCGCCCATTTGCGCCACAAAACCGCGTTCAGGAGGTACATTTTTTTAAAATTATGTCACTACTTACAACGTATAAAAGCGAAGAGTTGACAGGCACAGGTCGTCCAGCTGCGATAGTCACGTTGACACACCAGTGCAGCATCGCCACTGACAGCACCAGGCGGGCTGGGATCGTCCATCCGCGCCACGACATCAGGCGGGCCCAGGGACCTGGCAACAAAATAACCTTCATTTAAAGGAAATTAAAATAAATTACGGATATTAAAATTAATTAAGCATTTAGCCATGTAAATTAGTATAGGTAAGGAAAATAGGTAGTGTTTAAGTAGATTGTAAGAAAGTCAAAGTCAAATCAATTATTGTATTATTGTGTTTTCAATAAAATGTTGCAAATCTTATGCATAAATTGGTACCTACATGAAGAACACAATATACCCTCAAAGGTGTTTACAAATAATTTATTGCAGATTGAATTGATTGAATTGCATAAGAAAAGTGCTATGCCCTAAACTTCAAACAAGCAACAGGGTCACACAACTCATTTTTTTTAGAATTACCTAGTTCTAAAATGTAATATTGTATTGTGTACAGCATTCATAAATAAATAAATAGATAAATCGAAATATGATTAAGTTTGAAACAATCTGTTAGGTTAGGGCGTAAAAGAGGATGAAGAGAATGGTTACCAATCCGTCTTCGCCGTAATGCACACATCCTCTCACTCTTGTACAAAATCCTCTTCAATCCTTACACTCCGCTCTACCTAAAAGAAAGGTTTTCCTTTGTCACTGCCTCCCATTCCGATTCTCTGCGCTCTTCTCGTTTCCTTCACTTGAAATTTCCTGACTTTAGCCATCCCAATCTCTACTATCACTCCTCTTTCACTGTGCAAGCGGTTCGCTTGTGGAATGACCTGCCACTTAATATCAAGCAGGCTAAATCCTTGCCCATATTTCAGAGCTTGGTTTTTAATCATTACATTTCTACTTTGTGATGTTAATTGGTTTGTGTGAGTCTTTTTATTTGAATTATGTTCTGCTTTCTTTTATTTTTGTGTGATTTCCTTCAATGTAATATATTTCCTTTAAATATCAGTAATATGTAGTTCTGTGTGTAATTATGTTTGTATGTTGTTACTTTGAATGTTATATTTGTTATTGTGTTTTATTTTTAAATTATCTAATATTGTGTTAAGTACGCCAGCTTTACGGATTTCCTCTAGTGTTGTCCAAACTAGGTTACCTGGAAGAGATCACTTTAGTGATAAGGTCGCCCAATGTCCCTGGTTACCTTCCACCTTTATGTAAAATATGTTCTTTTTATTTGGTGTACAATAAAGTATATTTGATTTGATTTGATTTGATTTGAAGAGGAACAAGCATCAGTTTACAAACCAAGAAACTCGCTGTTTAATTTTGGAATAATGGTATTTTTCTGGTAATGATATCATGTGAAATAGATGGAACAATGATTCATTATGAGTCACGTCATATGTTATAATAAGCAATTAAGAGTTTTAATCCATGAATAGCAAGATTTTGTCTGGACCAATCCTGTTTTTCAAATTCTTTGGAACCAGCCATTTGTCCATAATATTTATATCTTACTAGTTACCTAAATGGTGTTACTAGTTACTTTATGCTACCGAGTGGCAGGAGATGGCGCAGAACCGAGAGGAGTGGCGTCTCTTTGTGTCGGAGGCCAGGATCCACTTTGGGTCGCAGCGCCACATTGTAAGAAAGTTACCTAAATTGTGTAAGATAAAGTACCTTTAATAGTGATGACCTGCAGCAGTTGCACTGCGAATGTGAGGCTGAACATGAGTCTCTCGAGCCCCACGTACAGAGCGATGAGAGCCTTCGACTCCACTTCCACCACGCGGGAGCCCCACACTACCCACCAGATTAGAGTGGGGAAGGTGAAGCAGTGGGCGTAGCGGAGGAGCTGGAAAAAAAACATTCTTTATTGGTCAATGGCTTCCCAGCAGGGCAAGCACGGCACGAGGACTAATAGTATTTCCAACATTTTTATCCACTTGGTGTATGGTGGATAAAATGGTGGAAAGACTTTTAGTCCTCATGCCGTGCTTGTCCTGCGGAGAGTACTCGCCCCGCAAGCACGCCACCAGACAGATGGATCAATGACGATTGATCGATTCTGGATCCTCACTGGACAAGAAAGACACTAGACTGATACCAATGACACCTAGGGGAGAAGGCATATAACCAGTGGGTCAACAAGGACTGAAGATAATAGCGATTGCTCAAATTGAGCCCTGTTATCTTATCCTTGCGGATATGAAATGGAGTATAACATTATTACGATTTATTGGTTTTAAATGTTTTGCCTACTTATATCAGTGGACAGGATAAAAAATGGTGACATCACCTAGAATTCGTAGATATAAAAGTTAATAAATCATATGTAACGGAGGGCGTACCTTAATATTTATATTAGAAAAATTTTGTTTGCTAGCGTAATTCAGAGTACTTACAAAAGGTGCTCTCTTCATTTTGCTTTTGTCTTTGTCGTCGGATTGATTTGCTGTACCATTTAACTTTGCATTTCCATTGTTGACTCTCCCATTTACGATACTGTTCGATTTATTTTCAGAATTTATCACGCCATTACTTTTAACTTCCTCTGCTACTTTTCTAAGTTTTAAGCCACCATCATTGTTTATTCCATTTTCTTTAATACATTCTGCATTTCCATTTACATGCATATCATTTCCATTCAGTATTACATCCTTTTCTGTTTCAATTGTTTCATTTTCTTTTACAATGCCACAATTTCCTGCACCGTTTACTTCATTTACTTGGCCTATCACACCATTTTGAACTGTTCCATTATTTTCTTGAGTAAAATCATTGGTTTTATGAGAATTATCTTCATTCTTCTTCGTCTTCTTGTTCTTCTGTTCAAAGTATAAGTGTGCAATGAGAAGACCGAACAGACAAGCTGGCAGGTTACTCCACGGAGACATGTGTAGATGGAAGAAGGAATTTGAGCCACGGAATTCCACGCGGAGTTTTCTGTAAAGAAGATATGTATTTATGTTTAGAAAGATGTCTGATATTGTTGTTGGATAATCTCAGTTTGGATTCATATTTAATTTATTCAAGGTTTTGTAAGAAAAACAGCCTTTATTTTTTTCATCATGGTTAATTAATTTATATATTTTTTTACATTAGGTATATATTATTTCCAAGCAAGGATAGTCCCATAGGTATATGTCCCGTTGGCTATATTACGGCTTACCATTCACCATTCAAATGCTCGTGAACATTAATCCTTATGAGTTAAAACAATTTAAGGTTTTCATTCAACCACTTTTAAGACGATTTTATTATATCCTTCTATTTTCACGAATAGGTCGCGTGACTTTGTTCTATTGATATCATTTACATAATGTTTAAATTTCTAGGTGATAAATAACATGCTTTACATATAATATAGAATAGACCTTGCTACTTTTATTCAGTGTCATTGTTTTTATGGTATACCAAGGTTTAGGTCACAATTTAAAAAACTGTTTTGGTAACCTAAAATACGTTAGCCTTTAGCTACCTGGTCGTAAGCTAATTTATGGATTGTATATAAATTGAGTTACTGTTAAGGTATGTTCATAATATTTAAGTAAAAATCTCACATCATTTGGTTCATAAAGCCTACCATTTAAAAAAAGTGTTAAAAAAAACTTAACTTCAACCCACGAGTCTATTATGATATTTTATAAGAGGATATAAATTATGGGTATAGCTAGTTACATTATACCTATGTAGCTACGAGTATATGGGTGGGTAGCATCATAAACTAAATAGATCATCTAAAAAAAATAACTTGACGGAAGTAAGTTACAACTTAGATAAAAGTAGCAGTTAACTGGTTTGCTTTAATGATCTTGGTTTGTTTAATTTAAATTTAAAATCATGGTTTTTATTGTCAAAACACGTGAATTTAAATTCGCAATATGCTATCAGATTTTTCGTCGCATATTTGAAAATATGCTTAATAAGGTACACGCACGAGGAAGACATTATCATAAAAAGGCATTATTTATGATAATTTTAGCGACACTAAGCAGTTTTATTTACGTTAATCTGAATTTAGCACACAGGTTACTTTAAAACAAGATTTCAATTAAGTATGCCATTTGAGAATAATAAAATATTGACAATTTTAATGTAAGTACCTACTTTTATTAATTCTGTATTCCTTAATCGTATATGGCTGTAATTCCGAAATAAATGACTTCTATTTTAATTTAAATATTTTGGGACATTGCCCACAGCGCCATCTAGCTCCATACTAAGCAAACGCTTGTGTCATGAGTAAGAATGAAGGAACAAATATACTCCAATAGTCTACAAACTTTGGATTTTATAATATTAGTTACCTAAGAAGTTTTGAATTTACAAATTAATTAAGATTTGATATGACGTTTTTAAGCGTAATTAAATCAAAGCGTCATCAACTTGCATTATTACCTGCGTATGAATAGTTAACGGATCTAAACTAAAAAAGGTGTCCTGACGTACAATTAACCATATTTTTTATAAAAGATATCATTAATTATATTCTGAAAAAATCATGCGTATATTCCGTCAATCATATTTAATGAAATAATAAAAGTTCAAAACTCATGTCTAACAAAATTTCTTATTTAGTATTCTAAGAATTAGCTTGTACGCGTATTTTGGAACGTAATATGAAAGAATCTATCAAATAAGTTACATCTCAATGTACCAAATCCGTCGTTATTTTATTCATTAAAAAATGCGCTGTACTGTCCAAAAACGAGTGTAATATAAAACATAATATAAAACCAGTAACCAGTGTTTTATATTAAACCAGTTTAATATAAAACATAATATCTACATAGTACTCTATTTATAATCTATTCGCGATATTATATATAGCTAAACACGTCAAAAACAAATATAGATTCATGTTTGTCACGATCCGGCTTTTACAATTTTATGTGCCTTCAAATGTATTTTAGTTTGCAATAAATAAATATGTTAATTTGAAGTGGAAGTGGGCCGGTCATGTCGCGAGAAACACGGACAATAGGTGGAGCGAGAGGGTCGTCCACTGGTACCCACGAGACAGCACTAGGACAAGGGGACGGCAAAAGAAGAGGTGGCGCGATGATATTACCCAGGTTGCAGGCGTAACCTGGCCACGACTAGCTAGAGACCGCACTACTTGGAAGGCAATGGAGGAGGCCTATACCCGTACTTGGGTGCCCTTATAACACAATTATAATATATCACATATTTTTTAATAAATTGATACAGTTTCATTTCTTAAACATTGTAAATATCTAGTTTTTAAGGGAATAAAGGCTATTTTATTTTTATTTATTATAGTGATTAGTAACTTATATTATACCTATATGTGATTAATGTCCTTGGTAAAATGATTTATTTATTCAAAAAACTTACATTTTGTTACAAACTAATTTAAAAAACTAAATACTAACAATAGAATAAAAACTTAAACTACTTCTAAAACTAAAATACTTAATCTAAAATGCCTGTAGTAGAAGGAAAGGTCCCCAAAATGCTGGCGGCATTTCCGCGTTGTATAGCAATGCTCACCTTTTGAGCAAAGTAGCAGCCAGCATTCTGGAGACCTGTCACTTCCACCAAACGCTTGGCCAGGTCCCGATACAAATCCAACGCAGCTGGACCCCACGGCCCTAATGTCTCCACCGCAAACGGCACAAACATATAAACGCGATCGAGTTTTGAATATTTATGCCGTTTGAGCCAGCCTGAGCACAGGTGGAAGGAAGGTGAGACGGTGTCAAAGTGTCCACACAAGTAGCATCCCACACTAATGGCCGCCCCATCTTCCAGGGAATTAGGGTCATGCCGTCAGGTCTTTTACCGTCGTCGCGCATCAGACCACTGGGTTCTAAGACCGATGGGACGCCAGCACTGACAAAAGCCCGACGGATGACTTCATTTAAACTAGCGTGACGCGGTAAACGCCCTACACTCTTCTGACATGACAGTCCGTGGTGGCCAAACCGGTCAACATTGTCACCACACATGCTTGGTAATGATACTGATTGTGTATGCATGCGTATATAGATATATGTATGTTATAAATTATAATATAACTAAGTATATGCTGAGGTTCCGTTTACCGATTTCTCATAAGTAGGTAGGTACTATCTATTTTACTGATAAAATTCATACAAACAGCACTTATAACAGACTTCAAAAAAGGACGCGACCGACTTCAACAAATCTTCCGACGGGTTTTGAAATAAAATCAATTACCTATCTATGTCTTAAACAATTTCAAATTAAAAGGTTGTGCTCTAGTTATTCATTGTGCAGACGAATATGTTTTTGTGAATAATGACAAACATAGTTATTTGGAGTAATTTTAATATTTCCTTAATTTGAACCGATGCGATGATGGTAGATATATTATGGTATGGTTAAAAAAATATGTTATATATTTATACGGGTTTTTACGGCACATCTGTACCACGTGATCCGCACCGTCTGAATAGTATAAGTTGTCGATTTTCTTTTATAATAGTACTTCGGTGTAGTATAGCTTATTTGTGAACACATTCTGTTTTGTGTACCATTATAAATAAATAAATAAGTATATAAATATGTAGGTAAATTCACATACACTACTTAATGGGAAATTATAAGAAATCGTTGCCTGATAGATTTCGTCAACAGTCAATGAACTTTTAGCTGCGAAGCGAACATACCAGTAGGTAATAATTTAAGATAAGTATAAGTAACTAAATATACCCACCTAGTTTTAAATAACAAAATTATGTTTCAGGTTAACCCTAGTTTTATGTTGTAGTAACACCCTAATTCCCTCACAAACAGGGTAAAATAATGTAAAATTGTTCATCAATTGTCATTTTTGCTAATAAAGAAATAGAAATAAACAAGTGACTTACTCTGGCACGATGAGTTTGACCATTGGTACGAGCTCCATGAAGTAAGCCAGGCTTATGTTGAAGACGCAGGAGACAGCAAACATGGCGCCCAGGATCGGCACCGCACGGACTTTCAGACGCAAGAAGAGAAGCGTCAGGAAGAGAGAGAGTATGAATAGTTGCACTTCTGCTGCCATGGCCCTGTAAGTAACTTCATATGAGAATGGCTGACTCTGGTGTCAGAGTTTTCAAACCGCCCTAAGGGCTTCAAGGTTTATCGGCTGCCTATAAAACAGGCGGCCGACTATTTAATAGTCCTGTGGAAGACATATTTTTGTATTATATTAGGTGTTCCAACTTGAAAAGCAGCTTAAGTAACCGATACCACCAGATACATAACTTATATGGGAGGCTTTAGTTTAAAGCTTAAAACCAGAAACATTTTTTACATCTTTAGGAAATTTATTGTAGTGATACATTTTAAAAGATATGCTTGAATTGTAGTTAATAGTTATCATGTATAACAAAAATAATATGAATAAGTAGGTACCATTGTTTGATGAAACATGTCCTTGTAATAGAACCTTCATTACAAATGTTTTGTTGTTATTTCTCGGAAAAGTAAATAAATCTCGAAGGTTTGTTAAGGGAGCAATTATAGTTGAATTAGAAATAATAATTGAAATCATCAATTGATTTACGCACTTTAGGCTCTTATACATGTTGGTGACGTCAGCTTCAACCATTTCGTAAATTAAAGTGTGGTAAAGGTCACTATAATATTGCCCTTAGTATAATTTAGACAAACAAATCAATAAATATTATATATAAGCGAAAGATCAATCTTTATTCTTTTTGGCCACCCAAATGGTAGGTATATTATCTATAGGTATACTAGCATCGTAAAAATCTTAGCATGGTGAAGTAGGTAACAATGGGGCTCTGAAAGTGACATAAACTACATTTTACTCCGTAATAAAGCAGGCGAAGACGACATAGAATCCGCTAGAGTTTATAATTTGTCGGTCTTCAAGTCGATAGTAAACCAGTTTCTTCTAGCGCCAGATCGTAGATTATATAACGTTGCTTAACATCAGGCAAGTTGTAGTCAAGCGTAAGCCTATCTCATGTAAAAAAAAAGATGACAGAAGTCTAAACTTTAAAGTTAAAAATTATAACTTACCAAGACTGCACCATACACAGTTCCGAGGCATCCACGAAGTTGTTGACAAAGAACAGATGCGTCCAGAACTTGTTCCTGCAGATGTGGCTCTCTGCTTCCACCAGGGGCGTCCACTGCGGCCCGTCTCCGTACCGCGGCCACCAGGTGGCGGCGTAAGACGTTAGCAGGAAGTACACTGGGGCTATCCTGCAGGAAAGGTAGAGATATAGATAGATAGATTTTTTTATTGCAACACACGATAATAATAAAATTACAAAGAAAGAACCAAACACTACGTATACTAGTGGCACAAGTGGCGGCTTTATTGCTAAAAGCAATCTTTTTCAGGTAACCATTGGATGGAAAGGAATAAATAAGAGATTACAAAGGACGTGGTATACAATAAAAGGAGAAAAGATAAGCTTAAAATACATAGTTACTACAAACCTACTAAATAAACTGTACATATAAATCATATACCCTAATACAGATTTAGATATTAACTAACGATGGATGTTGATAACACCCACCAAGCCACCAAATGGCGGAGTAAAATGTTAGCATGAAGTACACTGGGGCTATCCTGGAGGAAGAAGAAGGTATACTTGTGCAGGTTACTAGAGAGTTCTGATGATGGGTGTCAATCAAAAACAAAATGCGTTATTTTAGTTGTAATAATCGGCTAGCACTTACGTTAATAATTACGTCGAAAAAATTAGCTCGACAAAATGCGTTATGCTTAGACATTTTATAGAGCGAACTATGAAACTCCTCCTGTAAGTTATTGTTTCTGTAGATATGACAACGTTGACTATCAGGCGAGTTATATACAAGATAAAGCCTATTTAATGTAAAAAACTAGTCAATAGTAAGTACATAATATTCCTCCGCCGATTAAGAACCTGCGTTCTTTGAAAATGTTTAAAATAAGTCTTAAAAAAATTATGTTTGTCCACCAAAACAAGGAAGCCCTTTTGGTACATGAGACCAGTGTAATTTGATACCTCATAGTTTTAAATTTATTATTATCTATTTATGTTTTATTATTATCTTTTTGTTTGTTTCTATAGACTATTATGGTTATTTTAGTATCTTCTTGTTGTTGCTGTAGTTGTTTTTCTTTCTGTACATGTGCCTTAGTTTAGTTATAGTATTTAGTATTTATGTTAACTTGGTGTGTGTGACGTCGCCGCCAGCCGCAACAGAATATCAGCGCTGGTGGCCGCGTGCCATCAGCATTAGGCTGAGTTGCGGCTGTATTGAGACATCACATTCTTAGCATGTAAGTTTAGTAAGTAAATAGGTTTAAAGTTTTGTGTGTGTCTCAATAAATATATTTTCTTTTTTCTTATTTTCTTACATACTAAACGGTTTAGATAAATTATGTATGAAAAAATTATGTATAATGTCGAAATTTCCATTTTTTGAATGATAAATAAGTTCTGCGGGGTATGTTTTGCTATGAATAGTCACAAACCTGAATATCCTCTTAACAATCCACTTGGCGGTGACCTTCCCCGTGATGGCGGCCCTCTGCGCCGTGGCCAGCACGTTGTAGCCAGTGAAGAAGCTGGAGATCAGCATGAACACCTGCACCAGGGAGGTGCCGTTCATGATGATGGTGTTCACGAAGCCGTGGCGGGACTACGGAGAAAAAATAATTAAATTTTGAGTATTAGAATAAATCTTGTAAAAAAGCGAGTTTTAAGTGAGTGTGGCTCAGCGGTTCCAGTGTCTGCTTTTCATCCAGACGCACCCTGGTTCGAATCCGGTCCTACACCGATGACTTGCATTTTCAAGTTAAGTGTGGATTTACACTCGCTTAACGGTGAAGGAAAACATCGTGAGGAAACCGACATGTTTCAGGACCACAATATCCGAGGACATGTGTCTTCCGTGGAAGGATCTGGGCGCCCACCACGATGTATGTATTAATTAATCCGTAATTAATTAATAAGTAAAATAATTAATTAATTAATTAATTAATCCGTTAGGGGACTAACGGATTAATTCTGCGGGGGAGTCACGACCCTCAGTCATAAGGAAATACAACTCAAAGAGAGATACAAATCTTGTAAGAATCATATTTTTAAAGTCATTCACAAAGGCAAATTTAAATTATCAGAGTGTAAAAACTAAAAATAAAGTTTTGTTCTATCTTACAGTTATTGACCAATAAAAAAAACCTTATTACGTCATTATATGAAAACAAAGATGGTTTTCTTTCTCGCAACGAAGTGACCAATAAGAGGGACGAATCATCGTTATTTTTGCTATGGATGGATGTATCTGCCATAAGACTTTTAAAGTGGAAAAGAATACTTTTTGTCACGAAACAACGAAGCTGGAACCACGGTAAACCACTAGTTTCTAATGCATAATTTTAGATAAAAAACTTACATTTTCCATTTCTTCCGGATTGTGCACGTAGCTCATATAGTGAACGAGATTTGAATGCGTGTAAATTATTATAGCGTGCAATATTACTCTGAAACAATACAATTTGGTACTAAAGTTGAAAATAACTTGCCTAAATGTTTGAAATTCAATTTATTTTTATTATTTGCCTACCTCTTTTTTATAACAGTAGGTATCTATATATTTTCACAGAAACTTATTAAATGGATTCTTCCTTTAGTGTCTTATTTTATTACTTACCTACTGTTAAAACATTAATCAGTTTTTCAATGCGATAAGTCGTTGTATGTAAGCTGTAGAAACACTAAGCGTAGGTAATATTTATGTACTAGGTTTTAATCAAAACCATAGTAAAACCTACTTGGAACTCTGTATAGGTGCAAAGGCAGATTCTCCTTCGTCCACGGAAAATAGGCTTCTGGAATTTGATGGAATCGACCACGCCAACAGCAACTTGTCTGTAAAAAATACGTTTATGTACATACTCGTAATATCTTGCTTTTTATCACGAAAAAAAAAACACGACCAGAGCCGCGGATAACAGCTTGTATAGAAAAAGTAATTATTATTTTCTATTCACCGGTTTCATTTAAATAAAAACCATTATAGATGCAATAGAATAGGTAATGTAGTACAACGTAAAGTAAATAGTTTTCCTAGAACAATAATATCGATCAAATTAATTCGCTAAGTAGGTGTAGTTAATTATGGAGTTTCATTTTGTAATTAGCTCGGCGCATAGTTATCGAGAAATTTTAATTAGATATGCAATTTTCATTATCAATATTTTGTCAATCATAAATATTTCAAATGGTTACTGTAAGTACTTCGGTGCATATCTGATGATAAGTACCTACATTGTTATACAGAGCTATTGCGTATGGGCACCACGAGAATATACGGAAGAAACAGTAATATGATTCTCTCGGCGACAACTTTTCACTTGAAAACGGTACTAGGTACATGAATTTTAGTATAGGCAAAAAATAATGCGATTTGTTAATTTTCATTACTCATGTTTTTATTTTTACTTTCCTCGTATTTGTAATGAAAAGCACAGTGTTTACCTCGGGTTAAAGACTTATTTTGGCTAAAAACTCCGTCTCGGGACTGAATAAGTTACTTTCACCCCTAGGGTAACAATGTACTATAGGTGTCTTTCATTGATCTCATCGTATTAGGATGATAACTAGCTACGAGAACCGAATTATAGAGTTTTCTCGTTAGCTGCATGGGCAATAAAATATAAATAAAATAAATCAAATCTTTCAAAAATATTTGGGTAGGGCGGGATGTCTTTTTTATTTATATAATATCAGAATTACTTTAACCCTTTAACTAGGGGGTCCTGCAGACCCCAGCGCTTTATATTTTCAGTGTTAGGTACTCCTGAGTTAGGATTTAAGGGTCTATTGATTAAACTTTTATCAACTACTAGCTGGTGCGCGCGACTTCGTCCGCGTGGAATAGTTATTACCATAAAAACGGTTCTAGTGAGTTAATCTTAAAAGATAGACATATACTGTTGAGGACATTTTGTTAGATAATTTTAAGAAGAATAATTCTTTCATACACATTTTTTGATATCTTGAACCGTTTTCGCAGCGCACGCAACGGAAGCCCTCAAAGATGAATAATTTTCCCCGTTTTTCCACATTTTCTATTGTTTCTTCGCTCCTATTAGTTGCAGCGAGATGTAATATAGCCTAAAGCCTTCCTCGATAAATGGTCTCTTCAACACAAAAATAATTTTTCAATTCGGACCAGTAGTTCCTGAGATTAGCGCGTTCAAACAAACAAACAAACAAACTCTTCAGCTTTATAATATTAGTATAGATGATAAAACTTACTTTTTCCATCGCCATACACGTCATGAAGCGTGCCCAAAACATTCATAAGCAAAATTCCGTACAGGGCATAGACAAACATCCTCTGCGCTAAATCTGGTTTGTCGGCCATCTTGGTTTTTCTCGCTATATGAGTTTTACAGTAAGCCAGTTTTTTGAGATTTGCTGTAAGCAATTGTTTTCGAACAAATTTGTCGGCGCATTGTTCAAAACGTAATGTTGTGTTTTTCTCATTGGATTGGCACCTTTTGTTGAGGCAGTAGCCGCGGTGGAGAAGTCTGCGATCGAATGCGAATGTTTGTTTGTTGTGTTCCTGTAAGAAAAAAAACCTTTTTTTAGAGGGCTTCAATGTTGTCGGTCCAAAGTAGGGATATACCTTACAGGATTGTGGATAATACCTATAAATAAGAACAGATTATATTATATTTTGTTTGATGTGGATCAAAAGAGCCAAAACCTCCGAAGTTATGGGTTAACAGTGTAAAATTATTATTCTGAACTTTTTGCAAGTCATCAAATACACCATAGACACCTTAGTAACTATATATAAGTACTTACATAGTTGAACAATTAAATATGAGTAAGTACCTATAGTTCGTAAATATTAGTAACCACAATACCATTATGATACAAAAATAGACGGGCATTAGCCATAAAAACAGCATCAACAATTTTTTGTTCACTTTTACTGTAATATTTTTACACAGCTTACCTATACCTACGTTATCTTTTTGTTGCTTATTTATGTAACCTTTGATATAAGGCTGTATGAGTCTTGACTTTTCTATCAATTTTCGGTATTTTAGGAACCTCTACCAGTCTATCTCTATAGAATCATATTACAGACCGAACATACTCAAGTAGATCCATAAACCGAAAATTGATAGATAGATAGAATAGATAGAATATTCTTTATTGTAACACACGAAATAAAAATAAAATACTAAGAAACATGTTAAACATAGCTTATACTAGTGCCACAAGTGGCGGCCTTATCGCTAAAAGCGATCTCTTCCAGGCAACCATTGGATGGAGAGAAATGAATAAAGGATAACGGAGGACGTGGTTTACAATAGAAATAGAAGAGATAAAATAAAATAAAACATAAACAATCATAGTTGTCAAATTACAATGTACATAAACAAACATCCTAATACATATCATACTGAATAGGCACAAAAATAAACTAATACATAGTGATAAAATATATATCTATATACAAACAATATAGAGTGACAGTAGAAAAATAATAGCATATATATCAGAGTAAAGACGACAGATAGGTACCAATTTTTAACTTGAGTCTTGAAGCTTTCAACAGACTGAGCTTTCTTCATGTCAAGTGGCAGGGCATTCCAGAGTAGAACAGCCTGCGCGGTAAACGACTTGCCATAAAGATTGAAGAATTGATGATTGATTGATTGATTGATAAATTCTTTATTAAAACACCACATACATAAAAAACAATACAAAAAACATAGAAAAAAAAATTTTGCGTTTTAATTGGCGGCCTTATCGCTAAGAGCGATCTCTTCCAGGCAACCAATCTGGCAGGGATGATGTTATTCATTAATTATTATGTTATATTTATTAACTTCTTGTGGCTATCTCTAACTAACATGGCTTAACGACTGCCGTGATATAAGAAACCAAGCCTACAATATAACATGACGTTATGTAACCCACGGACGCGCCAAAGTAGAATCTCACTTTTAGGTCACCCATCTAAGGACTGATTGTATCCACGGTCGCACAACATTAGTAATCGAATAAGGATACCTCCGCTAGCTGAGCTACGGGCAGTTTATGAAACCATAGATTGAGACAAAATTGAGACGATTGAGACAAAATTCAGAAAAGAAAACTAACCGTCATAATATCATACAGGGAGTTAGGTTCCCTTCTGGGTGATAGCTCGAAGGTTCCCATACAGTACACTCCATCTTTCTGGCTGAGGCACCGGTCGTAGTCATCCAGATGGAACAGCCTCGGGAGGCGGTGCAGCTCCTCATCTGAAGGTGGAAATTGGTATCATTAAACCATGATGATATATTTTTGAAAACTACTAAACATTACGAAAATACCTGAACATGAAGAAGTTATTAAAAATTTAAATTTGGTAATGGCAATTTAATTAAACTAGGATTCTTCTATATATGTATACTCTTATTTTTTCTTATCAAGTCTTATATATAGGTAAGAGACATAATAATTCGCAATAATATAGAATTGATGAATTCCTTTCTTTCTAGTTGGTTAAATACTCTAAATTATGTGAGGATTTTTTCGGACAACTAAAAAGTAGATATGGAGAAGTTTTAACTATACTCAATTCCGGTTTGAGGTTACCAAACTCGATGCTTTATTAAAACACTGGCCATTTCTTGGCTCGTAATATCATTTCTATGGAAATCAGAAAAATCTCGTATAGGTATACATACCTACTCATAGATGTTATCTATAAGTTGTTACCGTTGATGGGTCCAATATATGCGAATTTATTTTACTTATTTTTTTATAATTATTTTAACCTTTAATTTATAACGACCATTTGATGATGATACCCAACAAATATCTTTGGTATTCCTCTGTATTCTGAACGCATAAGCATTCTTTGTCTTTTGTTTAATTTGTTAGTATAGTTGGACTGAAGCCTTGCTATTACAATACAAACAATATATTTTTGGAAATTTGCTGAAAAATCTCTACCTTACAACTGTATAATATAGCAGTGAAATGAAATACGGATTCAATTTACTTACCTGATACAACTTTAGCCGCTGAAACACTCAAAACGAGTGTGAACAATTTCACTGACCACCACATTTTTTATTATAATTCTTCACTTTATTTACATATAAATTACGTATAAGTTGTATAAAATTTACTGACAACATTAATCACAAATATCAATACGCAGTCACTTAACTTTATATGTATAGAATAAACAAATCTATTTTACTGTAATTTAAATCAAACGTATTTTTTATAATAAAAAAATAAATGTGTCGCGACAGATCTGACCTGTATTATCTCTTGTAAATGAATAACTCGACTATAGAAGGATCCGTCGCGGTTTAAATTACTTACGCATTAGTTAATTTAATTTATACAGAGTTACTAAAAACCGCTAGCAACTAAATTTTATAGCGTAATAATGAAACGTACATAATAATGAAATGAATCACAGATAACAGATAGATAGATTTTATTTTCTTTGTTTTTTGTATTGTTTTTTATGTATGTGGTGTTTTAATAAAGAATTTATCAATCAATCAATCAATCAATAACATAAAAATAATTGACGGTCTATTGAACCAAGTCAAAAAAGAGATATATGTATCCAATAAGTACATGATAAAAAAAACCTCAGTTTGATAAAAAAATAACACGACATGCGATAGTTATCTATCTCTCTAGATCTTCTTCTTCTATATTTCTCATTACGGAGGGTCGTAACTGGATTAATTCACCGGGAAGTTTTCTTTGGCAAGTTCATTGTGGTGGTTATGCGGATTCACTCCGGAAGGAGGCGTTAGTTATAAAATAAAGGTTAAATAGTTAAAAGTTAAAGGTTAAATAGTTAAATAATAAATTAATATTTATCGCCCAAAAATTACAACCAACTTAATGTAAAAAAGGACATTACACCCAACTTAATGTAAAAAAAAATGTTGCATCATATGACTTGCTATACAACGGTTCCCACAGTCACTTGCAAATAAGCCTGTATACTGTAGGTAGGACAGGAAGGGTCATTGACAAAATATGCGAAATATACTTTAGATACCATATAACTACATATGTATATACTAAAACTATATATTACATAACACAGAAGCTCGCCTCGAGTTGGACCTCCCTATTATTTTGACTATTACTTGGCCAGCAAAATATAATGTATGTAAAAATACTAAGAAGTGTGTAAACATAACCTAAGCTTCATTTGTGGTAACCACATTCATGCAATGATCAGCCGGGGTTCGTACTTGGATGGGTGATCATTGCTTAATTTTACATCCTGGGCTGTTGGGTTTTCATTGGTCGGATAATACGTTAAATATCTCGTCTGTTTGTCGTAGTAAAGGGTTAAAAGATGGGGTCGGTCGGACCATTAATATATATTTTTTTTTAATTTGTTAAATGGGGATAGCAAGAAATTATATGTAGAAATCGGATGATGGAGATTTTTTAAGCAGTAATATTGAGACTAAATTTTTTTAAATGTAAATTACACATAAGTACATAAAATTATCTAAGTATCATAGATATAAGAAAGTCTTGTCGTATATCTATGCTAAGTATGTATATTTTGTTCAGAATCCCACTTTGATCACAAATATTCGCTTCCCGCATTTAGCACGTTGTCACCCGGGAAACAGAAATATCTCGTCCGGGAGGCCACGATATTTCACCCGAAAACGCTTTGCGCTTGGAAAAATGCTTACATTTGCTTTTTCGCATGCAATTCCACGCCGTATTGACATGAAAGCAAGGGCGAGCATCGCGCGCGTTGCTGACTACATAAGAAGCAAGTCAGGAAATAAATATAACAACATCCTGACTATCTATCCTGGCTAGATGGCGCTGTGTGATATGTCCTGAAATATTTATTTATTTATTTATTTATTTATCTGTAAACCGAACGCACCCATCACCGAACTACTCAAAAATGACAAAAATTACACCTCAAAAATGAGCAAAGGAGACGATATTGTTGTATTAACTTCTCATGTATATAAATATGACATCTCAATAATCAAATCTTTGATCTATCATTGTGATAGTAAATATATTAACCTGATATAATATAATCACTGACTATAAATGATTTTTTAGGCCAAATGTCACAAAAAATACTGTAATATGTTAGAAAAAGATTTTAAAATAATGCATCTAAATTGTAGGTGTATTAGGAATAAAATGTCAAAAATACAAGTTCTTGCAGAATCATACAGCCCTGATGTAATGGTTTTTTCTGAAACATGGCTGAATAATAGTGAGGTAGAAAATATAGCTTTTAAGGGTTTCAAGCATGCTAGTTACTATGTGAGACAAAATTTTATTCATGGTGGGGTGTCCATATTTCGATACCTTAATTGGCAAACCAGCTAACTCCATTTGAGTTAATTTTTCAGGAGAGACTTAAAACTTCACGCTTGGTGACCGTTACGATACAAATCACACATAAAAATAATTTTGGTATTAAGTGGAGTTGGCTGGTTTGCCAATTAAGGTATCGATTTGTAAAAAATAAGATAAAATATAATACATGTACTAAAATATGTAGATGAACTTTGTCATTAATTTCATTGTGAATTAAGTTGTATAGAAATTAGCTTGAAGGACTGTAAATTGTTAATCATAGGTATGTATAGGACCGGGGCAGGTAATTTTGTAAAAATGACTAAAGTACTGGATAGACAGTTTAATTTATTGTGCGATATGACTAATACAAAAATTTTGTTTTTGGGAGATTGGAATGTTGATTTTCTGGTGGAATCCTCAGAACGGACACCAATAAATGACATCCTAAAGACCTATAAAATTATTTTATTTCAATTGGTCAAAACTTAAAGACAAATAACCCACCAAATACACAAGAAGCAATGGGTTTACTACAAATACAGGGATCTTTTCCATCGGATGATTTTAAATTTCAGTAGGTATGTACCTAACTCCCCTTGAATTAATGAAGATAGCTAAGACAAAGATTGACCGATCAGAGACGATGGATATATTCGATATATCCGGATCTTTTCTATATGATATAATTTTGCGTCTGGATGACCATCTAACCTTCCTTATTAACAATATTCTGCAGTCTGATGAATATCCTAGAACACTAAAAAAGAACAGAGTCACACCATTATATAAAGGCAAGGGAGAAACCACTTCTGTGAATAATTATAGACCAATAACAATAGTACCAACAGTCTCAAAAATTATAGAATCACTGGCACTGACAGACAATATTATGAGCCATATGAGTCAGCATAATTTGATCAGTACGCATATAGAAAAAATCACTCGACTACATCTGCGGCTCAAAAGCTAGTAGAAACGATTGTTGATGGCCTTGAACATAATAAAAAAGTGGCTGCAATATTTCTAGATTTATCGAAAGCTTTTGATTCTGTAAGCCATGACCTTGTACACGGTCACGTGGCATATACCCCGCTAGGGGAGCTCCGCTGATACCCATTTTTTCCTTCTGTGCAGGTTTACGCCTCGTGTTCAGATCGGACTAGAAGTTTTGCGATTACTGTACCTAATAATGAAGCTCTCAGCTTACGGAATAACTGGAAAACCTCTCCGACTTATAAAGTCATTCCTTGAAGATAGAGAGCAAATTGTCGAAGTGAAAATAGACAAACAACGTCATAAATCATCACCAAGGAAAGTAGATATTTATTTATTTATACTTGCACACATACAATTTTCCAAATAAAATTACATGTGCCCCGAGGTATTGGGGCGTAGCAAGAGACAATAATAATAATAATAATAATAATAAAAGCGTTTATTTCAGACAGAATCCATACATAACTAAATTATTATACACATACTAATACAAATGTCCAAAATCTTATAAATGTCAAAAGAAATAATTTATCTAATTTACACACACAAAATTACAATCACAACAAAAATTGGAAACAAAACACATTATAACAACAACAATGGCTAGGCTTTATCTAGCCAGAGTCTTTACAGATTCTGCTTACATCTAATAGGAATATAGGAATTCCGCAGGGATCGTCATTGGGAAATACCTTGTTTCTGGTATTTCTCAATGATTTATGCCTTAGTGGAATTAAAGGAGAAGTCATCCAGTATGCTGATGATACGACAGTGATAATAACCGCTGACTCACATGAAGAACTTCAGAAATGTATAAATAAAACTTTAAGAGAGTTAGAAAACTGGTTTACGGTGAATGGTCTGAACTGAATACTGATAAAACGAATATAATATTCTTCAATGCTGTATCACCAAACTTTAAAGAAGCTTCATTAATATTAGAGAATGGAACTGAATGTATATACCTATGCAAAGCATGTAAAGCTATTAGGATTCGATCAGCAATATGGTTAAAATTTAAACGGGGTTGGGACCTTTCACAAGACGTTTAACTATTATTTGGTTGTAGTGATACCTAAAAAACGCGAATATGTTCCGATTTTCCTACTGGCATACAATTTATACCGTATTTGCTTTAACATAAGGTTGAAATTAAGAAAACAAGTGATACGATTATGTTAATAAAATCGATTCGACCATAAATTCTGATAATCATTATCATCAGCCACATGGTTTTGTGTATTAATAGAAATCGGAGATTAGTTAAACCAAAATACTTATATGAAAAGTCACTCCATCTTTTTGTAAATTTGATGTAGTAGGCCTTTTCTTACAGCTTGGACAGCACAGGTTGGCATTTTTTTCAGAGCACTTCGCGAGTCAAGGTCGATTCTTCGTCTGTTAATAATCGAATAAGCAAGTACCTAGTTTTTATAAAGGTGTTAGATCGTTGCTCTTGTACCTTTGGCAGAGGGGAATGTTCGTTGGTCACTAGTCTCCTGGGTATATAGTTAAAGCTCCTTAACACGGAAAGAACATATTGATAATACTTGTAAAAAAATGGCAAAAGGGGTTTACGCATTAAAACAGTTGAAACCAATAACAAGCCCAGAGCACCTAAAGGAAACTTATTATTCATACATACACTCTATACTTTCATACGGCATAAGTATATGGGGCAATGCTACAGACTTTGAAAGAGTGTTAATAATGCAGAAACGAGCAATAAGAGTACTTGTGGGAGGCAGATATAGAGAGTCTTGTAGAAACCATTTCAAAGAGTTGAAGATATTGACGTCAGTGTCGCAATATATATTAGAGATTGTAAAGTTTGTAAAAATAAATCAACATTTGTTTAAACTTAAGACTTATAACTCAAATAGAACCAAGATAAACTGAGTATTGTTAGAACCTACTGTGCCTAGGCTGTGTATGACTAAGAAACTACCCACTATAATGGGAGAGAAACTGTTCAATAGACTCCCCGCACACATTCAGTATATGAATAACTATCAGCAATTTTGCAATAGCGTCAAACAATTATTGTTAGATACATTATACAGTTTTAAAGAATACTTTGAAAATGACTACAGTCAACTAGCAATTGATTCTAATCTTGCTTATAAATTAAGTACCTAATTAACTACTAGGTAAGGAGTGTGATGCCAAATTGTCATTTTAGCCCCTATACAGCTAAAGTGACAGTACCTAGATTTATTTAAGTTGACATATTGTATGATTACATACCTATTATTATGTTTATCATGATTTTACTAACAAAAATTTTCATTATTTTATTAATAAAACTAGACATTGTAGGTATGTAACTTCTAAAATATTATTAAAACTAAATGTTACATAAGTATAGGTATATTCAATTTGACGAGATATTGTGTTGTGTGTAGCATATTCTATGATATTAGTACTTATACCTATACCTATGTATGTTACAACTTTACAGTATCAATAAAGATTCTTTATCTTTATTAGATCATTTTCATGACATCAAGTCCCAATACAGATGTTAGTACTTACCTAAAAAAGTACTTATTTATTTTGTGACCTTAAAATAATAAATAAAATAAAAGTTCTTTAATTTCAGGCAGTAGACCCACCCACCTAGTACTAGAGCGTGTTATCACATTTAACAACTTTAACACGAATTTGTGACGTCATATGCTTACATTTATTTACCAGTTTGTATTCTACTAGTGGGTGCTCGCGGTTTCGCTCGCATTAATCAGTAAACCTTGCATCCCATATTCACCCCTTTACAAGTGGCATTTCCAAAAACCCTTTCTTAGCGGATGCCTACGTCATAACATCTATCTATCTGCATGCCAGATTTCAGCACATTGCGTCCAGTGGTTTGGACTGTGCGTTGATAGACCACTATATCAGTCCAGTCACCATTAAATTTTATATAAGTATTTAGATTATCACACAAATATTTTTAGCCGTACGTACTATAAATGTTGCATTACCAGAATCACATAATTAATATGCATTTCATTATTGTACTCGTGTCCACAATTATTGCAAACGTTTATTTTTGGTAATTTGAATAAACATAAATAACACGTAGCAATTAAATTTTACGGAAATAAATAAATAGTAGCATGTTTAGTTAAAATTAAGTGTGTGAGTATCGAACATGAATTGAGGTCCTCGCTCATTGTAATAATCTATATATGTACATATGTATAACATAATATGTGTATATTTCTATTATATACATCAACATCATTAGCCTAAAGTCGTCCACTTCTGTACATAGGCCTCTCCCAAGGCACACCACTCAGCCCGAGTTTGTGCTTCTCGTCTCCACCTGTTCCCTGCTATATTCATGATATCTTCGCTCCACCTAGTGGCAGGAGGATTATATACATATAACACGTGAAAATAAATAACACGGTTTTTTTTCTAGCGTACCTAACTGAAATATTTACCTAATATAATATAATTAAAAAAATATCCATACAAAAATTTACAACCTGATTTTATTGATGCGCCAAAATCACTAAGTAAAGGACCTATTATTGCATTTCACACTTAACAAGATTAGAGATTAGAATTTGTTATGTTTAAAACATTTATTTATTTATTCTACCTTTATTGTTCGTACCGCAAGGTTGTGGAACCCCCTGCCTGACTCTCTGTTCCCCACGCACTATAATCCAGCGATCTTCAAAGCGAGAGTGAATCGGTTCTTATCGGGTAAGCACGCACCATCTTAGGCCATAGCCTTTGCTTGCTATCAGGTAAACTATGGCCAAGTGCAAACCCGTTCAAGTTAAAAAAAAAAAATCAAACAGGCTACATGCTTCCGAAGCTAAGCAATGAACGATCACCCCATAAACAAACTATAAAAACTGGAAAACCAACAACGCACAATAAAGGCATTACGAAGGTTGTTTGGATAATTTTGTGACCGCACGTAATAGAATAATTAGCTAAAAATGTAAAACTTCGCGAACTTATACCTAAAGTATATCGTTATGAGGTCAAACTAGTTTAGAATACTCCCACAGCCGCAACCTTGATTTTCTGATGACAAGTACCAGATTAGTGCGCAAATAATCGAATATTTAAACGAATATTACCTAATAAGAAGCGCCTGTAGCTCAGTTAGCGGAGCCAATCGCATGCGATTACCAAAGTTAAGCAAAGGTCGACGCGGTCAGTTCTTGACCGAGAAGTGGTATTTCGGATGACACGTTAAATTGTAGGTGCCTGGTAGTTTCTCTGGTACAGCAATCGTTTACCCATGTCAGAGGCCCTTAAGGCCGTTTGAAAACTCTTGATACCAGATTTGGCCACTCTCCTTCGATAAGGAGATTGAATAGCAATTCAGTCAGTAAATTCTACGTGAACATTTACATCATCATCATCAAAATAATTTACAAATGCTTAGGTATATAATACACAAATAATATTCATATTTTGTGACAATATTATGTACATGATATTGTCACAAAATATGAATACATATCATTATATAATATCATATCTTCTAAGCACATGTACATACATCAGGCAAGTTGTAGTCAAGCGCGAGCTTATTTCATGTAAAAAAAAAACTTAATTCCATTTGTGTATATTTATCTACAGATTCCGCAAAACGACTTGAATTCAATTTTTTATGTATAAAATTTGTATGAACTTTGTCAAATATGTAGTTAAAAAACATGCATTAAAATTTTACCTTTTATTCAGTCCAACAAAACACGTTTAAAACTTTACTCCATTAACTAACATTAATATTAACTAGATATCACACTTTGGATGCCATCACCATTTCCTTTGCTCGTTGGGCCATGTTTCAAAGACCTCATATATCGTAACTTTGCCCAAACTCCGAGGCACATTCTGTGAAGTCTTTTGTCTTGAGTTTGTATAGCAAAGAGGTTGGTAGTTCTCACTATATGCCTTGCAGAGTGTAAGCGACCTTTTTGGGCTATAGCTATGGATAGATACAGTTTACTTCTCGCAGCTAAAGCATCATCACCGAGCATTTTTGATAGTTTGTACTGTCTTATAGATATGCGACCTGCTTCTTCCGCCTGTAATAAAAACAATAGGTATAGAAATAGTAAAAACAAAAAAAAAACAGAAAGGCTTAAGAAAAAATAATTACATTTTCACAAGTGGTACTAATTTAGTCAAAAATACTGATTTCATTGCCTTATCCAAATTTATCTCAAAAACTATTCAACCAATTTAAATGAAACTGGCACTAGTTATTCCTTAAGTTAAAACATATCTTATCGAAAATGAAAATTAAACATTTCATCAATGTGTTATCAATGGTGTTGTTTTTCATTGGCAGTGGGCTATAGCACTTGGAATATTCTTCCTATCTAAAGCTTGGACAGTCCAAATGCTATAGTTCACTTAAGCTTATCTAAAAACATTCTAGGTGTTTTTTTATTTTGTTATAAGTACTTAGTATGTTCAATTGGTAACATTTTGTAGGTGGAGCATGCTTTTTTTATATAGAAGATATGTAAGGTGGATCATGCTTGAACAGAAATGAGTCTAGCTTTCAAAAGAGGCCGCCAGAACACATAAACAAATAAGATATTTTTTTTGTTTCTATGATGTTTTGTGAGATGATAAACATTTTAGTAATACAACTTACACAATGTTCAAAATAGTCTCCTAGAGCTGAGTAAGCGCCACCTAGTGTGGAGAGCCAGGAGAATGCATTCTCTATCTCTACCCTGGTCCATGTCAGCCTCAGTACTCTGTCATTCCTGAAAATATCACATTTATTTATACACTATCAGATTCTATTCGAAAATTATTGTTAGGTACTGGGGTTTAATACTTTAATAAAATAAGTTTAATATGTGTGTGTATTTGTTAAAAGTGTGGTGTAAAGTTAACTGTAATATGTGTAATGACTGTGTTAATTATAAAGCAAAAAATTATAAAGAATTGCATAATTAATTATATATTTACTACAATTATTACTGGTTTTTTCTCCTTGAGGAATAGATCATGGACCCTGCTATGACCTAAAAGTGACATTGCATGTTGCTAACATCAATGCAACCTGGGCTAGTACAAAAACTATTAAAAAATAATAATATAAGGATAATTGTAAGATTATTATGTTAACAAAAACACTGATATACCTAGGAGAACTAATTTGTTGGTACTAAGTTGTAATGCATTTATTTTGTTTATCTTGTGAAGTGATTATCAAATATTTGATATGAATGACTATTTGTATGAATGGATAGACTACTGGATCCTTTCCGGGTTGTGGTGGTCAGATGGCAGTTACTCTGTCCACTTACTGGTATTCTGCCAAATCAGGTAGAAGGGGAGCCAACCCCATATATTGGGGACATTACAAAGCAGAACATGAATAGTAACAGCCATATTATTGGCAAACGATTAGCAAAACAACCTTTTCTGGTTTATTATTAAAGATTCCGTGGTTATACTCACCATGCATAATCAATTATTTCTTTATCAGGAGGTTCAAGATTGAGCTTCAAAAGGACAGTCCGACTAGAAGGCCAATTGCATAAGTTATTCAAATTCATAACAACATTCATCCTATATACTTCCGACTTCAAACACTTGATGAAATGCTGTAGAAACAGTGAATTCGTCGTATATTTGAGTGCCCCTTTTCTACCGAATAAAACATCATTTTCTGGTGCCGCATAGGTGTCGCCGTCTTCTATACCAAGAGCTGTATAATACTGCTTGGCGGGAAGCATCATATATTCATCAGAAATATAACAAATAGTATAAGGAACTCGGAAAAGGTAGATATTGATCACGACCCTCATTTTCACTGTGGTTATGTTATTGAACTGGTAGAAATATAGTTAATCGAAAAAGCTTTTACAGGCGTTTCTTTTCTGTAAGTTGTTGGAACTTATTATTGTTCATGAAATTGTGTAGTATTCCAATAATTCTTACATTATTTTCTTCAAAATTGTATTGAAAATATATCAAAACACATGATTTGAACGAAAATGACATTGTCAGTGACATAAGTAATATTTAGTTAAGTTCGTTAAGTTACTGATGCTAGCTGTCAAACGCAATTCAAAGTTGCCATTCTTAATAAATAAATGAAGTTAGTCGATATTTATCATGTCTCATTTCTAAAATCAATAGCTACTGAGTCACGACATCTAGTGGGGAGTAGCTTAACTATTTTTTATAAGTTGATTATGATTATCATATCAATAATAGATAGATGCCTCGATGATTCCATAGTTGTAGTAAAATCATGTTTTTAACTATTTAACTTCTCATTTTTTCTAATATAATAAATGACCTGAAATAATCATTAAGTACTCTCATTTTAATAACGTGTTTGTTGTAGAAAGTAATTTTATGAACAGCGGAATACGCGGATTGTCTAGAAAATAAAACTACCTCTCAACACACACGATATAAAAATAAACAGTAATAAGTTATTATTAGACATGTGACGATGCCCAGCATAAACAATGAGAGATGCGTTGTCTACTTCTCGCGAGTCTCGTCCTATCAGAGCCCAGGATACCGTATCAACCAATCAGAGCACCTGTTACCTACTTCACCATTTGGTCACCAGAGAGGGTGGTGGATCACCTTCCGACATAGCGTCGTTACTTCTCGAACTGAGCACACGTTCTTCGAATTAACGCTATTACAAGTATTCTCAATTAATTTTCAAAAAATATTAAATCTTAACGCTTGTTTATGGTTAAAAATTTCAGTAAAGTAAATCGAAAGGATTTCTAAGAAATCTAAAGCAGGAAAATCAGGCTTCTGTGTATTTCATGTATATTCAGTGCAGATTTATAGTATTTTAAATGCAACGGTTTTTTCAAAAACCCAATGGACTATATTAAAGTGTGTGATTTAGTGCTATTCTGAAATATTTAAATCTAACGGTTTTTCGTAAAGCCTTATGGACAATTTCGTGCGTGAAAAGTGCAAAATTGAGTCATTTAAACCTAACGGTTTTTTAGAAAACCTATTGGATTGTGATAATGAGTGATTTAGTGCTATTCTGAAATACTTAATTTATTCCAACGGTTTTTTTCGGGAAACCTGATAGACTGTCTTAGTGCGTAAATAAGTGCTATTTGCCAATAGCATACGGGTGTACAATGTTTTCGCGGGGACCGGTGGCTCATCGATAATCAGGTCGGCGAAGATCGTATCATGTCGTCTTCAGCAGATCAAGATTTCGGCAGCAAGCGCACAGCCTGCGTGCTACTTCGCACAGGTTCACTGATGCAGAGGCAGCTCGTGCTAAACGGCAGCGGCGCGGTACTGAGCGGCCGTGGTCTTCAAATATACGAGATAGTTGGACTCTTCAACTACGGAAGGATCAAGTATCTGGGTGAAATGGAAGTGATTTGGTGAGTCCATTCCAATTTGATTTATGTACATATCTAAAATATCAAGCCTTTCTTATTCAAAGCTTGATAGACCAGCGGTGTGTTTCACAATGAGTCGGATACGGATCCGATTCGATTGAGACGGAAATCAATCGGCAAGGAAAAGATTTTTCCAAATCACAATGCTTCCATACGATTCTTTTGACAAAATTATTCAACAGAAAAATCGGAAACGTTCCCTGAGCCAAAAGCTAGCGGATTCGTTTCCGTCGATGATAAGTACACTTTTGTTTTTTCATGATATTAAACCCGATTTACACTTAATTATGTATTCATTTATTTTTATATATATTTATTCATATCAAATCTACAGTAAAAGTGGTAATATTAGCCTTAAATATGTTTTTTATATTTCTACCATAGTATTTAATTTCTACTACGAGCGGATCAGATCATATCCGACTCATTGTGAAACACCATACAGATCGTTTTCTTAAGAATTATTGTTCAATATTTCCAAGCATATCACGCTAATCATTATAAATAGCTGGCCGCATTTGGCAAGTTATAATTTTTATATTTACTTTCAAATTCATTTAATTTTAATAAACGGCTAGCATTTACGACAGTAATTGAATCGAAAAGTAGCTCGACATGTGCTATAGTACAATTACTTTCAAATTATTCGTGAAATTTCGATCATCCTATACCGGTGTAGTTTCCTTGCGCCTAGCCCAACGGTTGAGGTTGCATTAAATCACCTTGCACTGGGTGACACAATCGCCTATTATGAAACTTTAATGTACTACATTATAAAACCTTAGCATTATACATCATTGTAAAGCCCCAACAACAACAAGCCTCAATCTGTTCAAGGCAGTACCCTGAACATAATGGACAACTCGCGTTTTTCAAAAAGTCAAACATTTGGACGGATAAATACAATACTCAATAATGGACTAACCCTTTATTCACATAGGTACACTAGTGTTAAACATTGTGCTAAACACCAATAAACTATTAATACCTGCGATTTTAGGTAGGTTATCTATTTATTTAAATGCCGTTAAAACCATTTTTCG
This sequence comes from Macaria liturata, assembly GCA_964023185.1. Classification (NCBI taxonomy): domain Eukaryota; kingdom Metazoa; phylum Arthropoda; class Insecta; order Lepidoptera; family Geometridae; genus Macaria; species Macaria liturata. The sequence goes on from OZ026830.1 coordinate 2,364,619, forward strand.
TAATTCGCAACTATAATATGAATACAAGGGCAGAAAATTATAATAAATTGTAAAAAAACAACGAGTCTGTACCTAGTGTATAATGTAATTCATCATTAAGTAGGTAGGTAATCTTTGTTCTAGCTATATAAAAATTGGATTTATGATGTTATGAAAATGGTTTAGACTGATTAACTTTATACCTTTCGGGTTTATTAGCTATCTAAATATGCGAAACTTCCTCCTTCTTGTTTGTATTCCTCATTACAGAGTGTCGTGACTCCCCTTCAGAGATCAGCTCAAGGGGACTCTCATAATGAATTGACTGATTAGGAGAGACTCCTTGAGCAGATACATACATCGTGGTAGGCGCCCTGGTCCTTTCTCGTATGACACGTCATGTCCTCTAAAATGTAGGTTTTCTGCCGATGATTTCCTTCACCGGTAAGCGATTGCAAATCCGCACAAAGCTTGAAAAACAAGTCATTGTTGTCGCATTGCATTAGAACCGGGATCGTAGCAATAGCAAGTCTATCTAAATATATCAAACTCAAAGGTGACTGACTGACTGATTGACTGACTGACTGATATAGTGATCTATCAACGCACAGCCTAAACCACTGGACGGATCGGGCTGAAATTTGGCATGCAGGTAGATGTTATGACGTAGGCATCCGCTAAGAAAGGATTTTTGGAAACGCCGCTTTTAAAGGGGTGAATTAGGGAATGCAAGTTTTACTTCTTAATGCGGGCGAAGCCGCGAGCACCCACTAGTATTATATAAATAGACATTGTAGGTGTGTGCCTAATATTAAAAAGTGTGCAAATATTAAATTTAATGTAGTTTAACTAGGTACCAAATAAATAAACTCACCAGAGGTCATTTTTTTTAAATCTTGTTTATTAATAAGTTTCAAATTTTAATGTGCTAATCTTAGTCACGTTTACACAGGATGATTTATGTTTAACTAAAATACATATAGATATATAGTAGGTACTTAAATCACCTTTTAAGATAAAGCTTTACAAAACTCATGTCTTTTCCATATTTTAACCCCCAAAAGCCGTATAACAAAAGTTGCTCTATCTAATGGACTACAGCCACCCTTAAATTAACGTGTTTAATAAACACTGTATTTATACTATACTGTATTTATAAGATTGGTTTATACATTTCTGTTTACTCCTTATATTATATACTAGCTGTGCCAGCGACTTCGTCCGCATGGAATAGTTATTACCTTAAAAACGGTTCTTAGTAAAAGTGATTTAATCTTAAAAGATAGACATATAGGTACTGTTGCAGACATTTTGTTAGATCATTTCAAGAGGAATAATTCTTTCATACATATTTTTTGATATCTTGAACCGTTTTCGCAGCACACGCAACGGAAGCCCTCAAAGATGAATAATTTTCCCCGTTTTTTTCACATTTTCCATTGTTTCTTCGCTCATATTAGTTGCAGCGTGATGTTATATAGCCTAAAGCCTTCCTCGATAAATGGTCTATTCAACACAAAAATAATTTTTCAATTCGCTCCAGTAGTTCCTGAGATTAGCGCGTTCAAACAAACAAACAAACTCTTCAGCTTTATAATATTAGTATAGAAGTATAGATAAGAAATTTCACATGGATTGTTGTTATTGACTTATGAGACTTACGTACCTACTTAATCATATTTTTACAATGTTCTTAAAATCATTATGGGCGCAAATTAAATTCACACACAAGCTGACTTTTAGCATAATTATTTTTATTTCCAAGTACCTACCTTAATATTATTGTTCGGAGTGCGTTCTACAATTATTATTTAGTGAAATATAATCAAAGAAATCCTTGAAATTCTTATACCACCATTTAGAGCTGTCTTTTAATCAGTTTATTTTAATCTCGTGAGAATTACATTAACATTCAAAGAATTACATTCACGTTACTTTTCCAAATAAAATAAGCTAGTCAATGTTATATTCGTTCATATATTATTTGAAGAGGACGAGGAAAGGGCGCAACTAAACAATAGGAAACATCTTCCCAAACCTGCATTGGATTTCCGCAAAGTAGGTACCTAAATGTCTGAGTCGATATTTTAACTTCATACTACTCCAACATTTATTTATTTATTACTTGTAATACAACACATTCAATACTAAGTATGTCTAAATATATGCCCTATTCAGGGCGCCGTAAGAGATGTCGTCTAACGTACGCTGGATGGCATCTTAATAATATAAATATGTATTTGGTAACAATATTAATTAAAACATTTTTAGAATTACCTTAGATTACCACGGAAAGCATTGTACCTATTATAAGCATAAAGAAACATCTGAAATTGATAAGATGAAACTATCTCAAATGGAATTAGGTACTGCGACTCTATGACCAAGGACATGTAAACGGAACGTGGAATCAAAGTCAAGAAAGTCAAGAAAGAAGTTAAGAAGTTGCAAAGTCAAGATGATTTCAAGAGGTTCAAGATGAGTTGAAGACAATACAACTGTCACAAGTCTAATCTGAGACAATATTGATACAAATATCATGACATGAGAAGCTTATGCCCAGCCCTGGGACAAAACCTACGGTGGTGATGAATCGTATACCACACTGATTTGACTTACCTATCTCATTAATAGTACAAATAGGTGCACAACGCTCAAGCGACTGATTTTTGGTGAAATTTAGTGTACAAATATACTCTTACTCGTAATTCCGGTACTAAGCTAGATGACATCTCTTGCGGCGCCCTGAACAGGGCTCATGTTTGGACATAATTAGTCCCTAAATTAGTTTAAATGCAAGTAATAAATAAATGCAAAGATAGAGACACCGCAGCTCACGGCTTATATAATACTAGTGGGTGGTCGCGGCTTCGCTCGCATTAAGAAGTAAAACTTGCATCCCCTATTTCATCCTTTTAAAAGTGGCATTTCAAAAATTCCTTCTTAGCGGATGCCTACGTCATAACATCTACCTTCATTTCAAATTTTAGCCCAATCCGTCCAGTGGTTTGGGCTGTGCGTTAATATATTACTATATCAGTCAGTCAGTCACCTTTGAGTTTTATATATTTAGATTGGATTACTAGACCACCCATTACTGCCAGTACCGACCTGGAGTGATGTATTTATTGAAATGGTTATTTTTTATAGATGGCGCCGACTAGAGAAGCAGATGCCAGATTGAAGTACGGTGGGCGGCTGTCGCACCCCCCGCCCGGGGACGAGGTGCTCATCACTGGCGTCTCCGGGTACTTCCCGGACTCGGACTCCGTGCACCAGCTGCAGGAACATCTCTTCAATAAGGTGAGCAACATATCTTTTTGGGATACCTGAGTCGACTAGAATAGACGTGTAGCAGAAATTCTTATTTGAGTTAGTGGTAGCAATCGTCATTAAGATAAGACAAAATAATTTACACACTTTATTAAAAGAAAGAAAGAAAAATAACACCAAAACCTCTGCGATAATATATCCGTTTGTCTTATAAATAAATATTTTGTCTAAATTGATGCGAGTTGTTAGTTACAAACGCAAGTATAAGATATAATCTTCTTTAAGAGAAAGTCTCCAATAAGATTGTATGTCTAATAACATTTCGTGTAGGTGGATTTAGTAACATCAGATGACCGTCGATGGAAGCCCCACCCTGATATTCCGCACTGGATGGGCAAGATCAATAATGTCAACAAGTTCGATGCATCATTTTTCGGGATACCGAGCAAGCAGGCGCATGCCATGGATCCCATGTGCAGGATGCTGCTCCAGAAGACATACGAAGCTGTCTTTGATGCGGGTATTTACATTTTATACAAGTCTACGTAGTGGCGAAATTACACGTTGGATATTGTCAAATTTTCCTATTCGAAATAAGCAATCATGGGGATGGAAACCCCTTCTCATATTACGAGTTATTTTAACTTGTTTTGACTATTTTTTATTAAAATGGTGTCCAATAATCTCTAATGCTTGACCGAGCCATAAAGCAGTGGTCCAATTACATATAATCCGCTTTGCGATCCTGAATGTACACATCACCGATAATCAAAACTTAAGTATATATTTTAGAGTGGTCGAAAATTTGGTTTGGTTTTATTATGTATGTACGTTATGATATAATGGGATGTTAGTGTTGCTGAACAAACAGGAGAGGTTTTCGTCATGTCATAAAAAACTGAATTTGAGCAACATTTTTTTTTTAGGTGTGAACCCAAACGAGCTTCGCAACACAAATACCGGTGTTTTCATCGGAGCCTGCTTTTCAGAGTCAGAAAGCGCTCTTATTTACGAGAGAGATAATATGAACAAATATGGACTCGTTGGGTAAGAAAGCTTCTTCGTAGTCGTATTCCTCGTCAATGAAAATCATGTGTTCCCCGTAGAATCTGTAGTATTCTTTGAGCAGATTCATGATAGGTAGGTACTCGGATACTTCCAAACATGCATAACGGATTCTTTACGAAGTTTCCTTCATTCATCGCTTATATAATGACAAGATGCTAAGTATTTTCTATTATGCTCGCTTACCAATGAAGAAATATCGCACACTCCAACGATAACATATCCCATGGACATATTTGTGTCATTTATTAATTTTTATATTGAGAAAACGGCCTGAATGATTGTCGTATAAGTAGATACTCCCAGTAAAGTTAAATCACCAGCATATAATGCACGTACCTAAGGTTGGGAGAGAACCTTACGAGGGTGATGATTTTATTATCTTTAAAAATATCCTTTTGTTATAGTTGTTCCCGAGCCATGTTGGCCAACCGTATCTCGTACTGGCTGGGAGTGACAGGACCTTCCTACACAGTGGACTCAGCCTGCTCCAGCTCTCTGTATGCCCTGGAACATGCCTTCAGAGCTATCAGGGATGGACTCTGTGATGCTGCTATCGTGGGAGGATCTAACTTGTGTCTACATCCACATTTTGCACTACTTTTAGCGAAGTATGATCATTCTAATATAAATCATTCCGTGTTTGTTATAATTATGATCTGATCAAAATGTTCGTTATCTTTGTCCATTAAAAATATTTTGTACATATTTTTAATCAATCAATAATTGTTCATCAAAAAAAAAAGAAAAAAAATATATAATAAACTAAAAATAAAATTAAAAATAATTGCATTTTTCGTCATACGAGAAATTATAATTCTATTTCTATCGATTTATAAATCTCTCTCTTGTACTTATTGCCAATCGTCCCAATTTGACGCTCCTCGCCGCCCAATATTCTGCGACCGATACGACTGGACCATGGCCGCTCCAGCGTTATTGTGTGAAGTCATTTTCGTGATACTATTTCATTATTTTCTTTCAGATTAGGAGTGCTTTCACCAGACGGTCGGTGTAAAAGTTTTGACGATAGAGGTAACGGCTACGTTCGAGCGGAAGCCATAGTAGTTATATTTCTGCAAAAGGCTAAACACTCCAGAAGGTATTATATTTCAACTTATCCGTTATTTCTAACCCGTTCTTTTGGTTTAATAGAAGATTACTTTTAGAATCCTATATAACAACCATAAACTCAGGAATCATTCTTTCCTTCAGCGTGAAAAAGGATAAGTATTTATAAGTTATAAAAGCATATTTTAAAACCTTAAAAAATATGATAATATGATTGGATCGTGTGCCATTTCCAGGGTGTACATGCAAATAGTCCACGCAAAAACCAACTGCAATGGATTTATAGGGAAAGGCATCACGCATCCCTCTGAGAAGGTCCAGAAGCAGCTCCTCCAGGAGTTATACGAAGAATGCTCCGTACCTCCTCACACTGTCGAGTTTGTGGAGGCTCATGGAACAGGTGAGCTCTTTACATAAAAATTAATAAGTAATTTGACTACCATTCACCAGGTAGGCTGAAATAACACTTGCGTAAACTATACTTCTACTAGAATGGAACCGGCTCTCAATTAAAGCGGTTGGAAATTATTAGGTGATTGGCAAGGGACAGACTGTACCGGAATGTACTTTAATACCTCGCAAAAATGTTACACGAAATAGGTACTTATGTCAAACCATTCTGTCTCCAGGCACTGTTGTGGGAGACACTGAAGAGTTGTCAGCCATAGACCAGGTATTTTGCCTAGGACGCTGTGAGCCTCTGAACATCGGAGCCGTCAAATCTAACCTGGGACATACAGAACCTGCGTCGGGACTTGTGTCTATTACAAAGGTATTTAAAACTTAACTACGCTAATGGTATATTACACGGTATTTTACAATAAAGTCATACTGGCAAGAGGTAAACATAATTACAAAGAATGTATTATTTATGAATTCATCTGCATGTTGTATACTTGTTTTCAGATGTGTATTTCCTACCATACCGGATACATCCCTCCAAATTTGCTCTTTGAAAGTCCTCGAAAATCAATCCCCGCTTTAATTGAGAACAGACTCAAAGTACTGACTGAAAAAACTCCTTGGAAGAGGGGCCTTTCTGGAATCTGTAACTTCGGATTTGGAGGAGGAAACGCTCATGTGCTCGTGAAGAACTTTGCTAAAGAAAAGGTATAAAACATACATGCATATAAGTAAAGGCAACATAACATATACAGACAGACGTCTTCCGTGGAAGGATCTGGGCGCCCACCACGATGTACTTGCTCAAGAAAACATACCAAATGATCTGCAGGAGAGTCATGACCTTCATTAAAGAGAAATACAACGCGAGGAGGTTTAACAACCTTGCGTCGTAGTCACACTTAATGTTAATAATCCTCCTAGCTGTTTTCAGCTACGGCAACGTAGGTATGTTGTCAAAGGCTTGTTTGACAAAAAAAGCTATATTATCTTATTTAAGTAGGCCATGAGTCAGTGAAAATTTTGTTATAAGGTTTTTAGAATATACTCGTACACACGTAGGTACATACACGGAATACACTCACTGATCTTTCACTTTTAGGTAAATAACGGTCTCCCAGATGATAGCCTTTCTCGTCTAGTATGTGTATCAGGTCGCACTGAGTCTGCAGTTTCCAAGATACTAGACGATCTGAAGTCTCGTTCTGTTGATGTGGAGTTTGTTCGACTATTGCATGCTATACACGATGAGGACATAAAGGGACATGTGTATAGAGGATACACGGTTTTGGGTAAGTTCGTATATATAAAGATAACTTCTTCTTCTTATCGAATGAGAGTGGCCAATTCTGGTGTCGAGAGTTTTCAAACCGCCCTAAAGGCCTCTGACATGGCTCAACGACTGCCGTACTAGACAAACAGGCGAGACCTACAATTTAACGTGTCACCCGACCCACGGAAACGCCCGAAATGGAATGCCACATTTTGGTCACCCATCCAAGGACTGACCGCATCGACCTTTGCTTAACATTGGATAAGATAACTAAATATTTCGAATGGTGGATTTGGAAAGCTATCTAGTTTAAGATCTACTAGTGTTTATTCTGTCCAAAATTAATGGCTTATACTTGTTAGCCGAATATTGATTCTAAGATCTTTACAGGTTCCACCCCCTCTATGTCAGTTCCTCTGTGTCGCTCAGTGTCGTACTTCTCCGGCGCTAAGCGTGTAGTGTGGTTCGTGTACCCCGGCATGGGCTCGCAGTGGCCCGGGATGGGACACCAGCTCATGGACATACCCGTCTTTGCTGCTGCCATACACAAGTATGTATTTTAGTAGTACTCACGACATAAGCGTTTACTTAGTGTGGGGCTAGATGGCGTTGTGTGCAATGTCCCGGAAAATTCATTATTTTTTTCTTAATCGCTTTGCAAAACTTTTTTGTCTTCTTTTGCTTATAGTCTCTATTTCTAACTCTAAGTCTTTTTCTACTCATTACGCTCTAAAAGATAGAGATTGAATAAAATTTAAAATCAAACTCACTATAATTTGATTGCAGTCGATATTATTCATTGATCTTTCGTAACGATGTTACTTATATATTAACCTACCAAACTATTGAAATGTCTGTAATACTTCCTCAATTTTCAGGTGTCACGCAGTCTTGGAACCTAAAAGCATCAACCTGACGGCCATCATCACAGATCGTGACCCGAAGATATATAAGAACGTCCTTAACTCTTTCATCGGTATCGCAGCCATGCAGATTGGTCTCACTGATGTGCTGACATCTATTGGGATTGAACCGGACTATATCATTGGTAAGTAAATACACCATGTGTATGTACGGCTGGATTTGCTTACTTTAAAATAAATACTATTGAATGCCCGCGACTTCGTTACCTTTGCTTTGGAATAAATACAACCTATGTCACTTTTCAGGCCCTATTTATAATTTCGCCATGTTGCTGTTCCTCTTAGCATTCTCCCGACTTTACAAAGTCAGCTCCCGACTTATCACATCATAAAAACACTATTCTGTTCTTTATTCTCTTTTTTTAATTTAAGTTCTACACTTTCCCTATACAATATTTTGTAATGCTCTGGGAATCTAAATTTTTGTTAAGTTGGGCCCTAAAAAAATAGTACCTAGTAACTAGTAAAGCGTGGGTTTACTTTATTACTAATTGTATTAATAACTCAATCCCGTGTTCCTATTATCATATTCATATAATAACATGTTCGCTGACCAGGTCACAGTGTCGGTGAGTTAGGCTGTGCGTACGCTGATGGTTGCTTCACGGCTGAACAGATGATACTAGCTGCATACAGCCGTGGTCTCGTCTCTGTGCAAACACAGTTTGTCAAAGGATCTATGTACGGCATCGGCATTGGGTATAACGAGGTAAATTATTACGTTGTTCATAAGCATGGTCTCAAATAAATAACCATTATCACAGAAATTTCTGAACTTATTTCAATGAAATAAGTAGGTACTGATCCCAAAGTTAAATTATACCTTATCTGATAAAAAAAGACAACATAGATTCAATCACTGCTGTTCGACTTCAAAATACCTACTCAAATTGACAAGATTTTACCTTAACAAATCGTTAAAATACAAATTAATGTTTTCGCAGGCCAAATCCAAATGTCCCGCGGAGATAGAAGTGGCTTGTCACAACGGTCCTGACACCTGCACCATCTCAGGCCCTGCCGAGGCTATGGACAACTTCATGGCTACACTTACTGCTGAAGGCATCTTTACAAAGAAGATCCAAACTTCCAATATTGCGTACCATTCCAGATGTATTCAGGAAGCTGGTCAGTATTTAGATCAATTAGTTTAATCAAACAAAATAAAGATTATGTTAGCTTGATTTTTTTCGTAGAGAAATAAAAGATATTATACGGCATTAAGTAATACCTAATAGTTATTTCACTCCTACAATTTGTTTCACATAAGATAGATTATGTAAAAATTTGTCCTTCATCCTTAAAAAAAAAATTGCGAAAAGCGACTCATCTGCAATCTACTTTTACTCGTAAACAGTGCTATAATTTATACCATCATAGTTTTACCATCAATTTTAATGCTTCAATGATAAGATATTGAATCAGGCGTTACTTTGCGGAAATCCATTGTAACTGAAACTCTGGAGAAATGTGTAGTGTTTTTCCGCTGCGATTGCTCCTTAACCGACGTCAAACAACAGACTTGATGGTTTGTGGGTGTGTTCCTCCATATACCACCGCCACACCTCACCTCCCAACCAACGCTGCCTCCGTGGATCTCAACTCCTCGAACTCCTCGACTCCTCGAACGTCCTGAGTTACTGTCCTGACGTTAACACGTCCTGAGGATGCCTCGTGGAGAGGCGAAAAACGTGTCGACGAGAACATCTTGCCGAAGGAGAGCAACAAAGCTTCAAGACACAAGGTGCGGTGTTGGTAAGATCTTGAGATCCACGGAGGCCACGTTGGTTGGGAGGTGAGGTGTGGCGGTGGTATATGAAGGAACACACCTAAAAACCATCAAGTCTGCTGTTTGAAGTCGGTTAAGGAGCAGTCGCAGCGGAAAAACACTACACATTTCTCCAGAGTTTCAGTTGCTTCAATGATGTCTCATGATATTCCCAGGACCAGCTCTGCTCCAGTACCTCCAGGAAGTGATCCCAGACCCGAAGCCTCGGTCAGAGAAGTGGCTCTCCACATCTGTTCCAGAGTTGCAGTGGAAAGACCCCAAACACGCACTGTCTTCTGCAGAATACCACACTAATAACTTCCTGGTAAGCTAGGTAGCGTCTTTGCGTGCATCGTTTCAGGATTTAAAGTTTCAATTAAATTTTTAAATTTTTTTTTTTTTTTTATCATTTCAATTCAGTATTATGTAAAAAGGTACCGTATGGTATGTATGATATTTTAATTACGTCGATCCTGTATAAAAATAACCAGTTGCCAATTTGAAGAGTTCAGTTTCATTCCAGTACAGAATGTTTCTTCTTTAACCGGTGTCCCTTCATACAAAATAGAAGCCAAAAACCAAGTTTTCAAGGGTAAAACTAAGATCAATAGTGGCTGTTTGCTTGTTTTTTTTTATCAAAATAAAAAATAATTACATGTTGCATAACAGAGCCCCGTCCTGTTCGAGGAGACGTCCCGTCAGATCCATCACAACGCGATCACCATCGAGATCGCTCCTCACGGTCTGCTGCAGTCCATCCTTAGAAGGTCGCTGAAGAAAGAAGTCCTCAACATCCCACTTATGCAGAGAAATAACATGGACACTTCAAAAGTACTTTTGAGTGCTCTGGGAAAGTAAGAAGACAGTGTTAAAATCTTTGATAACATCATTCAATATGCTTTTGCAGTAGTATTTTATTTATCTACAATAATACAATACAGACAAGTTTTAAAAATCATTCCTTATTATTTCGGTTGCAACCACAACTGGCAGCTATAAATGTTTTTTTTTTCAGACTTTACGAGGCAGGTCTGAACCCGCACTTAGCAAGTCTGTACCCAGCCGTGTCGTTTCCTGTGTCACAAGGCACACCAATGTTGTCACACCTTGTTGAATGGGACCATAGTGACGACTGGTAACAACATCATTAACATTACTCATAGTTTATTTTAGGTTCGAGTAGTGTGGCTCTTGAATGTTGTTGCTTAATAGTCTTCCTTCATCATCATCGGGTGCCATCCTTACATTGAAGTTCGAAGGTCAATTGGCAAAACTTCTTGCGAATCCATGCTGCTTCTCTTAGATGTGGGCGTAGCTTCTTCGTCCATTACTGTATTTGTTTACATAATAGTCAGCGGGTACACACACAAAAAAAGCTTATACTTTTTACTTAATTTTTAGGTTTGTGATGTCTTATGAATCGCAGAAGAAGAATTCTATAGAGAGAACTGTAAAAATTAACGTCAATGAAGAGGAAAACCAGTTTCTAACATATATCTCGATATGTGGTGAGTTTAAAGAAGCGAAAAAAGACAGTTTCCGTTTTCAATTCTCCTTTTCTAATCTTTTTCTTAGCCAGTGTCTTTATGAAGCTAAAGGTCGTGTATAATTTAATTTATAGGTCATTTATTTCTTTATTTTTAAAGCTATTGTCACTGCCTTATGTTTTTACACGATTTCTGCCACTCAACGATCTTAACGACTTAATCTTTTACAAGGTTTGACTAGCGGATAGATACGTTTAGTTTTTTTTTATCAATTAGCCTTTCTCAACTACCTATATTATTATTAGCCATGAATCTTATTCATAATAATTAACTTTTTACCCTCAGGTGATAACATGTACCCTGCACCTGGTTACTTAGTCTTAGTGTGGGAGACGCTGGCTTTGCTTCTGGACCAAAAATATACGGAACTTTCTGTGGTATTCGAGAATGTTCGATTCCTGAGAGATACCATAATACCCAAGGATGGAAACTTGGAATTTGTTGTCATGGTACAGAAAAACAGTGGAAATTTTGAGGTACAATTTGTTATTACGAGCTTACTTTATGGAATTCTTTATATCGTCACACAAAATAATTTTTCTAAAGTTTGAAAAACTACAACAAAGTTCTAAATTTTATTTATTTTCATTCATTTCATTTTCAGATTGCAGAAGGTGGCGTCACAATTGCAACAGGTTTCATCTATGTAAAAAGTGATATTGGCAAAGAATACGCTGAATTACCATCAATATCTGACTTTATTGGCAGTGGAGTCATAAATATGATTACTAAAGACGTTTACAAAGAGTTCGGACTAAGAAGATACCATTATGGGTATGATATGCGATAAGTGCCTATTTGATCAAGATTTAATCTAACTACTAGTATACTTTCTCCGCTTGCTATTATATTAATAATCTTACTATTATATCGAAGCCTTTGGCTTTGCTAATTTCATGCAACAGAATTACACGATCACAGACTGCGTTTATTAACTATTCCCTATTTCTATTTCCTAGTTTTTTACTTCCCTCAGGTCCTTTTTCCGTGGCATCCAAGAATGCAACTCTCAGTTCACTCGAGCTCGCGTCAGCTGGTTCAATAACTGGGTCACATTCATAGACAGTATCTTACAACTGAAGATCATTGCCACTGATACACGAGGTGTCTTGAGACCTACAAATATCGAAAGGCTGTCTATAGATACTGCAATGCACTACAGTAACATTAATAGTGAAACAAATAATAAGCCGTCTTTTGAAGTGTTTGTAGATAGCAATGATGATGTAACAAGGTCAGTTTTGTAATTATATATATCGACGCTGGAAAGCATAAACGCTGTAACCCTTAAAAACTCGAAAATATGTTTTTCACACCGTTAGAATCAGAAAAAAAATCTGCGTCGAATGAACCGACTCTCGTTGCTCTAGGAAAAAAAAAAGTATTTTGCACAGCGTAAAATTTTGGCGATTTTTTAAATGTCTCAGACTTTATATTGCAGTAACCCACCGTAAATCTCGTGTTTTTTGGAATGAAGGTACTTACATCGTTTGATGGATCATTATCTAAATTGTGACCATGGTTACTACGTTTATGCGGTACAACATTTTTAGATACACTCAGGATACAGCGTTTATGCGGTCTGTAAATAATTTCACGCTAAGGTTTACAACAATTACGTGGTATGTGATATGAGGAGATACTCATTTAAATCCTTTTTTTACATATAATTAAACTTATTGAATCAGTAACAGCGATTTATAAATCAACTAATTCTATAAATAAAGCTATTTACATCCTTTGAAAATATCATCCGCCGAACAACCCTTTGAAGTTACCGCCTTGTACTACAATCGCGCGGCACCTTTGTGCATACGACGAATCGTTTTAGTCGCGTCGTGACGCTTGAAGTGAGGTGTTGTCTTTGTTGTAAGTTGGAGCTTCCCGCCATTTGGTCGATTGTTTAAAGGTATGTTTTTAACATTAATATATTTTTTATGGATCATACAGTCATTTATCCATTGACAAAATATTTTAATCACTTATTATTAACGGTAGTAGGTAAATTAATACGTAGCCAGTATTGTTACGTAAAATTTAGGTACATACTACATACTAGTAAAAGTAAATATTTTTATTTTATTATTATTTGACGACCGGTTTGGTCTAGTGGTCAGTTCTATTCCGTAGGTCGCGGGTTCGATTCCCGTTGCAGGTTACGTAAAATTTGACTCGTGTCTGGCTGTTTCTATGTATATTAAGTATGTACTTATTTACAAAAAAAAATATTTAAGTAAGTATGCATAATTAACCATCTGGCTCACGTATTACAAGCCTAGAGCTTAGACGTTGGCGGCATTTTTCACGAGATCAAAGGCGTCGTCCTACTGTATTAATTTCTATATTGTGGTTTGGGGCTGGGTGGTGCTGTGTGCTACTCCAACATAATTATTGTATTATTTATAGGTATTTTTTATTTATTATTGTTTTATTCGTTGATCTGTCTCTGTCCTTGAGTTTGTATGCTAGGAGTAATGCGAAGGGTTGGGCTGCGGTTTTCAACAATGTTGGTTGGGTCTTGCCCTAGGTTTGTGACTTGGTCTAGTTGATGCTGAAGTTTTTTGTAAGATGGTCGAATTATAATGGTAAATATACTTATGAAGTCGAAGGAACGCCATTTCCTTATACAGGGCGCGGTGGCATGCACAAAACTAGTTACCAACAGTTCATACCTAATTAAGTAGGTACTTACTTAATAATATGTTTTAATGTCATTTCAGATGTCGTCGAAACGTAGATTATGGCGAGAAACTTTAAAATTACAGTGTAATTCTATTTCGAATAGTGAAATAGCAGATCAAACTAAAAATGATAATACTTAATATAAAAATAAAAATTCTCAATGAAAAAATTTATAAAGAAATAGACGGAAATTTGATAGAAATTTTTAATACCGACAATAGTGTTTCAGAAGAAGCAAAAGATCGTCAACCATTGAACGCAGTAGAGCCTGCAACCACGCCAAGACAATCAATAACGCATTCAGTGGACAAAATAACTCCAACTTTTAGAAAACCCATCTACACCCACAAGATATTGTACCTATGAATACTATATAAATGAAGGAGAAGGTCGTCGTAAAGTCTACCAGAAGTATTTGATTTGTACTCTAGATGTCACACAACGTTTTATTTTGTATACACTAGGGGAGACAGTAGATGGGTTCGCCAAAGAAGATGGCAGAGGAAAACATGGTGGCTATAATAAAACACCAGATACTGTTCTTGATTATGCAAATGAATTTATAATGTCTCTACCCCTTGTCCCCTCACACTATTGCAGGAAGGATTCGACGATTTCGTTTCGATTTTGAGACGTTCCTAAATTCTTGTGGTAAATATAACCGTATATTTACCACAAGAATTTAGGAACGTCTCAAATCTTTATCGGATTTATGTAGAACATTGCAAGAATAATCATAGTACTGGCATCATGTCTTTTAAAGTTTTTAATAAGTGGTTTACTGATAATTTCAACATTGGTTTCCATCAACCAAAAAAAGATAAGTGTATGATCTGTGGCAACAAGGATAATGAAAACACAGACAATAGGTAACGAAAAGATTTCAAAACACATAGAAGAAAAAAAATGCTTCATATGAGCGCTTTAAGTGTCACCAGGAATTAAACAAGAAAAATAAATCTATAAGTACTACGAGTATGTTGTAGTTTTGACATGCAAAAGGTGTTGAATACTCCACACGGTAATGATATGAGATTGTACTATAGCCGCAAGTTGTCAGTTTAAAACTTTACAATTTATGAAAGTGTAACTCGTGCAGGCCATTGCTATGTATGGACCGAAGCTGATGCACATCGTGGTGCCAATGAAATCAGCACTTGCTTATTTGACTTTATTTAGTTTGGGCCCCATCCCAGTGGCCAACGTTATTTCAATTTGCTAGACAAAAACCTGCACAATACAATGTAAAAGTTCTGATGATATTTTAAACAACACGTTCAAAAACAGTCAGAAAATGTTCATATCAAAAGTGTGTGTTGCGACATTTAACAAGCAAAAACCAAATTTGATGGAGATCAAGTATTTGATGCTGCAGGAAACGGCCGAAGAAATACCTTTGAGCAAGTTATGCAAGAAAGTAGCTTTAAAAAAGGAATTATATCCAGTTGGTCTGCCTATATCAAAGGCCAAATACAGGGATCTAAAAAAATTAGTAGACAAAAAAGTTATGCCATCTGTTTACGCCGCTGAATATTTGAACTTAAGTTCAAATAACAAAGTAAAAGATCGTTTAGATGAAACGGACGAGGAAGATAATAATATTATCGAAAATAATGGCAATACTAGGATAAGTAATTAGTTTTATTATTGACCTACCAGTGAAAAAATAATAACCAAAGTTGATTACCTATATACCTAATAATAATAATAATTATCTACACTTGACAGCAAATAAATCGGGCCACCGGCGACTCGCACCCGGAACTCTCATTAAATTTTCTCAAAAAGTATTAAACTTACAATTACCAAGTTATGTCTACAAAAAGGGTGTTTTATGATGATTAAAATAAACTAAAATTCATTGGGATTAATTAATTTCTTAAGTGTTAAGTGTTTATTAAGGATTTTACAATGAAGAGCCGTGTCGGGATGGCCTGTCAAGTATTAATACTATTTGCTGTCAAGTATAAATAATATTTACCTGAAGAGTACTATTTTGTTTGTAGTTGTAATTATTCGTTTTTGGTTTTAGTTTATAGAACTTAATTTTTAAGTTATTTCTTTGACGATTCTTAGGAAAAGAAGCTGATTTAAAGCTGTTATATAAATAAACATGTTTAGAAGATTAACGAGTAACAAAAAAACAAAAAGTTAAAAGAGTTTTATATTTTATAAGAGAGGTTTCCAGTAGACAAAATAAATAATTGTTATTAATAGTAGAGTAATAAAACATAATCGGAAAATTTTAATTTCATAATTTTGTAAGTGAGAGTTCCTAATGAAAATATAAGTTTTTACCTTATAAAACGTCTTTTATTTCAACTTCTACCATAGTTACGATACTTTACTGATACTTGTGTATTGTCTTTTACATTGGTTACAGCACTTTATTTTGTTAAAACTAATTATTGCATTTGTTTACAGCATTGAAAAATAGACAGTGTGCTCGTTACGACGTTTATGCTTTCCCAAAAAACATGACAAAATAAACTTTCCATACTTTGTTTAATATAGATACAGCGTTTTCATGGTCTCAAAAAAAAGTTCCATTTGCTGTAACCCTTATTAAATCTTTTCCAGGGAACTGTAGGAAGAAACGATAATGATTTTATTATAGGTTAGCACAAACTACACAACATTGCTAAATACCGCATGCTTGTAGGCGTATCAGCTCACGAGTTATGATTTTTTTTCTAAAATTTCGAAAGTATTTTGGCTCTCCTGTAAAGTTTATACTTTCGGGGTTACAGCGTTTACGCTTTCCAGCGTCGATATATATGAATTATTAAATTTATATTATTTAAAATGAAAATATGTAATGTAGATCGGCTAGTTATAATAGTAAATTTCCCTAAAATTTGACCTAAAAGAAATAATTTCAAGGCATCTTCGATCACAGTGTTGCTGATAGTGATCGATAACCAGTTTGGCATGCTTAAGCAAATTGTAATTTTCTAGGTTAAAATCGTCCACCTCTGCGTGATGTGCATCTTTTTTACGAACTTTATGGATTGATATTGTAAACCCCTACCGAATAGAGAAAAAATAGCAACGAATTCTATGTAACTTTCACTTCATAAATATTTTACTTCCACAGAGCTGGTGGCGTAGAGGTGCGCGGATATCAATTAACTCCTGTAGTCAAAAATGTTTCGTTCGATAAACCAGTTCTTGAGAAAAATATGTTCGTCCCCAACTTTGAACAGAACAAAATGGACATAGAAAATATCCTAAGAATTGACATCCAAATAATAATAGAGAATATGACAACTTTACAAATGAAAACAATAGAACTAGTTGATGAAGAAAGCGTAAAAAATGGATACGAACCGCTTTTGGAAATAGTAGAAGCTGTATTTGATGATGTGCCTATAGTGCAAGCCGAGTTAACTCTTATTTCTGAAAAATCTATTGATATGCCGCGGAGAATTACTGTTAAAAACCAATTTACTGAGGAGGAATCGAATGCAGAATTGTTTATCGGTGCAAATTTACTGAAAAGACCTGAGGTTAGTGTTAAAGATAAAATTTCAATATAAGTAGAAACTATATTAATTATAGATTTTTAAGTACAAAAGTGTATTGACAGATCCTGCAGAAAGCCGCAGCCACCTTACGTGACAAGTGCTTCATCATCAGTCGAGAGAAGTCTCGCCCTGACTCCAAGCAGTACGCTGATAAGTACGAGACCATCTGTATCCACGACACCGGGGCGGAGTACCTGGTGCTCCTCAGGAGGAGGGTGGGAGCCAGGCCAGCCAAGTACATCAGGATACAGAACTCGGACCAGACTTATGCTTGGGTTGAACAGGTAATGTAATGATACTTTATGTGATCCTTAATGGTGAGCGATAGCTTAAAGTGTTACCTGAATCCATTCCATTTAGATTTACTTGTCTTATTAGTTTATTGTTGTTTACATGATTCTAAAATCAACAAAATCTCTACAAATCGATACAAACATAAATTATGCTCATTTTTGTAATGCGTGTTTCGAATCAATATGACAGTAGAACTTAATAGTAATTTCAAATAATCGGTATATCATGCGTATGTGGTTTCAATAATCCGGTATGGTATTATTGCTTGGGGAAATGCAAGTGATATAAACAAAGTTTTTGTAGCACGAAAGAAATGCGTCCGAGCTATTTTCTTAATGAAATGGGCGGAATCATGTCAGCCAGTTTTCAAATCGCGCCATCTTCTGACAGTACCATGTATATATATTTACGAAATGGCTAAGTTTGTGCGCTCGAATTCTTCTTTGTTTCCCGTGTATACAAGTAAAAGCAAGCGTGCAGTCACTCAGGAGCAACTAAAGATGCCAGTACCCACATTAGAATTGTTTCGAAACAACTGTACTTACATGGCGCCTTTAATTTATAATTCAATCCCTAAGAAATTTTTAGAATTACCCAATAGGAAATTTTATTCGGAACTAAAAAAGTGGTTGTTAAGTGAAAGTTTTTACAATATTAAGGATTTTCTGGACAAAATGGCCTGTCGATATCGCATTTACCACAAAATATAGAAATAATAGATATAATTGAAATTAGATAATAATAATGTGTATTTGACATGTATGATGACCTACCTATATCAATATTATTAATTTAAAAAATATTGTTTAACGTTTGCGTACCTCATGTGAGGTTGTAATGGCGGATATACTTATATTTAATGTGATCTTTATGTACCCATTTACATGCAAATAAAAAAAAAAAAAAAAAAAAAAAAAAAAACGAAATTTGTATTTGTACTGAAACCAAACAACCTCATATTTGCTTACTAAATATTACTATATAGATTTTGCTTACAGCGGTACTCGTGTAATGGGCATAGTCCAAGGAGGGATCTCCAGCCTGGTGGAAGAAGACCAGGCTCTGATTTGGCCCATCCCTGATAAATGGAGCTACGAGGAGGCAGCCACAGTGCCAGCCGCTTACTCCACTGTGTATTATGCTTTGGTTAGTGAGGTTACAGAATTTGTGTCAGAGGCCTAAAGACGGTCATAAGACTTTAAGTCAGATTAACTTCTAAGTTATTTAACTTATTAAGATTCTTCAGAAGTTTTTGTCTAGTATGGCAGTCGTTAAGCCATGTCAGAGGCTCGTAGGGCGGCTTGATAAACTCTCTACACCAGAGTTGGCCACTCTCATTCGATAAGAAGATTTTGATATAAAAAAAGTCTTAACCAACACCAGATAATGAGGCAATTTATTTGCATAGGTGGTATTGGGTAGACTCCAGCGTGGAGAGTCGATCCTGATCCACGCAGGTTCTGGCGGCGTGGGGCAGGCCGCCATCAACGTGGCGCTGCATTACGGCTGCGAGATCTTCACCACCGTCGGAACTGCTGAGAAGAGGGCCCTCATCAAGAAACTCTTCCCGCAACTCAAAGGTTTATACGTATTAGAAGCTTTACATATCATTGAGTAGCAACGCCCCGGTGTTACTAGAGTTAATCTGGGATAAAAAAGTCCATGCGTGAAACTTGAGTCAAATGTAAGTTTATATAGGTACCAAATTTAATCAAAATCGCTTCAGCCATTAAAGCGCGAAGACGGAACAAACACTCTCACGCACCCACTCATTCTTTGGGTTTAGTAATTATTAGTTTGAATAAATCGAAATAAACGACACACGTGTTGCTTAGTGTGGGGCTAGATGGCGCTGTGTGCAATGTCCCGGAATATTTATTATTGTAGACGAGTACCTACTAGTTTTACATACATTGATCATATCGTATATGTTATGTATCTTACGTAGATAATCACATCGGCATCTATGACGACACCACTTTTGCGGATATGGTCCAGAGGGAAACTAAAGCAAAGGGCGTAGACATCGTCTTCGATACTTTAGCTGATGACAAAGTTCAGGTAATATTAAAATTTACTGATAAATATATTCAACAGTTGTATTGTACCTACATGATGTAGCACACAAAATAATTATGGTAGTCGTAATTTTGATGACTTTTGTTTACTCTTTTTACAAGTTTCACCTCAAGTCTCAATTACTCGTATGAGTATGCTGTAAAATTAGCATAAAAAAAAAAACAATGGTTTGCAACCAATTTGTAGGTAGGTACTAAACTTTATTGGTATTTTTATCAATCATCTCATACTAATGTTTCTTTTGTTACAGGCGTCCATACGTTGTCTGAGATGCAATGGCCAATACCTAAAACTTAACAGTTTTGATGACAACAGGGCTGTTAGATCTTTTACGAAAACCATATTCTTTCATAAAATCACGATAGATTTTAGTCAACAGTCTCCAAATATGAAAAAGGTGGGTGCAGCAGTGTAAGCCCTACATATAAATACATAGATTATAGCCATAAATAAACATATAAATCGAGTGCTATACATGTCATGTTGTTCTCTTAAGGAACAGTCGATAAAAAAGTTGTTCACTTGCAAATTTTTTGGCCTTATCTTTACACCGACAGCCAACTGTATTATTTATTCACAGACATTACAAGAACTCGTCCAAAAGGGTATCAACGATGGTGTTGTACGTCCTCTTACACATCTCACCTTTAAGAAGCAAGAAGCAGAAGCCGCTTTTAGACACGTTATTGCTGGTCAGCATTCTGGAAAGGTAGCGATTTATATTATTACTTGGGGTTCCTTAGTAAAATACATATTAGTTATATTCTATTACTATTTTTTTTTCTGTCAATAGGTGATTATCAAAATCTGTAATAAGGAACTCACCGACAGTCCTGAATCTGTCTCTCCGAAAATGGAAGCTGTGCCAAGGTAATTCTTACCTTTCTAAATGTTTTACTCTCTTTTTAATAGAAATTTGTCAGCAAATATAAAGTGATAAGTTGGTCTTGAAACTGATGGCAGTTATATAAGTAGCCCAATGAAATAGATAAGAGACTGACGGAACATTAAAAAATCACAACATGCTATAACTTTTAAATACTAATTGGCGTCATTAGGTACATAACCATTGATTAAAATATCAGTTACTACCAACAAGATCTGTTTTCTTATTTTTATTGACACTCTATCCAGCATTTTCATCAACTGTTCTTATTCTACTGCTAGTTAAAGTCTCCTTTTGTGTGTGCCATGTGCGTCAATCTTATCTTAACAAACTTCAAGCAAAAAACAGCATTTTTTTTCATCACCAGATATTTATGCCAAAAAGACCAAGTATATATCCTAGTGGGAGGTCTTGGAGGTTTTGGTATAGAGCTTGCTGATTGGCTCATCCTGCGAGGAGCCAGAAAGTTCGTGTTGGTCTCTCGACGAGGAGTAGTCAGTGGATACCAGGCTTATAGACTCAGGTATTGAAATCTGGCGCTGTTTAATAAGGTATAATTTTATTGTTCCGCTGTAACTCCATTTCTCTGACATTCAACAGACTATGGTCATCGTATGGAATAAAGGTCTACATATCTACCGATGACGTCACCACACAAGCAGGATGTGAAGCAATGTTACGAACAGCTAACACTTTGGGTCCTGTGGCAGCCATCTTTAATCTTGCTGTAGTTCTACAAGATCATCTCTTCCAAAACCAGACTCCTGAGAGCTTAATATCTGTCTGTGGACCTAAAGCTGTAGCTACGGTTCATCTAGATAAGTTGTCTAGAATTCTCTGTCCCGAATTGAGGTAAGTTTGGAATTAAAAATGTAGAATTCAACTTTTAATTAATATCCTAAGAATTCCTGTCTATGTTTAGAAACAGAAATTTGTGTGTGTTTGAGTCCTTAATTTGCTAATTGAACTCCTGTTTTACTTACTTACTAATGTGGCGCTGCGACCCAAAGTGGAACCTGGTCTCCGACAGCTCTGCAGTCATCCTTCTTCTTGCTCTGGCTGTAGGTCAGCTTGGGGGCCTTGTCGCCAGCCTCCGACAGCATTGCTTCGTGAGCGCCATCACTGGAAATAATAAGTATTTATATAAAAAAACTGCCAGCACCCCAAAGCCGTCTCATATTTTAAGCTTAGGTTTACTAATGCCACAAAATAGAAAACTAGTACATACTCTTGTGGGAATCTAATAGTCTAATCACTGCGTCATTTATAAGATTAAAATATCCACTCGTGTTTTGAAATTTTTCCCACTTTTCACGTTGTGTCAGTAATTTGTAAATAAATTAAAATTAAGTAAATTTGTGTAAATTTTTTCATAATTTTTTTTTCATAATCAGGGACTTTGTAGTATATTCGTCAGTGTCCTGCGGTCGAGGTAACGCTGGTCAGACCAACTATGGTCTCGCCAACTCCGTGATGGAGAGGATCTGTGAAGAGAGGAAGAAGTTCGGTCTGTCAGCTCTTGCTGTGCAGTGGGGTCCTATCAGTGACGTGAGTAACATAACTAATATTTATTTGCATCTTTCATAATCGGGCATTTAAAAACCAGGTCGCTAAAAGCAATAGTGTGGACGAAAGTGGAGCATGTCTGTATTGAAAGAGGACTGGCTTTCAAACGAGGTTTCTGGTGTAAGAGTTTTAGCAACGGCTTTACGTTTTGATTCACTCGGTACTATTTTGATTGACAGACATAATTTAGTAATAGACAATCAATCTAAAATTCTCCCAATCGTTAACTTCTTATGCACTTAATGTGTGAATTGATATTCCAGGTAGGTATACTGGAAGACTCCAAAGAAGAGAATACCAAGGTGGTGTTAGGTGGCTGCTTGCAACAGAAGATAGCTTCCTGCCTAGAAGCACTAGACAGATTCTTGAAGCAGGAAGCTGTTGTTGTGTCTTCTATAATCGTGGCAGAAAAGAAGACAGACGAAAAAAAAGTAGAGGCCAGGACTGCTGCGGATGCTATTGCTAAAATTCTGAGTAAGATTTGTGTTGATTTGATAACTTTCGACATCAAAGTTCGATAAACTTATACGTACTTTCTTATTGAAACTATACTAAGTAATTCTATTTGCCGTTGCTTAATTTAACATACTTGCAGGCATCAAAGACCTAAAGACAGTGTCTCTGCAGACAACCCTGGCAGACCTGGGTATGGACAGCATGACAGCTGTAGAGATCAAGCATACATTGGAGCGAGACTTCCAGATCTTCCTCTCTCTTAAGGACATCAGGAATTTGACTATCGTTAGGTATGTAAGTGGAATCTGGTATATCAGCTTTTTCATAGTCAGACAGTTGTTGCTGATGGTCATCAGTCAGGTGTTTTATAAATTTTGATTTGTTCACTGAAAACAGAATGGGAATCATAATAGAAGCACTTGGATCTTTTACGATAGGTCGATCACTGCAGTTAAAATAAATCCGATTAGACGTCTTTGAATTGAATTTTGTTATCAAATGATTTTTGCTGAATTTGTGAATTGCCCTGTCGGTCACCAAAGGCATTGTACATGTAAGTTGAAAACGATCGTGAATATAAATTAATATTTATTTTTGTTTTGTTGCAGGTTAACAGAACTATCAACTTCTCAAGAGTAGTCTTGTTTGCAATTTACTTCTGTTCAGTCTGGTGGATTAAAATAGGCCATAAGACCTTACACTTTATTTTTTTCACTATGTCTTTGGTTCGTTATATTAATAGGCATACCTTATTGCATTTCAGTTACTTCCATACTACTTACTTTTTATTTAATAAATGACATGTTTTGTTAATAAAATACACTTGCCTATATTTATTTTGTACACAGTTGTAATAATATTTTACAAGAAGGTAGATAAACAAATATTCGGTTCTCAAGAGAAATATTCTTGTGTTATATTTAGGATATTGACAGTTGACAAATAAACCATAATAATATTATTTCACGCTACATTTTAAAAACAGGAGTTATTCTGTGAATCTTTGTTTGTTCGTTTTTCATATATAAATGGTGGAGCATATTTGTATGAAAATCGATATGAGGAGGACTGTGTTATCTATACATAATAAAGCTGTAGAACATATAAGATATTAGAAAAAAATATGTTTGGGATGATGTCGATAACAGAACACGTTCCAACAATTTTTAGAATTTTTGTTTGTTTGACTGTTTATCTGTTTATTCAAACGCTCATCACGCAAAGACGGCTGAACGGATCATCATGATTTTTGGTATACATGCCAAAATAAAAAGCCTATGTTAGGAGTGTCATAGGCTTTTTATCCCGAAATAATGCGAGCGAAGCCGCGGGCGTCCACTAGTATAGTATATGAATGAGTATTTTGTTCAGAACTCATTGACAGTGTAATGTCTATTGCTTCGAGAGCTGACTAAAATAATAGTGTCAAGTTATTACTTATAAGATACGGATGTGAAAATAGTACCTAGTTAAAATAGTAGTAATGTACATAACCGCGATATGGACACTCCATTACAAATGCTTTAATTTTATTTTTAAATAAGTTTAAACAGACAGTGTAAAGTAAATGAATATAACAGTACATTAGTGCATTATGAAACGCTTTCTTTATGTAATAGTATTGTTAGTGTTTTGCAGAAGAAATGATGCCTTGTTTTCTGGTGAGTGATCAAATTTTCTTTATTAAAAGTGTTTCTTAAAAAGCTTGTTTGACAAACTAACAAAGCTTTCCCTAAAAACTCAGTATAAAATCGCGTTTTTAACAAATCGCAATTACAATCAATAAAAAAAAATATTGAAATCATAATCTAAGGCCACAATATCTGCTAAATAAATAAATTCTCATCAGGTCACTGTTCTAAAGTTTACGTAAGGCATGATTAAATTTCACTATAAGCACCGGTAGCTTCTTACGTTAAAAATGATAAAAAATTATACGCACAAATACACAGATTCGAATCCTGCCGGTCGTGATTATTTTCGCTCATTTTCCAATAAGTTTAAGTTAAACAAACAAAGTGCGGGCTTAGCACTTGTCAAAATAACTCATGTTAAAAATGATGTCGTAAAACATAAGATATAGTTTTTCAAATTCCTTTACAGACTCAGAGAACGCCCAGTTACCTCGCTTGTTCCACCTGGATGACTCCGAGCGATGCCTCGCGACACCTGGAGGGGTGTACTGCCTCGGAGACTTCGAGCTGGGTCCTGTGGGGGACAGCGCTATGTATGACAGGATAAAGGTGTGGTTTGAATCTCATTACGCCTAAGCAAATGTTCAGCCAGAAAATGTCCTTGACTTATGTTGAGGAAAACAATGGTGGAACGCCAAAAAAAAGGTGAGGTTTAACCCTTCCCGAAATATATATGAGACTGGTCTTTCAAGCTAGGCTAGTTAGCAACAAACTAGTGTCACTGGCTACGTGTAGACAAAACTAGCTTCATTTCTTCTTTGCTGTTCGAGCTTGTGTCCTTTATTTTACTCTCATATGGTGGTTTTATTTCTAAACGACATAACTTGCTTGTATGAGGACAACACGATTTGTATAGGTTTCCGAAACCGTACAGCATTTTAATGGATTGGAATCATTGGAATTGTTCTGTTAATTGTTACAAGCAGGCAGTAGGTAACAACACATGAGTTTTTTTTGCTTGAAATAGATTCGCTTCGTATCATAACCCACCTGTTCTAATTAGAATATTTAAATCTGAGTTGGGCCACTAAAGTGTCTGTGGAACGGCCAAAGATATCTATGGCCATTTCACAAACAGATATATAGAATCGCAAAGTTCTAATACAGATCAGTTAGTAAATAACAAATACTAATTTCAGAAATACTCCAACGATATCGCAGCATTGAACCGGTCGCGTCTCTATCGAGGCTACTGCGTCAGTTCAAGATGCCCTCTACAACTAAAATCAAACCGAACCATAACAACAGTGCACGTAACAAAAGAACACGCTCCGCAACGTTTTGAGCAATGCGTGCAGAAATACGCACGTCGATACGCACTCTCTGCACGTTTGCGCACGTTGAAATATTGCACGACAAGTGAAGAGTTACAGATGAAGATAAATCAACCTCCCGATGCAGCACAGGAACTGTTTGTCCAAATAGTTTATGCTATATTGGTTATGAATCTCATTGGAACTGCCTATGATGTTTTAACTGGCGACGGGAAAAGTAAGTAAAAAAAGAAAAAAGAACAACTGAATCTTGGTTTGAAATAATTGGTTTTAGTCTACACTTCATAAATGCTCATAATATAGTTAATTGAACTGTAGCTACCGAAAGGAAATCTATCTTTTAATTTAATAGGTGCCCCAATAATGGATGGGGTGTAATATTAATTAATATTATTATTAATTACTATTCTATAACCTAAATAATTCTTTTATATTTTACTTATAAGTGCACCAATGTATTTAATGTTTGTATGGTAAATAAATATATTTTTGATTTTGATTTGGAATTTCTAGATGGCGATGTGTGCCATGTCCCGAAATAACAATTATTTATTTATTATAATGGAGATTGTTTTTTCGAGTTTTAATAACTTACTGGAATTTTATTCAAATAAAATAAAGAGTATTTTCTATCTATAGTTACGTATAATAAAGCTGAAGAGACATTAAAAAAAGACGAACAGACAGAAGAAGACATTAGAAAAAAATATATTTGGGAAGGTATACTTAAAATCCACTACAAAACACGTTTCAGCAGTTTTTTGAATTTTCGACTGTTTACCTGTTTATCTGTTTATTTATAGCCGTTTTTTGAACGGATCATTACGATTTTTGGAATGTATGTAGGTAGTAAGAGGTTTTAGGAGTGGCATAGGCTATTTTTTATTCTGAAATAATGCGAGTGAAGCCGCGGGCTACCACTAGTTTTAAATATAACTACTATGTATTTGTTTTTCCAGAAATTGGTTTGATCGCATCCTGGTCGGTTAGATCTAGTTGGCGACGACTCACAGTCGTTTATGAAGAAGGTGACCCTCGACTTGATCAACTGTATCCGATCCAGGGTATGAGGTGATTAAGCATTGACCCCAATAATCCAGGAATATTAGCTATTCTATAAGTTAAGCCATGCCCTTAGGGCGGCTTGATAAACTCCAGAGTTGGCCACTCTCATTCGATAAGAAGAAGAAGAAGAAGCTGTTCATAGTGGCAGTTATAGCTCGATTGTTTCTATCTAGCTATTAACAGAGAACTCAAGGTTCTTCGCCTATATTTAAATGGCTTATGGTTTGGCCTTACCGTTATCAAGATTTTAAATAAATCATTATAAGGCCTTATCTGTGAGTTAATTCATTAGTTTTTTTTAGCAGAAATAAACGTATTAAACCTTACATAAATGTATAGTGAAAATAGTTTTAGGTACTTGTCTTTACAAAAACAAAACAATTTGTAAGGATTGCAATCCGATATAAAACTGAGATGTTTAACTTCATCATTTGTTTCAGGGTGATAGTTTTGCTGATAACAATATATTGCCACAGCTGGGTTCAGCAGTACCAGTATGGAATCACTAACCCTCAGGTCTTGGAAAGGGTAAGTAAATATATAAAATTGCAAATTTTGTGTAAGTACAAGTACTTATTTGTTAAATAAACAGGGCAGGTATTAAAATAATAAGCAACCTGATTAATAGTAAGAAACCATTTTCAGTACATCAACACCAAAAACGTCAAATATATAATGGTTTCCGTTATCGGGATCTCCTTGCGGCTAGGGAAAATTACTGTAGATTTTATTTCTATCTACACTAATATTATAAAGAGGAAATACTTGATTGTTTGTTTGTTTATTTTGAATAGGCTCCGAAACTACTAATCTTGCGAAGCCGGGCAGAGTAGCTAGTCCCTAAAAAAATACTTCTCCCAATCTGCTTGTCAAATCTTTCAGCAATACCGGCAATTTGACGGAATCATCATGTCCAACGGTTCCTCTCTAATCCAGCTGTTTGTGATGATCTCCAGCTTTCTCACAGCATACAACATGCTGATATACTCCGAAAAACACCAGCTCAGTTGGATATTGCTGCCAGTGCTGGTTGTTAAAAGGATTATCAGGTTGGTGCGTTCAGTTGTTTATTATTTAGGTTTGTCTCTTGTATTTTAGAGTTCGAGAAAAACTCAACATAAAAGTGTTCCGTAAACTTCGATGTAACTGCGTGCGTGATGTTACCTACCGGGATGGATTATGACGTGAAATTTTAATAGTCTGTTCTTTAATTTTGGTAATCGAGTAGAATTATGCCAGATTGTTGCTACCAACGAGCGTTGTGTTTTTCGTAACGTTTGCTATCTTAACTCGACCAAAACTCTCAGACTCAACTTTGTCTTGTTAAACTGTAATAAAGGACAACGCTACTTTATTGCCATAATCATCATGTTAATGTTACAAATTACCCAGCCTCAACGAAAGACCAGCGCTGATTGCTTTCAAGTAAACAGCATTATGCTGAGTTGGGGCTGTGTTTTAGATTTACCTATATATGTGTGCGTATACCTTCTGTCTGTAAATCTGTTCCAATAAATGGTATGATATTCTATTGAATCAGTAATGTATCATGTCATTCCAGGATATTGCCAGTCCACATGTTGCTGGTGGGTTTTGCCGCCACTTACTGGTCGTCTATGCGTGGTGGTCCCAACTCGGCCATCATTGAAGAACACGCGGCTTCTTGTCGAAGAAAGTTCTGGATCCATGTCTTCTTTGTAAACAATGTGGTGGATAAAGAAGATATCTGTTTGATGCCATCGTGGTGAGGCTCGAGTTTGTATTGTTGTTTTGTCTTATTTTGTTTTATTACATTTTTGTAAGAGATTCTTAGATATGTCTCAAAGATCAAATAACTAAGTAATAACTAACCCACACAACTCAGATTTATAGTTTTGCTTGACTGTTTTTATCGATACACTATACTTTTAAAGGCACACTCGAGAACGATTTGATATTCATGAATTATTATTTAGACTTGCCTGTAAGCTCAGTTGGCAGTTTGCATGCCTTCAACACAAATAATTGTTCATTTTGAATATTCAATTATTTGTGTTAGTCTGGTCCTTTCTATGTATAAATAAATGTATTTCAACAGAAAAGTATGTAAGTATTATATTCCTTATAAATCTAGTACCCATAACACATTGCAATGTCCCGAAATATATCAAAATAAATACGGCCTGTATTCTGTAGAATGTGATGTGACAATACTCTGAATTCAACTTTAGCTGAAAAGAAGTGAAGTAATCACTAAACTGATATCCTTATAACAGTTAGAAGACTCTCACACCAAGAGTTGTCGATTCTCATGCAGTAAGAAGAAGACTGATCTGTAAACACAACTTCCAGGTTCCTTCCAGTAGACATATGTACACCTGTTTGTCCTATCCTGTGCCCTTATTATATGTACGAGTATGTCCCGCCGGTGGCACATCGAACTGCGTCTCTACACAGCACAGTTTTTGTTGACTGCTGTGTTGTTCTGTTCCAGGTTCCTGCCAGTTGACATGCATCTGTTCATCTTATCCTGTGCCCTCACTATATGGATGTCCCGCCGGCGGCACTTAGCTTTGCTTCTCTACACAGCACTGTTTGTGCTGACTGCTGTGCTGTGTGGTGGTGTGGCGTATGTCACTGGATATCAAACTACTGCTTATACAGCTGTGCCTGAGTAAGTCTAGTTTTTTTTATAGGAAAGTAAAAAAAGTCTATGAACGATTTTCCAGTTCTAAGCCAATTTTAGTAACTAATGTTGCTAAGAGATGGCGCCATCAATCCTGATGTACCATGACAGTTCTGTATCATAAAATGTTGGTAGGAAAATAGGAGCCAAAACAATTTTCAGAAGACTAGGTAACCTCCTTTTATGAAGTAAAAAAAACCTTAAATTAAAATAAGGTGCCCCTATTTTTTATTTTGATGGAATAGGCTAGATTTGGTTCGATAACTAATTTGCATTTGTACTTTTTTAGAAATGTCCGCGGTTTATTTCAAAAGGCGCCATCTTTCAGCGGTTTCTACACTTCCTCGTGGGGATTCCTACCGACATGTTTTGTTGGTCTCTTCTTCGCTCATCTGCAGTATGATTTGCAGCAGAAAAACTATGATTGGAAAAATAATGTGGTAAATTTTGGTACTAATTAATGTTTCGAACTATATAAGATATAATAAGTTAAACTTATTGTAAACAAATAATATGTTACATCTTACAGGTACACTGCCTCTAACATTATTTCAAAACTGTGTCGTAGAGAGGCAGGTTCTTCCGGGGGTTCTTGGTTAAATCTTTGTATTATTAGTTAGGTATCCTAATCTATCTTCGCATCTATTTCGTATTCTTTGACAACGCTATGTGTGTTGTGAAAGTAATTAATTGTAGCAATGAGAGCTACCTTTTTTGACGGACAATAAGAACCAAAATAAGTTGATATATCCATTATAAACAATACATAAACACATAATTTCTACACATTTATTAAAATATCAAGAGAAATATGTTTCTATACCTATAATTTATATGGTGATTAACATAAGGCTCAACCATAACCTAAGTTACATACTTAAGCTTTTTCTTTTTAACCGACTTCAAAAAAGGAGGTTATCAAGTCTTATGAAAGTTTTTTTTGCATTACAGTGGTTTGTTCGCCTGCGCTACGGTCCAATAGCCATCTACGTGGCATTGACATATTTGTTGGGAGTATACCTACGTCAGTACAATCAGAGATGGGTGACCGCGCTGTGCGTTACCATCGACAGACCACTGTTTAGCTGCTTACTTCTATCATTGACAATTTCAGCTTTGAACTGTAAAGGTGTGTATTTTTATTTTATTTTATTTATTTTGGCTTAACATTGGTAATAACATTGATACATTTATCTTACACTAGTATTTTTGTATATATATACAAAATGTATTACCTATTGAAGCTAAGCACAGCATGCACAATTTTATTATTACTACAATAAGTAAAGATAGTGAAAATATATTTACAAACTAATCCTAGTTGTAAACAATAGCAATGGTGTTTAGGAACTTAACAAGTTATGGATTTGAAATTAATGCAACATTAAAATATATTTAGTGTGATACCAAGGGTACTTACTAGGTACATCAAGAAGATAAATCTGAAAATCTACATTAACTACTAGCACATGCCCACCGCTTCATTATATTTGTTTCGTGATAAAAAATAGCCTAGGTCACTCTGCGGATCTTTTACTATAACCATATTAAAAATCACGATGATTAGTCGCTCCGATGTGGACTGAGAACGGAACCAACCGACTAGCAAAAAAACACCCGTTCGCTTTAGTATAACATTTGAAAAGAGATATTTTCAAGACATGTCACACAAAACCATCTAGCCTCATACTAAGGAAGCAATATTAACAATTATTAACTATAATTTAGTGTCGAATCTGGTTGTTTCTATATTAAATTAGTATTTATTTACAAAAAAAAGTATATGAGTATTATATCCGTTATTTAGTACCCACGACACAAACACAACCGATATATTTATTTATCGTCATTTCCAGGAGGTTTCTTCCGCTTCCTACTGCTATGGCGCGGGTGGCGGGTGCCAGCCCGTCTCTCGCTGCCTTTCATGTTGACCCACTGGATATTCAGCGTGGCCATAGCTGCGAGGCCTCTAACATACTACACTTCTACTTTCGATGTGGTACGGTGAAGATTGCTCTACTTTATTCCCTCTCTCTCTCTTGATTCGTATTTCCTCATGATGGTCATGAGTCATGACTCCCTCGCAGAATTAGTTCGTTAGGGGAGTTCTCTTGGGCAGATTCATCGTGGTAAGCGCCCAGGTCCTTCCACGGATGAGACAATGTCCTCGGATATTGTGGTCTTCAAACATATCGGTTTCCTCACGATGTTTTCCTTCACCGTTAAGCTAATGCAAATCTACAAATAACTTGAAAATACAAGTCATTGGTCGGTCATTGGTCAAGGGCCAGATGCAAACCATGGCGCGTCTGGATGAAAAGCAGACGCTGAAACCGCTACTTACTCTACTTAATTACTTTTCCAACTTTATGACTTTTTGCAAAAAAATAATAGCCTACTTCATTAAACGTCAAATTTATGAATGGCGGCAAAAATCATTCCATCCCTTTCGAACAAAACAACTCCTCCATAAGTGCGAAAGAGATGGATTGACTTCCGTTGCCATTTATACTCGTATATACCATGTTTAATGATTCGGGTTGCAGATAATATTACTCTCATAATTATAATATAATGTATCTTTCTGTTATTCAATTCTTATTTAATTAAATTGAATTACTGGTTATCAAATGCCTGACTGTCAGGTATAAAAGCAAGATTATGAAATCCTTTTTAACTAAGACTGATTTGCATACATTGACTAATGATTGTCATAACTTTGATAAGTTATTGCTTACCATCGGATACCTAGGCAATAGCTAATACAAAAAAAATATACAAAAATATTTATTGACATTATGTAATAAAAACGGGTAACAATAAATTTCGTGAAACCTCTGGCCTTCTAGTTCTAGTCGTGAGATTGTGTTACAATGCCAGAGTCCTGTCCTAATTGTGAGTCTTATATTATACTAGCTGTGCCAGCGACTTCGTCCGCATGGAATAGTTATTACCATAAAAACGATTCTAGTGAGTTAATCTTAAAAGATAGACATATACTGTTGCAGACATTTTGTTAGACCATTTCAAGAGGAATAATTCTTTGTTACATATTTTTTTGATATCTTGAACCGTTTTCGCAGCATACGCAACGGAAGCTCTCAAAGATGAATAATTTTCCCCGTTTTTTTCACTTTTTCCATTGTTTCTTCGCTCATATTAGTTGCAGCGTGATGTTATATAGCCTAAAGCCTTTCTCGATAAATGGTCTATCCAAACCAAAAAAAACTTTCAATTCGCACCAGTAGTTCCTGAGATTAGCGCGTTCAAACAAACAAACAAACAACGTCTAGTATTTAATACTAAATATTACGATAAGTATGTTGCAACAACTTAACTAACTTAACAATTTGACTAAGAATATATTTTTGGATGTGTATCGACTCCTCCCTTTCTCTTATCTCATTATTTATCCAATCATTTACTCGTATAAATAATATTTATTCTGTTTTCAGACCACTGATTACGTCGCGACTCTGTTCTTCAGTTACGCAGCATCATTGCCAATATCTCTTCTAGTGGAGATTCCTGTACAGAAATTTTTTAATCAAATATTCTAAGATACATTGTAGTCCTTAAACCTTTTTTTTAACAAGAGACTTTCATAGAAATACCCTTGTTTTATTTATTGATTGTTAAGGTAGTGGCTATGTTTTTGTTGTTATATTGTTTGTAGTTTGCAAATAAATGAATTTGAATTTATGATAAGCAAATAATCTTGATTATTATGAAGTAACATACTTAAAACTAACATCTATGTATTAAACGTTATAAATGCAAATAGTTTTGCAACATCAACACAGTTGCATAAATTTTACATTAATAAAATGTATTTAACATCTAGGTACGTATAAATTACAGAAGCCCTTTATATTTAAAAATAAATTATTATTCATTTTAGAATTACGAAAAAATGCGTCGCCTGCATATAAATTATTTGTTGCCTTAAGGTCGCAGTTATATTCGAATACCTACATTTTATTTTTATATAATTACTGCATCGTCAGTTAAAAAACCCACTAAATATTGTTATACATATCTATATTCTATGCATATAACTATACATATAATAAAGCTGTAGAGAATTGAAAGTCTGAACATTGATTTTTGTCTGTTTATTTAAACGCTTACAATGCAAAAGCGGCTGAACGGATCATCATGATTTTTGGTATGTAGGTATTATTAAGCCGTGGAAGCTGACTTGTAGGAACTTAAAGTCGTAGACTGGCAAGTGGCAGCCCAAGACCGGCGAAGGTGGCATTTTGTTGTGCTGCAGGCCAAGACCCACTTTGGGTCGCTGCGCCATAGGAGTAAGTAAGAAAGGTATTATGAGGTCTTAAAAGTGTCATAGCCAACTTTTTTATCTCAAAATAATGCGAGCGCAGCCGCGGGCGTCCACTACTACTTAATTTAAATAATTGCCCGCGGCATCGCCCGCGTTGTGTTGGAATTCGAAATAAAAATTGTTTTTGACATTCTCGGGACTATCTCCGCATCAAAATCAGAAAAGCACGCACAAACTCTCAACCAAACCGTAAATAAATATATATGTAGGTACTTATGTATCGGTTCCTTTCCTTCGTGGGTTAAACATAAATAGTGAACCGATACAAAGCAAATTCAAAATAACTATTTCATTTTATTCAAAATAAAGATTTTTTCCAGATTATCCAATGTTTCTTAGCTCCTGTTGCAGCGTGATGTAATATAGCCTAAAGCCTTCCTCGATAAATGGTCTATTAAACACAAAAAGAATTTTTCAATTCGCACCAGTAGTTCCTGAGATTAGCGCGTTCAAACAAACAAACAAACAAACTCTTCAGCTTTATAATATTAGTATAGATTTAAATTAATTAGCAATTAAAATGAATTTAATTTGCTGAATAATTTCACAAAATTAACGTTTTTATTTAATTATCATACCGAGTCTGCGATAAATATGTTTTATTAACCTGCCATATTGATTTGAGTCATCAGTCTAAGCCCAATTATTCTTTGTTTGATTGTTATTAAAGATGAAATATTTCTTAGTGTGTCTTTTATTATTATTGGTTTCCGGCCAACATAATGCGCAGTTCACTGGTAAGTTGAGAAGAAATAAAAAAGCTGCACATTTCTTATTTATTGCACTACATAATATCTTTCTATCTTTTATATATACTGACTGACTGGCCTGCTAGCTTAGTTGGTAGTGGGTCTGCCTTCTAATCAAAGGTTTGCAGGTTCGATTCCCGAATAACACAAGTTATTATAAATTTTAAGATTTGTCACTACTTGTGTTGAGTCTGGTTGTTTGTATGTATAATAAGTATGTATTTACAAAAAAAAATATATAAGTATTATATCCGTTATCTAGCACCCACGACACAAGCGTTTGCTTAGTGTGGGGCTAGATGGCGATGTGTGCAATGTCCCGGTTTTTTTTTTAATTTTATATCAAACTACTATGTGATTTGTTGGTAATAGACAGGATAAACTATTTATAAGATATTGAAAGTAAAAACTAATGTACCTATTCTATGTACCTACAAAGTCATGGTTTCTATCCCACGTCTTCTAGATGAACAAAACGCCCGTCTCCCGAGGCTGTTCCACCTGGATGACCAGGACAGGTGTCTGCTGCAGCCAGGAGGCCTCTACTGCCTCGGAGAGTTCCAACTGACTCCCATTGGTGAAAGCCCTGTGTATAAAGACATATTGGTAAGAAATAAAATTAACCAATTTAAACAAGTGGGTAGGTTCATAACTGACAGATTCACGTCTGGCTGAAATTCAGCCAACTTTTAGCCATATCGCTTACTCTTGACTTCCTGACTGCGTGCAAAGATAAAGTGTTAAAAAAAAGTCAAAGTTTTTGTCATAGCCACATTGTTTAGTCTGAAAGAGATTACTTAGCCTGATAAGGATGCCCAATTTTACATGGATTTATAGTTTGTGTTGTAGTTTATAATCATGTTTTCGGTGTGTAAGAAAGCAGCTGATAAATAGGTACTTCTTATGTATCTTACAGAAATATTCTTCTTCAGAAGAAGCATTTAATCGCACCAAACTCTATCGCGGGTATTGTGTCAGTGAAAGATGTCCTTTACCCAAAACAAACGACACTCAAGCAACAGTGCCCGCAAGTAAAAAACACGCATCGCAACGCTTTGAGCAATGCGTGCAGAAACATACACGTCGGTACGCACTCTCTGCACGTTTGAGCACGTTGAAATATTGCACGACGAGTGAAGAACATAGAGAAAAAATGGCGCAACCTCCCGATGCAGCACAGAAACTTTTTATGCAAGTCGTATACGCCTTATTAACGCTGAATTTCATTGGAACTGTTTATGATCTTATGACTAAGGAAGGAAATAGTAAGTTTATAGTTTATTTACAGGCAAGTCTTTTAGTGAGAACTAACTCTTAAAACTTCATCATCATCATCGTCAACCTGTTATCGTGCAATAGTCTCTTGTATGTGATTCGCTTCGGTCCTGTCCATAAAATATAATAATATATCCAAGCCAGGTGCTCTCAGTAGTTTTCGTAAAAAAAAAACTGAAAGTAGAAACAAAATAAGGAAAAAGTTTTTTGCGCGTGTTGAGATTAACATCATAAAAGTTTACGATAATCCGTGTTAAATATAAGTACTATCTATGGAACAAGATTGTATAATATTATGATTTCAGAGAACGCCCTGATCACATCATGGTCTATTCGTTCGAGCTGGCGCAGACTGACAGCCGTCTATGATGATGGAGATCCTCGGCTGAAGCAACTGGAGCCTCTGCAAGGTATCAGGTGAGAGACGAATGGAGTGCATACGAGACAATGATCATAAAAACCACAATCTTATGATGAGTTTTGTACCAATCTTATAAATACGTGTACTTATAATATTTGTACATGGGTTTACGACCGTACCATGTACCTACCAACTAGGTCCCTTAGCGGGCATGTGTTATTTAAGCGATGCAAACACTTTAATTTGACAAATTATACACACAAAATATAACAAAAAATAAATTTGTATCCCGCTGATACAACCATATACTTAGGTACCATACCACATAATAAGTAAATAAATATGGGTAGCAACATAAAAATTTTTTTTGGACAGCAGTTATCTGCAAAAATGTGGTATATGACCATTGACCATGCTACTTTTATTTAAAAACTAGTATACACTGATTTGTTTCATCTATCAATCAATAAAGTAAGTTGTGACGTTTCGATTTAACATTTTTGCATAAATCAGCAGCATGGCTTTAAGCATGCATTATAATTTGATGAAATATCGATACATGTTTTATAAAAAATAATAATGATAAATATAACTACATGATTAGCTAAAATAAAATTTATTAGCAAATTTGATTGCTCTTTATTTTTTTTAATGATTATTAAATTTTCTTTAATTTCAGAGTAGTAGCGATGCTCTTTACGATATATTGCCATGTATGGGTGTTCCAGCACCAATTCTACGTCACTAGTCCACAAAACATAGAAACTGTGAGTGTTTAATTGCAATTTCTTAAACTTTATCGAAATCACAGACAACGTAATAGCGTCATGAAAATACATTATGTCTCTCTATGTATGTATTTTTTTCAATGTGTGTTACAATAAAGAGTTTTATCTATCTATCTATCTATCTCTCGAAACTTTATACTACTTACCCCCATATCACAAAAATCACGACAATTCACCGCACTGTTGCTGCCTAAAAGAGGAACAAATACACTTTCGCTTTAACAATATAATACTATAGGATTGCTTACCTTTACATTGAACACTGGAGAAATATGTAGGTATGTATTGTAGTGTATTTCCGCTACGACTGCTCGTCACTGGCTTCAAACAACAAACTTGTTTTTAGTTGTGTTCCTCCATATACCACCGCCACACCTCTCTTCCTAACCAAAGTGGCCTTCGTGGCTCTTAAGATCTTACCAACCATGCACTCTGTGCCTAAATATTTCAACTCATTATTTACAGATATTTCGGCGTATGGACGGGTTAATTTTGAAAAACGGCATGTCTTTGATTCAGCTATTTGTCGTTATATCCAGCTTTCTTACTGCTTACAATATGCTGATTTACTCTGAAAAACATAAAATAACTATGTTGATGGTACCAGTACTAGTGATCAAGAGAATTATCAGGTTTGTACTGGAAAACTAAAAAAAAATTAAAAAAATACTTATTTAGGGATATTTCATACAGTGACATCTAGCCATCTAATATATATATGTTCTAAACCAACATAGGTATATGTACATATAAACAAGGGGGCATACTCGTATGTGAAAAAGTATGAAACTAGATGGCGATGGGCAGAAATGACCTGAAACTGAAAAAAAAACTAATAATTGCTATGAGCAACCCTGTGGCTCGTCAGATTTAGGGGCATACCTATAGATCGACGAACATTCAAAAAAAGGGTATATCTAACTTATCTTCTTGTAATATTTACTAATTATCACATAAGTACCAGATATTTTAACATGATATTATTTCTAGATTGCTCCCAGTTCATCTCCTATTGGTTGGTTTCGCGGTCACCTACTGGCAATCTATGCGCCCTGGAGCCGCCTCCAACATTATTGAAGAAATGGGACTCAAATGTCGGCAGAAGTTCTGGACTCACGCTCTATTCCTGAATAATGTTGTAGAAAGAGATAATCTCTGTTTATCACCATCTTGGTACGTTTATCAACATACTAAGATTTCCATTCTCTTAAAAGCTTTCAATTAGTATCTAATTATTAGTAATCTTGACAAATTTTGGAGATTCGAGCCATGAGGACTTCTTTTAATTCTCATTATACACGAGGAAGTATCTTCTTCATAAAAAAAAAACCAGTTTGATTATTGAACGATAACAATGATGAAACGCGATGCGCCTAACAGAACGCTTATAAACGTAGGTGTATAATTTAATATTTTTTTATCACGAAATAGGTTTACGTTTGACTCCAGCCTGCCTAATGTTAAGCACCACTGTAGTCTAAGATGTAGCACGCTTGCCTAGAAGTAACCTTTTTACTCTAGATTTTATTATACTCGCGTATAGCTGCAGTTTATTTAAAATCGGGATTTTCCTTTGCACATTAAGTATTTACTGCTTATTTTTAATGGTGTTTATCTTTTATTTATTTGGCATGCGAAGCAATACTAAGAAATACATGGTTACAAGCAAGAATCATCCTAGGATAGTACGGATGTATGGTTCTAAAATTCCTTAAATATTTCAGGTTTTTGCCCGTAGATATGCACCTCTTCATCTTATCAAGTGTACTGACAATAACAATGTGCCGCCGAAGACACCTTGCTTTGAAGTTGTATGGCTTTCTATATGTGCTGAGTGCAGTATTTTGTGGTGTACTTGCATATGTATATGGATGGAAAACTGCGGCAGCTATTGCAGTACCAAAGTGAGTACAAACTTTGCTGAATCCCTGATCGTTCGATCAACCTTTTCTTCCCGTATGTTAGGATATAAATGCAAAACATATCTGGCTTATCTATTGGTACATATATAATATTGATTTTGTCCGAATTTAAGAAAAAGCAAATATGTGTTAGTGCTATTTTTGGCAATTCTTGATTTTAGAGTTTTCGATTCACAACTTTATGAACAGTAGTATTCAGTTAGCTAGTTTAAAGAAATGACAATTTGAAACTATTCCATCACTTTTGAAGATATTTTTTTACGTGGATTTAGGCTTGCGTTTGACTACAGCCTGCCTGATGTTAAGCATTGCTGCAGCCTATGGAGTAACACGCTTACCTAGAATATACCCATTAACTCTAGATTTCAAGACCCCTGGATTGAAATCTACCAATTTGGGACCCCATCCTGTTTCAGCACCGTTCGAGGTTTATTCGTGAATGCGCCATCATTCTACAACTACTACACTTCCACGTGGGGCTGCTTGCCAGCTTGTTTTCTCGGACTTTTCTTCGCACATTTACAATACGAGACGCAACTAAAGAAGTATGATTGGAATCAGCACCAGGTACTTTAAAGAATTATTGGATTACAAATAATTGCTGTAAGACTATGGTGGCAGAAGAAGAAAGATTCTGTTTTATCTTTTTTTCACTGGACAGCCAAGCAATGGACTACCTAGTGACCTGGACAACACCCGCACAAACAACACAAAGCGAAAGTTGCATAATGTTTATTCAGTAATGATTCATTCATATTCAATAGGACACAATGTGACGATCGTAAAAATGGGCTGACCTATCAATCATCAGCAAACTTGGACGAGAAACGAGGACAAGAGAAAGATGACGAGACATCAGCAACGGGAAACCACCTGATTATGTTTATAAACCTACTATTAGTGCTCGCGGCTTCACTCGCATTAAGAAGTAAAACTTGCATTCCCTATTGCACCCCTTTAAAAGCGGCGTTTCCAAAAATCCTTATTAGTTAGCGGATGCTTACGTCATATTATGTAACATCTACCTGCATACCAAATTTCAGCCCGATCCGTCCAGTGGTTTGGGCTGTGCGTTAATAGATCACTATATCAGTCAGTCAGTCACCTTTGAGTTTTATACATTTAGATAAGTATTTAAAGATTTTGTTTCATTTCAGTGGCTCAGAACCATATCCCAATGGTTAATTCCGATGATGATGGCATATACGTACATCGCAGGTTTAATTCAAAACAGATATAATGAACCATGGTTCCAAGCATTGTATCTTGCTGTAGACAGACCGATATTCATCGGGCTATGTTTGCCACTCATGATTGCCATCTTTAATTTTGATTGTAAGTATTTTTTTAGATAAGTACATTCATTTAGTCGAATTATAAAAAAACATGAGTAATTTTTAAATTTCAGGAAATTACCTATTGGGTCCTGATTGAAAAACCTTTCGCTTAAATTTCTCCATTTTTAATTTTTCTTCATGTTTCAAATAACTGAACATTTAGTAGATCATTTTAGTTTCATCGATTCCATAAATTGGAAACATAACACATAGCCCACATAAAATAAACCCACAAAAACAAATTTACTTTACGTGTACTTTTACTAGTGCTTTTTCTTCAATTACGGCTTAAGCCATTAAGTACGGCTGTTATAACAAAATTGTATTTTTTTTCCTTTTTCGGCCAGTAAGCTAGACTCACAGCTCTCTGGCAGTGGGCTGGAGCACTTAAATCATTATATTTAGCTAAAACGTTTCTAAATCTTTCTTTATTTTGTGGTAGTAGTTAGTAGTTTAGTTTTACTCCAATTTTTAATTATTTTTTTTAATCTCTTTACTTTAATGTTTTTCCAGACAGCATGCGCTGGCTATTCGGTTGGCGCGGCTGGCGGGTCCCAGCTCGCCTGTCCCTGCCTATAATGCTCTGCCACTGGATCATGGGAATAGCCATAGTTGGTCGTCCCACCACCTTCTATACCTCGGTTTTTGATGTGGTTAGTATCAGATAAGCATATAATAGTGTGGCTCAACGGTACCAGTGTCTGCTTTTCATCCAGACGCACCCTGGTTCGAATCCGGCCCTACACCAATGACTTGTATTTTCAAGTTATGTGTGGATTTGCACTCGCTTAGCAGTGAAGAAAAACATCGTGAGGAAACCGACATATTTGAGGACCACAATATCCGAGCACATGTGTCTTCCGTGGAAGGACCTGGGCGCCCACCACGATGTATCTGCCCAAAAGAACTCCCCTAACGAATTAATTTTGCGGGGGAGTCACGACCTTCAGTCATGAGGAATACGAGTCGCATAGAGAGTTTTAGATGGAAAAAAGCGTTAATTTTAAAAAACGTTAACTCTAACTAAAAGTTTACCTGAAATCTAACTGCAAGAATGGTTATATGCTACGAATAACGATACAATAGAAATACAAAAATAACCATGAGAAGGTCCACAATCATGAAAAATAAGTTCTGTATTTGGCAACATTTGGTTATTTTCGCTACCATTACCAATCACGAGCTAGCTTTGTGAACAAAACTGGTGTGTGGGAGAGAGGTGAAATGATTCAAAACAGGCAGAAAGAGTGCGTAGAAGTCGTTTCGGTGCGAAATTAGAAGATTTTTAAGTTTTATAAAACTAACTGAATAAACTTCC
This sequence comes from Macaria liturata, assembly GCA_964023185.1. Classification (NCBI taxonomy): domain Eukaryota; kingdom Metazoa; phylum Arthropoda; class Insecta; order Lepidoptera; family Geometridae; genus Macaria; species Macaria liturata. The sequence continues at coordinate 2,406,203 of OZ026830.1, forward strand.
TTACATTTCAGATGATCGACTACCTAGCGACAGTTGTGTATAGCTATGCAATATCGCTGCCCGTAGCTATTCTGGTGGAAATACCTATTCAAAGATTCTTCTCACAATTATTTTAATGTTTATTTATTGATAAGTACAATTTAATTCATAAAAGTGGTACGGAATCTCATTGTTTGTTTGATTTCCTTTGTGGTTCGAATTTTCTATATTTTTTCTTTATTTTAATACGTACACGGATGGAACACTTACATTGGTAGGTATAACTATAACTTGGAATCTGATGATTCAGGTACAATTCCCGCATGGCACAAGTAATTATGAATATTAAAATTTGTAATTATTTGTGTTAAGTCTGGTCGTTTGTATGTATAATAAGTATGTATTTACAAAAGAAAAAAGTATAAGTATATGTATTATATCAGTTATCTAGTACCCATGATACAAGCGTAAGCTTAGTATGGGGCTAGATAGCGCTGTGTGATATGTCCTGAAAAAAAATAAAAAAAAAAAATTAGTTTCTTGTTTGTTTTGGTAAGTAAATATAAGTACTTAATAGTGTTTATTTTTCAGAATGCTAGGTATGCTGTTATCTATCTATGTTCACGTCTGGGTCCAAGAGATGCAATTTTTCGTGACATCTCCTCAGAATATTAAAAACGTAAGTTAATAACAAATGGGACGTCTGAATTAGGAGTACCTATGTTATATGATTAGCCCAAACTACTGGAGCGATCGGGCTGTAATTTGGCATGCAGATAGTTACTACGGCAGAGATGAATAAAGGATTTTTGGAAATTTCACTTCTACAGAGTTGAAACTCCTTGCCCGAATCTCTATTCCCCTTGAACTATAATTTGTCGGTCTTCAAGTCGGAGAGTAAACCGGTTTCTTCTAGGCAAGCGCGCTACATCGTAGACTACAACGTTGCTTAACATCAGGCAAGTTGTAGTCAAGCGTAAGCCTATATCATGAAAAAAAAAAAAAAAAACTAGGGTTGCAATTATGTATGAAAACATTGAAAAGCCACGGGCGACCACTACTGTAGTAATATCTACTTACCTGATATATTATCTTTTTCAGCTCTTCAAGCGGTTTGACGGTTTCTTGCTGACCAACGGTTTGTCAGCGGTGGCAAGGCTTTGTGTTGATATCCAGTTTCATGACTGCATACAACTTGCTCATTTATTCTGAAAAACGACGGCTTAAGTTTCTGATGCTGCCAGTTTTAATGCTGAAAATGATAATAAGGTAGTACCACAGAACAACGATCGGGCCACGTCGCCCCCGCGCGCGCCCCCCCATAGAAGCGAAATGACTAATAATACGTGGTTCTCGTTTGGACCAGTAAACAGGCCAACCTAACCTACGACAGCGCTTGTCAGTCTGTTGTCAAACATAGTCCGAGCGAGAGAGAGTTTTCGGTCGTTTTACTCGGTTTTACAGCATGATAAACTATTAAATATGTCCTGGTGTCAAGTTAAAAATTGTAAGAACAAGTTCCAGTGTTACCGGCGTGAAATACCATTGGTAAGTAGTAAAATTTCGTAATTTTAATAAATAAATCTTTTGACATTTTGAATGGCATTAACACATTCGTTGTCTTGACGCAATATTTCTCGATAGCAAAGTGATGTGTAAATGGAACCTAGCAAATTATCGATAATCGATATAATGTATATGATGTTTCTGGATTTGTATGGAAATGTTTCTGGATTACGGTTTTTATTTAACACATACCTACCTACTTAATTTACAGATTTCCAAAAAATCCAGTGTTAAAAAATAAATGGATATTGGCGACCGGTAGATACAACTGGTTTCCTCATAAAAATGCCAGAATATGCTCCAGTCATTTTTAAGATGATTTGATAATTAAATAAAATAGATAAAAATAAATTTGCTATAGAGATAGTTTCAGTCCCCGGTAAGGACATAGGATAGTTTTTATCCCACGGGATAAAAAAAGTTTTTACAACGGATAACACCGCGGGCCATAGCTAGTTAACTATAATTTGTACTTAAATAATATAGTTATACTACAGACATATATTTCCATCTTCGAAGTAAATGTGTAAATAATCGATAAAAAATATCGACATTGCACAGCCGATGAAGTTGAAGCGTACTGTGTACATGAACATCTCGTGCGTCGTAGTGTGCGTGCCGAAAGTGTGTTAGTTTTAGTAAATGGTGACACCTGTTTTGTATCGAATAAAGAAAGAATTTGCCTCTAGTCACAGAGCGACAAGCATGGACTTCAAAGCTCTGTGGGTAGTACCAATTGTCATATACCTACTGTTTATACTAATTACTTTGAAAAATATGTTCACAAGCAAATCCATAGACAATATTAGTGAAGTGAATACCCCCAGTCTCATGACTATATATAACTGAACTAAGAAACAACAGAGAATATTCCGTCAAGATCTTGTTAAATGAACCGGGTTCTGCAGACTTCTCTCTAAAGACCAAATATAGTATTTTTACAGCAACTACGAGTATTTCGTCAGGCGTTATAATATTTTTCTAGCAACTTCACTTAGGTACAAAAGAATAAAAAAGAAACTCATTTTTACTATTTTACACAACCTGTTTTATTTGCACACTGATTAAAAAATTTATAAAATAATTAAAATATATCTAGCATTCATTATTGCTTCAGCACTTTTTGGTAACTTATTATGAACACAATATATTGCTTTGTCAATTATATCTTATCCGACTGCGAAGATAGGGATATGATTTTTCGATCAAATTTTTATTGAATAATGACAAAATCGAGTGAGCGATTTTTTTTAAGTTTTTGGTTTGATTGAGGTTTCCGTTAGTAAAATTGTGATGTCGTTGTTAAAAAAATACAGCATAATTAAAAAAAACAATTAAGTAACTATTTAGGACCAAGTCGCTATAACAATAAGTAATTTTGTTTAATTTTAAAACCAATACAAAATGGACGGCTCGAAATTTATTGTCTTCGATGCAAGCCGAAACGAAATAAGGGAAAGTTTTTTTTTTTAATATTTAATTTCAATCAATCGCTAAAATTGATACAATAAATAAAATACTTAACGAGTTATCTTGTAAAGTTACTAATTAATTTTGTCTATAAAACAACGCAAAAGAATATTGATTCAATTTAAAAAAAAATATGTATAAAAACACGCATTTGAGCTATATCACAAACGCACCGAGAATTTTACTAGAAGAATTGTAAACGTACACACAACGCTCACAAAAGACTAAATTTAGTAACACAATTGACATTTTGCTTTTTTCTAGTTAAATGAATTATACAAATTCATATTACTTACAGTGAATTTAAGAAATATGAATGCCTATTTCACATTTTATAGTATTCTTAGTGGTCGACTTGTCTCAAGTTTTTATTATTGCTTAGTTATCAACCGTTTAACTTAAAAAAATACCAAGAGTTCAACAACAGACTACAGTATATATTTATTGATGGCTGAAATTAATGTTAAATTACAATTTTGATATTCGACAGTGTCGCCATCAAATTAGCATCAACAAAAAAATTACGAACAGAAAAAACTTCCTTTTTTGAAGTCGGTTAAAAAATTACCATTTCTAATCAGTTGTTAAACCTAAATCTAATCTTTTTACAAGTAATTCCATAATAATTGTATAATCAATGCAACGATCAAATTCCTGTCAGTTGTTAAATTCGCAATATTGTTACAAGTAATTCGGCATCTGTATCGTGTCTACCATTGCTTTAATATTATTTTTTACATATAAGGCAGTAATTGAATATATTGTATCTACCATTACTCCTTTCATTATTTTTCACAACTAAGGCAGTAATTGAATACATTTTATCTACCGTTACTTGATCAATATAATTTTTTACAAGGCAGTAATTATATATAATTATTCCTGGCAACACGGGCAAGCCAGCGTGCCCATGGGGTCCCAGGCTGGCAACACCTTGGGCGTCTGTTTGAACACTTCCAACACAGAGGGCGGCACATACTTCTTGTCTACTACCACCTGGATGTAAAATAGTTAATTTTAGAAAACATTTTATAATATTTTTGACATAATATCTATGTCTATCTACGAATATAATCCCTTCCTTCCTTCCTCACATAAAAGGGTAGAAATATGCTGGAGTTACTTGAAGTACTTGTGAAATTAGTTCGTCATTTTCCGACGATTATACTGTTGCGATTCGACAACAAAAAACTATCTATCAATAAACTGAAATATGTTCTACGGGTTCTACCATACATTTTATAGACTTTTTTTGTAGAAACCGAATAAGAAACATAAGAAACTAGTTCCATTTCTATATTTTATGTTGTACCATTATTATTATGATTTCTTTTTATTGAAAACGAATTAAGAAATTAGTTCCATTTCCACACTTTATGATTTTACTGTAGTAATGAAATAAGTAAATAAATTAAACCTTACCTCGAACACAAACTCCCTGAACCACGGCTCTGTGAGTAGTAGATATCCCTTATCGTACTCCTTATCGCTGTAAGAGTTTTCTACACGGAACCGGATCGGGTTGCCTTTCTCCTGGGGAAAGAAAATTACTAAGTTCGTTTTATAGTGGCAGGACTCTTATCAATGAATATAATAAAAATTTACCTGACAATTTAATCTATACTAATATTATAAAGCTCAAGAGTTTGTTTGTTTGAACGCGCTAATCTCAGGAACAACTGGTGCGAATTTAAAAAATCTTTTTGTGTTGGATAGACCATTTATCGAGGAAGGCTTTAGGCTATATAACATCACGCTGCAACTAATATGAGCGAAGAAACAATGGAAAATGTAAAAAAAACGGGGAAAATTATTCATCTTTGAGGACTTCCGTTGCGTGTGCTGCAAAAACGGTTCAAGATATAAAAAAAAATATGTATGAAAGAATTATTCCTCTTAAAATGATCTAACAAAATGTCTGCAACAGTATATGTCTATCTTTTAAGATTAACTCACTAGAACCGTTTTTATGGTAATAACTATTCCATGCGGACGAAGTCGCTGGCACAGCTAGTAATATATAAAAGGGTGGCTTTAGTAGTCAGTCACTTTTAGAAGTTTCACTTTTAAATGTTGAAATGTTTAATTAAAAAAGGTCCATATACCTCGGTTTTCGTAGATGAACAATAGATTAGTTAGCTTGTTATTGAAACTTTCGTGAGACATTATTATCAATATGTAACTATTAGGTACGGTTTTCACTCACGTGTAATTTCACGTATGTTGTTTACGCGTTTCGGGTGTAATGTCACTCATCGTTAGAACGTACGTTTAGGGTTATTCGTCGTAATTACACGTGAGTGAAAACCTTAATAGTTACACATTGATAAGCTTAGCTAGTATTGATCAACAGAAAGTCTCAAATCACACGGCACAAAGAACGGCGTTGTGCGGTGCATAAACAGTGTGCTTTTCAAGCGATCTTAAGTACCCATACCCAAAAATACACCAAAAATAAATATATAACCAAAAGTCTAAAATTGTACCAAAAAAACTACTATCTCAACATTCCAGTGTAAATTAAGCCTAAGTCAGTATTAAATTAAAACAACAACAAAACAAATTACATCAGTCCCAACGGCGGTGAAAACCATGGCGTGTGTCATGCACGAGTCTCCATACATGAGGCGCTCCGCCTTCGGCAGACCCACTTGCACCTCTGTGTTGAATACTAGCTTGTAGTCGTGACTGAAACATAAATATATAAACTGTACGTATCTAAATATAAAGGTGACTAACTGATATAGTGATCTATCAACGCACACATCAAACCACTGGACGGATTGGGCTGAAATTTGCAATGAAGGTAGATGTTATGACGTAGGCATCCGCTAAGAAAGGATTTTCGGAAACGACACTTTTAAATGGGCGAAATAGGGGATCCAAGTTTTACTTTTTAATGCGAGCGAAGCCGCGAGCTCACACTAGTAAATATATACACCAAGACATTTCACACAGCGCCATTTAGCCTCATACTAAGCAAACACTTAGAAGCGAAAAAATAATTAACTAAATAATGTTATCATAACAAATAGAAAATTAAATAAGAGACTACCTGTAAATGTGCCTGAAATATTTGGTGATAAATTTGAATATGTATCTTTTAATAAAAAAATAATATCTAATGTGACAATTAAAAAAATAAAAAGACATCCCGTTTAGCGTCTTTTGAATGACCTCTCGTTTATGTATTTTTATCACACACAGATCAATTCCGAGAAAAAATAAATTATTTATTTAAATTTTTTTCAACAACAACATTTTCCAGCATACGCAGTCCACTTACGCATCCAAGTCTTCGAGTCCGTTTTTCCTCTCGAACCGCTTGGAGACCTCGCAGCCGAACCACACAGCCTCTCCACCAGATATACTGTCCTTTACCACCCTGAAAACAAGACAATAGAATAAACAGAGAGAGAGTATAAAATAAAAAGAGAGAGTGTGTGTGTGTGTGACATACTTCATGAGCGTCTCAATGGGCTGGTTGTTGTACGCAGTCTGTCGTCCTCCCACCACGTTGCCGAGGCAGTGCAGAGTGTATAGCTGACCGAACGGATTCGACTCCCGCGGGTCGCTCACTAGGCATACCTGGGAACAATGTTTGTTTGCATAAGAATGGAAAACATTGTGTTTTTTAATGCAAACCACACTAAAAGATTTTGATACTTTAAAGTACCTAACGAATACAAATCTATATAGGTAAAGCGAGAGTGAATCGGTTCTTACTGGGTAAGCACGCTCCATCCTAGATCGTTATGATTGCTTACCATCAGGCGAATTACGGTCAAGGACAAGCCCATTCCTTGTTAAAAAATAAATAAATAATATAAGACAATAGAAGCGTCGTATCATAACCCTTGTGAATGCCTTGTGACATGTCACCACATTGAAATCGACTCAATCCGCGAGTACTTGCTTTGAAAACTGCTGAAACGCGAATCTATTTAATGTATAACCTAACATTTTTTTTTCAAATAACTTCTATGTACAGATTTTTGACCCGAGCTTTATTGTATGTATCAAATCAAAATCAAATAAAAAAACTTCATTAAACTGAAATCTTTTGACAAATATGTAGCTTATGAGTAAGATCACGTATGCGAAGCTTAAAAATATATTTATTTGAATGTTGTAGCGCCCGTAGCTCAGCTAGCGGAGGTAATCGCATGCGATTGCCAATGTTAAGCAAAGGTCGACGCGGTCAGTACGCGGATGGGTGACCGAAAAGTGGCATTCCATTTTGGGCGCTTCCGTGGTTTGGATGACACGTTAAATTGTAGGTTTAAATTTGAACGGGTGCCTCTGAACTAAACTATATATAGGCTTGTATATCAGATGTATAGTTCATGTATATACATACCTTGTCGTCTACATTGAAGAGCGGCCGCACATGTTCGTTGTAGAACTGCTGCGGAGTGAGTGAGCCGAAACTCTTGTACGCCTTGTCCTTGCCGTAGTATTCGAAGTTGAACTTCTCCGGGGGGATACCTGACACAGTTAGATAGACAGGTAAATACTTTATTAAAACACCACTTATAAAACAATGCAATGAAAATATAGAAATTGAAATTAGCGTCTTAATTGGCGGCCTTATCGCTAAGAGCGATCTCTTCCAGGCAACCAATCTGGCAGAGATATAATTTTAAAATAAAATGAGTAGAAAATTACAACATTTTTATTTTTAATTAAAGGAGAAAGTTTGTGCTTGTATGTTTGTAAGTATTTTTCACTCCTACGGCAGAAGTAATGTAAGTTGATTGAAATTTTGTACCTATGGAGATAAATTAGACCCTGGATTGACATATGGATAGACATGGCTACTTTTTATCGCGGGCCAAACCACGGGGTGCTACTAGATTTACCATAGAAAAATCGTAGGTGAGCGTAGTATTTAGTCTATATACAGACATCATTAAGTTAATTTTAAGGGCCTACTAAAAAAACAAAATATATCTAAAACCTTCTAAGCAAAGAAAAAAAACTACCTTCGCCCAGGAGTGGGACAGTGTAGGTTAATAAAAATTATATGTAAAACCTCACCTAAGCATGTAGCTACAATTTGGTAAATAACAGCGGTCTGTTGCTGGATCTTCTTCTGAATATCTTCATCGGAGTTCTTCCCCGCCACCATAGTGCGGAGTTCTTTGGCAAATTCGCGTAACTGCAATAAATTACATAATAAATTCAATAAGGATACAAACAAAACGCATATTTTACTTGTTTGGAATTTGATAATAATAAAATATGTTTATAATGAAATGAATGTTTGCAGCACATACAATTACTATGATATATAAAACTTTGTAACTATAGTAACTTGTTTAACACAGTCAGTAATTTGGTAGGTAGGTGACCATATTTATGAAGATTGCATTCTTTTAGGGCGTTGTTGACATGTTATTTATTTATTAACATCTTATGTTAGTACGATAAATTATATCATAGTATTTATCATAACAGAGTTCATACGATATCTAAAAATGGCGGCCACAATAATTCCATCCTTCTCGAACTATACAGCTCCTCCACTAGTGCAAAAGGAAATGTTATGCGATTACCAATGTTAAACAAAGGTTGACGCGGTCAGTACCCGGACGGGTGACCAAAAAGTGGCATTCGATTTTGGGCGCTTCCGTGGGTCGGATGACACGTTAAATTGTAGGCCCCGGCTGTTTGTCAAGTACGACAGTCGTTAAGCCATGCCAGAGGCCCTAAGGGCGGCTTTATAAACTCTCGACACTAGAGTTGGCCGCTCTCATTCGATAAGAAGAAGAAGTGCGAAAGGGATGCAATGATTTTCGCCGCTATTTACAGATGTTACGTTTAATATACCGGGGTCTATGGCAGTTGTTAAGCCACGTGAAAAAACTCTGAGGCGCGGGCTGTTAGAAAACACATGACACTAAATTTAGCCACTCGTATATCAACTCACCTTAGTTTTTAGATTTTCAAAGATTCAAGTAGTATTAATATTAAGTAAACAAATTATAATTATAATAAAACTTGGTAAAGGTTAATAATAGTAGTAACTGTCGCTTGTGGTCTTAGTATATACCCTCTATATATATATATATAGGTAGGGTGCACAGACATATTCCATATTATGTTCTCTCTCTTTGAGTCGTATTTCCTCATGACTGAGGGTCGTGACTCCCCCGCAGAATGAATTCGTTAGGGGAGTTCTCTTGGGCAGATACATCGTGGTAAGCGCCCAGGTCCTTCCACGGAAGACACATACATGTCCTTGGATATTGTGGTCCTCAAACAAACCGATTTCCTTATTAAAAATACAAGTCATTGGTGTAGGGCTGGAATCGAACCAGGGTGCATCTGGATGAAAAGCAGACACTGGAACCACTGAGCCACACTCGCTTTTTTTGCCATATTATGTTACCTTAGTTTTAATAAGTGCGTTCATATGCAAACTCCGCCGAGAGCTGAATGACTCGGGGAAGCATTTCTTGGGCATTACTCCGTATTTGTTGACAAGGTTCACAATCATATCCCACTGGCCGCCGTCGTTGATTGGGTCCTGGAAAATAAAGGCTTATTAATATGAAAATATGGGTTATTTTTACATGACAAATAACCTTATGTTCTGAAAAAGTACTTACTACCTACGTTACATATCAATGCTTGCGAATTCAACCGCGTTGTTTCCAAATAAAATATGTATATCCTATCTCATTTTCATGGGTTTACTAGCAAACCCCGCGAACTCCGTTTCGCCACCAGATGGCTTCGTTTTTTTTCTTTACCTCACGGAGCTCGAGACCTTTTTTAACGAATGCAAAACCGTGGAAATCGGTTCGTGCGTTCTGGAGTTATAGCGTCAGGATGGAAAACCCGACTTATTTTTATAAAGTAGATTATATTCCAGCGCTATAATTAAATTTACTGGTACACAATTAAAATTCTGCGTATATTGGAATAAACAAGATTCCTAAAAATACCTACTCTATGTGTTTCAATATTAATGCAATAGGAATAATGAAACGTTTGAAAAAATTGCTCTTTCTTAGGCATTAGACAAAACAACGTGATAGGTTGGCATTACAAAGGCCCATAAAGATTTTAATGATCACTCGACTCGAGGAAATAATCAACAAAGTGTAATTTTACAAATGATTTTCTATTCTTTTGTTATTTTACTGTCCTCAATTGTCCTTAGAAAAACCAACTTGAAAAAAAAAGGGAAGTACATCAGGGCGCCCAGATCTTTCACAGAAGGTTTTGTAGTTTTCAAACCATGAGTTTTTAACCGACTTCCAAAAAAGGAGGTAATCAAGTCTTCTGAAAGTATTTTTTGTGGGTATGTTACGCGATTACTCCGTTATTTATAAACCGATTTAATTTTTTTTTGCAAAAATCATGATTATAATTAATGTAACAATGATTTTCGTTGCCGTCAAATGGGTGTAAATCCACACACAACTTAAAAAATTAGTCATTAGTGTTGGGCCAGATTCAAACCATGGTACATCGAAATATGAAATAGACGCTTAAACCACTGAGTCACATTCGCTGAAGTCAGAATGTCTATTCAACTAACATTACAAAAGCCAAATTTCGTGTGTAAAGTGTTTGTTCGTTCTTCACGCTAAAACAGCTGAATTTGGTTGAAATTTGGTATAAATATCAATTTGACCTTAAATTAATAACATTGAAATATTGATATCACTTATAGTGTTCAAGAAATGTGAGAACAAATATACGTCCATACAAAACATTACACTCACAAAATTTGGCACAAATGTTTAGAAGCCTAAAAAGATACCTTTCCTTTATAGTACGTGTTCTGCTATCAATTCGAAGTATCTCCAAATCAATTTGTTTTTTTTTTCACTTTCGACCCTCTGCTGTTTTATTATATGTATAGATGTACCTAGTTGTAATATGCCTTGTATTTGTACCTTTAGTAAGAAGTTGACAAGTCGTCCGTCCAACTCCTCCCCCTGCTTCGCTGTAGCCACGATGTTGTTCAGCCAGTAGTGGGAGCGCTCGATCTTGTCCCAGAAGAATAGGTAGCTGGAAATAGGTACATTGATTGATTTTGGATGTCATAATGTAAATAATACGTACCTATATGTTTATATTGATAACTTCCTTCGCTGTCTTTTACAGTAACTACAGTAGAAGGCAGAGCAACACTAAATTGAATCACATTTACCGGTTTACAAATAAAAATCTTTTATCTTTATCTTATCTTTTAAAAAACTATTAATTACTGATCTGTGATTTATTTCGGTTTGGAAGTGAACGACAAAGGCAGAACATTTTTAGAACGTAAACTATATTTCATTTTTACAGCCATCATTGTAAAAACAGCAACTCGCTCGGCAACTAGTATTTTGTCCCATTTCATATAGGGTTAATTTCGTTCTATATGAGACAAATTTAACTGATCATCATAATCAACTATAAAATGGTTAAAAATTGATCGCTGTAGATATGAGCTCGCTTTGCCAAACAATTTGTAAAAAAAAAAAACGCAAAAGTAATTTATGACTATTATCAATATCAATTTGTAAAGAACAGAACAATTAAGTACATACCCCAATGTACATAGTACATAACATATTACGTGTTAGCATTTATTTATATGAACACGTAATGTGCTGTATTTATTAAGTAAATATCACACATGTAATAATCCAATAAGTAGGTACCCGAGTGTTTGATGTAGGTAGTTGATAATAACTATACATACACCACATGCCTTATCTATTTTGAAACTGAGACTTAAGTATTGTTAATGAAGCGTTTAGAGAAAAATTAACAAGGAATTATAAAACTTAATTAAGTATATAAATTCTTTATAGATTACCATTCATGTTAGATTAGCTTATTCTCTCAGATTCATCCCATCATACAAAAACTCACGATAATCCGTTGCTTTTCGATGCTGGCTTAAATGATTCATAGACTACAAGGTGTTGTATATTTTAATAAATATATTATTTTTAAGCAAACGCTTGGGTTGTGGGTACTAGATAACGGATATAATACTTATTATACTTTTCTAATGTAAATACACACTTATTATAGATACAAACGACCAGACCCAACACAAGTGATTATAAATTTTAAAATTAATAAATACTCGTGTCACGCGGGAATCGAACCCGCAACCCCTAGATTAGAAGGCAGAGATACTACCAAACAAGCTAACAGGCCGGTATGTTCATATTTGAGAGAGAACAGAACCTAATGGTCAAACGCTTTACTGTCCAGTCATCCAATAGAAAAGAAGAAAAACAACTTTCAGAAGACTTGATAACTTGATAATTTTTTTGGTGTGCATTAAAGAAATATCTTATCTTATAACCTCCTTTCTTTGTAGTCAGTTAAAAATACTTTACCTCTGTGAGAACTCAAACTCCTCAATGCCGTATTTCTTCATGAAAGGCAGGCGCATGACGTTGAGCGCTGCGAACAGCCAGCACCGGCCAGAGTTCTCCTGATTCGTCACCGGCTTGCCTTCTGATTCTACCTGGAATTTTCATATTAAAACTTTCATGAGACATTTTATCAATATGTTAACTAAATGATAACATCATCGATGGATGGATGTCATAGCATCCGAAACGCGTAAACAACATACGCGAATTACACGTGAGTGAAAACCGTTTAGTCTACCTAGAATGTTATATGGAAACTGGTTAGAATAATTGTAGGTGATAACTGAATAGAATATTACAGACAGACTGAGCTACAGCTAAGTCAGTAAAATTCTATTATTATTATTATATATAGGGTTTGACTCCTGACAGCACAATTAATTGAGTTTTAATTGTTGTTTCTACAAATGTTATGTATTTATTTACAAAAGAAAGGTGTACAAAACGGATATATATATCTGTTAGCTAGCACTGATAATACAAGCGTTTGCTAAGTATGGGGCTAGATGCTAATTGTGTGAAATGTTTACATTAATAACTATTTCTCTCAGTTATGTTCTATCATCAGACTATAGGCAGTTTAATTGCAAGTTTCTTTCATATCAACTGTTTTTTTTTTAAATTACTCAAGTAGGTTCTTTAATTATGTAAAATAGCTTAATTGTATTGAAACTATTGTAATTTGGACTACCAACTATATTATGATACATGAGTGGAAAATTCTATTTGAATGAGATAAATAAATAAATAAATATTCCGGGACATTGCACACAGCGCCATCTAGCCCCACACTAAGCAAACGCTTGTGTCGTGGGTACTAGATAACGGATAAAATACTTATATACTTTTCTTTTGTAAATACATACTTATTATACATACAAACGACCAGACTCAACACAAGTAATTATATTTTTTTTTTAAAGTACATAAATACTTGTGTCATGCGGGAATCGAACCCGCGACCTCTAGATTAGAAGGCAGAGCCACTACCAACTAAGCTAACAGGCCAGTCCATAATAATATGATAATTTCACAGCACAGTTGAACTTTATCATGAAAATATTTATTATGTATTCTCCACCTATCACAGAATGTGGTGAAAAGCCTTATAGATAATACATTTTTCTCAATGAATAATTTATTTATTTATATTAATGGAAAATTCTAGTGTGTGGTTATTATTTCAAATTCTGGGTTAGATAACATATTTGATGATAAGTCATATTCATCATCGTCGGGTGCCATCTTCATATTGATGTTTGGAGGTCAGGAAGTCAGAATATTACAATTAATTCTGGACAGGTACCAACTGAAAGTCAGTATGTGTATTTGCTCCACCCTTAAAACTTTTTACTATGATGATTTTTACCATGAAGTGTAGGATTGAGTGAGCTCATGTACTAAGAACCAAGTACCAACTTACCGTTATCCTGCTTGTGTATATTGGATGATACTTTTTCTTCTTATCGAATGAGAGTGGCCAACTCTGGTGTCGAGAGTTCATCAAGCCACCCTGAGGACTTCTGGCATGGCTAAAGACTGCCGTACTAGACAAACAGCCAGGACCTACAATTTAACGAGTCAGCCAACCAACGAAAGCGCCCAAAATGGAATGCCACTAGAAATAATAATTGAATGATACTAGAAAGTTCGAAGTATATCTGGACAAACCAGTGAAGGAATGGGAGTATTGGAGAAATCTTATGCTCTGCAGTGGGTTTTAATGAAAGCTGATGTTGACATGTCATGATGACGATGATGATGATACACCGACCCATAAGTACTAGAATAAATTAATTGTTTTTTTTTTTGGTATGGGTTTGCACTTTACCATAATTTGCCTGATAGTAAGCAATCATTATGGTCTAGGATGGAACATGCTTACCCAGTAAGAACCAAATTTGAATTTTAATTGAATGTATTTACCTTAATGTTATACACATGTAGCGAGGAATCTGCTCGGTTCCTGCAGATGGCAACCTCGAAGGGATCGAACCGAGTGCAGACATTCTGTGCCAGCTCATTCTTGGGGTCAGCGTAGTATGCTGTGCGGAGCTTGCTTAGAGTTTCCAGGGACAGGGGAGCTGGAACAAGAGAGATTGTGTGTTAGTTAATTCATTTAATGAGATATAAATTTATTAACCGACTTCCAAGAAAAAGGAGGTTATCAATCTTCTGAAAGTTTTTTTTTAAGTTAATGTTCTTACGTTAGTTATATTTGTTAAATGAGTTAGATATTTTTTTAGTTTATCTATTCAATGAGATATTTCTTTATTTTGTTTTAATATCTGTGTGTTTATTTGCTGTAATGTGTGTATATGTATTCTCTCTCTCTTTTCTTTCAATTAGTAAGATATCTGTGTGAATACCTACAATTTGAGATAATAAAATGATTGTAATACAAATACAAAACTAATTTATTTGACGTAAATATTGTACAATAACTTGTCAATCCTCTGACCTTGTGGTGGCCGTTAGACTATCTACTATCTTTATTTGTTATGGAGTGTTTATATACTATACAAAAATTATGTGGAAATGATTTTATTCCATTTCACAGTATAATATTGATTAAATAGTCCACGGAACTAATAATGAACTAAACAAGCTGATGCAATATGACTCTTGTACCTACATTTCTAGGTCCATAAATAATAAATTGTTGAATATATAGAGATTCTTGAATATATAGAATTACATAATCTGTTAAATTACTGCCCAATACTTTATTTGAATTTTAGAAGCAGGATAAAATGCTTATTAGAGAGCTATTTAGCGATAAGGCCGCCAGTTGTGGCACTATTTTTTAAGTCGTTTGTGTTTTTGTTTGTCTTTATTTTATTTTCAATGTGTGTTACAATAAAGAGTTTTATCTATCTATCTATCTATCTATTTTAGCATAGGTATATTATCATTACTAATTTTCATCACGACTACACAGGCATAACTTTGTATGACATTGAGCTTATTTGTTCCCTATAGCTATAGCAGTATAAGTGCTTAGTTTTGCTAATTGAATAGGTACAAACCAGGCTCATCTGTTTTAGTACAGACTCCATCACAAGGTATTTCCACAGTTGAAATGTTTGGCAAAGAAACTACACTCACATGCATGTGTAAGTTTTGTCGGTTTGCAGCTTGAACCTTTATATCTCACAATTTGTAGGGACCACTTTAATGTTTTGATCATTTCATGGTGATCAAATTGATAGAAATTTATTCAAACTTGAATATTTTATGTGCGAAAGTTTTATGTGCTAAACCAATGACCAATTTTGTGATAATTTTGAAGCAAAACTGACATCAGCGACACTTCACAGAGTAATCAAGTAGGTGGGCAAGTACTTCAATGAAAAACTCTTTTTACCTTTTTTATAGTAAAATTACAACTCCTTAGAACTGATAGTCATTCACTTGAAAACTCTTTTCATTATAGAAAGTAATTTTAAAGTGGCCAGTACTAATCGATGATAAATAGTGTTCTAATCGATCTTTAATCCTTAAACTATGTAATGCAATTCAAATTTATATTTATTTAGTGAAAGTAAACAATAAACTCAAGACCATGACTAGACATAAAAATAAATGTATCATAATAATTCTAGTTTTATACAAGGCATTGCATGCATTTAAATAAGAGAGTAAAAGGAAGACAATTTAAAAGTAGAATTTGCAATTATTTGAAAGATTATATACTTAGAGGTTGATTATAATAACTTCTCAGAAAACTAATATGAATATTGAGGTTAACTTTAGAAGATAAACAAACTGGTTTACTTACGAGAAGAGTTTGCCATTGTTCTCGCTGATAATATTCTACACACAGAATACGTCCTACACTTTACAAGTACTGAGGAAAATGATTTTCCAAGCATTTACATTCAATTTATAGCACAGCTGACAAACAGCTCTTCTTTCTTTATTTTTGAACCGGTATCTATTATCTAAAGACCGTTTCACGAAAGAGTTCCCTCAGTTAAGGCGCCATAACCGCATGATTATATCATCTAATACCTATAAAATGTTAGTTCCAAACTTTTCCGTGGGACTTATTTCGTGAAACAGTCTCTAGTAGAGCAGACCTACCAACATTGTGCAAAAATGACACTGACAATGTCAACCTGACAGCTTTAATGAAATTCTGACTCAAATTGTTGTATCCATCGCCATGAACGAACAAAATAGATTTCAAAATAACACAAAAAAGCGCGGGTATCTTTAATTTGTATTTATTATTTTTGCTATTTAAATTCCTTTAGCTCGTAACAAATGCGATAAATCACTAGTGATTGCTATAAAGTAATTAGAATTAATTTGGTTTACAAGTCCCAATCATTATTTTCTCTATAGAGCTGAGGTTAAAAGTTTTGTATGAGCGGAAGTGAAAAATCAATACATTCGACAATGAATTTCGCTTAGGCGGTGCGCCAATTTTCTTCGTTTTACCCTAGTATATAGGCCAAGGCTAGTATTATACAGCCTAATTTACTTTGAGTGTTTTAGTGTGATATTTTAGTTAGTTTTCAATAAGCAGTGTTGTAAAACCATGTCTTTGAAAGCATACGAGGAAGCTTGTGAGAGGGCTGAACTTTTTGGTCAGCCTTTGCCAGACAAAGAAGATTTCCTGGCCAAACATAAGCATCTTGATGTCTCAGAATTTGAAGAAGTGGAAATTAAGACAGCTGAGGTAAGTGTAATGAAATAATTTTAGATTTCCTACTTAGGTTTCATATTTTCCTGAGCAATACAATATCTGCTGAGAAAGTCTGTAAATAACTGCAGGCACTTCTTGAATTGTCACGAAATCAATGTTATTTTTGCTAAAGTATTACCAAGGATTTTCATCACTCTCTTTCTTTACCTACACTTGTTTTTTATTACTTTTAAATGACATGTTTCGGATGTTCTCATTTCAAAGTTATGAATTTAAATGCGTCGATCCAGATAAAATTTGTATTAAGTAGGTACCTACTCTTTGATAATCAGTGTATATTTGGCGCATAAGTACCTACCTATGTAGTTTCATCGTTCACCGTTATAATTCATGAATTCACATCTCATTTACTTGTTTTATTAGTAACTAACAGGTGTACACATTACACATACCTATCTACTGTTTAGTAAAATATCTATCTGCGAAATGTAAAATGAAATACTCAGGTAAAATGTGCTTAATAATTTATTCTATAAATCATTTCAGGACACTGCAATGCTAGATGACCAGCTCAAAGCCGGATCCAGTGGCCTTAATGAATTAAACACCATCCTCAATTCAACGCAGACTAAAATTAACAAACTAAAGGTAAGTGAGTAGGATAAACGTTATGTATCTGTACTTATATTATTCTAGATAAGTATAAAAACCTCTCAATTAAACTGATTTGAGGACAAACATTTTCTGCCTCATTCCTATTCTTTATTTTTTTTTCGATACCAAATTGTTATTTTTTATGGTTGACTATCCAGATTCCAAATTACTATCCTACTTTTTGTGGTTTTAGCATCTCTTTATACTAGGTGCTAATCAACCTATTTCTTTTAATTTGCTCTTTTTCAGAACGTCTGCGGAAGCCTAACAAACTTCTTCCGCATAAAAATAACGGCGAAAGACAATCTATCATACTCCAGTGAGCCTAGCTACATAGGTCAAACAAATTACGACAAAGACTACGTACAAGTCCAACAAAAAAATGAACTAGGCTCAATCAACGAAGGTCTGGGACCGGAAGACATAGAGATGACGCCACGCGCGGGAAATTCCAACATGGCTGCCCAAAAAATGGCGGCAAAACAAAATGGCGGCGACATAAACTCAGCTCTAGACGATTTGAATGAAATGGAAAAGTTAGAAAACACCAACTTGGTGAGTAAAGCGACGGTTATTGATTTAAGTAAACAAGTTAATACGCAAATGAGTAAGTTAGACGCGATGTTACATAAAGCAGACCGAGCGCAGACCTCTCTCGATAATCAGAATAAACAAATGAGATCGTTTCTCAAATAATCAAAGAGTTATGTGTAATTTTTCAAAAATTTAAGGCTGTGTTGCTATAAAAGTATATCTAACGTGCAAAGCTGTTGAAATTGTAGTTTAGATGATAAGCGATCAATACCATACCATATTAATATTTAGATGTCACTAGTGTATACATGTACCCTCATACATACTATTATAATAATTCCTGTTGAAATATTTTTGTATATTATTAATAATTAATAAAATAAATAATTAAAAGAGGTTTAGCTCTTTAATGAGCCAGCTAAAGCGGCTTTGTGTAAAATTGGTGCTTTAATTTAATAACATCTGTAAATTAATTAAATTAGCTTGAAATGTTCTTCAATAAATGTAACGTAGAAAAAAGTTTGCTCATTATTATGTTATTGTTTGTAACAATGGGATTTGACAGCCAATCATAGCTCAGCTATTAGGTGATTGGAAAAAATCTTGGACTTTGTATGACTGTTACTAACTCAGGTAACGAGAGTTTTCAAACCGCCCTAGGAGCCACTGACATGGTTAAACGATTATTGTAGTAAATAAATTTGTACAATGTACATAATAATATATATACAGTTGTCCTAAAAGTGTCGAAAAAAATAGCAGCGTCACTTACAGTTCTTGTTCAGTTTTTAGTGTTTTTCCTAACTATAGTAAAAAAAAGTTTGTTGGTACTGACTTGTGACAAAATACGTATTGACTTCAATGTAGGTACTATGTTTCTCACCAAACCTGAACCTATACTTTTTACGTACCTATATACTATGTACATAAACAATTTGAGCGAAATTACATATTAAAAACTAGACATTTTGGAAAACAACTCTGTATTATAAACATAAACATTTTAAAATGTAATCATGTCTATCTAAATTCTTGACTTTATTCTATACTATAAGAAAATAATTATAAGCTAAGCTGTAAGTATTTCAAACTTTCCTTGACAATACTATTTCAATATTATATTAGCCACCTGTAACCAAGTAGTTTTGCAATTTATACCATTAATTCTTCAATTATATACTTGTACCTACAATTAATGTTATATACCTCCCGTAGTATAGATATATCTATAGATTTATAATAAGTTTTGTTACCTACCTGTTATACATAACATAATGTACATAAGATGTAGTAGCCCGTCCATATTTTCGTAAAAACTTCAGCTCGTTGTGTTTTTATTGCTTATCATTTGAATTAATAGAACCTTAGAGCAGGCAAGAATAAACTAATGATTCATATAAATTACTGTTTCTTTGGTCTCAAACACGAATAAAATCAAAGATTTTATTGCTCTAAAGATTTAGTGATGAACTTATATCTCAAATTGTAGATATCTAACTAATTATTTTGCCTCTAGAAAACCAGCTGCATAAAAGCATAGGTTTTTTTTTAATTCGGAGGTTTAGTGTCAAAACATATTTAGTGAAACGATCTTTGTTTTGAAAACCGCAAAGTTATGGAACTCCCTGCCTGACTCCCTATTCCCCAGGCACTATAATCCAGCGATCTTCAAAGGGAGAGTGAATCGGTTCTTATCGGGTAAGCACGCTCCATCTTAGGCCATAGCCTTTGATCACCATCAGGCAAACTATAGCCAAGTGCAAACCAGTTTTAATTAAAAAAAATAGACTTGAATAGATATAATAGATAGAGATTTGAAATAACTATAATTCACAGTTACATAATTATGTTTGTAACTATACAACAGTTTGTACAAAAATATGCCTGGGCGACTGCATCTTAACCGATTCCGTTATAGCATTGTTGCAAAATAGTTATATTTATGATACCTTTCTACAGTGTTATTTCAGTGTTCTTCAATGTGCTAAAGTGATATTATATTGTGTCCGACACAACTATTGATTATTTAATAGCAATATGGAACGAAATAAAGCTGTGATTATAAAATAATGTGTGTTTTATTTAATTAATTGTGATACTTGTTGTTATTCTATTGCACTTATTAAACACCTACAAAGATTAGCGCTTTATATACTAAACATACCTAAATTTAGTTGTCATACTTTGTATGTCTTTCTGATGTGTTTTAAAACATCAATGTGGTTAAAATTTTGAGAATAGACAGGTACCTTACCTACTACAATTTCCTAGATGCTCAATCATCATGACTGATCCATTTAGACTTTTTGCTTGTTTTTCTGGCTACCATAAAAGCAAGCAAGTGGTAGAGTTTAAAAGTTTTCATGAAAAGATTGTAATGCATGTCTCAAGAAAATCGTACTACATGCATGCATGTGATCAGGCAAATATTTTCCAAAGAAACGTTTTTCCTGATCACTCCGTAATGAAGATTTGTTTGACATTGAACGTGTCACGCCGATTGCCACGGCCGAGAAAAAAGCAGCGGTTACAACCGTGAAATCAACTTATATAAGAGTCGGGTTATTGTACCATGACCTGTCATTATCAATAAAGAATTCGTCGAGATGCTACTGGCTCTCCTGCTACTCCATTTGACAGCTGTCACACTAGCGAACCCATTCCACAAATACCCCTATGTGTTCCTTCTGGACGTTGGAAATGAAGAACTCGAGAAGGTCAACACGGAACAGATCAGAATCTCGAAGCAAGGAGGTTCTTTAGCCCTCAGATTCCCAGCAATCGGATACGGAGACCGCATAGCACACGTGAGAGTAAGTGGCATTGATTTTGGTACAGATTTGAAAGCGTCCATCATAGACGGTGGTCCTGGTTACCAATACGTGGTTTTAGTATTGATGGGTAATCCAGGAGTGAATTTCGACGCTGTCATTACTCTACAGACTTTGCCAAAGGAGTTTGATGAAAATAACTTACAAAATATAGTAAGCTCTAGTGATAAAGTATCTGATGAAGATGACCCAAATGATAGTGCAAAAGATTTAAGTGACAATGCGGAGAGTGAAGAGGCTAGTCAAGTGAGTGTTAAAGAAAGCAGTGAGCTTACACAGGAGAGCTCTAATGTATATAGCTACGCCGTGAATGAAGCCCTTAGTGGTTATGGAAGCAGTGTCCATGGTGCTCCTAATGACGCAGAGGAAAATAGCTATGAAGTAAATGAAAATGACGATGAAACAGACCGTAAACAACAAGACATTCATATACCATACAAAGAAGATGAAATCAAAATTCAGTCAGACTTAGGATATGATGATGACTCAAACGATGAATCACCAAATTCAGTTGAATCTCAATCAGATGAATCAGAAGACAATAATGATTATCCTGAAGCGGCCGATGACCAAAACTACTCTTACGAAAATCAAGAACAAGTGAAATACTATGAACAATACGAAAATTTCAGAGGACCTTATAGCAATGAAGAAGATTACGCTATAAGTGATCCGAGATTCGCTCCAGAAGATTCTGATAGCGTTTATATAGAAGAACCAGGAGATAGCAGCCAGTCATTGAATCTAGAGGAAATATTAAGTGATGATTATGATAATGATGATGAGAACAGACAGTTGAGTGATAGAAATAATAATATCTACATAGATAGAAGTGAAGGATCAGCTGTTGCCTAGTTTAAAATGTATGCAAAATATTTGATAATGTAAAAAAGTCATGGTATCTATTTGTAAGATAGTTAGTTAATACCCACGCACGTGTTTAAGTAAATAAAATTAATATAAAAAGGAAGAATAATATTAAGAATATTAAGAAGATAAGCAAATAAAACTACTTTTGAAACCTGTTTTCACATCATTTTCAATAATTTTAGCCTGGGAAAACTTTGTCTATTTTATATTGATTATACCCTGAATTTGATTAAAAAATCAATTTATCCCGAAGAACACGGGTAAAGGTGCAAAGCGCTGTTAGTAATTAGTGTTATTACATATGCTTTATTAACCAGTTACATAGGTATAAAAATGTCGTACTAAAGTAATGAGGTGGATAGAATGAAATAAATGCGTAATTTATTAAGCTATGTCAGAGGCCCTCTGAGCGGCCTAATAAACTCTCGACACCAGAGTTGGCCACTCTCATTCGATAAGAAGAAGATCCAGTACAGGGTGCTCCACCATCCATCACAGTTTGTGGGTGTCTAGATTTTGCTTCTCAAAACCACGTCATTTCCTAGACATACCATATTGACTAAGCTCTATGTATATGTAGGGATACCTATAGATGAGCAAGAGCAAACTCGCATTTCCTAGAGTTTCCTCCTGATTACTGAGAAATCTGCACATTGCATGTCGAGTCATGTTTCTTGTGGGCCGTCTTGGATTAGATTGTATTATATGTACTGATTATTTCAACTGGCAACCTACATACACACATACCTACATACATGCACATGTACAAGTGCCTAAACGTATAAGATATTAGAAAAAAAAAATTGGGGTTACTTTAAATCCATACAAACTGAATCTGCAGTTTTTAGAATTTGAATCTGTTTATTTAAACACCCATAACGCAAAAACGGCTGAACGGATGATCATGGTCTGTATGTAGTATGAGGTCTTAAAAGGCTACTTTTTATCTCAAAATAATGCGAGCGAAGCCGCGGCCATCCACTAATCTATGGTATAACATTAGTGCAGGAGGGTAAGGATACATTTTAAGTAGATATAGTAGGTATATCCTATACAAAAGTTGTATAAATTGTTGTAGAAGTATCTAATAGTCAATTCGTAGTATAAAACATAAACTGTTGTTCCAATGGAAGATCTTGCCTTCTGCACAGTTTTCAACTACAGATGAAATTAAACCATTGCTTTTTTCGTGTACCATGATAAATAAATAAATATTCCGGGACATTGCACACAGCGCCATCTAGCCTCACACTAAGCAAACGCTTGTGTCGTGGGTAGTAGTAGTAGTAGTAGTTGGGTATAATGTTTTGTAATTAATGTGTTTGTGTTTATAATGTGTCTGTTTATATTGTTTTTCTGATCCTTTTCAATATCAGCGACTCTTTATTATCTTGCGTGCTTGTGCCCTAATATGATTCGCAACCCCAAACATAGTTTTGAAAATTCTGATGCAACCGCTACAGTAGCGCCGACCATCTGGAATCATAGGTATCTTTCATCGGATTAATTTCGCTTTCAAAATTACTTATACCTAATTTTTTCTGACATATATTTTTAGGTATAAGGTCTATGAAAAACGGCCAGAAAGATAAGCTTTGAATAGCTGTTAACTAAAAGTCCATTACGTCTTGTTTAGTCTGTAGAATCCATTATGCGTCTGATCAACCCACGCCTTCTAACTTTGCTATATTTTTATGCGTTTTTAAGATAATATCTATCGATGCAAGTAGGTATACTATACCACACCAAAAAAATACAGATAAGTACAGATATAAAAACTCCACATCACACTAGAATAGCTTGGCAATACATATCGTATTGCTAAGATGAAATGGATTTGGGCAAAACACTAGGTCATTGAAGTAAGGGTACCTCTATGCACTAGGTGAAAACGGCAACTGAGTCAGATTATATTACCAATCCGATTGGATAAAATTTTAAGGCAAGTTAGTAAGAACTGGCTAAGTAAAGTTAGCTTTGTATCTTGTTTATAAATGTACAAGATAGGTGACTACTTAGCATAGCTTCTCTAATACCAAAAAAATAAATTTTATGTAACAGTTTTATGATAAACTAGTGGGTGCTCGCGGCATTTCGCTCGCATTAGAAAGTAAAACTTGCATCCCCTATTTCACCCCTTTAAAAGTGACATTTCCAAAAATCCTTTCTTAGCGGATGCCTACGTCATAATATCTACCTGCATGCCAAATTTCAGCCCGATCCGTCCATTGGTTTGGGCTGTGCGTTAATAGATCACTATATCAGTCAGTCAATCAGTCAGTCACCTTTGAGTTTTATATATATATAGAAGAAATACAGTCACTATGTAGACATAAGATTAAAAAAAAATTACTTTAATTCAAAATCGATTGAAGACTTGCAGGATACTTATTAATAGAAACACCCAACGTATCCACGCGCCTAATTTCCCCACACGCAATGGTCTATTTACCCCATTTGGTAAATACATCCAAATTATTCCCCAAACATGGCTAAGAATAACCACCTGCATTCATAATATCGAAGGAAATGTAGGCGTACACGAGCCATCAAGTTATTTAAGTGGTGCCCCCTGGTGGCAGACCACGAGGATCATTTCATGCCTTGTTAATCCCAAGGACTGGCATGGACAATTTTCCCAGCAGGTACCTTTTTCAATGGCTCATCATTAGAGAAGCGTTTTTAGGTCTACACGTGTGAGGTTTAGACTAGACGATTGATAGTTTTTATGTGCCTGATAAACTACTTTTTGATTCTGGTCGATGTTTTGCTCTGATTTTTATGATAGTCTATCTGAAAAAGAAGCAAAATATATTGTTGTAAAGTATACACAAACTCAGACAGGAGAAAAAACTGTTCTTGAATTTTGCTTGTAAAATTTGAATTATTTGATATTCTGAATCCATTTTGGGCGGTTGCATACATTGGCTACTTAAAATTCAACACATTTTATAACAAGACTGTTTGTACATTTTTTTTACCAGTAATTCTTGTGCCAAAGTATATTCATGACGTCTTTACAATTCCAATTTCAAGATCTTATATGCTTGGGACCGTTATAACGGGATTACAACAAGCAGATTCACTACTTTAACTAAAATTATACGATAGCAATCGATTTCCAATGTTTTCTAAACAAAGCTAATGACGTCTTGCATAATATTTAGAAAACTCTAGAACTCGTCTAATATTGCATTTAATTCCACAAAACAAGTTGAGCCCATTTGATGTAACGGTCGTCCATTTCAAATTTAAATTTAGAATCTTCATGAATCTTGCAACGTTCTATATTCGAAAGGTCTCTGAAACTGTTTTGCGTTCGAGATTTGAAATCGCCCTCAATGCATGCGAGTGTGTTGTCCACAGGGACAGTCGTTCAAAGATTATGAACATGAACTAAAACAACATCACCTCTGAGTCATTTAGAAGTTGCGCAGTATGAATGTTTAACCGACGACCGAAAGATGTTGTTACTTTTTCCGCAGTACATTGTCAAATTTAAAAATGTAATTATATATAAACAGTAACAATGTAAAGTAAAATATAAAACTTAATATAAATTAAATTTTAAAATACATAATAAAATCTAATTAACATTAACTAAAGAAGAATAAATGAGTGTGTCCGCATTTGCTCTGTGTATTGTATGGATAGCGAGATATCGAACTATATTTAGTTAGAAGAGATAGCTCGTTTTTTATTTATTTTCTATGCATGAAATTAGTATATAATGATAAATCTTTGATTGTGGTAATTAATGTGGTTCATACAATAGTTTTGGAGAAGAGTGTAGCGTGTGTTACCTAATCGTTTCTAAAAAAAACAGTAACTATTAAAACTGGACAAATTATTGTACATGTTGGACATAAAAGAATACAGTTGCCAACTACCTACTGCCAAAAATTGATTTCATAAAATTCAGTTTACTATAGGTAAAATTTACAAACATTACTATGCAGAATTTTTCCGATCTACCAAAAATATGTCTCTGGTTCTATTACACCTCTCGTCTTTATATCCAGAGTTTCTATGTCAGAATAATTGAACAAATCGGTTGGTTTACCATCTGATAAATAAGCAATTTTTGATTCTGTTACTGGCCATATACAAAATACATTATTTAGTTCGAAAAACGGTCAACATTGGAAATTGTAATGGGAGTCAAAATTGGAACGTCGCCATATTGGATTAGGTTAGATGTTGGTCAGATAACTGCTCTTTTATCTGGAAACATTAACTAAGTACAAGAAGAGGGATTCTGAGAAATAGTGAGAAAATAAATAAAATAAATAAATAAATATTCCGGGACATTGCACACAGCGCCATCTAGCCCCACACTAAGCAAACGCTTGTGTCGTGGGTACTAGATAACGGATATAATACTTATATACTTTTCTTTTGTAAATACATACTTATTATACATACAAAATAAGCATGTTAGTTACTTTTAGAAGGAAATGTACGTCCGTTAGTTTAGCTATATTATCATTTTAAGTTTGTATTAGTACATTTTTAGTTTAGTGAACTTATAACAATAAATAAAAAATAAAAAGAATAATAATATATTGTAGTGTGAAATGACATGTTTTCCTCCTTCTATTGGGAAACCCCTGTTATTTAGAGACTTGTCGATGGCTTTAAACAGCTATCGATGCGAAAGCTCAGCAAAATAAAGCTTTCCTCAGATTGTCTTAACTGTTAGTGATTTTTATAGGATTGCTTTATTTATGCAGGTCGATATTATTTACGATAGATACTCGTACCGCTCTATGCTTTATTGTTTAATATTAATGTGATGACAGGTGTCAAAATTATCAAGCAGATTTGAAAACTTAAACAAAAAAAAACTATATTTTTGTAATGAGATATAAGTAAAATGTATATATTAGAAATATTATTTAACTTTACTCTGCCTGAAATGCTAGGTAACAATTTTTTAGGACAAAAGAACATACTACTTAATGATAATGTTTATAATATTTGTCGTTAAGGGTAAAATCCGCATTATAGAAAGCTACATTGAGGAAGAGAAGCTTTCATATTCCTTGAATTGAATCTTTCGTTTGAAACTTATCTATATCCAATCTTAATAGGTGTCTCTGAATCCAGGTCACAGTAATATTAAACACAGGTACATAGAAAACAAGAAGTCTGAAATCGAGAGTTGACCGGATTCTTCTAGACAAGCGCGCTAGATCGTAGATTATAACATTGCTTAACATCAGGCGAGTTGTAATTAATCGTGAGCCTATCTAATTAAAGAAAAATACCAGCTGTTTCGCCTGTTAAGAAAACATCACATGTTCCATTTACAATGGTCATCGCTCTTTGCCTAAGTCTAGGTATTGAGATCTGGCTTTTGTGTAAATTTTCAAGTAAAATAATTTAACCATTGAGTATAAAAATATTGTAAATATAGTGTATAGTAGTTTCGCTCGCATTATTTCAGGATAAAAAGTAGTTTATGACATTCCTAACACTTCATACTACCCACATACTAAAATCATGATGATCCATTCATCCACTCCATTCAGTCATTTTTGCATGATGAGCTTTTAAATAAACAAACAGGTAAACCACAGAACAACGATCGGGCCACATCGCCCCCGCGCGCGCCCCCCCAGGGCGACAAGCATGGACTTCAAAGCTCTGTGAGGTAAACAGACAACATTTCTAGAAATTGTTGGGATGCGTTCTGCTATCAATTCAAAGTACCTACCTATTTACCAAACATTTTTTAAATATCTACAATGTTCAGGCTTTTGACTTTCTTCAGCTTTATTATATGTATAAATAGATATAGATACTGTGACATCATAACCTACATTTAGGTAGCGAATAAATGAATTGAATTGAAATGGTTGTGCTTAATTATTAGTAAGCTACATTTAAGGTAAAATTTCTTAACTTTGAATTACCGACCTGGCTCTCAATCGAGTAATGTGTAAATATCAAATATTGATATTTCATTCAGGATTCGTTTAAGATATATCGGGATTAAAGCATTTGGGAATTTATTTTTAAAGGAAGTGTGTTGATAAAAAACGAAAGAACCCTGGCACCGCGACACAGGGAATCCTACAGCGGTTGCCAGGGACACCAACAATGTAAAAACGTAAACAGATGTATTAATGCAAATAAAAATTCTATTATCTTCTTTTATCTACTACTGTATTCTTTTTAATAAATTATTCGTAGTTCTGCTTACATACCAAATACAACTGAACCACTCACACTTGCATCCAATGACTAACCGTTCCTAAAATAATCGACGCCTCTTTTAAAAGCAATGTTAGTAAACTTACTAATTTGTTTTGTAACCATGAGCTCGCTGGGTGAGATCGTGAAATCTGAAAGCAAAGCGGCGCAGCGGCCCGAATGTCACGAGAGTTTTGTATAGGTATTTAGGTTAGGCGTTTTATGATTTGTTTGATGGCTTGTAAATACGGATCGGTGGATACATAGATATACATAAGTAAAGAACATATGTATAAATATAGTTTTAAATTATAGTAGACACCGTATACCAGGTCCAAATCGATTGAAATTTTCAAAATTGTTTCATCGCAAACTAATCAACATATTTTTTTGATTTAACGTATTATTTTGCGACTATGCAAAGTAAATTCTTAGCTACTTATTTCTTTAATAGTTTTCATTTGTTAACCACGTTAGAGGCCCTATGAGGTTCGAAAACTGTTGACACAAGAGTTGGCCACTCTCATACGATAAGAAGTAGATTATTTTACAACAACATCCGCAGTGCTCTTCTGGTGACCACAGACAGCGTTGCTTACCATCAGGCTGTTTTATCTTTTTACCTATGACCCATTTAAAAAGTAATTTCTAAATGTAGGTAAAAATAGGTACTTTCTCAGTTGTACGTCTTTCACGTCCGCTTCATGAAAACGGATACCTATTCCTTGTTCTTTATTGCGCCAAGTGCTATATTTATGGCGAAACACATTGCTTTTCGCTAAGAGACACCGGCTAGTAAGTGATGGACTAAGGGAAAAAGTTAACAGAAGCATAAATAATATTGGTTTTTTCTCTCTTGTGTCGTATTTCCTCATAACTGAGGGTCGTGACTCCCTCGCAGAATTAATTCCTTAGGGGAGTTTTCTTGGACAGATATATTACATCATGATGGGCGTCCATCCGTCGTCGTCCAGTCGTCGTCCAGGTCCGTCCACGGAAGACACGTTATGTCTTCAGATATTGTGGTCCTCAAACATGTCGGTTTCCTCACGATGTTTTCCTTCACCGCTAAGCGAGTGCAAATCTACCCTTAAATTGAAAATAAAAGTCATTGGTGTAAGCCCGGTTTCGAACCATGAAAAGCAGACAATGTAACGGCTGAGCCACACTCTTTTCATGAGTAAGTACCTACTATTATTTAATTTATGAGTTTTTTTTATTTCGTTTGCGATATTTGTATTCTCATGATGAAATTGATCGTTTGCTAAAAATTGTCTTCATTTTCATAACAATAAAAATATTTCAAAATTATTTGGCGGCATCGAGCTAGTATGATCCAATCTCGATGATTGACGGGCAAAATCAGTTTCGAGCCAAAGATTTTTCTGACAGAATTCTCCTATGTAAAATTGAAGAGAAACATATATTTACTTATGTAAAGTAAGTATGAAATGTGTATGAACCCATATAATACATATGGATGGATTTCAAAATCCCCAAAATGTAACATACATAGCCTTTTGCGATTCACCTCGCAATAGCAACGTTAAACTACTTGGAAAGCGAAAGATGAAATACAATTATCTCGAGCGCTCTATAACTTGGATCTCTATTTTTATTTAATTCTTCAATTTCAATTTCTTTATAAAAATATAAAATTTACATTTACCCTGCTTACGAGGGATTTAGGGTGTAGCTAAACTTAAAACTAATTTAAAATTTAAACTTCAAACTGGTACACTATTTTCTTATTTAAAACTATGTACTTAAATGATTAAAGTGTTATTTATACCACGTTTCAACACACGTGGCTCCCTTCTTCCAATCCTCAATCCATCCCAGTGCCTGTCTGATCTCGAGCGCCATATATTCATCGGCGAGACATTAACAGGTCTCCTGTTTCTATTTAGATCACTAAATTGAGGTAAACGCACTGTTTTACTTACAGAGTTCAGGACTCTCCGCTCAGTTACGTGTTAGGTCAACAAAGAGACTATATTTAGTTTAGTATATGAACTTGTTAGGGCTTTTTATTTGTGAGTTAAATGAAAATATCCCCGTTTATTTAAATTATATTTAATTACGGTCAAGTGCAAACCCATTCCTTGTAAAAAAAATATAATACATTATAAAAGTTATTCTTATTGAAAAAAACTGAAACTCTGGAATAAAAAACCGCAAAGTGATGCCTAATTCAATATCTTGTTATTCTTATTCTTAGTCTTTAGTTCTGGTTTGAGAATGGTAGGTTTTAGCATTATTAACAACACAAGCGTACAACGACACACGAGAACTAGATTTTGGCTTATTTTCAATTTTGTATTTTAGGTTTATTTATTCCAAATGTACGGAATGGAAATTGTAAAGCTAAACGACTAAACAAAAACAAAACATGCATGAATTATGTACTAAAGTTAACTTTATTTATCTGTAAACCATTGCATCAAAGCGTTCAAGTCAAAGAAGTTTCAAAAGGAGCACACTTTTAAAGCCTGCAGTAACAACAAATAATGCAAGGTTCAGACACTTGAAGTATTTTTAAATTTCCTTATACATATGAGTCAGAAACATGGATATTATACTCAATAAACGTCTACCTGTGGGGTTATGACAAGACATAATAAGTAATTGGGCCAAGTCAAATCTGTCATTTTCCAAAATCTATCCAAATGCCAAATACAAATATAATAATAAAAAAACGCGTAAACAACTTACGCGATTTACACGTGAGTGAAAACCGTTTAGTTAATATAATAATATTTCGAGTAGATACGTGATATTTGTATTTCATTATTATATTACCATCACTAGGCCAGTTGATCAACTAAATGACTTGGACTATATGTAGATAAGGTATTGTTTTTGTCACATTTGACAACAAGGTTTTTTTTTATTGTATAAAAGTCTAGTTCCCTTCCCCTGATTCCCTTTCCCTGATTTTATTTTGCAAAGTATATTATGTATGTTGTATGTGACCTTAAGGGTCTTAAATTCTTACATGAGTTCATATTTTTATTACTAGGCAATATGTATGTCATTTTTATATATAAGTAGTGTACATGTTTATTAAATTATCACAAAAATTACCACAAGGTTAAGCGACAACCGCTCAAACACTCTGTGTTCAAATTTTGAAGATAAAGCATCGTGTTTTTTTTTACGTGGGATAGGTTTACGTTTGACTACAGCCTGCCTGATGTTAAGCATTGCTGCAGCCTAGGGTGTAACACGTGGTACTATTATATTACTGGTTCTCAATCTAATCGAGGACATATATTAGGAGTCCCAGTATTATTTAGTCTATGCTCAGCACATTAGGAATTCCCGTCTGTAAGATGTATGTAAGATTGCAAATCTTTAGGATATATCGGGATGTTATGAATGGAGCTGAAATTTTGACAATGCCTGTACTTGTTGTTGAGGAAAATAGTGAAGCTACATTCCTACTGAAATACCCATCAAATAGGTTTTGAGGTTCTAACGTTTTCATAGGCATCAAACAATTACATCTCCCACATACTAATATTATATAGTCGAAAGTGTGTGCGTGTTTATGTACGTTTGTTGCTTCTTCACGATATGGAGATAGATTAGTCCCTAGATAAACACATACACTACTTTTTATCCCAGATTAACGCGGATAAAACCGCGGGGCGCTGCTAGTATATATGATAGGTAGATAATTGAAAATTATTTCTTTTACAAGTTTTACAAAATTAGATGAGTCGTTTGCTAATACCTAGCTTGCTGCATAACTTAGTAAAATACCTTTAATCATAGAAAATATCTGTTTAGTTAGTTTTATCTTAATATCCAAAGTTAGAAACAAAATGGAGAGCACAAATAAAATCTCAATACTTTGCAGAATTTACTAACAGATTTTACTAATACTTTATAAACATAACACGACTGAAAATTTAACACATTTTACGAGTATTTTTTTACATAAATTCTAAGTAACCAAAATGTCTGTAATTTAATTATAATTTAGTTTCCAAGTGCAATGAACCGAAGTCCAGGTGGTAAGAAGGTGAAAATTAACCGAGGACGAGGTTTTATAGTTACAGAGAATATAATAAACCGTAACACAATTGTGTTGGTAGTTAATCATAAACAAGGGTAACGTACGTTTTATTTTAATTCTGTTATAAACTAGAGAAATACATTAAAATAAAACTTACACCTGGATATGTCTAGGTTTCATTATAGCTCCTAAATAGTACTGATTTTAAAAAGCTAGTAAGATTTTGTTTGATAAGAAATTTAGTTAATATTTTCAATAGCCTACATTGTCAGGGGAAATATTTAACTTAAAATATATGAATGAATGCTAATTTCAAACTCTTACTGGAACTTGAACCAGGAATAGCATTTTTTATACAAACTTCATTAGGATATAGAAATAAATTAAATTTGTCTAAATGCATTATGTATCTTGTATCTCTTTATGGATGAGGTCTGCACAAGATCGACGCAGCTGGCACATTCAAAGAGAGACCTATGCCCAGCAGTGGGATAGGGAAGGCTGTGGATGATGATGAAATCTAGTATTGTTGGCAATGTTTAGCTATCGTTCTAAACAACTATTAAAATAGCTTCTACTAATAAAGATATTGTTTTCGAGAGAATTCCAATAACAAACAGGTATAACGTATAAAAGATAGGAAACAATACTTCTAAGACTATGATTATGTCAACATTTGCAGCCGTCATTCTTAAACCAATGGAGTGAAAGAACGCGTGGGATAAGCTTTCTTGTAGGGACTAAATTTAATGTTAGCGCACATAGAGCTTTATATTTCTCGTATGTTTCCTCCTCCTTAGTCGTCCTAATTACTTAGAACCGTAGCTCCCCCGCAGGATCAATCCGTTTGGGGAGTTCTCTTAGGCAGATACTTCTCATGCCACCACTCGTGTTTCGTGTGTTGCATCTAACAATATTGTTTTAGGTATTTATCACAGGTTTCTTACTTACACATAGGTACATAAATTAATTACTTTACTCTCATTTGACTGACTACCAAATCAATAGGAACTTTTCAAAGTCATTGTATGTTTTCTTGCATTTATTTGTTACCCTCATACCTATAATGAGACCAATCAAAATGTATTTTTTAAAATTGATAGCAATATGTCTAGAATTTGATTCAATAACTGGTTTAAAAAGGTGACCTCAACCAATGGTGACCATTAAAAATGTTTGTATGCTAACATTGTATTACTTTACATCGCTCGGAAAATGTTTTTTACTTCAATCAACAGAGTAACTTTTTGATCTGTATGCGATTGACTTACTTGCTAAAGCAAGTAAATATCCGAGGACTTTTTCTCCAGACATTCGCTTACGTTGGCCACGATCATAAATAAAAAATGGTCAAGACATTATCAAACGTGGGCAGTTGAGATCTGTAAACTTGCTATTGAAATAGACTGTGTTTGACGGTTAGTATGACGCAATCTCAAGCTTCCAGATAATTGAATAGAAAGGGGTAAAGACAGTTAAGGGGAAGCCTATAGAAACATTTATTATCATTACAAAAGTTATTGTGAAATTCCGTTACGTCTTACTAATATTATAAAGTCGAAACTCGAAA
The DNA here is from genome assembly GCA_964023185.1 of Macaria liturata. Lineage (NCBI taxonomy): Eukaryota > Metazoa > Arthropoda > Insecta > Lepidoptera > Geometridae > Macaria > Macaria liturata. Next base: position 2,439,954 of record OZ026830.1, read on the forward strand.
GTCTAAAACAATATTTCCTGATAAGTTAAAGATCACTATTATTAAGCCTCTTTTTAAGAAAAATGACAAACGAGATGCAAACTGCTACCGTCCCATAGCACTTATTCCAATTTTGTCGAAAGTTGTCGAAAAGGTTATTTATAATAGCTTGTATGATTTTTTCGAAAAATTTAATATTTTCGCTCCTGAGCAGTTAGGGTTTCGTAAAGAAAAAACCATTAATATGGCGGTACATAGATTTTTACAAACTGTGATAAAGCAAGTTGACAATGGAAAACCGGTCTGTGGTCTATTTATGGATCTCACAAGGGCTTTTGATTTCGTAGACCACAGTGTGCTGTTAAAAAAACTAGATACCTACGGAGTTAGAGGCAACGTAAACAATCTATTAAAATCTTATTTAAGTGACCGTAAGCAGTGCACCCAGATAAATAACATATGTCCAAAACTAAAAACAGAAGTTGTTTACTTATCTGAATGCAGACATGTCAAATTTGGAGTTCCCCAAGGAAGCGTCCTCGGTCCGCTTCTTTTTATCATCTACATAAATGACCTACCTAAGATTACAACACACCCCACTGTCCTTTTCGCTGACGACAGCACCGTTCTATTCAGTGGAGATAGTTCTTTGAATTTTGAAAATGAAATAAATTTGACATTAAGAAATATTGTGACTTGGCTGACATTTAATAATTTAAAAATAAATTTGAGTAAGACTAAAATTATGACATTCCGTAATAGAGCAAATAGGTTAGGCAATTTAGATATTACTTTCTCTGGACAAAAAATTGACATTATTGACTCTACTAAGTTTTTAGGTTTAACTCTTGACAACGCTTTAAACTGGAAAGAGCATGTAAAACAGTTACAATCAAAACTGAGTCAACAATCTTATGCACTTTACATGCTTGCTAAAACTGTTAGCCGGCCTACAGTTTTGATAGCATATAATGGCCACGTCTCATCATTGATCCGCTATGGTGTCATATTCTGGGGTCACAGCACGGAGTGGGAATCAATTTTCAGAGCACAGAAGAAGTGTGTTCGTGCAATTTGTGGTCTGAGGCAAAGAGTTTCCTGCCAACCGTATTTCAAAAGTTTAAAATTTTTAACACTACCATGTATTTATATATATGAGTGTGTAATATTTGTACGCAATAATCTTCATTTGTTTTGTAATTTAAAAAGTAAACGATGTAATTACAAACTTTGTATGCCACAATGTAATACCACATTTATGAGTAAAAGTGTTTTGTCTATGCCAACAAAGATTTATAACCATCTACCAAAATGTATAAAGGATACATCACGACCTGGCATGTTTAAGTATCGACTAAAGTGTTTCTTTTTGGAAAAGGCATACTACGATGTGAACATGTATTTTAATGACAAGTTTGATAGCTTTTTAAATGAACAATTTTAATTTTAAGTGTAATTTAATAAAAATAATGTATATTGACTGACATTTAATAAGTTTGACCATGCATAATAAGCTTTAAATATTTGACATTGTAATTTTGCTTTTGACGTTTATGTTCTCTATGGTCCTTTTATTTACAACTTTTTCAACAATCAATTTTCATTTTCAATATCTAATTTTATGTTTTAAATGCAAGAAATGTGTTTGTTTTTGTTTTGTATTTCTTAAATAACTTACAATGATCAGTTTTGTGTATCATATGTGTAGTAATAATGATGTGAGTAAGCCTACGTTAGTTGCACACCGAAAGGTAAGCTTGTGGCGAATGTTTCTGTATTTTTTATGTATAATATGTATTTACCATCTGCATAGCAACCCATGAGTGCAATAAATGATTTTGAATTTGAATTTGAATTTGAAAGTTTTCGCGTGTGTATATAGGTATGTACCTATGTTGACATAATGTTCGTTGCTTCTGCACACTCACACTGCTAGTAGATTTATCAATAGATGCTGTGTATTATCCTTACTAACGTTTTATCAAAGACCAAATTTAAGGTTTTTTCTTCATTGTAGGTACTGATATTTCATGTCATTGTGAAATATTGCGCTTGCTAATTTGAACATGCACTAACATCATACCTTCCAGTGGTAAAGGCATCGTAATTTTACAACAGATTGTTAAAGTTTTACTACTTTCTCGACCTTCAATAATTTAGACAAGTACGCAATCAGCTGAGTTCGACCAAGACAATTCTTTGCACGATTGACGTCAGCACTTACACAACATTCTTCTTGAAAATATTAATTCCAGCAGTAATTTTACAGTTCCGAATTTATCCGTGAGTACAGTTATCTTGCCTGGACTTTAGCATTGTATTCATAATTTACGTTCTTGTGCAGAAATACAACAATGACATGATATGAGTTGGTGTAATGTTATTTATTATACTCCATTTTATTACCTGTTTGGTAACAATTAGTTAGGTAAATGTACTTACTGAAATCATAAAAGCGACTGTGGCTCAGCGGTTCCAGTGTCTGCTTTTCATCCAGGGGCACCCTGGTTCGAATCCAGCCCTACACCAATGACTTGCATTTTCAAGTTAAGTTTGGATTTGCACTCACTTGGCGGTGAAGGAAAACATCGTGAGGAAACCGACATGTTTGAGGACCACAATATTCGAGGACATGTGTTTTCCGTGGAAGGACCTGGGCGCCCACAACGATATATATGCCCAAGAGAACTCCCCAAAACGAATTAATTCTGCGGGGGAGTTACGATCCTCAGTCATGAGGAAATATGACTCAAGATAGAGAGACTTACTGAAAATCATAAAGCGAAATAAAATATTTTTAACTGAACTCTTTTTCTTTGATTGAGTTACGGATACTCGTCTCAATAATGTTAAACCCGCTTAACCGATATTTATGACAAAGTTAAAATATGCGCATAGAATATTTGCAGTACCTATTCCGAGAGTTGCCAGTTTTTTATCTTTGCCTTTGTTTTGAATAAAAGTACTTTTTTTACACTTTACAGTAATATATTATATTTGACCGAACAAGCAACAATATTGCAAATGGCGCTGCCTCTACATACTGATATGGCACTGGCTCACAAATAAGGGTGCCGAGAAACACAGTTAATAAAATTTATAATTTGGCTTCGCCTTATGGAATGTTCCACAAACACGAAACACGAAAATCATATTATCAAAATAATTCAAAGCATGATTGTATTGCCTTTTTATATGTAGGTACATATAAAAAAACTGAAGAGGGTCAAAAATCTGTACATAAAAGAAAAAAAAAATATTTGGGGATACATTAAGTCGATAGTAAACGCATCAGCCGTTTTAACATTTTTGTATGTTTATCTGCTTATCTGTTGCTCTGTTTATCTGTGTCTCTGTTTATTTAAACGCTCACCACGCATAAACGGCTGAACGGATCATCATGATTTTTGGTATGTAGGTAGTATGAGGTCTTTTGAGTGTCATAGACTACTTTTATTCCGAAATAATGTGAGTGAAGCCGCGGGCGTCTACTAGTTATCTTAATAAGACGATGTATTTGAAACCCTAGCTTCAACCTCAAATATGATCGACTGAACTTGACAGGTTCTTAGCGTCCTATATTAAGTAATTTAATACAGATTTTCATGTCTGAAACAAAAGTTATTGCGAGACAGTTTGGAAGGTTAAAACTATAAGTGTACATACTTGTTGTATAAATTCGGGCTAAATTAATCATAAATGCATAAAAATATCAAAAGGAACATATCTAATGATCTCGCTAAGTTTATTTCCAGACTGTGTTTATGAAATTGTTTGTATTTTTTTTTAATTCGTACATACTTTGTATCTAAGTGTATATAAGGTAGGTAAAGTTCCATTAATTGTCACACCTTTTTCAAATCAGTTTTTCGCAAGGAATTTCACCCCATGATTTTTCTAGAAACGATTTGTTTACGTCTCGCGCTAACTTCCTCAATCTTGTTTGTTTACCCACCTCCTTTTTGTCGGCATATTTTTTTCAACCTTTCAAGTGACGCGTAAAAAGTTTTCAATCGACCTTTGATTCGGTTTAATTCGGTTCTTCCTCGGTCATCAATCGAAGTTTTTAACCTCTTTTTAACGGCGTCAAGTTAATGGTTTTCTTTTGTTTACGATTTGCGGACCATAACGGCCTTGGGGGTGTTTTCTTCCTGATGCCCGTCACCATTTGTAGTCGATCTTTAAGGTCGTATTGGACCCTGCAATTGTTTTATCATGGTTCAAAGGTCTATTCCCAACAGTGGGCGACAACGGGCTGATGATGATAATGATGGAAAATTATAGATCACAAACGAAGCTGCCTATAAAAAATAAGTTTGTATTAAAATTAATCAAGTTAGTTGTCGTCGATTTATTTTTAGACTTCTGTTACATTGGTTGTATTTTCTTTGCAAAAAATTGTTTTTAAAGAAATTTTCGCCGAATATCTACGCAGTTCATACGTTGTCTTTCAGAAATAAACAATAGGGAAACAGAACAGTAAACTCGTATTTTCACTTTATTTTCACTCAAAAAACGTCTTTTACAGTTACAATGCAATTATTCACAAAAACACTCGTTTTAGGCCGAGTAGATAAAAGCTTGGTAGCTATAAAATTACCCAAACGTCGGTTGCTAACGATTGTTTTAAGTGGCCAAAATTCTCTTGGCCTCGGACCGGATGGTAAGTTATGCGCTTTTAATTTAACCTAAATACTTTTGATAAATGGAACTGATCAGTGTTTTTATCTTCATTTGAAACGATTACGTATAAAGATTATATAATTGCTTAATGGCCAAATACATAATAATATTATACGGCCATCTCATGTACCAAGGTAACATAAGCCACAAAGCGGTGGCTTGGCTCGCCCCACTTCCCGACCTGCATGAACAACTGCAGTCTGTTTACAAACACTTAGCAATTTATGACCAGGGGGTTACTGTTGATTTTAGACGATATTTTAACCATGGAATCGTTAATAATAATAAAAAAGTTATTGCAAATAAAACCTCCTGTAAAAAACCTGTGACTTTAGGCAACACTACTCATGTAAGTAAAGGAAGATTTGAGTGTATGTGTGTGCGTGTGATTTTTTATTACTTACCTCTTCAGGTTCAAACGGCAGACCCGATTTGGATCAAATTTAGTATGAAGCAGCAGGCCAATCGCGCTCATATAAAACAACATCGATAGACCCTTAACCTTATTAGAACTACTTTTATCCTGGATTGATGCGGGTAACATTGCAAGGCAAATAGTTGTTAAATACAGCAGTAGCCAAAAAACAAAGGAAAAACGTCATAAACTTTCTTCAAGTCAAGCAATTAATTTTATTTAGGTATCATTATTAAAATAGGCATAAAAATGAACTTTGATTAAACATTCATTTCATTAGTAACACCCGAAAAGTTATGACAGGAAGTTCAAAATTATTAGTATTGCGGGGTCAATTGCATTTGTGTTTTATCGATCACTAGTGGCGGCCCACGGCTTCGCTCGCATTATTTTGAGATAAAAATGCCTATGACACTTCTAAGACCTTATACTACCTATACATACCAAAATCGCGATGATCCATTCAGCCGTTTTAGCGTTATGAGCGTTTAAATAAGCAGATAAACAGACAAACAATCTAAAACTGTTGAAACGTGTTCTGTTATGGATTTAAAGTATACCCAAACATTTTTTTCTAATATTGTCTGTGTTTAGATTTTTGACCCGCTTCAGCTTTATTATATGTATAGATATATATAGATAGATTGATTATTGAAATCAAGATCGATCAAAATGATGTAGTACCTAAATGATTACAACAATAACATTTTAACTATATTTTGCATATTTCAACATATCATCATCATCATCATCATCATCAGCCTGCTATCGCCCACTGCTGAGCATAGGCCTCTCTTCTTGTACTCCACTCGTCCCAGTCCTGCGCAGATTGAATCCAGGTGCTCCCTGCGTTTGTTCTAATGTCGTCAACGCATCGCATTGATGGGCGGCCTCTGTTTCAATGTCCAGTCATGGGTCTCCAGTCCGTTAATGTTTCGGTCTACCTGCCGTCCTTCTGCCTCTTCATTTCAACATATATTATATCTTCGCTAAAAACGACTTGTCGAAAAACGAGTGACTTTATTTACCTACTAACAGCGTTCTTTTGGTGGAGATAAATTTGTCACAACGTTATTTTAAAGTTTGTTGTCGCACTTTAACTTAGTGTATGAACACAGATTTACAAGTTTCACTAAATCCATTACCTACACGTTAAACAATTAGAAATTCTTTCGTAATCATCATAGTATTCAAGAACCTAAAGGAGAAAAGGGCGACTTGATCACAGGAACTAATAATTTCCAGACAACCTAGTTTGGATAAAAACCAAAATCATTGCCGTATCTACTTAATAAGAAAACAAACTGACAAAGACTAGAACATTCATTTACTTAAATCAAAATCGTTTGCCATTGTGCAAACCACACACATCCAGCAAAAAACGTGACACAAAATCATGCCATATGCACATAATCACACAAACCAATATTACAATAATGCGCACTTTACATATTCCCAGTTTACAAGCCAGTAGATAGGCGAGTAGCTGGAACAAGTACTGGAGCCAATACTCGACCTCATTGCATGATGATATTTGGAATAATCAGTACAAGATCCTGGCCTGGCTATTATTAGATTATTGAAATGTTGTGGTAATTGATATGGGTTAGGTTTGGGACACACAAACATGCAAGTATTTTTTTTATTCACGAGTATTTAACTTGTCAAAGCTTTGTAAGCCACTACAGCTGGGCAAAACCAAATTTCTACCATTATTTCTACTTTTCTACCATACCTTCCTTCCTGTATAGATTACGTTTGTGACTAACAAACAATACTCTTCTGAAATATCCCAAATGTTTTAGGTACATAACTTAAATTTTTACATAATTTTAGTTTGCTTCATTTAAAATCTATTCAAAAAGCATAATCCATTGTATCAGATTCGATCAAAAATAATGAAACTCCAAGCAGTTTATTGGTCACTTACAGTCCCAATTTATTGGTCACTTACAGTCCCAATTTATTGGTCACTTACAGTCCCAATTTTTTAACCATGTAGTCTGAAAAAAAATGCTCTCTGTGCCATCTTCCTGACCGAAAGAGTTTCACCTTGTTCTCTCTTGAATGAGGTAAATGTGTCAAAGCCACTCCTAATTCATGGAAAGGAAGGTGGAGCCTTGGATGGTACCTTCCAGCAAATAACTTACAGGTAAACATTGCGTAACAAGTGGACATTTGATGGAATGTGTAATGAGATTATTCCAGAAATAGTTTAATTAATATAAAACTTTTATTAGAATATGAGCCAAAAATAATCACGACCGGCAGGATTCGTACCTGCGTATTTCTGATCACCGTCCAGAACGCCTTAACCAACTAGGCTACTAGGCTAGGTTAATAAATATACTCAAAATATTGTACCTATGATTAAAGAGGCATACATTAGCATAAGCAATAAATACAATAACTATGTTGTAAATAATACATACATAAAGAATGATACATAGAAAGGAGTATATTACGTCATAACGTTGAACGGCCTCCTGCATCAATATTCCTAACAATCCTGGAGACATGGAATCATAATGCAAACGTGCACTACAACATGGCTTATAGAGTATTTCTAGAAGTGTTAAGCTTTAGTTTAATTTAGAACTCATGAAAAAAAACCTAGTCTGGTATGAATCTCACAAATTGTCAATCTCACATTTTGCATAAAGTTGGGATGATTTTCGGTTCGCTTTGGGATAAACACCAAGAAAAACTTGTCACTGATTAATTTTACTAACGACGTGCTCCAGTCTTTTTTCATTTATCGCCCCTATAATGGTCAAATATTTAATAATTAAATAGAGTATAAAATGTAATTGCCTCTCAATTAACCAATGGTCCTTTAAAATCTTGTATAATAAAATAATCGCTTTTTGGTAATGGGATTTATACTAAAAACTACATAATATATACCTACAACCTTGAGTCGATACATAATCATTTAGTCCTTTCTAAGGTGTAAATACATTTCAGTTCCAGATACATATTTCCAAGGATCAAACTATACAGCATTGACACGTTTCGGACGAATGTACTGCCCTCTTTTGTTATTGTACTGTAAGTAACAAAATAACTACATTTATATGGGTAAAGGTAAAAATCAAGGTAAAATTTAACAGGTCATTGGAAAAGGACGTTACCCTTTTCTAGTTTCATTGAGAAAAGTACAAAAGATTTGTTGTAAAGAGTTACATACTCAAACCTGGACCAAGGTCTGTTTACGAAAAGAAATAAATATCTATTTGCTTTTGTGAGATAAACATGAATAGGCATATAGAACTATAGATATTGTAAAAACTCTCACTTAACCAACAACTTTTGTAATTTCAAATAAAATTTTCTATTGGGTAATTTAAAAAAACCTTGGGAATTGAATTATAAATTAATTAATTTCATTCATATAAAATATTTTGTCGTAGGTCCTTCATGTGTGAACTGATCTTAGCATCTATCATCTGTCTACGCAAGCTCTTTTTAATTTTCACCTCCTCTTCGTGCCTCCCCCAACTCCCTCCATGAATCTCGGTCGATAGCCGCCTCATGCCAGTCACTCCGAAACTGGTCGAGATCGCGACGCCAGCGGGTCCCGGGCCTTCCTCGACCATGACGTCCCTGGGGTTCCCACTGTGTCACGATCACAGCCCATTTTATTTTTAATTTCAGCAGCTTCAGATAGCTAAAAGCTTCTCGGCAATACCCCGCAGTGTCTAGCCGAGGCCAGCGCCCATAATACTCAAGAAACGTGACTCTGATGTACGAGTATAATACCTTTATTCTGTGACTGCGCACACGCAAGCCCTTTGCATAATCTATGTTTATATATTTATTATATTTATCAGTGGTATTATAATATTGACCGTGTGTTGTGCGGTGCGATAACTTTAGGCCTTGGAGTGTTTATGTGAAAAAAGTTTGCAGTTTTCAGTGAATAAGCAAAGTGGCTTTCTTACTCTTTGTTTTAATTTAAAAAAAAAAAACAACAAAAAGAGTAATATTTCTTATTTGTACTCTACAAATCAAAAATATTACTTTGATTGTTTTGCCACAAATATCATAATAAAAAAGACAGTCCCAAAGTGAAACTAAAACATCCAAACTCCTCTACTAAAAAAAAAACATAATCACTGGAGTTTTACATCATGGCACTATTATCATTTTTTTATTATCATCTAGTCTACCTAGGTTTTTAGGTCTAAGTGAAAGCAGAACTTTTTAACGAATATCTTATTATTTACTCTGACTTACCCTACTACCTCTTTTACTTACCCGAAACTTACGTAATAAAATTTATGTTTCTCCCAGATCCTTAACAAGCTTAGTGATAAAGGTCATTGAACTCTTGATAAGTATCTTGAAGCCAGACTAGACTATCTTGAAGTGTAACGTGGAAGTAAACAGAATCATATCTAGATTATGATCACAGATGTTATAGTTTTAGATTGGTAATGTTTGTAAGTTAAGATAGTGGTCAGCTTTGGTGTCGAGAGTTTTCAAACCACCCTATGAGTGAGCAGGATTTATAAATTTATTTATTTATTTTTTGACATTTGTTTTTATGTATTTGCATTTAGTAATCGCCACTTCTTATTGGTTATGGAGATTTTGTAGATTTGGGTGAAGTAATTGAGGCATGCTCTGGTAGCTAGTAGTTTTTAAACTGCCCTAGAGGCTTCTGATAAGGTATAATATTAATAAAATATAAAAATAAGGGAAGAAAAACTAAACATACTACTCCTAACTACTACAAAAAAGGGGCACTTAGAATATCTTTAGAAAAGCCTAAAGATAATCTATGTGCTCTAGCCCACTACCAGAGGGCAGCGTGCCCAGCATACTGGCCGCATTACCACGCTGGATACGTTATGCTGATACGTTGAGCCAGAAAAAGGCCAGTATTTTGGTCATGCGTCGCTACAACCAAGCGCTCCGAGAGGTTTTGGAAAATAGTATGGGCTCCTGGACCCCACGGCCCCAAAGTCTCGACTCCAAAAGGCTCAAATATGTAACCTCGGCCGAGGTTAGCATATTTGCGCCTCTTGTGTTGCTCGGCAATAATAGCCGCCGCTCCGGCCCGACACCGTGTCAAAGACAGATGAGACGGCGCCAATGTGTCGACGCAAGTTGCGTCCCACAAAAGGGGCCGACCCAACTTCCAGGGCACAAGAGTAGGTATAATTATATTACTTAACCACAGCAGTGCAAAGGAAATAAATAACAAATCATTGAAAATGGTTGGTACCAACAAAAAGTGTTTTTTAGAAAATAAAAATAGCAATTTAATATGTAATGTACATACTCGTAACTGTTACGCATGTACACTTTATAAGATATTCTATAGACCTAATACCATGTGGTGATATCGGAAAACATCGTCTAGGTTAGAATACAAATATGTACTATAAAATAAATAAATAAATATAAATATTCCGGGACATTGCACACAGCGCCATCTAGCCCCACACTAAGCAAACGCTTGTGTCGTGTCGATATATTACTTATACACTTTTCTTTTGTAAATACATACTTATTATACATAGAAACGACCAGACTCAACAAGTAATTATAAACTTTAAAATTCATAAATACTTGTGTCAAGCGGGAATCGAACCCGCAACCTAAATACTATACATGATATACCTATTATATGTACTTGTGTGTGCTTAAACAGTGGCGTAAGTTTGTTTGCGACCTCATGTCTGAGTGGTGTTGGATCAAGTAGGGATGAGGTTGAAGCTTTGAGCTTTGTAAGTTTAGAAGCTTTGTATAACACGTTTTAGAAATATTTGATTGGGAAAATTATTGGTCCAATTTCAGAGGACTTTTGAATTTGACCTATTATAATTATTTTTAAACACTAATTTGGGCTTTTTGCTTTAAATAGCTTATTTTTATGAACTATATTTTTTTATTAGAATTTTTTAACTGTTATTTGATTAATTATCATGCATGTTGTCGAAATCCAAATTAGCTGAATCTTGCTGAGATGCTCACAAACGGTTAAATGCATATATACCTACTAATAAATTTATCCGAACTCTATTAATTTAATTTTTTAAACAATTAATCTCATGCTATCACTGTAATGTACTGTTTCCTTTTGAAATTATTCATAACCATAATTATTATAACCCAGGGGTCTTCAAATCTGGAGTAAATAGGTTTCTTCTAGGCAAGCGTGCTACATCTTAGACTATAGTGGTGCTTAACATCAGGCAGGCTATAGTCAAACGTAAGCCTATTTAATGTAAAAAAAACATAATATTAAATAATTTATTAACAATTATTTTATAATTATTTTAATTATTCATAATTTAAAACCATTTTCTCCAACCCATATTGTGCTTATGAATAAAAATATGTCATTTGAATTCAAAAAGAATACATACCATGAGTAAATTCGTAGAAACAGTGTTTTCAGTCGGTAAAAATAATTATCTCCAAACTTTTTTTTTTTTTTACTTAGTTTTTTCATATTAACGTGAACTCATGCATTTTTATTTAATCGGCGCACCTCATGAATAATTGAATAATCAAATATGAATTCATAATTAATTTTCAAGTGACTGATTAAAACTGATAAGAACTTTGAACCGTCTGATATCATGCCCTTAATATGAATTTTATTTTTCTGAGAAAAGCAACACCTTTGAAGATAATTTGATAAAACTAAAACCTTTATTTTATTTGAGCCACTTTAAAGAAAAGATATATTAATCACTAAACACTATTTCAATAAAGGTTTAATTAAAACCTATATTATTATTATCGTAAGCTTATAAAACTTATCTTACTTTGACTGGCCTGTTAGCTTGGCTGGTAGTGGATGTGCCTTCTAATCTAAGGGTGGCGGGTTCTATTCCCGCGTGATACAAGTTTTTATTCATTTAAAAAAATATGTATAATAAGTATGTATTTACAAAACGAAAAGTATATAAGTATTATATCTGTTATCTAGTACCCACGACACATGCGTTTGCTTAGTGTGGGGCTAGATGGCGCTGTGTGCAACGTCCCGGAATATTTATATTTACTAAGGCAGACCATCAACCAGACGTTTCAATGACATCCGATCCATCGAAGAGCCTCTTTGGACAAGAAAGGCACAAGACTGACACCTGTGACACATGGGGGAGGCGGCTCGTACCCAGCAGTGGGTCGGCAAAGGCTGAAGATGATGATGATATTACTTTTCAGAAAATTACGAAAAAGGTAAACTGTACTAAGTAATGTGACGTCAGACAGTCTATAGAATTAAAAAAAAACTCTTTGTTTTGAAATAACATATTAAAACGCATACAACCAAAGACAGAAAACACACAAAAGCTTACGCATATCTAAAACAGGCCGTTACAGTTTAATTTAATTTATTACGCGATGATCTCAGTTTCGTATGAGTCATCGATAAGTATCGATACGTTGTTTGTGATGGACATCACTAAATCGATAAAAGCACCATTAGGGCCCGAAGGTAATGTCGAAACGATCCCTGTTGCAGGCGAAGTGGGCGGTCGTATTCTGGGAACTATGTTATTAAGGTAGAATATAAATAGTAATTTTAATTGAAATTGAAATTTGTGACTGTGAAAATGTAATAAAATTTAAAAACAACCTTAATGTTTTAAATGATAGATTTCTTTTATATTCTTTTGTCTGTAAATTGCGTGCCTTAAGGGTGGGGAGTATAGCGGTCCATTATGTAATATTTTAACAACTGTGTAACCTATATTCCGCAATATATATTTTGAATTTGAATTTTAATAAACAACAAAAAAATATGATAAATACACTTGCGAATAAAAAAAATTCTAAACATGCGTTATTAAGTACTTTACAAAAGTTGAGAAATTAGTAGTATTTTGCTTAAAACTCGAACAAAAGAAACATTAACACATCTACAGACAGCATTTTTCTTCAAACTTAAAAAATGTGACCTAATTTTGAAAAATATTATTTATGTAAGTACTTAACGTAAAAATATCAACATACAAAAATTAAAAGAAGATATTACTAACAAACGAAAAATACTTAGTTAAAGAAAGCAAAATGTTACTTCACCACGCTCAAACGGCTGTACCGATTTGGATGAAATTTAGTATCGAGGGATGTTAGACTCAGATTGAATAGGTTACAGTTCTTTCTGTAATCTGAGGGTACATAGATTATTTCTTGGCCCGGTTTTTAAGTCACATGGGGGCGCTCCCGGTAGCAATTAACATTAATTACTAAGATCTTTGCTAAATTTATCTACATAACGTACATATGTTGAGTTCAGATACTTACCTATTTTACCAAAGTACTTAAAGGTAAGCTTCTTCTTATCGAATGAGAGTGGCCAATTCTGGTGTCGAGAGTTTTCTAACCGCCCTGAGGGCCTCTGACATGGCTTAACGACTGCTATACTAGCCTAACAGCCGGGACCTACAATTAAACATGTGATCTGACCCACGGAAGCGCCCAAAATGGAATGCCACTTTTCGGTCACCAATCCGCGTACTGACCGCGTCGACCTTTGCTTAATTTTGGTAATCGCATGCGATTGCCTCCGCTAGCTTAGCTACGAGCGTAGGTAAGCTAGCAATAGGCTGTTCCATCCTGCTGGTCATTGCCCCGCCAGCACCCAGCCATCCATCTTGCATGTTCAGATTACAGGAATACAGGACAAGAGGCCGTTAAAGCCGCTTGAGAAGGGTCGAGGAGGTTACAATGATACTACAACATTTTAAATGTATCATTATCTTCTACTGGGTACTCGCGGCTTCGGTCGCATTAAGACGTAAAACTTGCATCCCCTATTTCACCTTTAAAAGTGGCATTACAAAAAATCCTTTCTTAGCAGAAGCCTACGTCATAACATCTACATACCTGCATGCCAAATTTCAGTCCGATGCGTCCATTGGTTTGGGCTGTGCGTTGATAGATCACTATGTCAGCCAGTCACCTTTGAGTTTTATATATTTAGATATCTGTAAAACTTTATTTTTAAATCATCATCATTATAAGCCCGCTATCCCCTCTGCTAAACACAGGCTCTTTTAGTAGGTACGCCACTCACCCTGGGCCCCGACTGAATCCAAGTGTTCGTCAGTCAGTCATGGTGGTCTTCCTCTGTGAGGGTTCTCTCCTCAAGTGTTCCCTGCGGTTTTACTTATGTATATCAATATCATCAACCAACCGTATTGGTGGGCGACCTCTGTTTTCAAACAAATAAATAATCTGGGACATCTCATTTAACGATAAATAAGAACTAACACAACTCACTGTATTAAAGTGAGGTGTGGTATGGTATCAATAATTTGTAAGGCTTTGTCGAGATAGCTGTTTAAATTATACATAATTAAATCTATACTAATATTATAAAGCTGAAGAGTTTGTTTGTTTGTTTGAACGCGCTAATCTCAGGAACTACTGGTCCGAATTGAAAAATTATTTTTGTGTTGAATAGACCATTTATCGAGGAAGGCTTTAGGCTATATAACATCACACTGCAACAAATAGGACCGAAGAAACAATGGGAAATGTGGAAAAAACGGGGAAAATTAGTCATCTTTGAGGGCTTCCGTTGCGTGGGCTGCGAAAACGGTTCAAGTCGTGGGTAACAGCTATAACTTATAAAGCTGAAGAGGTAGTTTGCAAAAATAAATATGATGCCCAAAATAACTATTCCACGCGGACGAAGTCGCGAGCACAGCTAGTTACAATATAACGTACATAGGATCGAAGCAGATGGCACATACAAAGGGAGGCCTATGCTCAGCAGTAGAATCCCTGCGATTGATAATGATGATGTACCTAACGTTAAATATTAATTTAGTACCATTGAAACCTCTTTGTTAGTCAGATAACAATATTTCGCGAAGTAGATCTTCTAAATGTCGAGAAAGGAAGTATTTTTTGTTTCGCCAGAGTAAGTTATGCGTAAGTATTTTATTTTACATGGTCTCTTAAATAAGTTACCGATCCCAAAAAGGTCGATTTTTTATAAGACTAACTCCCATTTTGTGTTACAATCAGAAGGAATTCTATGAATGGTTTCATTAAAAAATCTACTTAGGAATATAAAAAAAAAGATAATTATATAAAAGAACAGTTACAAAATTTTCTTAGCTACTTTAATTTCATAGCTAATAAGGAACCATGACACAAGTGCTTGCTCAGTTTAGGCGTAGTACCTATTAAGTATTATTGTATTCTCGGTACTTTGGGGCTAGATGGCGCTGTGTAACGTCCCAGAATATATACATAATATTTATTTTATTTATTACATTATACTTACAGAATAAGCATCCCAAACCACAACAAATCTGTGTTGCATCCTTGAGATGCAGCCGCTGCACTGCGAGGATTTCCCGCACAGATCAGATATCGTTTAATGCACAAATTGATTCTTGGAACACTGCACACAACTGAAATAGATATGTAAATATATACTTTAGTCTTTATTTACAATAACAAAACATAAAAACAAGGGAAGAAAAACTAAACATACTACTTCTAACTACAACATAAAAAGGGGCACTTAGAAAATATTTAGAAATATAGATAGTCTAAGTGCTCCAGCCCACTGCCAGAGGGCAGCGTGCCCAGCAGACTGGCCGCATTACCACGTTGTATGGCAATAGTTTATTATACTACGACGACGTTACATGCTCGAGATTTCTTTATTAACTATGTAGTCCACAGAGCTTTGAAGTCCATGCTTGTCGCCCTGTGACTAGAGGCGAAATCTTTCTTTATTCGATACAAAACAGGTGTCACCATTTACTAAAACTAACACACTTTCGGCACGCACACTACGACGCACGAGATGTTCATGTACACAGTACGCTTCAACTTCATCGGCTGTGCAATGTCGATATTTTTTATCGATTATTTACACATTTACTTCGAAGATGGAAATATATGTCTTTAGTATAACTATATTATTTAAGTACAAATTATAGTTAACTAGCTATGGCCCGCGGTGTTATCCGTTGTAAAAACTTTTTTATCCCGTGGGATAAAAACTATCCTATGTCCTTACCGGGGACTAAAACTATCTCTATAGCAAATTTATTTTTATCCATTTTATTTAATTATCAAATCATCTTCAAAATGACTGGAGCATATTCTGGCATTTTTATGAGGAAACCAGTTGTATCTACCGGTCGCCAATATCCATTTCTTTTTTAACACTGGATTTTTTGGAAATCTGTAGATTAAGTACATATGTGTTAAATAAAAACCGTAACCAGAAACATTTCCATACAAATCCAGAAACATCATATACATTATATCGATTATCGATAATTTGCTAGGTTCCATTTACACATCACTTTGCTATCGAGAAGTAGCGTTGTCAAGACAACGAATGTGTTAATGCCATTCAAAATGTCAAAAGTTTTATTTATTAAAATAACGAAATTTTACTTCTTACCGATGGTATTTCACGCCGGTAACACTGGAACTTGTTCTTACAATTTTTAACTTGACACCAGGACATATTTAATAGTTTATCATGCTGTAAAACCGAGTAAAACGACCGAAAACTCTCTCTCGCTCGGACTATGTTTGACAACAGACTGACAAGCGCTGTCGTAGGTTAGGTTGGCCTGTTTACTGGTCCAAACGAGAACCACGTATTATTAGTCATTTCGCTTCTATGGGGGGGCGCGCGCGGGGGCGATGTGGCCCGATCGTTGTTCTGTGATGTAGTCTCACTTCTGTATGTACTAGACGTCACACTTTTTATAGCTGTGAAAATAAAAACACAAAAAAAAAACTTTTGAACAAATGTCACTGTCAATGTCGCGCCTGTAGCGCCGTCCTCCTGTCAAACCTCATTCATTTCTTGTGTGCGGGCGTCGCAACATCATAAAGTTCGTTGAATTTTACTATTTGAATTTTACGTGAAAAAAAGTGTTTATTTCATGTGTTCAAGTGGTAAATTAGGAAAAGGAGCATCGGAATTTTAAAATAACGTCGAAAATTCGACGTTTGGTACAAAAACTAAGCAATTCATCAACCAGCTCAAAGGATAAAGGTTAGTGCAACTACTAACTTACCAAGCAATCTTACAGCATTTATTCATCATCGATTTTAATTTTCTTGGTACAATCTTATATATTTTATAAAACTATACCGAATAGATCGTAAATATAGTTTTTTTTTCAACAAATGATATAACGATCTTTTTTTTAAATACCCACATTTTTGTCATGTAGATCGGAAACATGACTTTTCTAGCAATGTTTCTGTAACAATCTTTTTTCAATGTACCGACATATTTGTTGTTTTTGTAACAAATACAATACAACAAAATATGAATTAATTTATTACCATTTTCTTACATACATTGTTCTACAGTTTATTCAATGTAAAAAGAACTAGATTTTCTAACCTATAACGGTTATTTTGTTTGTGATTCATATTTATTTGAGCACGGTTGATAACAAACTAGTCTAGTGGCATAACGTGATTATGTACAATGACTTTAAAAGTGTACTGCTTCATAGAAAATTAGCAAATGTTCAGTTTAGTGGAATACAATACCAACATACAATAAATGTATATATTGGGCGTTGAATAAAGCACGATTGATAAAGAGTGAGTCTAGTGGCGTAACGCGATTACGTACAATGACTTTAAAAGTGTTACTGCTTTATAGCAAATAAACAATTGTTCAATTGAGTGGCATACATTACCTATATTCAATGTACATTGAGGCGTTATACTCCGTGACATTAGAGCTCGGTTGATAACGAATCAGTCTAGTGGCGTAACGTGATTACGTACAATGACTTTAAAAGTGTTACTGCTTTATAGCAAAGTAACAATCAATAAATATAGTGGCATAAAGTACCTATATTCAATGTACCCTCGTTATACTCCGTGACATTAGAGCGCGGTTGATAACGAACTAGTCTAGTGGCGTAACGTGAGTACGTACAATGACTTTAAAATGTTAATGCTTATGACAAATTGTCAAATATACAGCCCATACACAGCGTCATAAGGGGAGCACGTATAACGATGATGTGACAAAGTTAGAATACTTTTCTTTCCACAATGATACTAATGATCTTTATATTTCTGTTGTAACAAAATATGATTGCTATTACACAAGGTCACGGTCAGGAGACACAGTGCCAGTGAATTTGAATTCACAAGTGTCAGACAACGATTACCAGATTGGAGCTACCTCAATACTTCCTAACTATCCTGCCAGGTATGTTTGCGAGCAATTTAAATCGAAGCAAGTCACCAAGCCAGGTCCATGCACTTATAATGCACAAGATGTTTCTGTTTCAGTATCTTTACCGATGGAAATACGTGAAACGTGGAGGATCCACTTAGGAGAAATATTAGGTCATGACATTATTGAAGAATTATCTAAACTTTGGGGTAAAGTCCTAATGGAAGGAATTATTTAAAACTAATATTAAACTTTAAGAATAAAGAAAATTTTATTTCCTGAAAATTACAGCCACTCTAAAGCGCCAAAGCTCAACTTAAAAATGACATCATTTTTTATGGAAAGTATCAAGCTCCGCTTCAATCTATTGGAAACCAATTAGGATTGCGTATTGCTGGACTAACTAAGACAACTTAACACAGGTGGAGATCCTGAATAAACTCTTTTTTGGGTTTCCATTCGAAGATACAAAAGGTGAACGTGAGTCAACACTGTTAACAGTTACATCACTGAAACAAGAATTAACTGCTGTTTTTACTGAAGTAAAATGAGACGATCCTTTATTCGGCATGACTCTAATAAAAGCCACTAAAACTGCTCAAAGAAGTCCAGCCCTTAAGAAAAGCTAGAAACAAACTGCATTAAGTCCATTCTAAGTTTCAACTGACCAAAGCACCCAAACAGGGTACCAATAAAACAAAGTACCAACCAAACCTGGGGCAACCCAGTCCTGTAGATGGCAACCAGAGACCGGGCCTCGCAAGAGCCACTAGAGTTCGTTCATTAATTTAATTACAGTAAATGAATTTTAGTTGTTTGTTAATTTAATGTAGCCCAGTGGGCCGGATCAGTTTATATTGGGTTTTTTTTCTGATCCCAAGAAGGCATGACCTTAAGATTAATTTGAAAATTAAGATGTGACAACAAATTCATATATTCTGATCGATTTGAAACGAAGGATATTCGGACGGATAGCCGATTGCTACCTAAAAATTGCCGTATAACTATAATTGACCTCCAAAACGCGTACTTTTTAGTACCCATTAGTACACAATTCTGGTAATGAATACCTAGATTGGTATTTTAAGATTTAACTTACGAGTTTCATTCTTGATTTTACTTTCAGATTCATCACAAATGCCTGTAGTTTTTATAAAACTAATTAAACCTGCGCCGTCTTATTACAAAACGCGGTTTAAATATTAGTCCAGGACTTTGAAAATAAAAAGTGGGTTCTTGTTGTTTAGACATCACATACAAGTAATCAAAATGTCAACAAAAAATTGGAACTTTGATTTACCATTGGCACATTTTGACAGTTTGATAATTATGACAGTACACAGACCATTTTCGTACAACTAAAACGGACTTGGTCTAGACTTATATTTAAACCACGTTTTGTAATAAGGCCCATAAAGTCCTATCGCAAAGACCAAGGTCTTATCTTTGGTTGTATATTTACATGCCATGTTAGGCATAATTTACTCACAATACCTGCTCAGAAAGCACTTTTAAAACAATAAACTTGTTATAAATAAATGAAACTTACTTCGGTTTTCAGTTTATGGCTTTGAGACAACTTCACAAAATGTTATTCTAAATTTACCGGCAGAGAAATGTCTGAAACTCCTTGAGCAGACATATTTCATTTAGAGAAATAGGTCGATAAATTTGTAGCTCTGCGTTATTTGCGATGATACATATAAGTATGCAGTTATTACGCAAATTTAATCCAAAATTGATTACGCGAGGAAACAATGTTTTAAATAGATATAATCCAATACTTATTGGTATATGGTTATTTTTGTGAGTTTCTCATGTGGTTTTCTGATAAATTGGACGTGTATTGTAAAGGGAAACGAGTCAGTGAATTTTGAAAAGGTGCAAAGTACAACAAAGTATTATTCTACAATTGAAAGCAGCCTAAAGGCGGGCAATGTATTATAAGTAAAATCTATATAATACGGTGATCGACATCTTGAGGCATTGAGGTATACACGTGGTCAGAACAATCTGACAGTGGTGTGATTAAAGAAAATTCTTTAATTTTTGTGTGACATATTACGAGACTCATAGATTAAGAGGTCGAAGCATTTAAACATAAATGTTGAGATTACTACTACTAACTTATTATTACTTACTAACTAACTTATATTTGATAAATTTACAAAATTTTAAGGTTCCTGACATTGGTTTATTTGCCACACGTGCCACATATTAATTAGCTAATATAATATAATATAATAAAATAACAATATTTATTATAGTATATAAGAAGAATTTTCAGGATTGATATTATTTTTTACATGAAATTGGCTCACGCTTGTCTACAACTTACTAAAACAACTGATATGAAATGAAAGAATGTCATAATGATCACAAAGCACGTAATGGGCCTGCAATTTAATATTTGTAATCTATTAGGTGAGTTAAATGCATTCCATGCATGGAATATAATATTCTTTCAAATAAATTAATTTAAAAATCTTCACTGTTTTACCCTTTTGAAAGCTGAAACAAACGTTTTTTAAGTTTTATTTTAATTTTTTTTTAAATTTTTTTTACCTCAAAAATAAGTAGGTATTTATTTAATAAAAACTTACAAAACAAATTTTACTAATTAAAAATAAAAACTTAACTATTTAATACCTAACTTATAAACTAAAACTTAAATTAATTATTATACTAACAAAGGTATTCCTGCAGTTTTTGCACGTTTATAAAACCGTGTAGTTACACATTTTCAGAACAGGTTATCTACAAAATCCGTGCTTCCGTGGGTCGGATAACACGTTAAATGGTAGGTCCCGGCTGTTAGTCTAGTACTGCAGTCGTTAACCCAAGTCAGAGGCCCTTCGGGACGCTTGATAAACTCTCGACACCAGAGTTAGCCACTCTTATTCGATAAGAAGAAGATCACATATAATTTTCTTCACAAAAGCAGACCATTTTTATAAACTGTTCATTTTCTCAGCATCTAAAACAAAACTATACTTAATTCTATTGTGTCCAAGGAAATTGTTACTGATCGAATTTCCCAGTGATTTTCTTTTAACTACTATCATTAGGAAAAAATGCGAGAAAACCCTTTGTCGTGATAAAAAGTGAATGAAAAACTCATCCATTGTTCTCTGTTACGGATTCCGGTTTCTGATATAAGTACTCGAGTAGTTTTCAATTGACGCGCTTTCTTCAAGGTCTTGCTTATTTATTGGATTTAGTAGGAAAATTAGGTGTAATTTTATAAAATGCATAGAATTTTACCTAAATAATCTATATCCTGTACACATTTAACCTAATTTCATCACCCAATTAAAAATAACAACGCATGGGCGATGGCAATTACTTAATTAAACACAATTTTATCATTAGCCTATTTAAAATATAATTTGTAATAATGAATTTTATCAATATAAATATATTATATATTATGTAGAATTCGAGAACTTAATTACTGTAGCCAAGGTGATAGTTTAAGACGACGACGACGCGACGCATGACCAAAATGCTGGCCTTTTTCTGGCTCAACGTATCAGCATTGCCATCCAGCGTGGTAATGCGGCCAGTATGCTGAGCACGCTGCCCTCTGGTAGTGGGCTGGACTGGAGCACTTAGATTATCTTTAGGCTTTTCTAAAGATTTTCTAAATGCCCCTTTTTGTAGTAGTTAGAAGTAGTATGTTTAGTTTTTCTTCCCTTGTTTTTATATTTTATTATTGTAAATAAAGTTTATTAGTTTAAGAAATTTTCAGAAACACTGAGATAATTTGTTTTAGTTATGTATTTGAAGATGGATAGAAACTGATCATACACTGACTTTCAGCACTTATAAAATAGAAAATGAAAAAATGAATCCTCCGCATCGAGAGCTATCAATTAAATACACTTCCTAGAATATTATACATAAATATATCAATCTGATAGCAACGACGATCATCTTGTTTTAACACCAGATTAAATAAAGCATATAATCATAAACTGAAACCAATAAGATCTGCACAAGACAAGTGTCGTACAAGAGAGGCCTATGCTCAGGAGTGGACGATAACGGGCATAATGACTACACATTTATCTATCCATCTAGATGTTTTCCCCTCTTATGAGTATGTGATTATTTGTACTAATGGCCGGATGTAATGGTTTTCTTAGTAAAGCTATCAGGAACAATTAGCAGCTGTTGTTTGTAGCTAAGGTAATAAGATTGTAGTTAGTTTAAACTGTATCTTTTAAATACATTTCTATGTCTTCTTCACACAGTTAGCCATTTAATTGTGATAGTCAGCTGTTGTAGATAACTGCAAGATTGTAGATTACTGGGCTTTTAGACAATTTTAAAGGGATATTAAATAAGAGAAATGAGCAATAGTACACAAGTTATAGTTAAATATATACAAATCCCTAATTTTGTCAACAAGTGTTGTTGTTTTACAAGAAAGAATCATTTTATTTTTTCGCCATTTTTCAAAAGGGTAGACCTGATATATTAGGTTTGATCATTAAAATATACGAAAGAAACACTCAACACGTGCTATAGTCACTACTAGCTCTGAATATTATCTATCTAGGTACATACATATAATAAAGCTGAGATTACAACGTTGCTTAACATCAGGCAAGTTATAGTCAAGCGTGAGCCTATCTAATGTAAAAAAAAAACAATAAAGTTGAAGAGGGTCGAAAGTCTGAACATTAAAAATATAAAAATATTGAAGTCACTTCGTTGGTATTTATAGCAGAACACGTTCCAACAATTTCTAGAAGTTTTGTCTGTTTATCTGTGTTTCTGTTTGCCTGTTTATTTAAACGCTCATCACACAAAAACGGCTGAACGGATCATCATGATTTTCGGTATGTAGGTAGTATGAAGTCTTACGAGTGTCATAGGCTACTTTTTATCTTGACGTAATGCGAACGAAGCTGCGGGCGTCCACTAGTTCTTATATAAAACTCAGTTTTTAAAATACATTTTTACGGTGTCACCTTATAATCATAAACCCATCGACCTAAATATCTTGCATGCCATGAGTGAAGACTAGCACATGGCTTGCACTTTGTCTGGTATTCGACCTCTGTCAAACAGACATATATTGTGAAATAAATGACTCATAATAATATCATAGACGGCTGGAAGAAATGTGGTTCAGTTGGTTTTGAAATCTGCGGCGCCATACCGTGCTTTATACCATGCTAATATGACGCTATGTTATGATAGGCCTACGTGATAGGCAAAAATGCATATATCTTTTAAAAAAAATTTGGTTGTCAGACTTTGACCACTACCTACATTCTCAAAAGGTTTGTTAGTTGCCTTATATAAGAAGATAAATCATAAATACAGCAACGAAATAAAGTCTGCAGAACTTTCAGTTTGTTGTCGCATACACGCGACGCGCGACGGAGTAACAGATAACCGTAATTTTTGCTTTTGATAGTATTATAGGCTTGCGGGATTTAATTAGGCTTCTTTTTGTAGCGGCACAAAAAGTGGGCAAAGCTGTGGGCAGCCACTAGTTAAAATATAAGGTGAAAAGTGATCAACATACCCACTCTTAATTTTAGTACCTAATAGTATTTTTTTTTTATTAAAGCTAGGTACATAATATCCAATTAAAAGCTAAAATGCAGGCGGTAATGGCTATGCTTACTTTTTGAATTAAGCAGCTGCCAGCTTTCTAGTTGGTTTAAAAACTTTAAAATAGAGAAAACCTAGAAGGAAAATATGTAAATGGTCTGAAGAGGAAACGAAATTCCGGCGCCACAATATCCATTGTCCAGAAACATGATTTCTGAGTATCATTGCGAAATCTGTGCTATTTTCAATCCGTCAAGTTGAAACGGGCTCAAGTGGAAACCAGAGGAAACCCAGTCGATGTTTTAGCATAATTTTTGGGTCAGCAAAATTACGAAACAGTATGCGTTCAACTTGTTTTTCGGCGAAGTTTTCGTAACATGTCGGGACTATTGACCCGAATCTCTTGTTGACAGGTAGTTGACGGTTATTCTGTTTATAACTTAACAGTTTTTGTTTTAATGCATATATTATTGTCAAGATATTCAATTTCTATATTAGACAGATTCAAGTATTGGTGTGATGTTGGGTGGCGATAACGCCTAAAATGCGTCAATATACGGATAATTTTACGTGTATTGTATAATTATTATTTACTAGTGGGTGCTCGTGGCTTCGCTCGCATGAAGAAGTAAAACTTGCATCCCCTATTTCCCCACTTTAAGAGTGTAATTTTCCGAAATCCTTTTTTAGCTGATGCCATAACTTCTACGGTTTGGGATGTGCGTTGATAGATCACTATGTCAGTCAGTCAGTCACCTTTGAGTTTTAAACATTAAGATTGGTTTGGATTTAAATTAAAAAAAGAAAACATACTGCGTCAAGAAATGTAATAGTATTTTATTTTCAACAAGTAGAACAATAACAGTATTTTTATACATACACCCAACATGAAGTGAAGGTGAGCATTGCTATACAACGCGGAAATGCCGCCAGCAATTTGGGGACCTTTCCTTCTACTACAGGCATTTTAGATTAAGTAGAGTATTTTAGATTAGTTTAGAAGTAGTTTAAGTTTTTATTCTATTGTTAGTATTTAGTTTTTTAAATTAGTTTTTAACAAAATGTAAGTTTTTTTTGAATAAATAAATGTATTTACTAATATGTAAAGACATGTATTTAAATTATTTAAGATTTTTCTTTACAACTTTTCACAATTCAACGGAAAAGTTCCTAGAAAAAGTATTTATGGCAGCTACTTTTGCCTCATAATCTACTTCTGTCAGCTAAATAAATTGGCAGGTCATTACTCATAATCAAATGGCAGAATCTAACCCCGAATAGCAATTTATTATGCACTGAAAGATTACTGTATTCTGGTTAGACGCTAAAATACTAGACTGTTACTAAGGATCGTTCACACTAATGTAATTTCAGATCAACGTATAAAAACTGATACGATTGGGATTTTAACTTTGACTTGAGCTATTACTATACCTAAATAAAATAAATAAAATAAATAAAATAAATAAAATAAATAAAATAAATAAAATAAATAAAATAAATAAAATAAATAAAATAAATAAAATAAATAAAATAAACAAAATAAATAAAATAAATAAAATAAATAAAATAAATAAAATAAATAAAATAAATAAATAAAATAAATAAAATAAATAAAATAAATAAAATAAATAAAATAAATAAAATAAATAAATAAAATAAATAAAATAAATAAAATAAATAAAATAAATAAAATAAATAAAATAAATAAAATAAATAAAATAAATAAAATAAATAAAATAAATAAAATAAATAAAATAAATAAATAAATAAATAAAATAAATAAAATAAATAAAATAAATAAAATAAATAAAATAAATAAAATAAATAAAATAAATAAAATAAATAAAATAAATAAAATAAATAAAATAAATAAATATTTCAGGACATATCACACAGCGCCATCTAGCCCCATACTAAGCTTACGCTTGTATAATGATAATTATATTTTCATTTACCTATACCCCTTTTATTTCTTTCCAAAACAAAGTTTTGCAGTGGAAGTGTTATGATAATGTTTTGATTTCACATTTTACATCACAAAAATATTGATTTCCCTGCTTCAGTAACAACCCAAAAGTTTACAAAATAGAAAAAAAATATCTCTTGTTTAGAATACAGGCTGAACAGTTTATGAAATAAGATCAAAACCGACTATAGATTTTCTTTAATATTTGGAGAATTTGAACAGATTTGCGCTTTAAGCATGTGTTTTTAAGTAGTGCCACATCTTTTATTTTTTAAATTAGATAAGTAATTAAAAGATTATTGTACGTAAGCTGTAAATGTATAAACTTGTATGTGGTCCGTAAGTTAGGTACATTTTGATTTCAATGTAAATAAATAGATAAAATTGTCCGCCAAAATTATAAAAAAAAACAACAGTAGCGTGCGCACGCGCTTACAGATCGCATACTTGACTCGTTGCCAGATGTGTCATGAAGCTAGTATTAGAGTTGCGAAAACTTATGAATGAATGGGCTGCACGCTGCAGGCGCGATGCTGCAATATGACTAGTACCTACCTACCTGGCCATCTGTGTTGTACAGGTGAAATTATTGAGCGCTGTAACCGTCTATCTTAATATTAGAAGTTCGGTCAGTCCTTGGATGGGTGACCGAAAACTGGCATTAAATTTTGGGCGCTTCCGTGTGTCGGATGACACGGTAACTGTAGGTCCCGGCTATTTGTCTAGTGCGGCAGTCGTTAAGCCATGTCAGAGGCCTTTAGAGCGGATTGACAAAGTCTCGACACCAGAATTGGCCACTCTCATTCGATAAGAAGAAGAAAATTAGAAGTTTCGTGAGACATTCTTATCAATATGTAACTAATATGGTTTTCACGGTGTGTGTGTGTGTGTGTGTATGTCGCGTATGTGTGCGTGCATGTGTATATGTCGCGTATATATTTGTGACTATGTATGTGTGTCATAACCATCTACTTATATGTTGAAAATCTATGGGTTACTCGTGACATTACCCGGGGTGTATTATGATCTTTGTCTTTACATTAAAATAAAGCTGGAGAGGGTATTTAAAATATTAATTTACCTTGTCATGTATTTATTCAATTGTACCCTGAGTAATATTCCATGACTCCTTAGCTAATTAAAATCACGGAACTATATTTAAATCTATAGCAAGATCATTTAAAATAAAAACTCTTTAGCAATTGATTGCCGTGATTGATTGAGTGCCAAAATACATATACCATCAACACCGCCAGAGGGCGCGTTAGAGTTTTTTACAAGAGACATCTGAAAGCGGATGAAATTAAAACTAAATAATGCTTATCGATTCGATCGACTTACATTTTAATAATATTTTGGAGGGTTCCCGCTAAATGCAATGTTAGACGAAATACAAAAGAAACTAATACTTTTTGAAATAAGAGATCTAAATTGATGGCTTTATTATATACTTGTGAACTCCCGTGGCTACGCTCGCGTTATTTTGACATAAAAATTCACAACACTTCCGGGACCTCTTACTACTTACATACCAAAAATCATGAAGATCTGTTCAGCTGGTTTTGCGTGATGAGCGTTTAAATAAACAGACAAACAGAGACACAGAGGAACAAGAAAAAACCCTGGGCCCTGGGACCTGGGCGCCCACCATGATACTTGCCTTAGAAAACTCCCCCAATGAATAAATTCAATTCAGTAATGAAAATTGTCTGGTTTAAGACTTATTGGGGATACATTAATCTTGAAGGTCAAATGCATAAGTGCTGCCACCGGCTTTCGTAAAGTTATGTTGCAAGTTTTCTAGACGTCGCGTCGTCAGCAACCATCTGGTTCTCATCAAACGGGAGTTATTTTGTGAGTGTAAATAAAAATTGACGTCAACTGTTTGGAAAGGAAGGGAAAGTAAAAGTCACTTTTAAATACCTAATATTTTTTGAGCGATGGAGGGACGACCTGGATAAACACCAACCACAAACACAAAAACAGTTTTTTAATATTAAATACAATTAAAAAATTAAATATTAACCAGACTGGAATAGAATACAATAGCACTGGACAGAAATAAATGGAAAGAGGGTAGGGAGGCCTTTGCCCAACAATGGCTCAGAATAACAATAATAATATTTTTAACCTTTTGGTGGAGCTTCCGTAGGTAGGGTAACACGTGAATATGTCTTTACCTTTACTTTGAACTCCATTCCACAAATATTGTATCGGTGAAAGTTTGTGCATGTGTATGCCTTTCATGCTCAAACGGCTGAACCCATTTGGATGAAATTTGGTACTTATAACGGTAGATTAACTGGCTTAACATAATATAAGCTACTTTTAATTCCAAATTAACGCTAGTACAACAGAACACAAGCATTTGCTAAGTGTGGGAATAGATAGCACGTAAAATTCCCCGTAAAATTTAATGCATTTTAATTTGTAATTTTTTTTAGATTTCTCGAATTTCGTAACTCTTTAACGCAAAATACGTTTATGATTTTACGTTTATATCTCCTGTTTACACCTTTAAAAGGTGGGCGTTGCCATTTCCTATAGCATATTCGAACGACACGAAATAGAATCGATTACAGAAAGAATGCCGTTTGTAAACTTGTCGATTTGATTTGTCGATTTCACGTGATTCGATCACGTTTACGAATCGAGATCACATTCTGTTTTTGTACATCACATGTTGGGTCCGTTCGTAATGGCTATTATATAACCACCCACATATATTTTGTAGGTTTAAAAATTACCTAATGCAGTTGGAAATACCTGGACGCCCACCATGTTTTATTAAATTCATCCTGCGGGGGAGTTTACAACGTTTAGATTAGAGGCAGTAATGAAGAGAATTGTCAAAATCAGTTCATAAAAACCTTTCAGAAGAATTGATAACAACCTTATTTGAAGTCAGTTAATAAAACGTAGATATGTAGGTATGTATGGAGCAAAACCGTTACGGAGTGGTGGCCAAGAACAGGCAGACGAGGAGTGGGTCGTCCGGCAGCGAGATGGGTCGACGACATTGTACGAATCGTGGGTTCTTTATGGATGAGATCTGCACAAAATCAACGCAGCTGGCACATTCAAAGAGAGGCCTATGCCCAGCAGTGGGATAGAGAAGGCTGTGGATGATGATGACGATTATAAACACTAGACTTTAAAAAACATATGCAAGTTTTGAGACTAAATGTTTTCAAACTAAACCCCATCCTGTTTGAATTTCTCCTATCCGTAATAACCCCGTTCCTAAAATCACCATACTTCATCCATTCAGAGCACGTGTAAGTCATTTCTAGTGGCCTTGAGATCTTTATCTAGTGCTTATTTATTTACCAAAGGAACAGTAATTGATAATTTTCATAATGATGTTTGCTAATTGAGCTATTGAGTTATTGAAGGTAAAATTCTATCGGGTTTAATTTTAGTCTGTTTATTTCTTTATCTGTTTGTCTGTAAATTTAAACGCTCATAACGCAAAAACGGCTGAACGCAAAATCATGATTTTTGGTATACAGGTAGTATGAGGTCCTAGAAGTGTCATAGGCTACTTTATATCTCAAAAGAATGCGAGCGAAGCCACGGGCGTCCACTAGTTTGAAATAGTTTTATTGATTGAATTTGAATCATAATTGTTTTTTTACGAATCAGCCCTTAAAATTGCGCAGTGAAGTGAAAATATACATACCTACTCAAAAATCAAACTTTCCACCTACTAACAAATACTATTTTGCTTTATGTTTCAATTAGTGTAAATTTATGAGCTTTTGTTAGCAAACCAAAGTATATGTAAACAAATAAATTTTGTTTCACAGTGAAAATACATGAATATATCCTATGTGGATTTATGAATCCACTGAAAGAAGTCCATAAATATTATACTAAGCTGATACTTAAGTAAATAAATAGTAATCAATTTAAATGTTAATATTTTAGAACGAGACAAAATCCACGTGCGCTCTAAGAATCAATCACAGTAATTTTGTGATTTTTGTAAAAAAAAACTGTTTGTTTGTCTTTTATTTTGTATACCCATCAACATACAATGAATCAAGTGTACGGTCAGTAAAATAATTTACGGAAAAACTTAACTAGCAATAAACCCGTGATAAAAAGCTGTTTCCAGCCAAAGCATTTGAGTCAAGGGTATTCAAGCCACCTTAGTAGCCTCTAACGACACTTTATGAGCAAACTATCTATCTAACATAGCTTAAGACTATCATTATCATAATACCTACAATGTCCAATGGCAACTGAACAACAAAAACGCAGACTAAATGCTCACTATATGCGTTTTCTTTTACTTAAAGTAAGCAATTTCTGTTTGTTTCAATAAAATGGGACCGGTACTTTATAACAAAATCAGCAAAAAAGTGGACATAGTACACACTTCAAAATTCGATTGCAATAAAATAATTGATGAATATCTGCAAACACTAGACTATGACAAAACAGAGGAGCTAATCGAAGTCATCAAATAATATCCAATAATTGTTATCTAAATTGCCAGAACCAAATAGACAGAATCACACCAAACATATACACACACACACACACACACACACATACACACACACACACACACTTCACCAGACATACAATACAACAATCACCTACACACAATAAATACATAATCATACACAATTTCATTACATACTCAATCTTACACAACACCCAGAAACTACACACCACCACTACATACTTCATCCACACGCTACAAGCTCAATAGTAAAATACTAATAAATAAAGAATGTGTAAAGTATCATGGTTACAAGTGTGGGGGTGGTGGTGTCTCTGATTTCCTTGCAACACAGGACCTCTGGTACCTAGCGCAGGAGTCAGGCATTCCACCGCGTACCAAATACTTTTTAATGTACATATTTGCATATACATCACATAAAATAGGTACGTTTTACATAGTATGTATTTTGTGACCAATAAAAACTATTTGATTTGATTTGAATTAAGTTTGTCAGAGTTTTCAATGCACCCTGGCGGTCTCTGAGATGTCTTAACGGTTGCCGTACTATGACTAACCACCGGGACTTACAAATTAACATGTCATTTGATATGGAAGTGCCTGAAATAAAATGCCACTTTTCCTTTCATTATCCAAACCGATATATTGAGCTCATCTTGTCAGTCTAAATTACAAAAGGAAAGAAGAATAAAGCAAGAAAAATCACCTGAAACGGAAACAATGATGTCTATTTATAGTTTTTGCTCATAAAGTGTCGTTATTGGACGACGCAGGTCATTGTAATACGTAGGCCGGGTACGTCGTACTACGTCAGTGTTTTTACGCATAAGAAAACGAGTATCTGCCAAGACTGGGCAAAGAACCTTTAGAAACACTATATAATTCTCCAGAGTTTCCTTCTAGAATCTTTAGAGTGTTTTTTTACATGAGATAGGCTCACTCTTGACTACAACTCGCCTGATGTTAAGAAACGTTGTAATACTACTACTATCTTGCGCGCTTACCTAGAAGAAACCGGAAGAAACTCTCGACGTAAAGACCGACCAATTTATTATAGTTCAAGGGGAATAGAGATTCGGGCAAGGAGTTCCACAGTTTGGCTGTTCACACGATGAAAG
Source organism: Macaria liturata (assembly GCA_964023185.1). Lineage (NCBI taxonomy): Eukaryota > Metazoa > Arthropoda > Insecta > Lepidoptera > Geometridae > Macaria > Macaria liturata. Next base: position 2,471,328 of record OZ026830.1, read on the forward strand.
TCGAAGCAAATCGCTTCGTGCGAGTCTTTGTAACCTCAACTGTAAAACGGTGCCTCCTTGCCGTACCTCTATTCTTCGTCGTAGTATGTGAAGATTGGGCTTATAGAAAAAGACTGTATTTTTATGCAAGATGGCTCACGTTTGTCCACAAATCGCATGTTCCTGAGATTTAATAACCAAATGACTATATTCGTCATATGTAATTGCAAGGTCTGAGTAAGATTTTACAAATAAAACTTATATATGATTCGAAGGAGACAATAGCGGCTTGGGTTATAAGGAATAAGAAGTATTTTCATAAACCTACAAATCTCATTACAATTGCCAAACAAATTGATATAAGTGTTTTTGTGTAAATAACGAACAAATAAAGTCGTAAGAACGTATGTACCTTTATAATAGGTATAAGTAAGTCAGTATCCAATTCTGGTCTCGCAAGTTTTTAAACCGTCCTAAATAGCCCCTGTTATAATAAAGTGATGAAATACTAAACGTGTCTATCTACATTAATCTTTATCATATTATTATTATAAAGCTGAAGAGTTTGTTTGTATGTTTGTTTGTTTGAATGCGCTAATCTCAGGAACTACTGGTGTGAATTGAAATTTTCTTTTTGTGTTGAATAGACCATTTATCGAGGAAGACTTTAGGCTATATAACATCACGCTGCTAATAGGAGCGAAGAAACAATGGAAAATGTGGAAAAAACGGGGAAAATTATTCATCTTTCAGGGCTTCCGTTGCGTGCGCAGCGAAAACGGTTCACGATATCAAAAAAATATGTATGAAAGAATTATTCCTCTTAAAATGATCTAATAAAATGTTCGTAACAGTATATGTCTATCTTTTAAGATTAACTCACTAGAACCGTTTTTATGGTAATAACTATTCCACGCGGGCGAAGTCGCGCGCACCAGCTAGTATACCATAACGCTGAGTTATATTTACACTTATGATAATTATTAATCTGGCTTCTCGCCAGTAGGAAGTATCGGAAAGCTGTTATTTTAGCATCGACTCATTTGTGTCGCAAAGAAATGCTTATGAAAAATATAATGTGTTTTTGTCGTGTTTAATTTTGTACCGACAAAAATAAATAGCTTCTACGACTAGTATTTCAAGTTCTAGGTTGTTCTAAAATTGCTGAAAAATTAGATAAAATAGAGACGTCAATCGTAAGCACTATGTATTTATAAAAATTTGATTTGACAATTTTATAAGGAGTGGCTTTAATCTTGACCGAAAAAACTCTTGCATATTCTAGTGATAACAAAAACTTGGGCTTCGCATTTTAAAATTAAATACATCTATGCACGTACATCATGTAATTTCCCACCGAAGGTATTATCTGTTAGTGACCTAATATTTTTCGAGTCAAACTCGAATTGTATGCGTTTTTGCAGTTATTTAAAAAGACAGTTAAAACTAAGAAAATTACCATGACGAACATTTAGCACCAATTAATAACTCACTCTATAAAACTCGTGTAAAATCTACTTTCCACGTGTCAACCGCACCTTAGAAGCTTTTCTACTCAAAGGTACCACTTGATATATCACCTATCCAAAGACTGACCAAACGTAATATTAGTTACTTCCGTAAATTGAATATCCGCTAGCTACGGATGCTTGGATTGAGCGATCATTATGTTCTACGTATGTTTTGTTTACCTTACTTACATTCTTGCTTTGAATATCACTAAATAACATCTATAACGATATATTTAAAAGAAAGTGGTGTCAGTTACTGTGTTAGTGGTGGTGTTATTCTCGGATAATGTCCCTGATATGTTGTCTATGAATCAAGACCTGAAGACAGAATCTGAAAAAGTAGGGTTGAAAATGAATATTTCGAAGACCAAGATTATGACTAATATACCAGGCGTAGATAGTTACCATATGCCTGTGGAATTGGTGACGAGCTACATCTACTTGGGACACAAAATAACACTAGGTCTAGGAAATCAGTCTGCAGAGGTGGAAAGGCGTATATCCCAAGCCTGGGCAGCATTCGGCGCAAACAACCAAATACTTTGCAACAAGAAGCTGTCTGTTAAACTGAAGGCCAAGGTATTCGAAAAATGTATCACGCCGGTCTTCACGTACGGTGCTGAAACTATGACTCTCACAGAACGATCAGCTGAGAAACTTAGAGTCGCGCAACGTGCCATGGAAAGAGCTATGCTCGGAATCACCTTGCGCGATAGAAGAAAAAACGAGTGGATACGGCGGAAAACGGGACTGAAAGACGTAGTAGAAGTCATTACGGGAAGAAAGTGGAGATGGGCTGGCCATATTGCTCGAATGGACTGTCACCGATGGACACGAAGACTAGTAGTGTGGAGACCATGGGCAGACAGGAGACCACGAGGCCGCCCACCGTTACGATGGGTTGATGACATCCGGGAGCACGCGGGTCACAACTGGATGGCTGGAGCAGCAGATCGCGAGTCATGGAAAAAATAGGAGAGGCCTATGTTCAGAAATGGACAACTAATGGCTGAGAATAAAGAAGAAGAGGTGTCAGTTACACCATTTATAACTCAAGAACGGCTGAACGGATTTAGCTGAAAATTGGTGGGGAGGTAGCTTAGAACCAAGAGACGGACATAGGATACTTTTTATCCCGTTTTTTTTTTAAATTGAATCGAATAAAATCCATAGTCTGCTTATTTATTGCCTTTAAGGCGGAACAGAATTCAGCTAGTTAGAGAATAATATAGAACAGTTAACAAATAGTTTATACTATAACTTAACAACCTACTATATAAAACTCTTGTAAAATCTACTTTCCACGTGTCAACCGCACCTTAGAAGCTTTTCTACTCAAAGGTACCACTTGATATTATATCACCTATCCAAAGACTGACCAAACGTAATATTAGTTACTTCCGTAAATTGAATATCCGCTAGCTACGGATGCTTGGATTGAGCGATCATTATGTTCTACGTATGTTTTGTTTACCTTACTTACATTCTTGCTTTGAATATCACTAAATAACATCTATAACGATATATTTAAAAGAAAGTGGTGTCAGTTACTGTGTTAGTGGTGGTGTTATTCTCGGATAATGTCCCTGATATGTTGTCTATGAATCAAGACCTGAAGACAGAATCTGAAAAAGTAGGGTTGAAAATGAATATTTCGAAGACCAAGATTATGACTAATATACCAGGCGTAGATAGTTACCATATGCCTGTGGAATTGGTGACGAGCTACATCTACTTGGGACACAAAATAACACTAGGTCTAGGAAATCAGACTGCAGAGGTGGAAAGGCGTATATCCCAAGCCTGGGCAGCATTCGGCGCAAACAACCAAATACTTTGCAACAAGAAGCTGTCTGTTAAACTGAAGGCCAAGGTATTCGAAAAATGTATCACGCCGGTCTTCACGTACGGTGCTGAAACTATGACTCTCACAGAACGATCAGCTGAGAAACTTAGAGTCGCGCAACGTGCCATGGAAAGAGCTATGCTCGGAATCACCTTGCGCGATAGAAGAAAAAACGAGTGGATACGGCGGAAAACGGGACTGAAAGACGTAGTAGAAGTCATTACGGGAAGAAAGTGGAGATGGGCTGGCCATATTGCTCGAATGGACTGTCACCGATGGACACGAAGACTAGTAGTGTGGAGACCATGGGCAGACAGGAGACCACGAGGCCGCCCACCGTTACGATGGGTTGATGACATCCGGAAGCACGCGGGTCACAACTAGATGGCTGGAGCAGCAGATCGCGAGTCATGGAAAAAATAGGAGAGGCCTATGTTCAGAAATGGACAACTAATGGCTGAGAATAAAGAAGAAGAGGTGTCAGTTACACCATTTATAACTCAAGAACGGCTGAACGGATTTAGCTGAAAATTGGTGGGGAGGTAGCTTAGAACCAAGAGACGGACATAGGATACTTTTTATCCCGTTTTTTTTTTAAATTGAATCGAATAAAATCCATAGTCTGCTTATTTATTGCCTTTAAGGCGGAACAGAATTCAGCTAGTTAGAGAATAATATAGAACAGTTAACAAATAGTTTATACTATAACTTAACAACCTACTATATAAAACTCTTGTAAAATCTACTTTCCACGTGTCCACCGCACCTCAGAGCTGCCCTGCAGTTATCCGGTCAAAGTAACACTTACAATGACGTACTCGTACATGTGGATAATAGGATACAAATCTAAGGGAAATGGTTTAAAAGAAAGATTATGTATTGTATGTATATAATAATAGGTCCGTAAAATGATAGAAAAAAAAGATGACGAGTTGGGGCCAGGTTGTGACATGAAACGTTAATATTATTTATGTGTGTACTTACTTGTCTATTTTTTTATTCTTATTCTGAAAAAAAAAAGTAAATAAAGTTGAATAACGGAGAATTTCGCGGTAATATATTAATTGCAACATATTAATGCCCACGTAACTGTAATAACAGTTTATAGCTTAAGATAAGATTAGATTTATTAAAGAGTGTGTCTCTTTTTTTATTTTTTACATATTCCAAAGAGTGGTTGGTAAATTTATTTGCATGGCTATTTATTTATATATATAAAACAAAAATACCTGTTATTACTACAACAAACTTAGTTAAGTTTAAATCACATCTGAACTAAACATAGTTTAAACGTTGTTCTAGACTTAGCCAAGCTTATTTTTAAATTTCTTTGAACTACATACAAGTATTATGTGTCTATTTTCGACTCGTAAGTAACATAGTACTATGTTACTCACTTAGTTTTATTTATCGCATCCCACATCTTAAGTAATTTGGGTCAGCCTGATCACTTCCATTCATGGGTAAGGGAGCATATTTCGTGAATGGATTGTTACTATAACCTACTAAATTTCACCCGTGGTAACTCTACGTACGGACAAAATTTGCACTAAAAATGTTTCTTTACACTTATAACGCGCAACATCGAATCAATCTCTTGTGGAGACAACAAAGTTGCACCGAGCAATTAGTCTACTCCAACGTTCAAAATACGAAAAATATGTCTTATTGGGACGCTTCATCGACATGAAGCGTCCCAGCGTGCAGGCGTTCTGCTTATGTCGACACATAAGCATAAACATGTTAGCGCTGATAGAGATATAGAAACATCTGTACTATTATCAACAAAAATCACGACAAATTATACATGTTATTAAGGCTCAAAAGTGCTGCCACCAGTTCCATGTAGATTTATCTTGCCCTAACTCTAGTATCATGGGAATATAAGTATATCTACTCTATAAGTAGGTGAAAAGTTATTTTCGCAGGAAGCTAATTGGCAATCGTAACAGTTATTTATCTGGCCTATATTATGAGGTAATCCATATTCTTGATGTTGTTTTTATTGTGTTATGCTAAAATAATGATGATACTGTAAATTGGTATGCTGTTTTGAAACTGTCGATCAATCCCAAATTTGGATAATTAATACTAATTTTGAATCATATTAATTTGGGACTAATGAATTTTGTAAAATACCTAATGAAAAGTGAGATTATTAAAGGCTTCTTATTTTCGGAATAGGTTGAAAACAAAGGATTGGGCACACTGTTACATTTCAACCTCAATTCATAATACCACGTTTGTTTTGCAATGAACCAATTTTAAACAAAAGGAATCGTTCATATTTGATCACAACTTGTTCTATTTAAATTATCTTAAGGAAGTATATTCATTTTCCTTTTTCAGAAAACTGGGTTCTTTGTATAATGAAAACGTAAAGCACGTATTAAAGCATTTATTGTAAGAAATAAATACAAAAACAAAAAAAAAACACTGAGTTGTATAGCTACGAGATTGTAGCAACGCTACGAACAGGGTCCAAAATTTCGTAGCATTTCGCTACGAAGTTTGTGCTACGCGAACTTGCTGTAGCCTCCACTATTTTTATGCTACGCAGGTTGTCAACAACAAATTAATATTGATTCAATATACTTAAATTCACTTATAGCTAGGAAAATGGACAACAAAGATCTAAAGAAATCCCTGTAGACGAAACTGAACATAATTGAAATTACTTTACAACAAGAATTGTTTTTCTTTTTTGTATTGGCCAGTGCCATTAAAGAAAAATAGGATGAAAAAACTATACATACTACTAAAATATACTACATTTTTTTTTAATTACTGTTTTTTTAATGGAAAATGAGCGTAAATAATCACGACCGGCAGGATTCAAACCATAGTGCGGTACTTGACAAAATAACTCATCACTTAACAATATTTAGAAAATCCTAAAGATGGTCTAAGCGCTCTAGTCCATTGCCAGAGGGCAGCGTGCTCAGCATACTAGCAGCATTACCACGCTGGATGGCAATCCTGGATATGTGGAGCCAGAAAAAGGCTAAAATTTTGGTCACGCGTCGCGTCATCGAAGCCCTTCGAGAAGTTTTGGGGGTCCGGACCCCACAGCCTTGTCTCTCCAATAATATAATGTAATTATAACGTCTTCTTCTTCTTCTTATCGAATGAGAGTGGCCAACTCTGGTGTCGAGAGTTTATCAAGCCGCCCTAAGGGCCTCTGATATGGCTTAACAACAGCCGTACTAGACAAACAGCCAAATAATGACGTGTAATCTTTTAAAAGAAGAAGATTTGCAACAACTCCATGCTACCGAGTGGCAGGAGATGATGCAGAACTGGGAGGAGTGGCGTCTGTTTGTGTCGGAGGCCAGGATCCACTTTGGGTCGCAGCGCCACATTAGTAAGTAAGTAAGTAATCTTTTTAACTTTATTTTGCAAATTAACGTATCTGAATATAGCAACCAATACGCAATACAATCCAACAAATAAAAATAAACAATGTACAGGAATGTCACGCCAAAGGTCAGCGCAATAACGGAGTCTTATCTTGTTATCATCTGATAGCAATCTAAAGTTTGTCATTGTGGGCGACTTCTGGACGCAGCGTATACAAGGTGACTTTTACTATCCGGTTCAGATTCAGATTCAGATATTTGTTCATAACAAACAGCAGTTACATGTCAATACTTAAAAAAATAAATCAATTATCACATATTTAGTCATAATCAAAGCTTAAAAAAAACAATGTATTACATATTTCATCCATTAATTAAAATTAATCCATAAGAGGTAGGTACTCATTACAATAGGTTGTAGGTTGAGCAATATTTCTTTACATTTGATAGGTAGTAGGTTATAGGTAGATCTCTGTAAGTCGTATTTCCTCATGACTGAGGGCGTGACTTCCCCACAGAATAAATTCATTACGGGAGTCCTCTTGGGCAGATACATCGTAGTGGGCGCCCAAGTCCTTCCACGGCTATAGGTAGATATAAACATGTGTTTTCTACTTCTGTTTGTTTATGTTACAATAATGACGTCTTTTATTCTTTTCAACTTTAAAAAATGTGAAACTGAATTGTTTTTAAAATGTAATGTATTTAATGAATCATAACAGAAAAAGCTTACAATAGTCAAGATATAGTCTGTTCTCAAAATTTAATGCAAAATGTATGCCTATCAAACAAGGTATAAACGATGCTTTGATCTAATATGGATTAACTTGGCTTCAGTTGGCTTATTTACATTCTGCTAATTAATCCTAAATTTACATTTGTCCAAGAACCTTTACACCAAAAATCATTAAACAACACAAGTTTTTTTTTCTAAATGAAATATAATTGAGTAAAAAGCATCTTGTACAGCCATATTTACTACGAGACGTAGGTATACAATAAATAGTACCTACGAGCATTGGTTATAGATTATGTACCTAGTAAAGGCTCGGTGGGGTAGACGACCTCATTTGGCCACTACGCCTTCAGGGTGGAAACTTATTTTCCCATCTTGCAGTTGTATTCTCGTTTTTATAGGTATATGTATAAAGAAATTGAATATTCGTTAACGAAGCAAAATAAATTATGTATTAGGAAAATCTTTGTATAGAAGAGTAATCAATGATGGTGGTGCATAGTTTTATGTGTTTAATTCCATTTTTTTACTGAAAACTGTTTTGCCTCGATGTTTGCTTTTGCTTGTAAAAGTGAGTTATTCAAGTTATTATTTTGAATAGTAAAGGCAATGTGAACAAGAAATCAAAGAAAGAAATTGAGAAATCATTGATACAACTATTACTAACTAACTATTATTAACTATTGATTGTAGAAAATACAACTTCATATTATGTTACATTATTAATAATTATTTAATTAGTTAAACAAGAATAATGCTACGTGATATCCCTATACACCAAATAAGTTAAATGGAATAACTTTCAAAATAACTTTTTCTTTGTCTATTCCCTTTTATAACAATATTGGAAATCATAAAACTGCACGTCCAACGCCATTCAAACTTAGATTGTATCGGACCACTATCAATACCTATTTATCTGATTTAGGTATACAAGGTTACTGCGAACTTGTGAAAATTCTTTTCTAAGGTGATTTTAGTAATTTAACTAGAGTATTACCTAAATATGAGGAAAAACGAGTGTGGTGGTGAAATCGTCTCACTCTAATCTTGAAGTTTGAGTATGGCCCTACATCAGTGACTTTCAAGTGATACAATGTGGATTATCACTTGCTTAACGGTGAAGGAAAACAACGACAGGAAACCGACATTATAGACCGACCGACCGAGCAATTTGATTTTTTTTTTTGGAAAGGTCTAGGCAAGCAATGTAAAGACTTTTATGATTTTAATTCATGGCTGTACCGCAACAGATATGTCTCTCAAACCAGGCTGCTGAAAAGGCGTTTTTAAACATCACTGTAAAAAACTGTTAATAAATTCACAAGTAACCCTGAATACTAGGTATCAAAGCAATTACACTGTCCAGCAGAAAGTCAACGACCTGCATACTTGCTACCACGTGGATACTTTTCAGACAAAACTTTATGAGAGTGTCATTGGTCTAAAGGGAGAGATTAGGTTATCTAGCTCTTAGCAAAGAATTGTTGAAGTCTAGGTCTTAGTGTACACGTGTGTTATTCTTTTAACTACTTGCTAAGTACGGCTTGAAGCTTTGAGAGGTATATTTTTCTTACGTGAGTGGTCATAGTTATTTAAAAACCAACCTATAAATTATCAAGAAAGAGCTTTTTAAGGTACTATTTTTTAGTGACCATTTTGACTTAAATTTATTCGCAGATAGAGTCAACGATTTACTCGAGTCAAAAGAAAGCTTTCTTACTCAGTGAGCATAACAATCATGAAAAAAACTGCAATTTCTTCATTATCTGTTCTATGATAATAATAATTTATGTTGAATCATTCAATAATGGAATAATCCGGGATTCGGAATCCATATTTTAAAATGTCAATGCGTAAGTAATGTTTGAAACTGACATGATCCTTCCCATAAGAGTTTTTATTTTATATTACTTTAAGTAATACACTAACTAGTAAATAGCTGTTTAGTGAAATATTGCCAGTTCCTATCACATAAATAAACAATGCAGCAACATTGCAACAATGTACGGAATATTTGGGTAATAAATGCCAGAATGATCTTCAAGATTTCCATCGCCTACACGTGTATGGATTCTTCATCACTATTCTCTACTTTCATATGCAATAGACATAAACTGAAATAACAACAGTGATTTTGTGAAATTATAGTAAAGTTGACTAGCCCAGATAACAGAAACCAAGAGAAATAGGGAAGTGGGCGGGCCCCGTGCGAACGCCGCATGCGTTCAATACATACCTCATCGACTCACCGCTTGTAAGTCGACGTGGCGTTAGGAAACAAAGATATTGAACCATTGCTTGGTATGACGTATAACAACAAAGTAGTTTTTACGGCGTAATGTAATCAACATTCATCTTTTTAGATAAATAATAAATAAAAAGTTTATTCTGAGGATTCAGCGTCGTCTTTTCAATCTGACGCACACAGGTTTGAATCCGGCCCTGCACCAATGACTTGTATTTTCAAGTTATGTGTGGATTTACACTCGATTAACGGTGAAGAAAAACGTCATGAGAAAGTCGACATATTTGAGGACCACACTATCCGAAGGACATGTGTCTTCCGTGGGAGGACCTGGGCGCCCACCACGATGTATCTGCCCAAGAGAACTCCCCTAATGAATTAATTCTGCGGGGGAGTCACGACCCTCAGTCATGAGGAAATACGACTCGAGAGAAAGAATTGCCAATGTCAGGCAGTCTTATTTAAAATTCAACTAAATGCTGCAATAAATTAACAAAATGCACTTACACGGTTACTAATCAACGGTCAGACTGCAATTTGGCACTCAACCTATCTCCAAACCGATCTGTCGACTGATTTACTTCCTGTAATGTCTGTAGACTTGTCTATAAACTGCAACATTCTGTAAACTATTTCTAGAATTTGGCTATTAGAGTACATGCTTACTAACTACAAGTGGACAAAAGAGGTACTAAAATATTCTTATGTAATAAGCTTGAAGGTTGAAGAAGTGCTGCTTCCAGCCGAGTGTAAAGTTATTTTGTGTAGATGCTTACTGAATGCCAGATAAGTTTTAGCTACGATCCTTGAGAGTTATAATGAGCTTGCTGTTTGAAAATGTTTAGGTAATTTATTAGCAGTCTTAGAAAACTTCTTTCCATGATACTGATAAATAAGTCTAGGAAAACTTACGTTCCGGAAAACAATTTACCATATAAGAAAGCATCAAGCATGTCTATTCATAATTGGACGAATAATGACCATACGTGAAAATTTTATACTATACTTTTATAAAAATATATAAACTTTCTTTTGTTAGTCTATCCGAAATAAATAAAATGCAGGACAATAATTCACACAGCGCCATCTAGCCCAATACCCAGCAAACGCTTGCCTAAATGTTATCATCAAAAGCCAAGCACTGTATTGTGTTACCATATCACATAAAAACATGCGTACATATTATAAATATTTATCAAAATTTCATATTCCAAAAGTACGAAGACCAAATTATTTTACTGTCCTTGACCAAAGATCTTGTAATTTATTCTTATGTTTATAACAATGGAATAAAATATGAATGGGTATAAACTTGGATATGGCTACTTATCTTAACACCCTTGCTGCGCTAATAAAATATATTACTTTCATCTCGTGCGGTGGCGGTCCAAACATGCGTTCAATAAACTTTCAGACAGTGCGTGGCGGGCCTTTTGAGTCTGCCACCACTACATGACATATAAAGCTCTATATGTTTGCGAATGTGCGTTGTGCTATATATTTTTCCATTTCGTTAGAATATTCGAGAATGTCTCTGCGTTACTCTAGCTGCGTTCCGGGATCTGCCTCATAGAACGTGAGCAATCAGCAAATAAAAATGTCAGGTCAATTTAGACTGTTGCCCGCCGCCGCACTGAACGATTGCGTTTTAAACTCAGTGCGGTGGTGGTCTAAAACGGCCCGCCACAGTTTTATGATATCATTTTACTACGTTTCTAACCACAAACAGAAAACTATATTCTTTTTATTCAATGCCTTATTTATTCGGTTTCAATATTTATCGAGCCCATCGACAGTCAAACATAATCTGAATTACAAATATAAAAACATCGGGATTTGGGTATTGCTTAAAACGGCAGTAACGTAACAATATTAACATTGTTTTCTACTAACAACGGGACAGAAAAACACATTTTTGCAATAATATTTCTGTTTTTAAAAACAAGCACTAAAAGACATGCAAAAACAAAAATTTTGTAAAGTCGGTCTGTTTTTGATACAAATTTACCAAAAAGATCATACTATTGTAATCTGTATGTACCTATTGTATTTCAATAAGCTTTACTTTGAAGTTATAATACACAGAAAAATCATATTTTCAGAAATGCTCAAATCGTGTGATATGTTTATTGTAAACAAAAAAATCGCCGCCTTGACAAACAAGACTGATTTTAATTAAATTCCATTCAAATCCATTTTTATTTGGGGCCCAGATGTAACAAAAAACAGAAAAGAAAAAATTGTTGCTTTAAAAGCCCGAGATATATGTTTTTTGCCTAATTATTTACCTTAATTGTTGTTTTTGGTGTATGTTCTGAAAATCTGTCACAATAAATGTTTTTCTGAAAATCTGTCACAATAAATGTTTTCTTTGTTTCTTTCTAATTTACTGGCAATTATTATTAGAAACCGTTATCAGTTTTACGATAGATAACAATAACAGTCAGGTTTCAGCCTCCGTTTCATGAAGCGAAAAAAAAGATTATGCTTTATATCGTATGCTTGCATTTGAACCAAACTTCTTTTTAACAGAAGAAAAAATACTTTCAATGACACTTTCAGACTACAAATAACGATCCAGAGTAAATAGGTTCACTTCTACAAATGTGCTACATATTTAAAGGACTAGTGGAGCTTAACATCAGGCGGTTTAAACGCAAGTACTATGTGAAAACACACCGTTATGTAACAAACAGTGTCTTAACATAAATAAATGCACCCAACTCGACTTATTGTTTAAAAATATCATGCGACCTCCTTTCTTGTTCTAAATTAAAACACCACCATTTTTCTGAAAGACTTTGTTCTTAATTAAACCTCAAACTCTTTTCTCAATCTTCATTGTTTCTGTCCGCAATCAAGGCACTGTTTACAACAGTGTGTATACATTTCACATCCGGGTATTATTCTCTTTAATCTTTACATTCCATAATACCTTGCTCTTGGAAATGTGAACTTGATCTAAAACTGATCAAATTAATGCGGTGGTGGCTGCGGTTGTATTTTTTTACATGTGATAGACTCACGCTTGGCTAAAACTCGCCTGATGTTAAGCAACTTTGTAATCTACGATCTCGCGCTTACCTAGAAGAAACCGGTTTACCCTCGACTTGAAGACCGACAAATTATAGTTCAACGGGAATAGAGAAACTATTTTATTGTTTACTTTGTATTTTGTTTATGTTTTACGTCTTTTGTGGCCATTGCTTGGCCAGCGTGGTTGAATGTCAGTATTTTACGCAGTTTTAAGGGAGCTTAAGTCATACATACATAGTCCTTAATAAATTAATTGGCCCTCAGGCGGCTTGATAAAATCTCGACACCAGAGTTGGCTACTCTCATTCGATAAGAAGAAGAAGAATGAAAAAATTAAATAAAGTTTCAAACTGTTTTAATATTTAAATTATTAAGAATACTTAAATTTCAGATACAACATCACCGCATTCGCTCGAGTCACCGCGCCAGTTCAAACCCGACTTTATTCATTTAATTTCCGCTTGATAATCCCTAGACCTTCGATTCTTTTTCACTCGATCAACTGAATCTTTTCAACTCGACATCGAATAAACAGATCGATTTGAGTTATTACATCGATTTGTTTCACATCAAGATCGAGATATCATTGGGTTGTCTGTTTTCGCAAGGTTCTATCCATTTCCGTGTTTGGATGTTATTTAAATCAGGCGTTATACAATTGAAATAAGCGTGCGTGTTTTTTATTTAAAGGTTATCACGTTGCCTGATTTTTCAAATCTCGTATATTCTTTTTTTTTTACAATTTATACTTAGGTTGGTTGTGCATATTTAAAACCTAGCATCTGCTTAAAAAAATACAGGAGAGGGGAAAAGGTGCCGTTGCTAATTGAATGTATATGTATACCCTGCAAAAGCTATCCATCGTATAAGTTTTAAGATTAATATCTTTAGATCCACCACATAATTAATTTCCTAAATCTGAAATCAGGTGCCCGTTACTGAAAAAAAACCACTACAGCCGATTAACCCAAACTATGCTATGGCAAAGCAATACAACACTATGATCTATATATGACTATAGTAAACTATGATCAAGCGTAAACCAGTTCCATTTAAAAAAAAAAACATTTTGGGCACTTTTTTTCCGTGGGTCGGATGACACGTTAAATTGTAGGTCCTGGTAGTTTGTCTAGTAAGGCAGTCGTTAAGCCATGTCAGAGGCCTTTAGAGTGGCTTGATGAACTCTCGACACCAGAGTTGGCCACTCTTATTCGATAAGAAGAAGTAAAGCGTTTAAAAACCTGTGCTGCGTTAAAAAAAACTCAAGCTAATCTCACCAGAAGCGCCCAACAAATAAATACTCTCCTCTCCAAAGCACATAACGGGTAAAATAAATAATAACAGCCAGTTTGTGTAAATATACAGACGCCAATGAATCACTCTGAACTTCGGTAAGGCAGACGGTGTGGTGCTGCAGGTAAAATTAACTGGCCTCAAGGAGAAATGAGGGGTTTACACTGTCATAGAAAACGCTGCGCTTTTATGTATTCAAATGTTTGATTGCCTTTTTGTCACTTTAATATAAAAACAATATTTAGAAAAAGCGTTTCTGATACTTGGGTAAATTGATATATCGATTAATTTTAGTCCGAAACAGGACAATACTGCAGTTTTATTTATTAATAGATATCCACTTCGAAAGTAAGGAGGTTTTTTATTTGATTGAATTGACTTTTATGTTTGTGGATTAGGTTGTTTTGATGTTACTTTAATTTTTCCACTAAATACTCTTTGAAACATTTGATTACAATCTTTTTAATTGTGTCAAAGTATAGCCAGATAATCTAGGTTTTCAAAATAGGACTAATTCTAACCTAAAAAAACCCCTTGTGTGATAAACCTAAACCAGAAGTTTTAACCATTTTATTAACCACATATAACTTGTCATAACACCGCGTTCTAAAATTTTAATGTAAAAGTGACTTTACTCTGAATTTAGATGGAAAAGATTTATGGTAAAAGTTAAATGGTGTGGGTCAGCAGTTGAATTGAAGAGTTCATGGCTTCAAATGATATTAATGTAATGATAACAGTGTGGTGGTAAGGGTGTTTGAATGATAATTGTGTTATAGAAATAGAAGAAAACACTGGCATAACCTAGTAACAGCAATCATTCTTTAGCTCCAGTTTTTACCCGACTTAAAAAAACGGAGATTTACACTGACACCAAATATTACGGATTTCAAATAGTATTATAGGATTACCTATAAGTTTCAGTAATTCGATCAATTATTCCTTAAAAAATCAAATTATTTTTAACTTTTTAGCGACAGTAAATGTTTCTGCCTATACCTGATATTATAACGTAGACTGGAAGTTGGCTTTTTTTGAAATAAATAAATGGTATGGTTCATACAGTTACAGTTAATACTATGCTGTTGCATTGCTGAGCAAAGATCTCTCCCAAATTCTTCCGCTTCTCCCTTCTCCTCCTCCTCCCCAGGCCAGCTCCTTACAGTTTGCAGTTAACCATAATCTTTACGCCGATAAATAGGTGGTCGGCCGTGACATCATTTCTTTTACATATTTTTTTTTTCTATAAGTAAAATTAATCGTTATTGCTAATCATTCCAAAACCAGATTTTACAAACAAATCCTACTATAATTTGTATAAATAATAATAATAATAATAAATATTTCAGGACATGTCACACAGCGCCATCTAGCCCCATACTAAGCTTACGCTTGTATTATGGGTACTAGATAACGGATATAATACATATACACTTTTCTTTTGTAAATATATACTTATTATACATAGAAACGACCAGACTCAACACAAGTAATTACAAATTTAAATATTCATAATTATTTGTGTCATGCGGGAATCGAACCCGCACCCCTAGATTAGAAGGCAGAGCCACTACCAACTAAGCATGTACCTACATACGTACTATGTATGAATGATGTATGTACGTGATGTGTATAATACTTTATACTCATCGTGTTGTATTCCACATAGCGACAGAAATATAAAAGCAAAGTGAATTCCCATGACCATGCAGACTGAAACTGATACTCCTCTAAAACTAGCCAACATTGGAAATGGTTCAAATTTTCCAAACCTTGCTACTAATGTACCGACACTTCGAATTATAAATTAGATATTGACAGAAGGAAAAGTTCCGGTTGTAAGTTTTTTTTTGGTTCACAGAAGGCGATAAAAAGTCATGGTAATAAATTGACCTGAATTAGTAAGATTTCAACTTCATTAAACTCATACCGTCTTTATACAAAACGACTTCAAATTGGAACTTTGATTTAACATTGGTACATTTTGACAGTTTGATAATTATGACACTAGACAGACAATTTTCGAACAACTGAAACTGACTTGGTCTAGACTAATATTTTAACCACGTTTTGTAATAAGGCCCATAATGATATATTAACGTGCTTGTTTAATATAACTAAGAAAAGCTATTTACATATGTGTGGATTTTCATCCGCTTACCAGCAAAGGAAAACATCGTAGAAAACCAACGTACTGATATGAAGTCAAACATAATCTTTGGAAACGTGTCATCCGTGGAAGGATCTGAGGATCAACCACAATGTACATAATATAATATGCATAAAATCAGATAGCAAGCCGAAGACAATCGCCAAACTTACCAAGGTAAGCACCAGCTCTCGGATCGTTAGTTCTGTCCACCAGCCGCTTGGACAGATCTTTAAATAAACACAAGTTCTACATCTGTTTCCAGCTCCTCTGCATCTAATATCCCGTCACCCGAACTCTGTCACGTTTGGCCGCTCCGAAGCTCTTTGAAACGCTACTCTTTCCGCTGGCATCGACGAAACATCTCCTTCGAAAGAAACCAGTATAACATGTACGTACATGTTTAAATGTTATTGTATGTTTATTTGTTTGTAAACTGATTTTGGAAGTAAGGTGCAAGTTATGTCTTACAAGGAAGTTAAAGAGAAGACTAAATACATATACTTAACACATTATTATTTATTTATTTATTTTATTTACATATTGTAACAAATATGTAATTATTATGTAGTTCTGTTTGTGTATATCTTGTTATGTATGGTTTATTTCTCAATTTTTTTTCTTTCTTTATTATAAATTGAAGATGATATTTAGAAGTGGTTATGTATGTGAGCTTTTTAAAGTCCTCTTCGATATTTAAGAATAAACAAAACCACACAAATATTTTAATTATTTTTCCTTTCGAATGAGCCTATGGCTCGCGCTGTTAAAAAGTTTTTAGATCTCACGAAGAACCATGGTTCTAACTTTTTTTACGTGAGATAGGTGGACGTTTGACAACAGCCTGCTTGGAGTTAAGCATTGCTGCAGCCTAGGGAGTAATTTCTAACTATACAAGCTAACCTTTATATAGTTAGTCGCGGCTTATACGTTTTATTCCTGTCGCTCGATACATCAATTTAACATAATATTTGACAGATTTTTGCTAAATAAATACTAATACAAACGAAGTCACTGCCGCGAGCTAGTTATAACTTTCGCCTTCGATTTGGTGTCGGGTCTTCGAGTGGAGTGAGATGACATTGAAATAAGGTGGCTCCAAATTACATTTTGGGAAACTGTCTTAGCTAACTTCGATATATCTATCTAAATATATAAAACTCAAATGTGACTGACTGACTGATTGACTGACTGACTGATATAGTGATCTATCAACGCACAGCCTGAACCACTGGATGAATCGGGCTGAAATTTGGCATGCAGGTAGATGTTATGACGTAGGCATCCGCTAAGAAAGGATTTTTGGAAATGTCACTCTTAAAGGGGTGAAATAGGGGATGCAAGTTTTACTTCTTAATGCAAGCGAAGCCGCGAGCACCCACTAGTTGAATATAAGATCCATGTAAGTTATATCAAATGTCCTGACTGACACTTTTGATTACATTGTGAGATTCTGCTTTAGGTACTTCGATGTATAAATTAAATAAATAAATATTTCGATGTAGCAGGTGAAATAATAAAATTGATTCGCTTGTGTTTTTTAGGATACTAAGTTAACGACAGAATCGTCAAGAAAAGTTTAAATGATCTGAACAAATTCTATCAAGTATTGCTTTGTTAAGTTAAATTTACTTCAGCTATTTAAAAAAATAAACGCAATATATTATTTTCAAGTTACTTAGTGGATTGCCATGTAGGTACACTAACCCTCTTATTTTCAAAACATGCGGAACTTAGGTTACCTAGCCGGTTCTAAGTCGTGACAGAATTGTACGACTGGATCTAAATCTAGGCATTATAAAATAGAATCTACTATTACACAATCAATTGTTTTGCAGTTGGTACCTAGCTAGGCAACCTAGGTTCTTAGTTCCCGTTCTGGACCTAGTTTGTTTCATAAGTACTAGATTGATACATTAACAAACATAATAATAGGGTTAATAGTTACCTACTAATAGTTAACTTATAAAAGCATTTACGGTTAGTCAGGAAAGAACGAAAAGTGAATAAAGTGAGTAACAAGTGGCGCCCCCAATACTTTCACTAATTTCTGGTCCACATATTACTAAAACGTACTAAATAAGAATCATAGCACACGTCAGATTTTTATTTGTTTATCTTTGCCATCGTATCTGTAAGAGTTGATTTAACTTGAGCTTTTAAGAAAATTTGGATATACTTACGTGAAATCAATCTGCTTTACGTGATAGTTAGACAAAGAAAACCAAAAAAAGGCAAACTAAAAATTTGAAAACATTCAACGACTTTTTTTAATGCTCATCAAGAATTAGTTAGCCAATATGAAACTAGATGGCGCTGTAACTGCTTAAAAGGCGCTAACGCTTCTCTGCTTTCTGATATTACAGGAGTACGTAAATTCATTGATCACTTTGTGGTTATAATATCATGTCCTCCCTCATAAAGTTTTGGATATTACTCTCCCATTTCAGAAGATGGGGGAGATATAATATAATGGATATACTTAATGCAAATTACAAATTGGCCAATTTCTTATGACATAACATGTACATTAAGTTATATGTATTTTCATATAGTACGGCAATTTAACCGCTTTGACCTAATGTATTAAATATATTTTGAAACGCTTTTATATGTAATACCCACTATAATCATTTATTAATCGTATACTCGTATCGTATAAGTTTTTAAATCTCACGAAGAACCAAGGTTCTAACTGTACAAGCCCTAAAACCTAAACTATACTTAGGCAAGACAAGGCTTCAAAATACAAAATCATTTATTTGCCAAAGAAATTTTGTCACAAAATGTTTCGAATCCTCTGACCTCGTGGTAGCCGTTAGGCTGTGTTACGAGGCCAGAGTCATCTCCCAGTATGTTTCTAATTTAATTATAATTACGTCCTAGGAGCTAGGTTACATAAACAATGTTTTTATTTAGATAGATAGATTTTAGATATTTAGATATTATTATTTATTTATTTAGATATTTTTTTCATAGATTTTTTGGTCTCATAGATTTTCCATGTAAATTCGTCATAAATTTATCACGAAATCGGTACTTTGAGTCACTACGTCTGAAACATTATCTCTATAGGTACATACATATATCTATAGCTTTGAGTTCAAATAAATAATGGAGCAACGAAAAGAACCCTTTTCAAATCTCGTGCCAAACAGCAATGCGAAACAGCGTAGATCTCTAGAAATAACTTGGTCTACACCGGAAATTACTACAAACGCTGTATTTTTCTCTAGTCTGTATTTTGGCAGTATCTGTGTGTATAAATAGATGTACTTATCTAGGTGTAAATAAATACATACATACATAGATATGAAGCTGATTCGTGAAATAGTACGATATCTAAGGCAAGATATTAATGAAAGAAGGTTTAAAATATACACCTAGAGGTTTTGTTGCATTCATTTAAATAATTTATGTATGCGTACTTATATTATATTTAAGGGGTAGATGCGTCTTTGTACGCTTCGTCTTCGAATAAAAAGTAGCCTTAAGGGCCTTTAATATAGCTTCACTACTGCCTTACCCTTATTCGACCCAGGGAAGTTGCTATGGAATTATAAAAAAATAACAAAGCACATTAAAAAAATCATAGTACCTATTCTGAAAAAAATTCACAAGCGAAATCATAGTTTTATTTAAACAAATTTACCATTGGTGGGTGTATGTTTTTGTTTGTTCCTAATTATGATTTCGCGATATGAGTTCAAAGAATAGTGTTGCTGTCCGGTAACTTGAACCACAGACGCCCCTTTTTGACGCCCTGTCGGATAAGATTCTGCGTCGAATTTTATTATTCTAGTTAGTAACCTACGCAGTTCCATATTTAAAAATAACTTAGACAAATAACGATAACGAGAAAACTGAATTATCTCCGTAACAATAAATCAGTTAATCTATGTTCCAGGTATAAATTAATTACTTTACTCATACATAAAGCCGAGTTAAAAAAGGTCAATTTCAGGTTTTTACATTTACGTCGCTTATAAAATTGATAAAAAATAATAAAAGCAACAGTGATTTCGTTTGTTTATTTAGTTAGGTACTAAGTTTTTCTCAAATCTGTTGGCAAATACCTACATTTTCGTTCGTAATTTTTTCAGGTAAAGCATGATGCTCTTTAGACCACAATGTCACTTTTGCATGTGTCACTTCGGACGGTGAAAAACTTGTTTGTCATGTTATAACACTTAAAATTTGCCTGAGGATGTATTTCCGCCATATGGCAGAGTTTTCCTAAGGGCCCATAGTTGTTACAAACAAAACAATTGTGTCGTTTTCCTTATTGTCTCGTAGGTCTATTGTTTTACGAAGTTTTCCAGTGACCAGCTCGTTGTGTACGAAACCTCTTAAAATACGTGTTTCCGGATTCAAAGTTGATCCTCTTTGGGTGATTTGAAGGTGAAAGATCATAAAAATGTATTCTTTAAAGTTAGGGAAATCTAACCACGTTCATGGTGTTTATCAAAATTTGTATAACCTCTAATTCGTGAGTTACTAATATACATTTCGCTTCTCCATATATACCATACATATATAGGTATGTTATGTACTCGTATGTATATCGTCATAGGTCGGCAAACTTATCGTTTAACTTTTTTTTGCAAAATTGTAAAAGTCGTAGTAGAGATTACTTACTTACTTACTCCGCTGGCGCAGCGACCCAAAGTGAGTCTTGGCCTCCGATACAAGAGATCGCCGCCGGTCCCGGTCTTGAGCCGCTTCCCGCCAGTCAGCTACTTGAAGCACGCGTAGATCTGACTCCACAACGTCCTTCCAGCGGTACCTCGGCCGACCAACGGGACGACGGCCACTCGGGACACCGAGAAAGGCTCTCTTGACACTACGATCGTCTCCCATTCTCACCAAGTGACCCAGACAGCGAAGTCTATAAGATTAGTAGAGATTAGAAGTGGGTATTAATGGTTGGTACGTATATTATATTACTCTATGGTTGGTACAATAGATAACAAGTTTGCTAATAATCACAAAACCACATACAGCACATAATATTCATAACAATTATATACAAATTGTCATCGAACTGGGCAATTTAAAAAAAGTTATGAATAGGTACAGATATCATTTTCTTAATCTCTTAGCTACTCTTGAAAAATAAACGAAACGAAAGATACTTACTAACTAGCATACATATGACTTAATTTAAATCTCATATTATATTTTGCATATTAAAGTATCCTTATATATTGCTAAGTGATTATACTAGAAATTACCTGTGACAAGAATTAGATAATTAGATTTTATCTCCCCAGTAATTGCATTATCATCAGTTTTATGTCTGTATTTACATCATTTCCACACGTAAACAAGCCTATTATAGTCTATGTGGAAAACGGAAGAAACGCTTTTCCGGGAATATTATCCTGTGTCGTGTAAAAATAGTTTTTCCTGTTGAATACATTAAAAATGTGAGTTTAATTGTTAAGATAATTGAAAAAGTTTTTGTGCTACATTTCCATGCTCTAATGACTAATCTGAATTAAATTTACTTTTGAACAAACATCACTTTAAAAAAGACGCTCTTTGTAACATTACCAATTTATTATGTGGTTTTTTTATTCGTAAAAAGCTGGATCCATTTGTATAAAATTTGATAAACCTAGAGTTTGATAAGACTTTTGACTGTTATTATTAGTTTATTTATTAAAAACAATTTTAAAACCAACATATTTAATCTTACAGCAACCAAGTTTGATTAACAATATTTTCAAGAAAAAATTGAAGAAAGTAAAATTAATATGAAAGATCTCTTTCATCATTAAACATCTTCTTTGCATATCATATACAAAACGCAAAAGTTAATTATCTATTCATTCATTTCTTAGCGTTCTTGTAGTTACGAATTTTGCGTTATTGATTGTATTTTAATGTAGATCAATGACCGTACATGTACTTTATTATTTAGATCTAGAAACTAGTCACGTGCATTCTAACGTGGTCGTAACCATGCGTTGCGACACTTTTTTTTTTTCAAATACAAAATCATTTATTTGCCAAATAAATTGTCACAATATGTTTGGAATCCTCTGACCTCGTGGTAGCCGTTAGGCTGTGTTACGAGGCCAGAGTCATCTCCCAGTATATATCTTAATTATAGTTACGTCTTAGCTAGGTTACACAAACAATGCTTTTATTTTATTTTAATTATCTAAGTAGGTACACTAGGTAGGTATATTACATTGCAGAAAAAATATAGTTAGGAATTATCTCATATACCTTAACTTTTTAGATTGTTCAATGCATAACAGTAAATAAAAGTAGACTAAAGTAATCTGAATGTAATGTCGTAATGCAAATTTAAATACCTAAGTTATAGTTTGGTTATACAGCCACGCAAAAAAATGAGTTAAGTAATTTGAGTACCTACTTAGTTACTAAAATAAAAAAGAAACAGTTAAAATGTTTTACAGTGTAAATAAACACTGAAATTTGATTTTCAATTAAATTTCAAATAAAATATTAATATTTATTTATTACTTTAGCATTAAGTTTCTTGTCCGTAACAAAGTGTATGTCCACTAGTTAGTACGAGTACTTACTAAGGTTTATGTTATTTGGACGTAAAATACATAATGCCATTTTGATTGTATTTACTTATCATAATATATAGGCTAAATCCCTAACAAAAAAATCAAACTTTGCATGCAATAGCATTCTGATGTTATAAGCACCATACAATTAATGTATTAGGATAAAATTTGAAACAGAGATGAATATCAAAAAACATTGTACTTTTAATTCCGGCTTATTAACGCTTATAAAACTGCAAGGCGCCGCTATTTCATAATAAATATTTAAAGTCACCTCTATTAAACCTGGCGCCGGTTTCGACATGCCTTATTATGAACATATTTTCACAACAATTCAAAGCATTTGACATATTTGTAACGTCTCTTCCGCGAATGTCTCGTTAGAGTAGGTATGCATGTTGATGTTACGAGCAGTTGTTGATTAACCTTCCTATACTCGCGCCAATTTTTGTAACACCTATACTCGCGCACGGTGTCACAGACCGATAGTTTGTACCCCTACAACATATTTTTTTTAACAAGAAACACATAAAGTATTACTATTATTTTAAAGTTTAGGATGTAATGAAACAAAACAGTATAACTAAAAGTTATTTTATTAATTATTTTACCAACTTATAGTTTTATCACAAATCAGTCTTAAAATTTGAGATTATTTTCTTAAGTACTAAAAAATTAAAATAAAATCTGAACTTCTTTTTAAAAACAAATTAAACTTCTTATTAATAACAACAAACATATCAATAAACATATTTATCTATGTTTGACTTAATTTTGAGCCTCGCCATAGCAATCAGGGCATACGGTTACAGCATGCTCCAAACAAAAGTATTTTTTGCAGGTGGCACAGTTGTAACGTGTCTTGCGGTTTTTTTTCGAAGAGCAGTATCCACAACGACCTACTTTATTATTGTAAGATGTTGCTGCAGACTCGGGTCCATCTAATTTGCATATTTCGGTGAGCCTGAGTCTTATGCTTCTCGGCAAGGATGAAATGAGAGCCCGTCGTCTAAGTTGCGGATTGATCAAATCGTATGCTAAGGCTTCAAGGAAGACTCGACGGCTAATTTTCTTGTTAGGGTTATTCTGCAGGTATATTATAAACGTATTTATACCCGCTACATTCATTAGGCTATAAAATATCACCATTGGCCATCTATTTGTCCCACGTGCGACGTTGTAAGTCTCACACATTTTGTCTACGGTATCTACTCCACCTTTGGTTCTATTGTAGTCCATTATAATTTCCGGTTTACCTGTATCTTCATTGATCTGGGCATCATCGTGCATGCTGGATACGAGAAGGACATTTTTGCCTTTTTTTGGTACATAGGATACAAGACTGCAATTGCCACGGTGCCCGAATAAACTAGATTTTTCGGCTCTTCCTCGTATTTCCGTGAAATTTTTAGGCAATTCTCGTTTGTTTTTACGAATTGTCCCAATAACTGTCAATTTGTGTTGAGACTCAAGCTTATCTATCAATGGAATACTAGTGAAGAAGTTATCACATGTGATATTACGCCCAGTATTGTGAATATTTTCACTCAATCGCAAAACCAAAGCCAAAGCGGAGTTATCAACTTGGTATGGACCGTCTGGTTGCTTCCCAACATAAACTTCCATGGTATGGGTATAAAACATTTTGGCATCTGTCAACGCATAAATTTTGATTCCGTATTTGTTGGGTTTTGATGGAATGTACTGGCGAAAGTTACAACGTCCTCTAAAAGCCTCTAACTTCTCGTCAATTGTAACATACTGAGACACGCTGTAATATTTTTTGAACGTTCCCACAACTATATCAAACAACTCTCTAATAGGTGCCAGTTTATCCAGTTGTATTCTCTCTTCTCGTGTATCTTTACTGTCAAATCTGAGACAACGCATCAATAGAAAGAACCTGGATAATCCCATAGTCAAACGAAATATCTCCGGGGATGACCCGTCAGTTCTGAAAAAATCTTTGGCATTTAGACGAGCGTTCCTTCTGACTCCAGCAAATAGTAAAAGGCCTAAAAAAGCTTCAATTTCAATATTGTCTGTATCGGCGCAGTCTCTCTCTCTTGTGAAATTATGCTTCATGCGATTAATTTGTTCATTAGTGTACTTTACTATCAGGCTGATAGTGCCCTCCGAAAAAAAAAGCCGCCACAGCTCACCTGGTTCCTTCAAATTTCTAGCTTCTCCTCTAGCGCCTGGAAGTTGAGTAACTATATTTCTAGCACGTCGCCTAGTTGGGTTTGAGGCAGGAGATTTATTCCACCTTGTCTGTCCATCTTTTCCTAAGTAAAAATCATGGGATCGTTCATTATGTTCTTCCTCAGATATCTCGTCATTGTCATCGTCTTGCTCGGTATCATATGTCTCTTCTTGTACCTCCACGTTATCTTCCACCTCACTGTCATTTTCGTCTTCATAGCTTGAGCTAGAACTTAATTCTTCCAGCAACAATCTGATGTGATCATCGTCCATTTTGATATGGATTAAAACCTAAAAAAGAATGATAAAATTGGTCAAAATATAATATAGAGCAACATACATACATATATTTTACTATATATACTTTATAAAGTAATCAAAGTCCGCAAAAAATATACAAATGCACGAAATAAATTATATTAATACTTACACAAAAAGTTACACCTATACTCGCGTCGGTCTCGTGGACCGATTGGTGACGAGTGCTACAACACGTGTGTTTCGCCCGAACGCGCGGCGTGCACTAAAACGAAGTTAGCCACAAATCCGGCAGCTAGCAAGGAACTCAACTTCTTAGGATTTACCTGCATAAAAATAATTACGAAAATGTGTTTCGTCGGTCTCACAGACCAACGCGCGAGTATAGGAAGGTTAAGCGAGCGAAGAGAGGGAATCGCGTTTACAAACAAACTAGAAAGTACTTAAAAATTGTTATCTTTAATTGTCTTTAGGTATCTTATATAGTTATATTTATATACTTAACTTTTATTGTGGGTTGTAGATTTTCTTATTTTGTTGGTACTCAAAAACAGGCTGCTATTTTGTAATATTAAGACGTAGATTTAAACTGTAGGCTCATAGAAATAACTCTGTAAGGTAACTAATCAATTGTACACGTTAATTATAAAACATAAGTAGGTATCACTGTATTATAGTTCCCGTAAGGCATGATTTAATTAAATCGACACCGAGGATGGACATTGGCACCTGCGTGGAGACCTGTTTTAAACTCTGGCCGGGAGGACGTTGTAGCTGAACATCTGCCACTAGACACGGTCAGCATAGTGTGCGCGGTCCCCAATATCTTGGTGCAACGGGTCTCAAGCGATGAGGAAGAAATACACGATCCTCCGGTGGCGCCTCGATCGCCTATCCTCGCCCCACAGAGTACTTTTTATATACGGAAACCTCACCCGTCGCGGTGCGCGAGCGGCTGCGAGAGCGGAGCGGGCGCAGAGGCGCGGGGGTGCGGCAGCGGGTCGGCGAACCAGTCTGGACGAGGCGGCCAACTGGGACGCGCGTGCTGACTCGTCCTCCAGATGATGGAAACCTCAGATTTCCAAAACTTGTCGAGCTTATTTTTCGACGTAATTTTTGACGTAAGTGCTAGCCGGTTAATACAACTAAATCATAAGTAGGTACTTATCCAAGTATTTCGATTTGATTTATATGACTCAAGTCTGGTGTAAATTGGGTGTAATATTAAAACAATATTTCTGTACTGAAATGTTTATTTGTTTCGAATGTCCTGAGTTAGTTTTAAGCACAAAAAGAATGTTTATTAAGATAAAAATAGCTTTGTGGAGGTGATTCACTTGGTAGAAATTCCTCTATATCTAAAACTACAAACTAAGTATACATGGTTCGTTTACTACTGCAAGTTACTATTGTATTGCAAACACCTAGTGAGGTAACAAAGCAGGGTCTCAAGTTATGTCCTAATCGTTCTACTCATAGTTCACGTTAATGTTCATACTTATGTATAACTAGCTGTGCCTGCGACTTTGTCCGCGTGGAATAGTTATTTTGGGCACCATATTTTTTTACAAACAACCTCTTCAGCTTTATAAATTATAGCTGTTACCCACGACTTGAACCGTTTTTGCAGCGCACGCAACGGAATCCCTGAAAAATGATCATTTTTCCCCGTTTTTTCCAGATTTTCCATTGTTTCTTAGCTCCTATTAGTTGCAGCGTGATGTTATATATAGCCTAAAGCCTTCCTCGATAAATGGTCTATTTAACACAAAAATATTTTTTCAATTCGCACCAGTAGTTCCTGAGATTAGCGCGTTCAAACAAACAAACAAACAAACTCTTTAGCTTTATAATATTAGTATAGAAAATAGTATAGATAGATAGAACATAGAACTAAACATGGCTAAAATTGCAAAGTTATGTGTAACTGAAAGGTTGATGTGGGTTAGATATTTGTCTTTTAGGATTAGACCTGAAATACCGAACATACAAAATTGAAGCTGGTAAGAAAAAAATGTTAAGTAGTTAGTAAGAAAGCGTAGATTAAGTTCCCCCATAAACCACCTGGGGAGTTAGTAATAGTCACACAATAAAAAAAACACATACAAAATTACTACGCGTGAAGTGCAGGAAACTTTAGTAAATTACATAAGAACTAACTTACTCCTTGCCGGATTTGTAATTAGTCTTGAACTACTAATATTTTGTAAAATTTGTTGTACTATACTTTGATGGTAAGCGGTGTTTTAGTTACCAATTAATGACAAACAAGTTTTTTTTAATATTTAGTAAACAGCATTTTCAAATTTCTATCGACTACAGCAAAAAAATTTCGTTACTGTCAAACCTCTCATCAAGCAAAACAACAATTTTATTTATATACGGATGTTTTTGCATGAGGCCTTGGAATTTTCGTGAAGACTCCTCAAGGTCGTTAACCTTGGAATGGGATTGCCTCAACAAAATTCTATGGTGTCTTAATGTGCCCATTATCACGGCAAAATCACCCTTATAGCCATACCAGAGACACCATTTCCGTGACATTTTCATTTGCATTTGATGTCATCTTGAATCTACGCGTAAATAGCTATTATTAATACAAGGCATTTAATTTACAGGACAAATTACAAGTTCAAATTAATACTGAAGCATCAACGTTGCCCAGCAAATGTAAGCAATTGGAACATGGAACAGAATCATTCTGGAGTTTGAAATCAAAAACTCGGTATATTATATGTAGTATAAATATCCTAATCCTGTTATTATCTTAAAAATGTGATGCCTAGGTATTTTATATTTTAATAATGTAACGATTGTCTCCTGTGCTATTACAGTTAGTACATTCTGTTTTTATACTATTCTGTGTATAGGTACTTTTGCCAGTGTTTGCGAGACATTTCACACAGCGCCATCTAACCTCACACTGAGCAAACGCTTGTGTCATGGCTAAAAAGGGCATAGAAGAAAATCAATTACCAACCAACGTGACAACGTTCAGTCTTAACAAGGTGCAATTTATGTAGATGACATCAGCATTTTTTAAGAGAACCTTAACAATTTGGGTCACAAGAAAAATAGGCCAAAAGCGCGCGTTTCCAAAATATGCTTATATAATAAATTCTCATAGTGTGTAAGCTGATCTCATGATCATCCACATGATTATACTTACATGGTTCCTTAAAGTAAAACCATGTCTGATGTAATACAAAGGAATCATAACAATAACAGTTCTTGAGAAATCCGCCAACAAACCATATGCACTTAACATACATATGAAATTAGGCCATAGCTTTTGCTTACCATCAGGCTATCTATGGCCAAGAGCACACCCGTTTGAGTTAAAAAAAAAATGCACACGCGTTTGAATGCCTGAATAGACCAACATTTGTACTCAAATTTTATCCAATTCTGACAATATCACATAGGTACAT
The DNA here is from genome assembly GCA_964023185.1 of Macaria liturata. NCBI lineage: Eukaryota > Metazoa > Arthropoda > Insecta > Lepidoptera > Geometridae > Macaria > Macaria liturata. Next base: position 2,499,927 of record OZ026830.1, read on the forward strand.
GATGTACATTAGTATCACAAATCAAAATGATAACTTCCTTTTATGAAAAAGTCAAAGGATAGCAAGAAAAAATAATTAAATATGCTACTTCTAATACAATATAAACTAAACACTTAGAAAAGCCTAAAGATAGTCTAAGAGCTCCCACCCACTGCCAGAGGTCAGCGCGCCCAGCACACTGGCCGCATTACCACGCTGAATGGCAATTGTAGTGAACTTTATGAAGTTCTAAATAGTATTGTTGTGTAACTACTCCAGTCTTGCACAACCCAAGACATGTGAGTGACCACGTGTAGTGGTTTATGTAGATTTGTGGATAGATGGCATTAAACGAGATTATCGCATAACTTATCTGTTATGTGGGCCGCTGTGTAATTAAGGTAGTGCTGGTGTAAGTCGGTTTATAGGATTTATTTAACCACTTTATCAGTGCACAATGTTTCAAAAATTCGGAAAGTAAAATTATATTCTAAGCTAGTGGACGCCCGCGGCTTCGCTCGCATTATTTTTAGATAAAAAGGTTTAAAATTAACATAACTTTTTTATTTACGAACCGATTGAAATGAAGCAAACACTAAATGTTCAGTTGAAAATGAACCAACATGTTAGTGAACTGTAGACAAATCGGTTCAGCCGTTTTCGAGTCTATAACGAACAAACATACCGACAGACAAACAAAAATTTATTTTTGAAACATGATTTTTGTGTTCTATTGCATCAATAAAGACCCCTTAACTATTTTTTTCCATTATCTTCAATGTACAGACACCGACCGGTTACAGTTTTATTATATGTATAGATTGCGAGCTCTTAAAAACTCCTATGATTGGTGTCGTTTGTGTGTGTCAAATTAAATGTTTTTTTATAACAGTTTCGTTTCGAGTGAAATCATTTTGAATTTGTGAAACGTTAAATTAACATTAAGCCATTTAAACAGCTATTTAAAAAAATACTTTTGAATCCTTCTTTTAGCTAGTTCTTTTAACTCTGCTGTGATTTATTTCTCTTTCTTTCAGGCAGCCCTTTTTACCTTCGTACCTACGACTTATTTATCTTTTTTTCAGCCAGTCCTTAATTCAGTTTCCAGTTCTCAGTCTCTTGACACCAGAGTTGGCCACTCTCATTCGATAAGAAGAAGAAGCCAGTCCTTTTTACATTGATAATTGTGATATATTTATTTCTTTTCAGTCAGTCCCATTGAGTAGCTGCGCCGGCGCCGGTTTCACAACCACAATCATGTGCAGATACACGCGGACAATTGGCGATTCATAATAATTTACCTTGAAACTGTTTTATTATTTATCGATGACTGACTTAATAGATAATAGTAATAGTCTTGCTTGATAGAATGAATTGTGAACCATAATAGGTATCTGATCTAAGCGAGTGTGGCTCAGCGGTTCCAGTGTCTGCCTTTCATTCAGACGCAACCTGGTTCGAATCCGGCCATACCTCAATGACTTGTATATTCAAAGTGTGGATTTACACTCGCTTAGCGGTGAAGGAAAATATCACGAGGAAACCGACAATTATAAATATATAATACTAGCTGGTGCGCGCGACTTCGTCCGCGTGGAGCAGTTATTACCATAAAACGGTTCTAGTGAGTTAACCTTAAAAGATAGACATATACTGTTGCAGACATTTTGTTAGATCATTTTAAAAGGGATAATTCTTTGTACATATTTTTTTGATATCTTGAACCGTTTTCGCAGCACACGCAACGGAAGCCCTTAAAGATGAATAATTTTCCCCGTTTTTTTCACATTTTCCATTGTTTCTTTGCTCATATTAGTTGCAGCGTGATGTTATATAGCCTAAAGCCTTTCTCGATAAATGGTCTATCCAACACACAAAGAATTTTTCAATTCGCACTAGTAGTTCCTGAGATTAGCGCGTTCAAACAAACAAACTCTTCAGCTTTATAATATTAGTATAGAATTCAACTAGATGCTGTCAGAATGTTTTAATATGTTTATATAAACAATAAGAATAAATTTTCCTATAATAAGAATAAACTTGAACACCGATAATTTGTAGTAAGTTGGTTGTTTTTTTGACACTTTTTCAATAAAGATACTCTAATATAGAAATAATAGCACACGTCTTTTTATCATTATTAATGTCTTAATTTTAATGTCCGCTCTTTTAACAAATCATTGAGAAAATGATCCAGAAAACAATAAAATTTTCTCGTAAGTCTTTCCTTATTAATTTTCTTGTCACGTCAAATCATTCTGAAACTATCTAGTTACAGTATTATGTACATACCTATATATCTTCACTTTATTTACTTTGTAGGTACTTTTACAGGACACAAGTCATAACATACTTCATACTATTACATACATATAAATACATAAATGTGAAAGTTTAGTTTTTAGATTTTTTTGTATTTTTTTAAACTAAATAATATTCTTTATTTACAATAATAAAATATAAAAACAAGGAAAGAAAAAAATAATAACAAGAGACGCAAATATGCTAACCTTGGCCGAGGTTACATATTTGAGCCTTTTGGAGTCGAGACTTTGGGGCCGTGGGGTCCGGGAGCCCATATACTATTTTCCAAAACCACTCGGAGCGCTTGGTTGACACGACGCATGACCAAAATGCTGGCCTTTTTCTGGCTCAACGTATCAGCATTGCTATACAGGGTGGTAATGCGGCCAGTATGCTGGACACACTGCCCTCTGGTAGTGGGCTGGAGCACTTAAATTATCTTTAGGCTTTTCTAAAGATTTTCTAAGTGCCCCTTTTTTGTAGTAGTTAGAAGTAGTATGTTTAGTTTTTCTTCCCTTGTTTTTATATTTTATTATTGTAAAGTGTAGTTGTAATTCTATTTGTTCCACTTTCACGCCGTAACGGAGCAACGATCATATCAATTTTTAATAGAGACATAGTACCTATACAGTCCAAGACGTAATAAAGGCTACCTTTTGTCCCGTAAAAACGAGAGCTACATGAAATACATTTGTTTCCACGAATATTAGTATATATACATACATACTTAGTAGGTGTTGTGTTATATAGAATTGTCGAATCAAATATTCTGTCGATAGGCGTACAAATATTAATATTATATTAAGCGAGGCTGCGAGCATCCACTAGTAAAATATAAATAAGACATACACAATCACTCACGTGCGTGGTTCTCTCACGGACAAGTCATGCGCGCGAGCACGGGCCGGCAGATCTGAACAATTACCTTAGTTTGTAGTAATTAGAAGAAATTAGTTGTTCTGCGAATGGAAGACATTGTAGGCGCTTTTTTGTTTTCATCGTGAGAAGTTAGCTACAATCTAGAGTTCTTCAAATCTAGAGCTAGTAGGTATCTTCTAGGTAAGCGTGTTACATCCTAGGCTGCAGCAATGCTTAGGCTTGCTTATCATCAGGCAGGCTGTAGTCAAACGTAAGCTATCCCACGTAAAAAAAAAGGTTTGTGATTCAAATTCTGTTATTAACTAAGTTTGTAGAAAATCGCGACTTAATGCTTCAGTTTCTAATCAGCTATAGTTTGCAACCACAAAAAGATTTACTATAACAAGCTGAGTATAACAAATCAATTTTTGTTAGTGATTTGAGTGATTACAGGAATACGTCTTAACGTATTCCTAATCACTGAGAGTCGTGACTCCTCCGCAGAAATTAATCCATTGTAAGAATTTGCTTGAACAATAGACTGTTTGGTAAGTACCTACATATAAGTACCTTTAACTTTAACACTCATTTTAATATTAAAACTTTCGTGAGGCATTTTATCAATATGTTAACTAAACGGTTTTCACTCACGTGTAAAACGCGAATTACACGTGAATGAAAACCGTTTAGTTAACATATTTAACACTCAATTGTTGCAAAGACGCATTCTCGATTGCACAAATTAATGGCAACTGTATCCAATTGGCCAAAAGGCAAAGTAATTGGTGCATTTTTTGGTAATTCCGACTACTTCTGAGCAAGTGGCCGCGTGGGATTGGGTATCTGATATCGGAGACGAGTCTCGGGATAAAAGTCACGTTTTATTGGTGGACGTGTGAATATTATAGGGACGAAAGCGTGACCTATTGGTAGAAAACTCACGTGGCTTTCCTAATTAGAGCACCCCAGTGTAGACTGTAAGTAGTTCCATAATAAAGTAGTTTCATATGGGCCAATATATAGTAGCCAAATATTATCGAGTCGAGAGTTTTGAAATGAAAATGGCGTTTATGGCTTAAGGACTATTTAGCTATTTATTTGGACTACCTATTTCGCGTGTTATCTGACCCACATAAGTACTAGCATGTAAACGTCACTTAGTTTTTTGCGTTGACAACTAGGTAGGTATTCAAGGACTGACCGAAGAGACAGCGAGTCTTCACGCGAAAACGAAACCGATCATAGAAGCTATTGGGACTTATGATTGGTGGATTACACCTTGGTAATAATTACCTTGGTTAAAATAAGTAAATTTATACTCTGTGATTAGTAGGTATTTGTTTTTCGAGTGAAATTATCCGAATATGTTGTGAAACCCTGCCGCAAACCAGTACTAAATGTAATAAAAAACGTTCAATTTATTGAGAGGAGCAATTATTATTGATAACACGTTTTTGACATTATACGAGTATTCATGATAAAAAGGTCACGTGATCTTTTATAAGGGGTTTTTTCATGGGGAATTTCTTTGTGAAGGGTTCGGGTTCCTCTATAGATGCAAGTAGCATCAACAATAACACGATTGGGCAATTTTATAGGTTAAAATAAGTGGAATGGACGTACATTTACAAATAATAATAAAGGGTAAAAGGATAACTAACGCATGGCTTTTTAACGGAAACTTTGTTACGTCTGAACTAAAAACTTTTATGTATTACGAGTATTCCTACAATTTGAGGGAAATTGTTTCTAGCAAGGTTTATACAACTGTGGTTATAGCTGTAAAAAGTATCCGACATTGGTCCGAGGGTTACCAGCAGAGCATACAAAAAAAAACACGTATCTTATGTATATGTATGTAGGTATATGTAGTATTACGTACGTATTTAATGAAAAAACAATTTTATATACGTAACATACATAGGTATTTTATCAAACATTATGTGTCGATGTTTGAGGACAATTCCGATTAATATAAGTAGTGTTTCATAAATTTAGTTGTAATAACCGGCTAGCACTTACGTCAATAATTATGTCGAAAGTTAGTTCGACAAGTTTCGGAAAACTGAGGTTTCCATCATCAGGAGAACGAGTCAGCTCGCGCGTCCCGGTTGGCCGCCTCGTCCAGACTACTCTAGTAGTACTAGGTAGACTAGTATTTTATATTATTATAATATGTAGTATTTCATAAATTAATAAACAACCTCAAATTAGTAAATATATATGTAATTATGTAACTAACGGACAAACTAAAATCTACTTGCATAAAGGTTCTTAAACTAAATTACTTAGAGGAAAAAATACCCATCAATAAAGGTATTGTTTTATCGATAATTAAAGAATTATAAATCTACTTATAAGGATGGCCTCTTTTAGAGTAGGTTTAACATCTTCAACAAAATGCGTATATTATAGCCTTCCTTTATTGACTGATAATCCCTACAAATAACACTTGATCCATTAATAAGTGTTTGATTTATAATGTATTAAGAATTTCAATTGAATGAAACGACTACTTGCAAATGATAAGCGACGAAGAATGTCTAGAATAAATATTTGTTTTTTTACACTTGATAAGCTCACGCTTAAGTACAACTCGCCTGATGTAAAGCGTTTTAATCTACGATCTATTGCGCTTACCTTGAAGAAATACAATTATAGGTCCCGGCTCTTAGTTATGGTACGTCTGTCGTCAAGCCATGTCAGAGGCCCTTAGGGCGGCTTGATTAACTCTCGACACCAGAGTTGGCCACTCTCATACGATTTTTTTTACTTTTTACCTTGAAGAAGAAGCAAATGTTATTTTCTATACTATACAATTTTAATAACCCATCCGACAACTGATCTTAGCTCCTCTTGCAGCTCCTTAAAAATGGTATGAATATATAGAGTTGCAGGAAACATGTCTGAAAACCGTGATTTTCACGACATTATCTTATCTGTGAAGCGGTATTGTTTGTCGCAAAGGATTTTTTGAAGTGATTCACACTCTAGATCCGTAAGCTAATGCCTGTAAACATAAACTATTGAAGTAATCTTACCTACTCTTTCGAAGTAACGTACTTTATATGGAATGCTTTGTGTATTAGTGATAGAACATGTCAGTAAATCAAAAGTATGAAGAGTTTTGTTTGATTTAATCATTTTTTTACTCATCCATGGACTGATCGCATCCAAGGACTGTCTATTATGTTGTTTTTTGTGCGCTACCGTCTTTTACATTTTTCTTTCCTAGCGATCTTCACTAAGGTTGCCTGGAAGAGATCACTCTACGCGATAAGGCCGCCCAATGTACCTAGGTTAAGTAATGTTTCTGTATATTATTGTAATTTTGTATTTTTGTTTTCTGATGTACAATAAAGCTATATTGATAGATTGATTGATCGCATATATGAATACATATTATTATATAAACTTAGTTTCACTTGCGCAATGACTTCATTCTTAAATGCATTTAAAGATTATCGTATAAGTGAATCCTAGAATGGTTTTGTTTCATTGATTATATTGTAAATTCTGTTGGTATCAATTTTACTCGCAGCGTTTAAAAACAATTTAAGACACAGTTTAATAATAAAAAATCATAGCTCTCATTGGTTTTCCCGGCTATCTATTATTTGTATACTTATCAATATGGAACCTACGTAATTGATTTAATCTTATGTCTAATCAAAGGCCTATCTACTTCAATTCATATCTATATCTGATACGTAGGTATGTTTGATAGTAGGGTTTCCCCTATAATACTTTGATCCTACCTTGATTTTGTAAGTGCTTTGTACTTTTTATTGAGGTTTTTTTACTAATACTGGTTCGCACTTGGCCATAGTTTGCCTGATGGTAAGCAAAGGCTATGGACCTAAGATGGAGCGTGCTTACCCGATAAGAACCGATTCACTCTCGCTTTGAAGTTCGCTGGATTATTATTATTAAGTTAACTTGACATGATGTTATTTTCTTTATTATCATTAGATTAACTACATATTTATATATATTTTTTATACGTAAACATTAATCTTTCAAGGGTTGTTGCAACACCCTCAAATTTTCCAAAAAAACAGCAGTTGGTGACGAAGTCTATGCATATGAGATATTTTGTTTTTCGTACGTTTTTATATACAATTGTTTATGTTGATGTATGTGAAGTTAATTGTTCATACATAACAAGTAGAAACAGCTATCTATGTCTGAGTCATGGCAAAACCTTGGAAATGTATCGTAGTAAAATTTAAAAATTATAACCTGTAATACTAGTACTCTTATACTCTTTACCTGTTGTTAAAAACCCACTGGACACTTGAAACTGATAATTTCTAGAAACGACTAAGCCGTCTTATCTTGATGACTAAGATTCTTCTGACATGATTTCGACTAATCTTATATTAGGGTACTTCACTGTAGCTAACAAATATTTAAGCTCTAAGATAATAAAATTAAAAGCTTAATTTAAAATACAAGGGAAGTTAAGTTAAATTCTTGAAGCGCAAAAATCTTATTTATATATTACCTTGAAAAGAATTCAACGCGCTCCTTATTTTTATTCTCCCGAAATTGTAACAATTCGAATAGAATACAACAACTTTTAAACGCATTAGTATGAAAACGTGTCTTATATATAAAAAGATTTATAATCTGTCTAATATCTTTACCGATGTCAATAAATAGGTAGGTACATTATTATTGTGTGAAATTGGTGTCGGCTAACGATTGATTTGTGGCTTAGAAGGAACACGCTTGTTCAAGCTAGATTATATAAACATATAAACATATTTATTGCAAAAACTTTACATTGTACATAGAAATTAAGGCTCTGCCTTCTGCTTTAGTTAACTACTGTGTTGCAGAACTCACCCATAAAACTTTTTCATACGCTTTTGTACGACAGTTGAATACTCTAGTGATAAGAATATTGAAAGCTAGAACTCTAAAATTATTTGACTGGGAAACTAGGGAGTATCTACAATAATAGTTTAGTAATTACCTAACTGGGAGAAGCCATCGGCATCCGAAACGCAGTTATTTACTAGTTCAGATGCCTTTGGATTTTCATACAATGTTATGCCATAAGTATAATGCAAAATAAACAAATTTTATTTATATAATTTAGTTGTAATAACCGGCTAGCACTTACGTCAAAAATTACGTCGAAAAATTAGCTCGACAAGTTTCGGAAATCTGAGGTTTCCATCATCAGGAGGACGAGTCAGCACGCGCGTCCCGCCCGCTCGTTCGCCGACCCGCTGCCGCACCCCCGCGCCTCTGCGCCCGCTCCGCTCTCGCAGCCGCTCGCGCACCTCGACGGGTGAGGGAGGATAGGCGATCGAGGCGCTGAATAGGAGGAGGTGAATTTTATTTATATAGTTATAATTAATAAATAAACGATACACATTCGTAGCTGGGTATTTAATTTCTGAGATATGAATGTGATAAAAAAAAATCTTTTACAAATTTAAGGCCCGAGGCTATTGACATTATATTTACGTTACATCGAAGTAAAGTTAACACGAAAACCGTCCCAAACCAACTGTTTTGAAGTATATAGTTAACTTGGTTTACTTAAGTTTACTTGTTTTATGACGTGCTGGAAGGTCCAAGCCAAGTTTGGTTGCTTGGTGTTATGCACACTTTGTGACAAACTTGTGTTTGCTGTTTGTTGTAAACGGAACTCATTTATTGCGTGTTATACATTGAACTATATTACTAGCGTATAGAACAGACACCCCGAACCAAAGCTTTGCTTCATTTTGGAAAGAGATTGAATTAAAACTCGCTGCAGCGCGAAAACAAAGTTATGTCGTCTAACCAAACTATTAAAATATACAGCGCTTAAAAGCGTACAGAGTACAGTTTTCTCGCGACCAAAACGACTTAAGCGCCGTGTATTTCCAAAATGGCGGCGCCCGGCAGCCCGATTCTCGTGAGCATTGTTACATAGTGAAAAACTTCAAATCAAAGAGTTTTCAACGTTTAAATGTCTTCTTACCGATGAAATGTTAAACCATCACTTTGTATACGGCAGTCGTTAAGAACACAACCAGGCATTTGATGTTGTTATTTATGCGAACCAAACACAACTATTCTCCACGGGCGTTGGATACTCACTGGATAGTAGCGGTACAGCGTACCGCAAAGCGTGGCGCAAAATCATGCAACGCGTTGACTTCTCTATACGTAGTAGTAATATCTCAATGGTGTTATATCTAGTTGTAGTCATGGTAATAATAAATTTAAATTCTGTAGCGTCACTAACAATCAGATTTGATCTATGTATATGGATATTTTTTAAACCTAGTTAAAAAAATATTACACAAAGCTACCAGATTTATTCCATGGCAATAAAATCACTGTTTTTTGTTTCAATTTAAATAACTTTATTTCATATCAAAGTAAACATATACCATCAACTTTATTCAAAACAACTTACAAAACACATTAGGGAATTAAGAGTAACGAAATAAAAACTAAACCTTGTAATAAATTTAAAACGACTTTATAAATTAACACCTATATATTTACAATTATAATAATAAAAACATACCAACATATTGATATGCAAAAGTTACTACCAAAAATTATGCAAAGAAATATACATACAAAAATAACTCATGACGTAGTTGCAAATTCGATGTCATATTATGAATGCTGGTAACCCCTTTACCTTACCCTTGCCTTTATTTACGAGTAAGTATGTCCGTCCCACATTCAAAGCTATATGTATGTATAACGTCGTATTGTAAGAATTTTGTACATTGACGTCACTACTTACCTGGGTTTCCAATGTGGTTTCCAAGAACTTCAGTTTCCACATGTGATTTTACTATCGAAGGATCAGTAGTGGAAAAATGAAGTTATTTTGGCAGAGTCAAGATATCACAAAATCATCACAAGAATATCGTTCTATAGAAGAACTTTTCATTTGAATAAGATTAAAAATATAGCTTTCTTGAAGATTGACAATTAGGTATAATAACTGATCTCTATACTTGTCTAAAATTTCTCCTTCATTTATAGCTCCGCAGACCACGCATAATGGAAAATTGGAATAAGGAAAAGAAACCGTCATAAACAAAACCTACGGGATGTTGACCGAGATTATGTTTGATATACCTACCTACATGTTTCGCACGGGCGATAGCCATACTATACCTGCCTATACGTATACAGTATGCATAGACATGACACAGAATACCAAGTAGTCGCAGTATCAACAGCGTCGGAGCGAGCGCCACGCGAGCGCTCCGGCTAGCCCGACCAGTCAGTTGTCATCCGACAGCCGAGCGAGAAAGACGCGGCCGTTCCGACCTGCGTGTTCTCAAAACTTTACGCGACTAACAACTGCAGTGAAAACAAAACATTGGACTGAGAGTGTTTAGTTGTGTCTCGTGTTAGTGATGACATTCAAATGGAACATTCGTCTCTCGCACCTCCTGGACAAACGCTGATGTCAGAGGGCATGGAACCGAGAGACCGACTTGTGGAGGAGATCGTACTCCTAGCTCTGTTCCTGGTGTCGACCGCCGCCAACTCCCTGGCGCTGCTGGTCTTCTGTCGACGACCCGGACTTAGAACTATCTCTAACCGGTAAGTTCCTTCACTCTCTGCCCGCCTGGTACTTCCAAGCCGCTGACACCGAGCTCGACGTAAACTCGATTTCAGGATGCGATTGTACGAAACTTCAAGGCTAACTCGTTTCGAAATTAATGCAAACCAGTCGAGTAATAAATTTAAAGATGTTTCGAAATATTGATGAATTTCACGGCGAGAGTTCAACTTTATGTTTCTGAATAAAATTGACGCCAACATGAGCTACTTACTATAAAAGTGAGAGTAATAAAGTATAACTTTCGACTAAGCACGGCGAGAATAATGATGTGGTCTACCGCAGGGTTGTAGCTCGGCCCAAAATTTAAAATAGTCGGATCGAAACAATAGGCGGTAATGAGCGCGCAGACAATGTAAATTTACTAAATAATGAAGCAAGAATCAGAGAGCGTAATGGTACAGTACAAACATACAGTTTCTAATGTGTTTGAAGTTGTGGTGTCGTGGAACATCCCTAAGTTGGGCGAGCTGCCAGCACACACAGTATTATTAGACAATTAGTCGCGGGGCTCTTCTACCTGAGCCCGTATGTTTGCTTCCAACGCCTCCTGTTGTTTCACTTGATTTATTCACTCCAGTATTTCATCATTTATTGAGAAACCACAAACGTGTTTCAAGAACATTGTTTCTATATTATTTATGACATTGGCAAACTCTTTACTTACGTCGAACGCTTTCATAGGATTTATATTTTATTGTCTTAAAAATTCTACTGGGTACTTACCTTCTCATTCGAATGGTACAGCTTCGTTATTTAAAAATAAATATAAACAGTTGAATGTTTCGTTACATACGAAACATTCAACTGTTTTTAATTTGCATCTATTGAGTTAGTAAATTTATACCAAGTCTTGTAATTACAATGTTCCCACGATACCCCGAGGCATGTTGTCTACCGGAGGTCGCTTGTCGGTTTTGCCAAACACGAATCGCTCAAAAATTGGCCATCGTAACGGGTTTTTATCACGCTACTTTATTGCAAGTGGAACTGCTTCTTTTTCAGCTGGAAATAACTTTTTAACCCCATTTCCCTTCACTGTCTTATCGAATTAATATTTTTAATTTCGACTTATCGAAAAATTCCTCACTGCATTTTCACACACACAATAATTGTTATTGCAAAAGTTTTAAAACACATAATGTCATAATCGTTTAATCAAATCAAATTTATCATGAGAACCGGTAAATTTCCCAAAATACACACTACTAGAAACTTGCTGCAAAAATTATTGCTTGTAATAAAATTTATTTCTAGATTTGATATATCGTCCTCGTTTAAAATGTGAATGGGTTAAAAATCCTATTTATTTTTTGCAACTCGCTTTGACGTAGTTTTTGTTCCGAGAAGACAGAATAAAAAAAATTAGAGCCTGAATGACCTCGGACTGATTAAAGTTATAAACCTGTTAAAAAATAAATATAGTTTAAAGGTAATTTTATAGCCTGGTCCATGTGCCAAAGATCGTGCACTGTATCGATAATCATCATGAATATACTTTGTCGAATGTTCTGGCTAAACGAACCCGTATTCTTGTCAAGGAGATACTAAAACCTACCTAAAGATAAAACGAAAACAGCTTAAATTTTTCAACACGTCATTTCAAAATACGTCATGACGTGCATCTTGCCGGAAAGCCGGCGTCATCAGAGGGACAGGTTTTTGCTGAAAACCCAAAATTATATCTTCCAAATCCATAATAATATCAATTTACAAAAATTACTAACTAAAAATACAAACACAGAATTTCTCAATTGTAAATGTCAGGTACCCTTGTTTTTTTGGTTTAATTAAAAGTGTACTGTTTTCTTCCACTACAAGCCAATTAGAATTCTCCTTAATTCTTCTAAAATACGAAAAGTAATTTGGTGCACATTTTGATCAAAATATTGACGCTTTCGCTAAACTATCCAAGTGACCCTAATGGTAAATTGCATTTGGCTGAATTAGTTCAACTATCAAAAATAATTAATATCTCTTTGTAAATTAAACCAATACCAAACAAATAACTCTTCCTTGTCAGTAACTGCTTTGTTGAATATAAGTCGACCTTAGATTTGTTACTTGGTTCCGGTAAGGCCATTAACAAAATGCAATTTACTGCATTCTAATTGTTTTTGATTGTTTGTTTCTCAATATTTACGTTGTCCAATGAGAATTTAATGATGTTTACTGTTTGGATGGCAACAAATGGAGAAAAATGTTTTGTGGATAAAAATGACACCAATACAGGAGGTATTGGCGTCACATTAATTCATTCGTTTCGTCTTTTTGAATTTTTAGCGCAAGAATACAGATTAATAAAATTATCTCTTCACTGCTACAGAGTACCGAAACAAAAGAGTTCTAAAAGTTCATATAAGAAGATCATGCTTAGTTGATTCGTTGTAAAGCTTTATTAAGAGCTTAAAAGTCCTCACAGTACGTAACAATAATGTTCTAAGCAGCTCCAAGAGCTTCTCAGAAAATCCTAGCATAAGCTGTGGAAAGGTAGAATTCCTGTCAATCGATTTGACATCTAGTTTGTATGCTCTAATTCTGATGTAGGTTAGTTTCATAACCTCATTACACACTTGAGCTTCAAGTGTGGTACTTCAAACGGAATACCTACTGAATTACATAATATTTATGCTGAAGATTTGAATTTGGGTAATAAAGACCTAAAAAACGATAAACTGATGACTAGGATAGACATTAAGCAGACCGGTCCGCAATAACACTATGTAGACAAAAATAGAAAAAGGGTAAGAAAGCCTTTGGCCAACAATGGGATACCAACATACTCTCAATAATTACAATACACAAGTTATGCTATTTTGTTTATCTTATATTTTTTAGACGTGACTAGCATTTTGTTTTGAGTCATCATGACATGAAGTTTTACCTCGCTGTCGATTAGTTTAATGATCTAATAAAATATTTGATAAGCTACAATTTGATTGGTGTTAAGGATGGAAGATAATCAAATCAGTTGAGTACAAAGTTCAACAAACTGTTCTAGGAATGAAGAAATAATTGCGTTTTTTATCCTGTTTTAGAAATCATAGGTGCTATTATATAAATTCATAGATGAGTTTGATTTGATAAAGTATGTTCCATCTTCACGCTTCAATTAAGAGTGACGGATATTAATTCTTATTTTTGATTAAGAGGAATATAGGGTTCCAAAAGTAACAAAAAAAATATTAGTCGGGGATAAGCAGATCAATATGACCGTGCAAAAAACCCAAATCCTTTCTTCTAATTGCAAACAAAATATCACATTGGCATTTGGATTCTAATGCACCGATTGCTCAAACAGATATCAAAGATCAAATTTAAATTGAGCAAGACTACAATCTATACAAATAACCATGATGAAATAAATCTAACTCCATATTTCAAGAACAACAATGACTTCTCAAAGTCTCAAACTAAATCACTTGAGGCAATTAAGGAGTAAATTACAAGAGACATTTCCTGTGAAACCATTACGGTTGACCAGTTGAAGTATCTAAACAAACAATTATAATGTTCTTTTGGTTTGCCGATCACTATTTGTCTCAGTCAATGCCATGGAATGACCAGTTTTTGTAGTTAGTGGCGGCTGAATTAAAAAAGTTACTGTAGCTTCGAATGAATTAAGCTTTATTGCTAATGGTCGACTCGTTTTTGTTTCTAGACTATTCCTTACTTTTACACAACTGTTTTATAAATTTTATGGATCTTAAAACTATGTAGGTAAATAGCTTTTATCCAATGTGAAATTATTCCGTAGATACCGAAGAGTCACAAACTACGGTAGCAACCACCATATCATATTGGAAAAGTCAAAGTAACCACATTATATCTTTGTGCTTCATATTTCCTTTAGCAACAAGGTTGTTGAGACGTAATGAGATACCCAAAGAATAGATCTGGATAAAAGAAAAATATGTACACGTATTTTTTCCTTTATATATTTCTCATGAATTCTTAAGACACCCACTTTCAGATCAAATCATAGACTCTCCTAAATCAAATACAATACAGCACAAAAAGCTTCGATATTATTCACTCGTGTTTGATATTGGTTTTATAAAATCGATACACTTACATGCTCAAAATATGAAAAACATTTGGGAAAACCGATTCATCAAAGTAACAAAACGTTTTGAAAAATATCTGAGTAAAGTATGAAACGAAAAGTTAAACTTACATACAAGTACCAGTCAGAAATGTGACAATGTTTGTCAGCTTTGTTCTTTGCTTGCAAAGCGGATATCCTAGACCATAAATACTAGTGTGTACTATTAGACTATTCCACAAACCAATATCATGCGAGCCATATAATAATAATAATAATAAATTTCGTTTATTGCTCCAAAAATATAATAAAACTATACATAAATGCACTATAAACACCGCACTAGGCGAACCTGTGTCGCGGTGTGATTGCCTTCTCGTTCCAGACATTACTAGTAACAATAAAGAAAATAATATATAGTTACTAATAGTGATAGCAGTACATCATATATATATATATATATATATATATATATATATATATATTATTGGTAAACCGACGCAGTTTGAAAAATAATAATAACAGGTAAAATAGGTACTATTAGCAAAAGGTCAATTTTAATGATTGACATTGCATACATCAAGTTACGTTATTTCAAAAGACATTTCTCATATGCGGTTACCAGCATCAACGGAAGTGTTTCAAACAATACATTGTGTCAGCTTTCAGTTTAAAATAGAATACACAGTAAAATTACAATTAAAAAGGCCCTAAAATGCATCATAATATTTCCAACCACGTGCCGTTATCAACGAATTCAAAGGCCACACTACATTCAATTTATCTACATCTCGTATGTCACAAAGGTTCCTGACCTAACTAACTAGTAAGTTATGTTTATTTCTACACGGCATTCTCCATTGAGATACCGTCGCATCATGAATCATCCATTTCTGACCCCTTGTGGTGCAATTGTGGATGTCCGTATTACTATAATACTTGTAGCTATGTGTGTGAGAGCATTGATAGGCTTGTTGCCAAGGAAGAGCTATTAGTTGTAGTGAGAGTGAATTTGACGATTGATTCGTTCGGTGCCAAAGTTCTTTTTGCTTCCTTCTTTTTCGCTTTTGTTAATTGGTCTTGGATTGTAACTTTCGTTTTCAAAAGATATTAGGGAAGTATTTCTACTTACTCTCTGTTAGATTACTTATTATTGTAGGGTTTATAATATGATTTTATACACAGCTAATCAAAAATGACTTCCACATTTTACTTTATCCTGACCAACTTTTTCCAATATGACTTTAATGTAAAATATCTTATTTTGATTTCGTGTGATTTTAAAATTGAGATCATTTATGACTTGTCGTTTTCCTCTTTCATACTTCTGCGATAGTGATAGTGAATCGACAATTTCATTATATGATGCAATATTATTATAATATTGTTTTAGTGATAACAAAACAATAGTACCTAAATATCACGAGATGCCGTAGCATTGTAGCCCTAAATAAATAAACATTATAATATATGTATTTTGCTTTGTATTACAATACTAGTACCTAGTTTATCACTAATTAGTAATTACTACCAACCTTCTTATCATATAACTTTCATTCTCAATTCCTCATGAAAATTTAGGTCATTATACATAGGTACTACCTAGTGTTCTCTAAGCCTCAGTTAAGTATTTAAATCTAAAAAGCCAGTAACGTAAAGAATTTTAATAAGCAAGACGGGAATTCCTTATTTCTACCTATAAAAATAGTTTGTGTCAAAATTCGGGCCGTGAGAATCATAATAGAATACTTCTGCATTATGTTTTCAACGCGAGATAGCTACATTATGTCATGTATTGTCATGCTATTTCGTAATAAAAAAAATAAGATACTGTTGTCATAACTAGCTGTCACCTGTGGCTTTGTCTGCCTTTGTTTAGGTTAAAAAACTATCCGAGTCTCTTTAGGGACTCGATGAATTATTTCCCTAAAAATCACAACAATCGCTCACTTATAGAAAACAAACTAACAAACTTTAAACCTTTACCTAATCTTTGTTTAAAAACACCAGCTATAAATAATTTAAAGAAAATTACTTATTCAATTTCTAAACCGACATGAAATCACGTCAAACTCAACCAATGACATAAAGAATGTGCCAATGCTATAGGTATCTTATCTATCGAAAAATTCCGCTTTCGTTCAATAAAATTACTTCTTTAGTATTATTATAATATGGTTTATCAGTAAAACTGATTCAATTCAAGGATCTCTATTTTTGTTAAAGATTTTTTCAAATGTTTTACTGCCTATTGATAAGATTTTTCAATGAATGAGGCACGATTAGGAAAACTGTTCCGTCATGGAATATAACAGGATTTAGACTAAAAACCTTTATACAAAGTAGCGGTCCTTTCATACGACCTAAAGTTTGTTAGATTAGCAAAACAGCTAACGATGATCCATAAAATTTGTAAAATCTATTAGTTAGTTAAATCTTTTATTTATATTTTACTTCAGAGGGGACGAGCAAATAGTTCATCTGATAGTAAGTCATCCTCGCTTCCTCGAATCATTGTTGATACTTTTTGCCTATTAAAGTTTTTTGAATGAGGAAAATTAGCAAATATGAACTATATATATATACTTAACCTCTTAATACAATTTTATAATTTACTTAACCTCAAAACTAAAATTCTAACAACGAATGAGGGTAGATAAAAAATAACAAAAACAGATTCACCTACATAAGAAATAAATTGTACCAATTATAATCAAAACAATCGTTTAAAAATAACTTCATTCACGAATCAGGGAGGTCTTTACAACGACCTTGTTATGTATTTGCGACAACATATTTATATTATTTGTAATACTTGGTTATCAAGAAATTAGTACTTTAAAAAGTGCGTGTTTTCTGCTATGTTCACAAGTTAATTTGTCAATATGTTGTTCCTTTTTCACGTCGGTAATGAAACACAGCGACGGGTCATGGTAATATTTGTCAAGAAGGTTGTGCACTGAAAGTATCCTAAGCTACTTTTTATCTTGTGTAGAATTCCAAAACTTTGATAATATGCTATGTACTAATTTTTTCCAAAATATTAGGACTTAGTATTTAGGAACTAATTGCTTAGTTTGATCGCAAATTATGGCTTTTCAATTTAGGGGGTAATGTTAAGTAAAAATTATTGCTAAAATTTTGTAGGTGCTTGCAGCTAAAAATATTTGAGTCATAATTTTCAGCAAAGAGTTTCAAATTCAAATTACAACAACTGAAGTTCATTGACCTCTTTAGGGGCAGCCGTTCCGCATAACGCAGAATTTATTTTATAATTTATATCAAAGGATAACCCCTCGTTATCGAGTGGAAGAAACCGACAGATACTCTGCTATAGTCTGTGGTCTTGAAGTGGCTTGTACGAGTAGTCAATAACAAACTGGTTTCTAGTAAATAAAGTAAATGATGAAGCTTTACGTCATTATATTTTTTTAAAGGACTTCAAAGAGTTAGAGGTTTTCATCTATTTTTCCTAATGGTAGGTAATTCTGTTTGGGTTAGTTTGGTTAAATAGTGGGAATTAAACCCAAATCTATATTTTATCTATAGAATAGTTTAATTACAATGTTCTCATTTTTAGCGACTTACGCTATTGGATAAAAAATGCTATATCATATTTTTTACAGTTATTTATATAACCAGGGACTTAAAGCTAGGCAATGTGAGATTACTTTGATAACAAATACAAACATTCATAAGTGACGTAAGAATTACTTTATCATATGAATCACTTTTTAAATAAGGCGAAACAACCATTTAACATATTGATAAAGCCGTTTATAATAAAACACTGTGGTTTATTATTTAAATGCTAATTTTATATCCTTAAAAACCTAATATAAATTCCTAAAGCATGACTATTTAACTCATAAACTGGTTGCCATGCTGTCTAGTAATTTAAATTTAAATTTTCTATACAAAAGTAAATTCTATTTCGACCCTGCCTAAATTTACGAGAGAACCATAAATATACACAAATATTCATAAACCTCTTCGGATGTAATAAAAATACAAACCACCTGATCCAAGTTTAAACACTACATAAAAAAAAGTTATGTACCGTTAAGTAACAAAATACACAACTGAAAAGTATCCTATATCAGTATTAGATAAAATACAAATATGTTTTCTCAAAGTGGGTGACAGTTTTAAGTCAAATAATTACATTAATATAGCTTAATCGCCTCAAAAACCGCAGCTTTCTACCAATTAACAGTCAAATGTTTTTTGGTCAAGTGGGAGGATGACATCACTACACCGTTTTATTTTAAAACTTGGAAACTGGCCGTAAACAAAAATGGAGACCAACGCGATTTAAAATAACGAAGTTCCATATATGAATTGGAAATGCGTAAACAAGATGCATTTTGGTAATACCAAATTCAAAAGTGGAATGTAAAATCCATTATACTTTTTTAAACAAAGCTAAACAAAGCTCTTTGGTCGGTATTTAAATCGAAAAAGGATTTACTCGCAATGGATTTATTTGGATGCACGAATTTGTTCCTTTAGATATTTCTAACTAAGAAAAGCATAAAACCGTGAGAACAATGACATCTTAGGGAGGAGGCCTATACTCAGCAGTGGATCGAAAAAGCTGAAGATGATGATGATGATAATCCTAACAAACTTTGGAAGGAGTGTTTAATTTATTCACGAAATGCATTTCAAACAGCGCATCGCATACGAATTGAGGGCATAGCCACAAACTGAACGCAATATACTCTAAAGATAATACTGTTTATCCCAATTCCTTGACATTGTCCAGTGTTCGACAATTGGTATTGAACAACTATGTCAAGTTAATGGAATCTTGTTTAATTCACTATCAATATTCATAATAACAAACGCTTAGTGACAGAGCTGCCAACCGTAATTGTAGATTAGAAAAAAATATGCTTCGAACGCTTAACGTTATTTATCATTGGCAAATATTTAATTAAATATATTTGAATCATGGAAGTAATATATAGGGAAATATTACTGCTGATCCAATATGAGCAGAGCGAGGCGAAGTATGACAGGCAGTTGTCTTTTTCTAACTAGGGTGACAATAAATTATATAATTAGGATATACCAATTCATCTTCTTACCAAATCTGGAGCAGTCTCTTTTGGGGTCCTATTTTACCTGCAGCTTGCCAGTCATGATGATCCCTAGCTCTATTGACGCGTTAAGTAACAAACACCAACAAACTTACAAATTAAAATGCACTTTAGTTTGTAACTTATAATAGTATCGATTCGGTTAATTGACTGGGAGGCAATGTAATCAAAATCATAAACATTTTGCAGTAATTACAATATTTATTTACAAGTTCACATTTGAATTGCATATAGGTAGTTGCCTATATCCTATATTTTTTTTACACTATCATTTTCCTTGTGTTTCATATTCTAACTGAAACAAGTGATGGTTTAAACTATGTAGGTACCTACACCAATATAATCCTTTTCCTTGTGTTTCATGTACTAACCTAAACGAGTAACGTGTTATATTTAAGTTCTTTTGCCATTTTATTTTGATGTATTCATTTTTAGGAAAACTGAAAAAACATCACATTGCAACAATTATTTCAAGCACGAGAAAATATGGTCACCTTAGTCCCAGTAATGTAATCTAACTTAAACTTTAGCATACCTGTAGAAAGATATATTGCAGCCACTTTAAGATTCACTTCTGCATCCCGGAACACTACAAGTTCTTACCATTTTGTTATTTTTACAATAAAATACATATAAATTAGTAACAAATGAAATTATTTTTTCCCGCCATCTTTTGTCATATAATGTCATCATAATTTAATGTTGCTTGTGTGAAAAATAATATAATATTAATTTGTTACTTATTTTATTTTGTGTTAATTTCACAAATTAATTCAGATTTCTTTGTGTCGAGTAAAATTTATAATAAATAAAATTAAATAATATTATTTATTGCTAAATATTTCAAAACTTAAGTTGACAGTGACATTTATCACACATTATTTTTTAAACTGGCAAGCTGTTTAAGCAAGACAAGAGCCTGCTCTATATGCCTTTCATTTTTAACCGATCTCACCCCCGATTTACCATTTATAGAAAATAAACTTTAAGTGTAAGAACATAAGGTTTCTATTCGTATAAAATCTATTTCACAAAACAAAAGAGAGAACAATCCAGAGGGAAAGAGAGGGATGATATACAAAATCCTTGATTTGAATATACGAACTCTTGTGATTTTCTTTTTGAAGCCTATTATCGTTTCGGTTTTTTTGTTTTTTTTTGTCGCTCTAAAGGCTTTTTTAATTAAAGAGAAGATTATCTGTTTTTTGTTCTGAATGTTTAGAAGAGATAAACAAGATTACAAGCAATCGAGATTCCAAATGGGATATATGTACTCATAATTGTGATTAATAGCCATTTAAGGTTGTAATTTTAACGATCTGTTTGAAAAATTATTTTCATTTTAGCATTAGACCTAAAGATAAGTGCCTAGGGTAAGTAACCTTTAATATACGAAAAAATGGCTTTAGTGCTTACAAACATTTTTGTGTTGAAATCAAACTATGTGGGTATAGATTGTATGATGAATAGTGGGTATTTTAGTATTTCTGCGTTACGCAATTAAAAATAACTGGAACTATTAGCTATGGAAATGTACCCGATAAGGCCCCTTATCCATCAACACTAAAATGCAAATAACATGTTAAGAACCCGTAAAACCTATGTAAACAGCTTAAGTGCAGCCGTTATGTTGTGCAATCCGACGACACTATCTAAGTAACTTTCTAAGGCATTTCACTCTATCTAAATGAGTATAACGTGAAACGGAACGTAAGTGATATACTCGTACTGGAAACGATATGTTAATGCATTTCCATTTCAAAAGTAGAACGTTCAACCGCACGTGTTTAAAAGAAACAAAAGGCGTTCGATTTTCAAACTGTAAGGCAGCCATTACGCGACTTTGATCGATCGCAGCGAAACTAGAAATATGGAATGTTACGTTGGAAAGTTGCAGCGATTGTATCCAAAGAAAGCTTTAGCATCATTCAATTTGTCAAAGCAGCCTGTCTCCTACCGGATGTAGAGTTCAAGCCTCTGTTATGTAATCGATTAATTTTTAAGATTTTAATCTGTGTCTTTGTTTAGTCGATCGATTACGGACACCTACGCTGGTTCCAGCTTCATGATCTATTTGAGGTGACGCGTCATGGCACGCCCGCAGTTAATCATCGTACAGACTGTTTTATAAATACCCCGATGCCCTTACATGACTTGAGCCATTTAAAATCGGAACACGCGTTTAAGTTCGGTAAAATTAGGCGACGGTTGGACTTTAAAAGAGTTCCGTGTACGTCTCTATTGGTTGTATCACACATGTTTCACGCGAGCGATGGATGATTTTCTTTTTCAAATTTTGTCGACAACCGGTTTAGTTATTTACATTTTATTTTTTGTCATTCATTTTATACTAAGTAAGTACAATTGAAATCTGTAATAAAAGAAACCCAAAGAGACTTAGTATTTGTGCATATTGCAATCCGAAAATATTTAAGCCAAAATCTAAAAATAATGTTCTAATTTAACATTTTTAATTACTTTTTTAAACGGGAAACGTGTTGGCTAGTGTCCAGGCGAAGAAAGACAATAAATTTATTTCATGAATAAATCTTTGTGGTCGGAAAATTTTACATCAGTAGCGGTTTTTTATTGTCTTTGTTTATACCTTTACAATACATACTGAGTGATGTTAATTCGTTTTTATAAATCTAGTTCTGAGTTTAAACATAGAAAATTATTTATAAAACCAGATTTCTGATTTACAAACTTATTCACGATATCTTGTTATTAGGTAGATACTAGTTCAAATTATGAAGCAAAATAAATTGTTCAAAAAGTTCAAAAACCTTTTATGTGAGCAGCTACATAGGTATATTACAGAACAAGTTTTCTAATTAAAATTGCTGTGACATTTTGACACTTAGCTATTAAATTTGTTTCTATTAGACATCTACTCTAAAATTTGGCGGCGCTCCAATCCCTTGATCTTGACCAGTTTGTTAATTAATAATGAATAAAATAATGGATATTTCGCATGTTGAAAGCACTTTTTAATCGTGCAATAAATATTTTGCGTAAAAACTCTTATCAATTTGTACCTAATCATTATAGATATTAAAAATGTTAAAACGCGTCAAAACCACGAAAGAGTTTGGTCACCTTTAAAATTCGACTGCATATTAATAGGTCGCAGATAAGTAAAATAAGTTGAGTATTAACTGGCCAGTTACACCCACACACCCATCAAGGACCGGGCCTCCTTAGTTGCCCAATCGTTCACTTGACATTGGCATAAAAGACAATGTTTGGTGCCATCAATGAAAAAAACTAAATGAGTTTTATTCTCATCGGAACGTCTTTGTTCAAACTAACTAATCGTTATTTATGAAACTGGAACGGTATGCTAATCGTTTGTAAATAGTTAAATGGTTTATGATAATGTTTAATTTCTTTATTTAAAGTAACTATTTATCTAACTCAGAAATTGGAAATGAGTAAAGTGACGGATTAAAATGCACGCCTACGTTTATAAAAGAAATGAACATGTATTTTTTTACAAAATATTTTATGACACTGTATCCTTTATGTTATTTATGCCATAATAATAGGTTTTGACGTACCTTTACAAAGGTGAAATAGGAAATGACGTATTTAAGTACTTATTAGTAAAGTTGAGATTTTTATTTCTGCCAACTTGCGTCATCAACTTGCCATAAATAGCATTGAAAGTCCAAACACTTCTAATGATTTATGGTGGTTTACATTAAAAATACATAAATTATCCGTAAATGCAATTCTATATTTATCAATTTTCATTTTTTATTAATTTTACGTGTATCAAAAACAGTAGGTATAACCAACCTTAATTGATTTGTCCTTTGCTACAGAAAAATATACGCGTGGGATCTTAAATGGCAAATTGACAAATGTATGCAAAAACATATACCTACAATGTATAGTATAGGTACCTAGTACATATATTTATTATACATAGGTATATCCAAGCTTGTTGCTAACTGAACAAATACAGAAACTCGTTCAATTTATTTCTATTTGTTATCTCAGTGGTTGTTTAATATATCACAAAGTCAGTGCAAACTATTAGTAATTAAATAAAACTTTTTCTGTTTAAATATTATACATCACTTAAATAAAAGAGCGTGAGTTCAAATATCAAAGACCTAATCCTATTTTATAATCTAAGTCTTAAACATTAAAAATAATAATAAAATAAATGTTTTCTTTGAGTAGAGTTAATATTTTTGCTATAAAAATCATGTACGCATCTATCTATCTATTTTGAAATACTTAACTCAAAATATAATATCATTATGGCCGTAATAAACAATTGAAGAAATATATTGGAATTACTATCTCTTCAAAAAATTTTTAAACTTAGAACAGTTGAACGTCCCGATTTCAAAATACTAAAACCCTTTTGCAAGTGGGCTGCAAACTCCTTTGACGGTTCTATATTTTTTTATTGTGGGCAACGGTCTTGGCTCAATAGGCATTGGGCCAAGATCTCTCGATACCGCGGTCACTACATGATTCATATTCAGCTATTTAGGAAACCTGCTCTGGGTTATTATTTTAAAGAGCCAAACCATTATTATTAATTTGAAGCCATTTGTAATTTAAGGCCTGGCTTAGGACGTTATTTAGATGCTGAATGAACTGTTTTTCAATTAGAATTAACATAATATGGATTACCTTCTTTTTTGCGACACATATATGTATATGTTGATAACTAGGTAACATGTAATTTTATTGTAATAACTTTTTATAATGTTTCTTTCTATTAATATGTCCTTATTTTGGAATAATTTCCTGAAAAAAAAGAAACAAATTCTATTCTTTGAAGATCACCCAGGTAAAAGAAAAGAAAAGTAAATTCTAGGTCTTTATTTATTTTATTATGACTAACGTTACTAATAAGCATTGCATGGTTATCGGCCGTTTCAGTCAAAAAGTATAAATCAATGATATTCAGGGCTCGGCAAACTTGCGTTTATTTTTAGATTCAGTTACTTCAAGTTCATGAAAATCGAAATATCTTTCATTGGGCATACTTTCAAGTAATGGTTTCAGTATTCATTAGTTTAGAAATTGTACTTAACGTTAACATTTTAGTAAGTTACCTCTCTAAGGTTATAAAAAAAAAACAACTTATTATCCTCATCATAACATAAAAAATCGAGCCCAAGATATTGAAATTTATGTACTTAAGCCTTTACGATTCGCTAAATGGGTACATTTAACTCATATGTGTGAAGATTGGAGAATTCCTACCAACTTATAAAAAATATTATCAAATAGAACATATTTTAATCTAATAAATGTGGCCAAAAAAAGTATGAATTACAAGCTTCTATTGCAAAAAAAAAAATATTTAGTGAAAGCATTTTTCATTCTTATATCTTGTCAAAACTTGTGATGGAAGATAGCATTGCAAAATATGTTTACACCATCAGATATGAAATGTAAAACTCTTCAAAATGATCGCTAACATTATTTTTTACAGCCCTAATTTTGTGAGTTTTGTGTTATTTTGTGGTTTTCTGATTGCTTGACACCCGCGCGGCCCTTGGCGGGGGGCGGGTCAGTCTGCTCTAGCAACTTGCGAAGGGTGGACGTATTCGGTCTCCCGACCGAACATTTTCGAATTTTTTCTCCTTTTAAACCCAATTTATTAATTAAACATTGTTTAAATTGACAGAGACAATTCCTAAATATAGTTATTTAAGATATTTTGTTAGTTTTTAGTGACTTCAGTAAAAGTGATTTTGTAAATATAGTTGTAGATGTGAATTCGTGTCGCGTACAGAACAGACATTTTAGTCCATTGAAATATTACAAAAAAAATTGTTTAAGACATAATATGTAGTAAATTGTTTTGCCTACAAATATGTGCCTATATTTTTTATAAGCAAAAAAAAGAGTGAGAGTAAGAAAAAAAAAAATTTTTTGTTTAATTTACATGATATGATAGGTCTTCCAAGAATTCACGTCTATATCTACAAGTTATCAGAAAAAAATTAGGTACCTATTTATATTAAAATTCCCAAAGTAAAAATAAATTAGTCAATACATTATGTAAATCTCGAAAGTCAAACTTACCTTTTATCGATACATATTGTTACAAACTTCTCATAACTCAAAACTCAAAACTCAAAACTCATAACTCATAACTCATTTATTGGTAAGTTTACACGTCCATTTTTTTAAACCATTATCTTTCTTGAGTGCAAAGATTAGGCTGTGCCACAATGCACGGGCGTACGCGATTTAATAGTTGCCGCGTCGCGCGAATCGTCCTATACGCCTTACCAGCAGGTATCGGATCGGGCGGCAGGCGCGGCGAGCGGCCGCAAGTCGCGTGCGCTCATGGTTGTTACGCCACGACATGCCGGTTCTTTTGTTCGCCAACGCCTGACGTCACAACTCGACTCGAGTGAGTCTTATTCAATCCAAATAATAATAGGTCTTTACCCATAAAATTGCCGTTTTTTTCTTACATTTTAATCTGTTTGTAACTTTTAAGTACAGCTATATTTTTTCCAAATTCAATATTTATTGTATCAATTGTTGAATTATGTACCTTTTAGATAAAAAAAAATGTATTACTAGTGCATATTACTTATAGGGAAGTCATTGAAAACACCTCTTTCAATGTGTCGTCGGATTCACTACTTTAACTAGGTATATTTTTATCATATACACTGTTTTTGAGAAATTGATATACGTAGTGCATAGCTTTTTTCCATCTTACTTTAGTTATCAATTGCATCTATGTAGGTATATCTGTTCATCATTTTTCTCAATTTCGTCATACAAATCGGCAATTTCATAGTTAAAGACCTATTATTTTTTTACCCGCAATTTATGTTTATGTTCGGTTAAAAGGTGTATTGCTGGTGTCAAAGTAAATACAAAGATTACAAGATTTGTTACGTTAATAAGTAATGATATTTATATAACACTAGCTGGTGCCCGCGACTTCGTCCGCGTGGAATAGTTATTACCAAAAAAACGGTTCTAGTGAGTTAACCTTAAAAGATATACATATATTGTTGAGGACATTTTGTTAGATTATTTTAAGAGAAATAATTCTTTCATACATATTTTTGTGATATCTTGAACCGTTTTCGCAGCGCATGCAACGGTAGCCCTCAAAGATGAATAATTTTCCCCGTTTTTTCCACGTTTTTCATTATTTCTTTCTTGCTAGTTCGGTTTTAGGAAAAATATGTGAAAAATGTATGAAACCCAAATTGATAACTTTTTATGAAGATTGTGTATTGCCAGAAATAATAGACCCGCGGCACCCAAGAAATCTGCCAATAAGAGAACCACAATACATAATAGAAGCAAAGCTGAAAAAACAATTAACGACTAAAAAGATCATTATTAACAAAGAAAATAAAAAAACCAAAACAAGAAAACGAACAGTCACACGATCAATCGCAACCTTCATGCTTTCAGTACAGTATATAGGTACATGAATGAACACGGAACCCTATTACTATGCCTCCGCTGTCTGTATCCAGTCTGTATTTTTTTTGCTCAATGTTAAAAACGGTTACAAGTATACGCTTCAAATTTTCACAGAATATTTACTTGTATATTATTTGTACTTCGAAATAAATAATTAAATAACAAAATATATATATTAAAGGGAGGCTCCCATACAACAAACGTAATTTTTAAGCAATATTTTACTCGATCTTTATAAACAGGTAGAAACATGAATATGTGTTTGTAAGTAAATATTTAGAAATATATAATATTATAAACTATAAAAATAAATATCTAAACTAATAGGTACAAAAAATAGACGATAGTATGGAACCCTTCGTGCGCGAGTCCGACTCGCTCTTGGCCGGTTTTTATAATAATCATGCCTTTCATATCTGGTAATTACATAGCTTCATTGGCTTAAATATGTTTTTATTGCAATCGTTGAGTACGTTAAGCGTATTTTGTGTACTTTTACATAGTGTTGTCAATAAAGTTATTACATAAGCATTAAATATTCTCCCTTCTTTCTTTGTTTCCCACTTTTTCATTAGTTTGTGTTTATAATAATAATAATAATAATAATAAAAATTGGCACTAGAAAAGGGGTAAAGAGATAAAATGCGGTAAAAAGTGGGCTGAGGATGATGATGATGTTAGATAATCTGTGACTTAAATGACCAAGGCAGTCGAATGCAACTAAATCTCCATATGGGTTTGAAAACGCAAACTAATCATCAATCTCGGTAGGTTAGATATTTAAAAAAAACTCGTGTCCAATTTGTTTAGGGCTGTAGATGATGATGAAATATTTTTTCAAAATGTCTCGAAGTTGTAAAAAATCTGTGACTATCAAACGGATAAAATATACATAGAGATTAAATGCAGTAGAAAGTTGGTTGAGGATGATGATGATTTTGTATAATCCGACACATGCCACCAGTTCTCATCATATTTAGTTCAAGCACCAACCTGCTATCTCTTATAGTTTTCGAGATCCCTTTGGTACTCCAAGGTCAATTCCACCTATCACCAACTTTTCATTTATTCTATACATTCTGGACCCACAAGGGTAAAGAGATAAAATGCGGTAAAAAGTGGGCTGAGAATGATGATGATGTTTGATTATCTGTGACTTTGAATGATCTCGGTAGTCATATGCAACTTTATCGTCATATGGATTTGGAAACGCAAACTTATCATCAAACTCGGTAGGATATAATATACTGAAAAAACTCGAATCCAATTTGTTTAGGGCTGTAGATGATGATGATGAAAAATGTAGTCAAAATGTCTTGAAGTTGTAAAAAATCAGAAACTATCAAACGGATAAAATATATAGAGATTGAATGCAGTAGAAAGCTGGCTGAAGATGATGATGATTTCGTATGATCCTATACCAACAACCAGTTCTCATCATATTTAGTTCAAGCATCCACCCGCTATCTCTTATAGTTCTCGAGATCCCTTGTGGTACTCCAAGGTCTGATGGCCAAAGTGATTGTGATACTCAGCCTTCAGCATATGTATTAGTATCGCATAAAAAAAAATTGCATGCCGTCGATTGGGCAAACCTGCAGGTTTATAGTTTATCACTTTTAATCTATGTACTTTTTCTTTACAATTCATTTTAACAAGTTATTTTTATAACAATATTGTACTATTTATTTATTAATTAAACTAAATAAAAAATACCAAGTACCATATAAATAAATAGGTAGAAACCATATAAATTAAATACCAAGTACCATTAATAATTTAACCGACAAAACATCACCGAGTAAGTAACATTGTAGGCAAAGAAAGTTTTTCAATCAGTCCCATCTGATTTCGTTTATTCCTTGACAACAGCTAGCTCGGTGTTCACGAGCTGTGACCGTTGATCACTAGATGGCGTATTATACTAGTTAGGCGTCAAACGCTCAAGGTCATTGACGATACGTAACCTCTTAACTTAGGTACATGTTAGTTTATAACAATCCGCCATCTTGGATTTTTATGATCTCCTAACCACGTGACCAATATCCATTGAAATAGGTAATTAACTAGCGATGACAACCTGATTCATTACAATGATCATGATAATAACTTCTTTTGCCTTCTAATGGCGAATCCTTTGTTTCTTTTTTATAACTCTCACGGTTAAATAGCAAAAAGAGGTCACGCATTCTTTTATGTAATGAGCTAGAAATCTAGAACTTAGTGAATTCTTTTGCCCTGAATCATATTTTCTGAGGATGTTTTAGTTATTGGAAAAAGTAGTGAGATTTTTTCTTTTTGCACTAAACTATTCATAACCTTAATAGGCATAGGTAAGTATTTGTTTTTATTTCTAGTATCCTATACGTAAACCCCTTCTCTTATTTTATTATTGGACTGAAATAATCATAAAGACAGTATTTCAATATACATACTACCAAGAGTGATCTATTTTTTATGCAAGGTCAATCGTTTCAATTTAATATCGAATGTAAATAGTTGACGCAAAAATTACTAGGAAATATCGAATCGTGATCAAACTCTCTACAACACGGTAGCTAGCATATTACCGTATCAATTGTACTAAATTGGTTTAATGACATTCTAAGTACATGTTACACTAAGTTATTAAAGCACGGTAAGGCCGCTGACCACCGTAACGATAGTCAAAACAATTACACCGTAAGGCCACAGCAATCAAAGCAAACTTTGCATATACGTATGTATGAATTACAATTGTTTCCATAATGAACGCATAATGGAAATACGCATGTACCCTAACTTGGCCAAAATTGAGGTCGTCTCAAAATTATGCTGGTCAATGACATATCATTTTTAATTGGAATTCGAACAAAAAGTTTGCAGATACAAAAAAAAAAAAAAAAAAATTATAAAAAAAGAAGTTTTCAAACCAATGAGTCAGCGTCCACAAAGTCTTAACTGTTTTAAAGTTTCAAAGATAAAATTTAAATGAGAGTCGTGATGGTATGTAATAGTGAATATAAAATAATATGTAATATTTATGGGCACGTGATGACTCGATAACTGAATCGTGACAATATCCGCTTGTTTGAGGTTTTACAGCAAACAGACTCAACTTTGACAATGATAATCATAAATTTAGTTTATATCTTAGTTTGAATAAAAAACGGTTCATTGAATCAACAGATCCTTTTTACCAGTTTGGTTTTAAACTAAGAACCAGATAACGACTGCATGGCATGCTTTTATTTTTTTTTACTTCATATAAAGACTATCATCAAAACAAAACCTATGTCAAACTTTTTGCACAACGATATTATACCTGCTTTGATTTTGCGATGCGACCTTGTTGGTAAGCCCTGTTACATTGGCCTATTTATTGCGAGTGCTTTGCAGCATTAGCCAGGTTTACCAACCGTGAAACTGTAGTCTATCCGTTTTAGAGCAATTTAAAATCTTTAAAAGATTGTAACCTTTTTGTTCAACATTAAAACGAGACATGAAACGCTTAGTGGTGAGTTGGCAAAGGTCAACTTTGTTGTAGATATCCGTTTGATTTTTCTAACCTTATCGGATTGATTTTATCTTTCTTCTTGATGACATTGTATGTATGATACATTGTCTGATCATAGACAGAAGAGTATGATATTCTTCTGACCGCTAAAGAGTTTAGCATATTTTGATAATCTCATTTCAAAAATAGATCTAAGAATAGTTGCTTTTTTTAACATAGTTAGCTTCGAAACTGTTTACAAAACATCAACATAAAAATTAAGCCACATTTCATTTGATGTTAAAGCATCGTTTAGCCACACGTTTTATGGCATATTAAAATTATATTCAGCGGTGTCATTATTTATCTTAAATACTTTGCAGGCCGTATAATTTATTAGAATATAATATCAGGTCAAGATCAGACGTTTAAGAATCTTGTTTTTAATTAAAACTTCATAAACAGAGAAGCTCAAACGAACGTAAGGGGAAAGAAGGGGCCGAGAAATTAAGTCAAGGAATACCTACTGTCTTTAGTTTAGTATTATTAGTTTTCACGACAAATGTATTATAACTAGGTAATTTTTTGTTTTTTTTTCGGCTGTTTGTCTGGTACGGCAGGCGTTAAACCATGTGAGAGGCCCTTAGGGCGGCTCGATAAACTCTCGACACCAGAGTTGGCCACTCTCATTCGATAAGAAGAAGAAGACTAGGTAAATTACAACAATTTGTCTTTGTAAATTTATGTTTATATAAAAGCAGTGTGAAGAAGAAATATTGTTAATTCAGAATCAACCCTATCCCTTATTTTTTTACAGATTGAACTAAAATATATAAAAAAAAAAACTCTTTACTCTCTACGCTTCATACTCATATACATTTACATACAAACATATTATTCAACTCCATTTCATTCCCACTGTGCAAAGCTTAACCTTTTGAATCTAAGCTCTAAAGTTCTCATTTCCATCTCTTCGTTTGACATGTGTCAACTGAAGCCTTCAGAATTAGGTCAGGTCTGGGCTTTCATTGCAGCCAGGTGAAGGCTGCATGAACCACAGACTGAAATTGATGCTTCTTGTGGTAAATCATATAAGAGGTTTTAATACCAGTTTTATTAATAAGCTAGTATTTATTTTACAAAATTTGTTCATAAGTCTTGAATATTTTAATGTATGAAAATATCAATTCCTGAGTCAACCAAAATATCTATTGATAATATTATAGGTAGGCACCTAAGAAAATTTCTTCAACTAATACGAACTAATAAATTTCAAACGATTCTAACTTCTGATGCATATTTGTTTTAGAGTTAAAACGAGATAAAAAGTTGCACAATTTAGCGTAAAGTGTAAAAATCTGCAAAGTAACCTTATCGCTATTATGTTAGTCAGCAATGTTAACAAGATTAGAGTTACTGTACAAACTAATGTCATATCATTTTAATATGTTTTTTTTGTTCGTTTTGTAATGATGGTAATACCTTACCTACATCCACATATCTTTTTTGTGCAACAAATTAACTGTTCAACTCCCATAAAAAGCAATACAAACAAACGAATTGAGCTAAATTGGGCAATGAATGATCAGTTTTTCTTTTTTGCAACTCAAAAGATTGATTACATCTTTGAACTGTCATGGCCGAAATAGTCACGTTTGTCTCTTCTGTTCCCGCCGTGTCAACTAGTTGACCTATTCTATTTTCAAATTGACATTTCGGCGCGAACTTTTTGGCCGCCATCTTGTTTCATAACAATGACTTCCTTCAACAATGTACCATTGTAATGGAACAAAGTCCAATGTTTTGGATTCATCGATTCTTTGAACGGATTCTCAAGTCGAGTTCCAGTGAAACAAATGCAGTATTGCAGTTTGGATTCACGATAGTCATACTCGATATTAGATAAGAAACTGTAAATAATTGTTTTGGAGTTCCGAAGAAAGGAGTATTAACGATGTCACAGAGAACTTGTCATTTACGACATTGTAACTTTCTTGAAATATTTTTATAGGTTTGTAATAAGTCACTGTTTTTTGTAAGTTTACAAAAGTTACAACAGAAACAATGAAAAAATGCTGCTTTAAAATAACGCTTAGAATTATCCTTTCACTATTCATGCAGTTATTTCTTATTAATTATAATAACAGTTTCTGGAGTCGAAAAACTTCCGCCATTCATTTAGTCCGTCGTTTATAAGGTTACATGTTTTTTTATTTGATTTTGACGCAGTTAAAAGTAGTTTTCAGCGCCTTTTAAGGACTGTTGGTTTTGATTCTTTTCCTATTTTAACCTTTCGAAATATCTTTGGTCATATAAAAAAAAAACTTTAAAAATAAGTACTTATACGCTCTCAAGCTATGTTTGGTTAAATATCTACATTAAACTAATTTTGGACTAGTAAGTCCGACTTACCACAAAGGAGTAATACTTAATAAAAACATGAATCTAAAAATACGTTTCACACAAATAAAACCTCGTTACCTACTTATCAAAATAGGTGGTAACATATTTGTTTAACTGATAATCGAGTCTTTGAGCTAGGTCATAAAGACTCCCTGGCTTACCTAACTATACCAAACAATGTGAGGAAAACGAAGCAAATGTAATGAAGGTTACTCCACACCACTATATAACCATCATGGCTTTAAGATTACATTACTGTCATTTGCACTTCACGTGGCTGTTTTCGCATGGAAAAAAATACATTTTAACTACTGCCCTACATTCTATGCTTGATCTAAAATAAAGAAAGAAATTAACATGTTATATTCCAGCATGTCCTATGTCCATCAAATTACATGTCAAGCTTTAAACCCTAAACGGCAAGTTTGTTGTTGTTAGTATAAAATTAAATAATAAGTATTTTATTTATTACTAAAACAATTGAAAGTATAAGAAAAAAACATGACACACGCAGCGCCATCTTTAATAAATAGATGACCATAATAGTTTTAAAGGTTGGTAGTAACCGTAACACCCGAATACATTTTCCATTGTCAAGACTCCACGCTGATCGAACCGATGATAAATATAGCTTTTCTAACAAAAAATAAAACAATAGACACGTGACTTAAGAATCCAATCGCTATAATTGATTTTGTACGTCAATTAAATTATTTCATAATGAGAATACTTCTATACTTAGGTATTAGTATTTAATATATAGAAGTTATAAATACAAAATAACATAGTTGATTGTTAATTTTGACAGTTTTGTAGTTATATTATTAAGATTTTTGGAAATACTGATAATTAGGTAATTTTAATTTTTACTTGAGAACTGGCACAATACAAAGTTATGGCCAAAGAAAAAAAAAGTTTGAAAAATAAATGACAATCGATCAAACAGGCACAGATATATAATACTAACAATTGTAGCACCACAGATAATAAATTTGAATCACGTAAACCTTTGTCCAGAGTTAAGTAATAGGTATTGTACATTATTCTATGCCCAAACCAAGAAGGTCATATTCTACGTGATTGTCAACTTTTTAATTCTGTATGCTACTGCAGTTTAACATACGTAGAACGTTGCCGACGTCATTGATTTTAAAAGGAAGAACAATGGTATTATAATCGAATTAAAGTGTGCACATTTTCATACTAATTGTTTATTGAAATCCACACATGGTAAGTTAGACAGCGGACAAAATTAGAACTAAAAAATCTTGGAACTGGGATATTACTTAGTGATTAAGTGCTGCCGTCAGTCGCATCTTGCTAAATTACACATAATGATTATTTTCACGGACTCAGTGCAAAGTCTTGAAAAAATAGAAACTATCCGTGAAAGAAAATGAATTGTTAAATTATGTCGAAACATCTCTTATACAAAGGTAATATGTTTTCAAATTAAGTTGCCGCCTGTTCGAAGGGGCAGAGTCATTTTTAAGCCGTCGACAAATCCGGTATGTCTAAGATAAAGATAAAATTACCTACTTAATAAAGTTGTATGCAAAGTTTGTACAGGCAAAACAAGCCTTACCTACTCACACTTTCTTGAGAATAAATTCTGTGGAAATTTCCTACATTCCAAAGCTTTCATTGACCTTTTGATACGGAAAAGAATTAATTATTTTCCGATACTCAAGCGAAAGTATAATTAAATTAAACCTCATTTCCTATTCAAGTTTCCTGTACGTCATGTCTTATTTAATAGTCTTATCAAAGCAATTACGGGTTATTTCAAAATCAAAGTTCAAAATATATCCCCATCTGAAAGCGTGTAGTTATTTCTAAATATTATGTCACCGTCAACTGTCAATTTACTTCGGGGCCACGCAAACTCCTTTCTTTTTTCTTCTGATAAAAAAAATATCAGCTATTATGTAAAGAGTTCCTTATACCAGTGAAGGAATTTGGCGCCAGAGAGAGCGCAATTTCTAACCGTTGCAAACTAGTGGCACAGGATTCCTAACTGGTTTTGAACTCAGTGAATGCAGGCTTGTAACAAATAAAAAGAAACAAATTTAAAATTTAGAATAACATTGTCGGGCCAATACAAAATGGCTGCCGATTTGTAATTGTTGTTTTGTGTATCTCATTAAATTATTGAAATATGTTTCAGTATTAAATACCCATCATTTCAGACTGTGTACCTTAAAATATCCTACTACTTTATCCCAAAAATACAAAAGTTAAGCGTTATACGCACAAAGTCTAAAAACTTTCCATGTCATATAGCACGTGTCAAATAAGTGTGTTCAATGGGCCATTAGCCTTTACAGAGGTTTTAATAGCTTCTAAATAGTTGGCGCGTTTTTTGACCGCCATTTTGAGACTGTCTTTATGACTAGGACATACGACCTCTTTGTTCAAGAGTTCTTTGTAGAAGAGGTTATAATTCATGTTCCGAAAGAATTGACGTTTATAAGTTTTAATTTATTTATTTGCCGATGTTGACGCAAATGCTGTTTTAATTAAGCTTGTTGTAATCGTTTCAGTGGAAGTACTTTTTAAATTTTCCACTACATAATCGTGTAATGGTGAATCGTTGAGTTAATGTAGATATACATAGATAATATTAGTCCGGTGAATTAATAATTTCTATCGAGTTGTTTCCGTTCAAAATTAATTTCTCTAGATTTTTTAGTTCCGATTTAATATGCGCTTATAATTCAGTTAATATTAATTTGATTGTCATCGTAAAACCATACCGGATATAGGTAAAGGGAAGCCCTAAAGCCGCAAACGACCATCATAATCTTATACTGAAACGTATAATTTAATAATTAATAAACCGATAAGCGTTAATTAACCGGTAAAGCGTGCATAAATCCTATTGTTTCTTAATCACATTTTACGGTTAAGGCAAAACGTCCTCCAACGTTTCCTGCTGAGAATAATGTTGCAACTAGGTGTTAGCTACTTGCTTTCATGTGAACATAAAATTAAACTTAATTGCTTGGTAATAAAGTCTAGTTTCCGGTTTGTCTGTGCTATTTTAGTAGCCTTAAGACTGTAAACACTAGCGTCTTACTGAATCCTACCTGTAGTCATATTAAAACTACACATATATACCATTTAGTATGTTAAGTAGTACATAAAGATAAAAATAACTCACTTTATCTACTAAAATAATAATAATTTAGAAAATAATCGGAAGGTAAATGATTATTTCACCCTTTAAACTCTGTTAGACGTATTTTAACAAAGATTAGGAAAATCGTGTGAAACTCATTAGATCTCAATAGAGATTAAGAAAATGCATTTTCAAAATAATCACACCTTCTTTTTGAAAGACCTAGTTTTCGGCAACAAAGGTTTATAGTGGAACAAAGGAGGTTGTAAAGCCGTCGATTGGAATTCTTGGAATTCTAAAACACCTATTCAGGCATTATGACACATGGTAATGTAAGCAAGAATCTTGATCTAGACACATGCTGCACGTTTGATTGGCTTAGTAACAAAACTGCACTGATTTGAATGAAGTTTTTTTACACTTGATAGTCAGGTATTTAACCACTTAGTCACTATAACTACTAATACAAAAACAAATAATCCT
Organism: Macaria liturata; assembly: GCA_964023185.1. Lineage (NCBI taxonomy): Eukaryota > Metazoa > Arthropoda > Insecta > Lepidoptera > Geometridae > Macaria > Macaria liturata. The sequence continues at coordinate 2,536,737 of OZ026830.1, forward strand.
AAATACATTATCTGCGATTAAAAGTACTGTAAACATAAAATCAAAATGCTATCGTAAACATACCATATTCTTGATCTCCACTATATAGCCAGCCATCTTTAAAATATATGTTTGAACCAAATCCTCGAAACCATCCACAGTTTGCGAAACGCCGTCATCGATATCCTAACTACCTAGCCACTATTAATCCTCACATTTTCCACTCTGACGAACAAACCACCTATTTAGACATGGATAACGACTCATTAGTTGATCACCACTTAACTTTATGAGTGTACCTTGCTCCATTCACGCGTAACGCGGCTATGTCAACACACGGTCAAGAGTGAAGGCCGATGGGTGACCTAGTTCAAAATGGATAGTGAAAAACCTAAATGTACCTATAGGTATACATATACGAAAGCAAACATTTATTAACATGTACTTACTTAAAAATGAAGAAAAGCAACCACAGTTATCCTTAAAACTAATCTAGTAAATAATAACCCAAAATATTTCATATCCTAATCGCCTAGTGTCTATATGCATAGATTGTGAGGAAACCGTTATGTTTGAAGACCATAAGGTCAAAGAATATAAGTGTTCTGACGAAGGATCTGGAAGCACTTCACGGTACTTGTCGAAGAGAACTTTCCCAGTGATTCAATTCTGTGGGAGAATCAAAGCTAAACTAATATTTTCTGTTTGAAATAAAAGGAACATAATGAATTGTACTAGTACAGAACATGTGAAAAAATTACAAAAGAGTTTTAAACAAACGGTTCCTCTGTTTATTAATTTAGCTTCTATCGTCTAATCTTTTTTTAAATCCGATTTCATATACTTATATCTTTCTATATTTTTTAAAAAATGTTTATTATTTATAAGAACTCTGTCTTTTAAATATCAGTATCTGAAGAGAAATAATAAAAAAATAAATCAATTTGTTTTTTTTATTATCACGACGATATTAATATCAGTGGTGTTTTGCCAAAAGAAAACATTTAGCAATGTTGTCCAATCCTTGGCATTTCGATCCTGACCATCGACATCTCATAAATTAAATTCATCGTCAAAAAACGTCACATCCGGGAAATAAACCGAAAGTATGTCAAAGAGAAATATTAATGGCCTGTTTTTTTATAAATATTTTGAGACATAAAAACTGAATAACTACATTTTAGCTGGAGATCTATTTAAAATTTACCTTCAGTGTTTAATAAGTGATAGATTTATTATCTGTTTTTTCTATACGGAATAGACTTACGTTTGACAGCAGCCCTCAACCCGTATTGCTTTTGAATATATGAATTAAACAATAAAGAATTAGCATACTTACTTAGAAGAAGAAAAATTGAGATTAAAAATGTCTGTCCTCTATAAAACAATACTAACTTTGGTGATCGATAAAAATCACAAAATTCAGCCACAAAGTTTCTATAAATACGTGAATGCTATTGAACTAAGCCTGACTCACATCAATCGACGATCAAGCATTTGTTGCTATAAAAAGATTGTTAATATTACAAATTGCTCTGTTATGCAATTCAACCTTTAGTTTAGAAGTTTGTTGAAAGCTTTCATTGCTACGATATTAGGTGTTTGAAATTTAAAATAACATTATAGTAAACAATACTTGAGATTTTATAATTACTTAGATATTTTACATGGTCAAGTTTAGGCATTTAGAAGGTTTTTTATTTAAGTAAACTAATAGATAAAGTGATTGAGGAAATTTGTTGCCTATTTATCTTTTGGTATTAAACAATTATAATACATGTAATAAACATAAAAGCTTTAATATTATCACGTTATGTAAGCAAATTAAAAGATCTAAATTTTTATGTGAAATGCATTAATTTACAACCAAAAAATACCTAAGATTTTTTATTGCATTGCAGTCGATTAAAATATAGTACATTGTACCCATTCTGCGATAAATATCAATGAATACTCACTATTTTATTAAAAGGTACATAACCAGATCGCACAGGTGAGCATAATTATTTCTGTAAAGGTTATATTCGCTAAATAATATCGAACAAGGTCGGGAAAACCCCGCCATATAAGATATACGTTCTAAAATAGTTTACTCAACGTATTTACAAAACCAGTCTTGGGCAAACAATGAAGATGTTGTTCCAACTATTTTGATGCATTCACAGCCTTACCTAAAACTAATTTTCTTGTAAAACTACTACGTAAATCATTCAAATATACACCTTACTTCCTATACTATAAGAGTTAATTCTTTTTTACCGCTAGTTGGTAGATTTTTTGGTATAAACGTTGTAGGCGTATATGATGATTACATTACGATTGTAGACCATTTTCCTCGTAATATTATCTGTGGTTAACCTATATTTTGCATGTTTCATAAAATTTAGTGATAATTGTTTTGGGTACTAAAATCTTATGGGGGTTTTTACATCATTATCTAAAAGTTTTCTTAGTGACTTAGTTAAAGGCGATAGGTAAACTTTATTGTTATATTATTATGTATCGGTAATATAGGAATAGTATTTTTTCCTTATTTTTTATTCAATGTAAATAACATATGACAATATCATTATGTATGTAGTGTAGTTCCCGTAGTAACGATAAAATACAGCCGAAACATTTTTCGGAAATTACTAAACAGAAACAGCTGCGAGATTCATGAAAGTCAAGGATATTATACGTTTGTTTAATTGCTTGATTTATGATTTTCGATAAAATAACCTCAAGAGATTTTAATTATAAACAACTGTTAAAACAATGTAGCAATGAGCTATTTCTTTGATCTTTTTCTAAAGTTAGTAATTTATAATTTAAATTTCTTTCGTTCAATGCAAATTTATTTCCATTTTCTAGCCGAGTATAAGTCTAGTAAATTTAATAGCAAAACTTTACTATCACATGGATTAAACGAGTTTTAAATTACATACTATAGCTATTATTTCATCAATTAATTTATTATGAGTACCTACTTATAAAAAATTAATAAAAGTATGATTAACGTATAATTTAAATTAATAAAAATATTTATATCGTTTCGTTTTACAATTCCAATTTTTTTATGCTTCTGTAATGAACCAAAGATTTTCTAAGATACGGAATCTCTAAGATATGAAATTCTACTACAAAATTACTACAGCCTTTATTAAACTGCTAAAACTAACAGCCAGCAGTAACATCTGGCCAAGTGGCCATTCCATCAGGATGTGAACAAATTCGTTCCTTCCTACCCAGCACTCAGTGCCCCGTGGAATTACCCCGCTTCCTAGATGTTATATGACAAATACGATCTTTTTATATATACTACGAGTATACTAGTACAATATGAGATGCAATAAATAATGTCTAAGAGAACTGCCGCGGAGGATTCATGATCCTCAGTAATTAGGTATACGCTTTAAGGAGCAAAATACCTATACATACACACTGAATTTAAAGGGATTGTTTGGGAAAACGTGAAAATAGTGACAATTAGATTTTTTTTTATTAATTCTGACATTAAACGTTAGTAGTATACTGAATTAATTGAACACATAGTTCATTAAAATAAATCTGATTTTCTATTCATAACAAAATTTATTTTTCTTAGGTACATACCTACACATACATGCATATCTTCAGAAAATAAAAACACTATTGAATTTTACTACTATCTACTCATGAAATTGCCTAGTCATGCCATGTGAATATTTGAACCAAGTTTTTATTGTAAGTCGTGTCGAAACATTTATACGTTCCTCACCCATAACCTTCGCAACTGCTGATTTGAGGTTTCATAATACAAATTTATGATATTTCCATACGTTTTCCTCATTCCTTAAATAGATTTGCATCATATTTTACTTTCTTTTAATTTATTGGTATTTAAACTTAAGAAAATATTTCACTATTAAAGTCAATATTGTTAATTCCGACGTAAGCTTCAGAAGATGTAAAATGATGTATTTAATATTTTACTGTTTCACCTTTTTTGGTATAATTTTATTGTGGAATAAAGGAATCATTAACATCGGTAAAGTCACGGTTAAGTGATTCTCTTCCTTTTTAAATGACGTATACACATTATTTATTTTCATTTTGACGTTAAGAGCTTCATCAAGGAAGTTTTTATCAGTATTTTTATAACAATTTATTTCTTGTTTGCAGATACCTATTTACATTTTTCGTCACAATATAGAGACTTGTTTGGTTAATCTCTAGAAAAACGAAGAAGCCAGTGCGATCAAAAGTCAAAAAGTGGTGAAATCCAGATTTGCATTTTAATACATATTACGCAGATTTACAATAAACATCTCTTTTTATGCAAGTCACGGTGTCTACTTCTGTAAAGTTAAAACCAAAAATACTTGCTATATTCGTTTAAACCTTTCTAATCTCTCTTTTATTACTTTTGCCTTCATAAACCATAATCATTAGCTTTCGATTTGCAAAAGAAACCACAGTGGGGTCAATAGAGACATTTATTCTATCAAAAGCCATAAGGCTCCTAATGTCTTCACATAACTTAGAGCGTGATTAACCATGACACAGTTTAGAAATAATCGCGATTTTTGATGTTTTGTTAAAATGGCAAATAGACGAATATGGTCTGTGTGAGAATCTGCAAGTTTAAATGAATGGAACTTCTTTCAGGATCTCGATCTAATTGGCTAGAATTATTTGAAAGATTTGCATGAAATTAAAAAAATATCACACATTTACATACCGTAAATTTAAATAGCACGCTGGTTCTTGGGTTAACGTCCAAACAAGTTCATAATACGCAAAGCAAACAAAACAGCAGTAATAATAAAAAATGAAATATAAAGTATGAAAGAAGTCTCGCCTTTCTAGAACCTTGAAACTCGATAAATTATACATTACAAACAAATGTAAACTATGTAATACATTGAAATGAAACACAGCCTTATTCATCAATACAGGTAATCTTCGAACCGATTCCGCCTTCAAAGAAAACTGCATACATACACATTTATCACGCATAAATGCCATTTTAAATGCAAACATTTGATTTTCTATAAGGCATCTTTTATTCTAGAAGGTCGTAAGAAAGCCAAGGTCAAAGAATATGAGAAATTTATATCGTCAAGGGAGGAAATGTTGATGCAGGAACACTCTGGATGGATGTGTTTAATAAAGATAAAATGTCGAAGGTTGGTACAGACAGTACCTGGGATGTTGCATAAGAAATCATCGAGAATATTCCAATCAATTCATCTACTGTCAGTTGGTACTCTCATGACATGTGTTTGTTGCTATAAGATGAGACTGCGCAAGGATCTGAGAAAATAACAGAAAAAATACCAACCGATTAAAAAAAACTGATTCATAGTTTGCTTTCATGAAGTTGAACGGAAGTTTGCTTTTTGGTGGAAAAGGCCTAACAAAAATAATCGACAAAGACCCAAATTCAAGAAACTATCAAATAAAAAAGTCATAAATTCATGTCGGGTAATAAAACTATAGTTAACAAATACGTGATTGTTTAAACAAGCTTAGGTACCTACATGTTTCTCCTCAAATACGGTTATGTTCCGGCCTTCCCTTGAGACTTAATATATGAGGTGAATAAAAAGAAATCACCTGTTCTAATTCCGTTAGTAATAACATAAATAAAAAACAAATCAGTAAAGGTGTTTGACGATATAAAAGGCCGAAATTAAATAGACAAGGATACTAATGATGAAAACATAGTTGACCATGAAGAAGCATCTCTTTAAAATGTATCCGGAAATAAATCATCTAAAGCAAATGTAGGAAACGAATTTGCGTTTTTGCGCAACTCTGGAGTTATTCGACCTTTAAACCGGTTTTAACTTCCGAATATTATTCGGTTAAAAAAATAGATACTTACTTGAAACTATTTGTTAGAAGTTTTCAAAATATTATCGTAAAACGATTAAGTTTAACTATATATACATATATATACATACTGACACGATAAATAACTTTGAAACCATTTTGTTTCTTTTATAAAATTAAATCAATTCAAATAGCGTGTTAACAAGCTAACAACACGAAAATTTACTTTTATTTTCAAGATGCAATAAAAATTCAATGCAATAGTTTCAAAACAACGAGCGGCAATATTTATCACGAGTTATGAAGTAACAAGGACCTATCATTGAAATACACAACCCGTTTGGTAAAACTAATTGTTATATATTTATATGCGTTCCGGTCCGAAACATTCTTGTAGCTCAGTAATAGTTAGGGCAAACAATTGTAATTACAAATGATATCGTATCAAATAGCACGTGAAATGAAACTCGGTCACGTCGGCTGTTGCGTTGCAGAGGGCTTACGAAAACTTTCTTGCATTATGTTGGAGCTAATCTTTGAACACATCTGGCCTTGCCGCGCTGCAACCAAATCATAGAAGCTATTACCTCGAGTGAAGGATAAATGCTCCATTTTCCAAGAATGTCTCAACTTCGAGAATGTTCTCCGTCGCATACCGATCCATCCTCGAGCGCATAATCCAAATATTTTCATTCTTTGTTAGTCTTGGACGCGGTGCGGGAAATCTAATTCGTAAACATCGAGCCCTAGCCAGCCAGATTTATACCTACAGTGTTTTACTAATACAATTAACAATACGAATCACTGATTCGGAATCGGCACTGTTGTGGTTTCCGTCGCGTAAATCAGATTAAGGAGGAATAAATCAGCCGTAATGTCTCAAACAAAAGCCACCGATATATCGAACTACCGACGTTGGGGGTGGCGACCAACCTTGAATGATCGCGTAGCCCATGTTTGCTCTGCGGGCAAACAAGCCCTATGTAAATATTGTCTCATAAGGAGTGTACTCAAGCGTGTTTTCCGTTGTTCCAGGTTCGTTATAAACCTGCTGGCTACGAATCTGCTGACGACCTCCCTGCTTGCGCCCGCACTGTTCGGCGAGCACTCCGCCAGGGAGGAGGCGACGCGGCTGTGGATGGAGGCTGGTGACGCGGCGGCAGCTGCCTGCAGCCTGGCTGCGCTGCTCGCCGTCACGCTGATCTCGCTGGACCAGCACCACGCTGTCACAGACCCGCTGCGCTGCCACATGCGTCTGCTGCAGCGTCGGCCGGCCGCGCTATGCGCTGCCACCTGGCTCGCAGCCGTGGCAGCTGCCACAGTCCGCGCCGCCATCGCCGGAGTCCGCTACATATACCCGCGCGAGCCCGTCGTTCAGGGAGTCGAGCTGGCCTACTACGTCGTGTACTTAATCCTCGGAGTCATGACGCCGACAACCATCGTCTGCTTCATGTACGCCCGCATCTACGGAGCTGCTCGCTCGTCGGGCCTGCGCGCGCGGGCGCACGGAACCAGCGCGCTGCAGCTGCACGAGCCACCACCGCTACCAGATCTCATCGAAGAAGGCGAAGGACTCACACTTAGAATAGACGGACCGGAGAGTGCCGTGACAGACAACGATCGCAAGTTCGGGCCTTTCCTTCTACCCCCGGAGAGGCCCATGCGCTGCCCGTCCGTCGCCAGTCTTCGCAATTCAAAGAACGAGAACAAATCTACTGAAAACCTCAGAAAAGGTCTTCCCGCAGTGAGCTCGGCGCCACTGCTGGCGGCTCCACTGCTCACTGTGCAGAGGCCGTCTCCTCAGCCCTCACACAACGGTTCGAGGATAACATCGATACGATGCAGAATTTCGAACGCATCGCTATTCCGATACAGAGAAGAATCTCGCGCCGCGCGCGTCGGCCTTCTGACCGGGGCGCTGGTGATGCTGCACCTACCGCATGCAGTGACGGCGGTCATATCTGCGGCGATGCCGGGGCTAGCGGACTGTGCGAGGACACCTTCACTCGCGTTGTTGCTGCTAGCTTCAGCTGCTTCGCCGTTCCTGTTCGCGCTGCGCTCGCGTCGGGTGCAGCGGGAAGCACGCAGACTGCTGCTTCCCGAAAAGAGTGCGTGGGAGAGAGGGCAAGCGTCATCCGCAGCCGCTGACGGCCAGCGTGCGCGCGCTGCCCTGGAGCTGCTGCGCACGCTGTCGCCGGGCAGCGGGGTGGAGGTGCCGGTGCCGGGAAACGGCAGCTCGGGGGCGGCGTGCCGTAGCTCGTTCAGCTCGGGCGGCAGCACGCAGCTGTCGTCCGCCTCGGACGAGTGACCCCCGCCCCCGCCGCGCGTCCGCTTCGCGCGTCCCACCGCTCTACTCATCTGTGATACTAGACTAAGCCGTACTGCGCTCGGCGCGACCGTTAGACTGATTTAGTATTAAGTTAATTTATTAATGTCCATGTGTACCTTTCCGCTGAGCGGGATAGACTTTTATTACCTGATATGATAACTACGTGTATTAAAAGATAGATTCAATTCAATTCAGAAGATTAAATTCGTATCGAAGTGAAATCTAAATGGTCGTTTTAATGCTTTGCTAGGTCACCTTGTTGGAATCTGTGGTTTGGCCCGACCACAGATGATCGTAAACATAGACTATTTAACTAGATTCTGCGTAAAATAACTCTACGCTTGACTGGAAGCAACACTTCTGCTACTAATTAACCTGGTACATATTTAAATTGGTGAGAACATTTCAGTTCAGATTTTATCCGAACGTAGAGTTATATTGCTTGGACTATAGTTACAATTTCTGAAGGCTAAATTAAATAGTTAGGTAGAACTTGATAGGTATGCAGGATATAAGATTTTTTATATAAATTAACAAGTCTTATTAGGTACACTTATTGTCTTACACATATTAACCAACACACAATTCGTATTTTTTACTGTAGACGATATTAGTTCAGAAAGACATAGATTTTGGAAATGAAGTGATTATGATTACTATTTCAGGTAGTGCGAGAATTCTGATCAAAAGTACTAATCATAAAAAATGCAATTATCATCTTGAGTACCAAAATAATGAATTCTGAAAAAATAAAGATTAACCATTGATATAAAAATACCAAGAATTTGAGAAAAGAGGATCATTTAGCAATATGAATTCTGGGTATAATAATAATAATAATAATAATCTTTTAATATAATTTTTTTTTAATTTTAATATAATATTTTTATAAATTAATATTAAGTGCTGAGAACCCGTTAAAAGAGAAAAGGACACGATACCTCCAGGCAGTAAGTATATCTGAAATGTGAGGTAAGTAAATTTATGAAATACATACATAAGAGAGAGTATACATATATACCGGTGTTATTTCATGTTTCTATTAACTTTTAAGACTTGGTGTTATCCAAATTCAAATTTGTTTAGATGTACCAAATTTCATCCGAACCCTTTTAGCTGTTTAGCAGTGAATAGTTGATACCACCCACACAATTTTGCTTCTATTATAATAAACTAGTGGGAGCTCGCAGCTTCGCTTGCATTAAGAAGTAAAACTTGCATCCCCTATTAAAAAAAATCCTTTCATACCGGATGCCCTCGTTATAACATCTACCTGTATGCCAAATTTCAGCCCGATCCGTCCAGTGGTTTGGGCTGTGCGTTGATAGATCACTGTGAGAGTCAGGGAGTCAGTCACTCAATTTAGATAGAAATATAATGGTATGGTATTAGTTTCTCAATATTATTTAAATACTGTACTAAATAATAATATGATATTATAATTAAGATAAATTAACATATAAAATAATAATATAATTTCTTCTGTACTTAGATACTTACTTGCATGTACAATGTTGTTGCTTGTTCTTGCCGCCAGCATTTTGGGGACCTTTCCTTCTACTACAGGCATTTTAGATTAAGTATTTTAGTTTTAGAAGTAGTTTTAGATTTTATTCTATTGTTAGTATTTAGTTTTTTAAATTAGTTTTTAACAAAATGTAAGTTTTTTTGAATAAATGGAAAACATTGTATGTTATTGTAGATATTATGTCCATTGTACCTAGATCAATATCAATAAGAAATTATAATTATTGTTGAAATTTAAGAGCATATTGTCTAAGATACCTTGAGAACACAAAACTAGATTATTAAAAGAAAAAAAAAGAAAGAAAAGTAATCAAGAAAAAGAAAAGAAAATATTAATAGTAATATTAATATAATTAGTATTTTACCAATGATACAAGCGTAAGCTTAGTATGGGGCTAGATGGCGCTGTGTGATATGTCCTGAAATATTTATTATTTATTGAATTCTGAAAACAATACATTTATAGTTGTGTAAAGAAAGTACTTAATATAAGAGACAATAATACATTTTCTCTATGTAATATTATCTTATCTATGTATACAAAGTACATACCATACCTTAATTCAAGAAATTCAATCTGTACGAAATTAATCAACTTATGCTCAAACTATTATTTGGATGTCCAAATTTAGATACTGTAGTAGAGCAATGACAGGCCATAGAAGATAGAAAGATAGGCTCGACACAAAAATAAAAAACGGTACTTACAAAAATAACTACAACTAGTGCTACAAGCGGCGGCTTTATCGCTAAAAGCGTTGACTTCCATAGAGATTTCGGTCGCCCACCAATGTGGTGGGTTGACCACATAAGAAAACCGCAGGGAGCACCTGGATTCAATCTGCGCAGGACCGGGACGAGTGGCGTATAAGAAGAGAGGCCTATGCTCAGCAGTGGGCGATAACCAATAGCCATCGTAATATGCGAAATCGGACCGATGATGACGATAAATGTTTTGTTCCCAAATAGTTATTAAATACAATAATTATCACAAGTCTCTGGTATTTATTTGTCAGCCATTTTTAATTTTTAAAAGGCTTAAGTAAATAATATGTCAGGATTTCTACGTCATAACCTATTGTTTCTTAACTATGACGCCATTAACAGGTTTCGCATCCGTTAAGAAGAAAAACTACGTAATAACTTAAATGCTAGATAAGTACGAGTGTTCTTTGAAAACATTTATCGAAGGCGCGTCCTTATTTTCCAATATATTAAAAAAAACCTACAGTTACATATATAATACATCAATCTCCCTCTTTAGATCGAATTTCTCATGACTGAGAGTTGTGACTCTCCTGCGGAATCATTGGGAGATTTCAACTCCAGTTTTAGTAGAACTCAATTTCAATGACTTTTAGGCTTGCTTTTAGAAATATGTGTAAAAAATTGCAATCAGAAACAAATTCTTAAGAAACTTTTAATATGGAACGGTGTTTTTTGGCGGACTTTCAAAAATCATAGTTTTATACGAGTACGTTTTTTACGATATTACTAAACGGATTTGCACTTGGCCATAGTTTACCATATGGTAAACATTAGTTATGGCTCAAGTTGGAGCGTGCTTATCCACTAAGAATTAAAATAAAAGACATTAATTGAGACATGAAACAAAATTCAAAACAGATAACATAATATTACAAACGTTCAGAATTTTCGTAAACATGTAATGTATAGATATATATATATAGGGTATTAGATAGTTAGTTTTTTATGTATGTTAGGTTTACATCTAGAAGAAAATTTACATTCATTAGTTTATTCATATAAGTTTTTTTTAAGTAGTATAAGTATATTTTCAGTTATGTAAACTTTTACAAATAAATAAAAAAAAAATATATAACAAATACAGAGGATAATAGAAATACATAGATAGGTACAAGTTTCATAAATTATTTGATATAAACAATTATACTCGGTTAAGTAAAATTCACTCAAGACGGTTCACTCTCTTGCAATACATGTATATTGTATATGTTGTATACCTACAAGTAACTATGTATAATATACAAATCGATTTAACAGAAAAAAGCTAGCTTTGTTCTATTCAAGGTAATATTCATACCTAATAGGCACTAGACAACAATGCGATGATGTAAGTATGTAGCTGAAATGGATGATTATTTATTAGTTGATTACATAGTTGATTATATACACGTGAGTGTATTTACCTAAGACATATCATATACCTAGCTTGTAACATAAGATCTGCTCTTCTAGAAGAATTTCTTACCAAATGGTACATTATCTTCTTCTTATCGAATGAGAGTGGTTTACTCTGGTGTCGGGAGTATATCATAAAAACAGGTACTTAGTTAAACGTAGAGAATAAAATCGGTTACGGAATTGATTGAATGACAAAAATTTTAAGAATAAATTACTCTTTTAATCTTTGTTTTTAACAGACTCCTAAAAAGGAGGCTTTTAATTTTATTCTCCTAAATATTTTAATTCATTGAGTTTTACTATACGCCAGGTTTGCATCAAAATAATGAAACTAAAGTTGTTTTTAGACGTGCATTATATTCTGTTTCATTTAAATAATGTACACCCATCGCGTAAAAACTTTATTTATTTAAATGAGATAAATGATAGCTCCAACTGGCGCCACAAATGAAAAACCTTTATTCATCATCGTATTTAAATACTCATAAAATGAAGACAATTGCGTATGTTCAAGAAAATTTCACAATTAGTATTTTCCACTCGAGGAAAATACACAATGTAACGTTAATTATGTCCAATTAATATTATAATGAAGGTTCAAGATAAATGTATAAGTAAAAGAAGATATAGTTATTTATTTACTAACAAAACAGGTGATCTCAGAAGCCATTATTTAGAAAACGGTTTGTCATCGTTAGCAACGCATTTAACTATTAGGAATTCCACTTCGAGAGACAATAACAAATAATTAGCAACTTTAAACATTACATAATTGTTGTTGCTAAGTTAGAAAATGTTGAGGTGACTTCACTTGAGTATTAAATTAACTTTAATATTTACTTAGATCATACTTTAGGTACTAAAATTTTATCTACAAACTAGTGGGTGCTCGCGGCTTCGCTCGTATTAAGAAGTAAAACTTGCATCCCCTATTTCACCCCTTTAAAAGTGGCATTTCCAAAAAGATCTAAGTAAATATTAAAGCGAAGCCGCGAGCACACTCTTGTGCTCGCGGCTTCGCTTGCATTAAGAAGAAAACCTTGCATGCCCTATTGAGTGGCATTTCCAAAAATCCTTTCTTAGCGGATGCCTACGTCATAACATCTATCCTCCTTCCATTAGTTTGGGCTGAGCGTGGATAGATCACTTTGACAGTCAGTCACCTTTAAGTTTTTACATATTTAGACAATTACAAACATTTTGTATCAACCGAAAATATGTAACCACAGAACACAAAGCACAAACTTGACTAAAAATAAGGGTGTATATTTGCTTACTTGCAGATGATACTTACAACAGAATGATAAAAAAAAAATATCCCAAAAATATGTACATACATGCATGTTTGTTACTAATTCATGCTCTAACGGTTGAATTGATTTTGATGAAATTTAGTATGAAAGTAGACTTTTATTATTTACAAGTAAATATTCAAAGGAAAGTAGATTACGTTTTAGGTAAACACACAGGCTTCTTTTTATCTTTATTCAACGCGGGTAACACCATGGGGTGCAGCTAGTATTGCAATTATCGGGCTTAGTGGCGTGACTAGAGAGAGGCTTATGTCCAGAAGTAGATTACTTGTAGTTTACTACTTTGAAGCAATGGTGGTATTCGAGAGAAATATACTATTGTGCATAATACGGAGGAAGCGGCGCAAGCCCACTAAATCATGATGAAAGGAGTAATGCCGAACTATGTAAAATATAAATATTTCAGGACATATCACACAGCGCCATCTAGTCCCATACTAAGCTTACGCTTGTATCATGGGTACTAGATAACGGATATAATACATATATACTTTTCTTTTGTAAATACATACTTATTATACATACAAACGACCAGACTTAACACAAATAGTTACAAATTTTAAAATTCATAATTACTTGTGTCATGCGGGAATCGAACCCGCACCCCTAGATTAGAAGGCAGAGCCACTACCAACTAAGCTAACAAGCCAAGAGATATGTAACGAATACCCTTGCGAGGTAAACAGGTCAAAAAGGAAGAGGTAACTCAGATGATGATGATGATATTGCAATAACTAAGGATAATTAATTACCTCCTCTGCTATCACAGAGATCTTTAGACCACCTGCAATCATCTCAAATAAATAAATAAAACTAATTAGTACTCCAATCAAACATAAATGATTCAATCATGAATATCCATTACCAGAGTTTTCCATATAACACAGACGTCCAGGCATCAGATTCTATTAACATTAAAAATGCAAGCATGGAAGATCCTCAGTAAATGACTAATAATGAGTAAATATGCAAATTGACAGATAAATCTTATTTTGCAGACAAACAGACGCGTATGTTTTTCCTTGATTGATGGATACAAAATTTTCCTCGATAAATCAAAACATTAGTTGTATAATTTAGTTGTAATAACCGGCTAGCACTTACGTCAAAAATTTACGTCGAAAAATTAGCTCGACAAGCCAAATCATGCCTTACGGGAACTATAATTAGTTGTATAGGTACCACCCATAAATAAATATTCCTGGACATTGCACACAGCGCCATCTAGCCCCACACCAAGCATACGCTTGTTAAAATAGGTTTTAGAGGCTATTTGGTTAGGCTATGGTTATCTTATATAATTTTAATAGAGTTTTTATATTTTTTGATTATGTGTTTGTGCGGGCATCACGCGAACATGGCTGGACGGATCGTCAGGATTTTTGTTATGTAGGTAGTATGAGATCCTGAGATTCACATCTACTACTTTTTATCTCAGAACAACGAGAGTGAAGCCGCGCTCATTCACCAGTTATTATACATACAAGACGGTTCTAAGGCCTAAATAAACTAGACCGATTTAGTAAACCAGTTTATCAACTTTAATAATAGTATTACATCATCGCCAATAACTCATCATGAAATGCCTAATAGCAGGCGATCCCATTTATACAGCCAAATAGCAGTCATTTGTAGAATCTTTTTCTTTCGACGTCGCAGGTCAAGGGCTTTTAGCCCTAAACGTTGAATTGTAAGGCGGTTGTTAAGCCAGATCAGCAGGCCTACCATAACGTCTTATAGCAGTACTGCAGCAGTGCTGCTGCGATAATCGGTACTACAACGTCTAGTTTCTGACGTTTAAATAAGGTGGAATCAGTGTCGCGGCGCGTCGAGGTTTTGATGACGTCACGCGATTTTGTTCATTCATTTCCTAAGCGTTTTGCCTAAATCGGTACCATAACGTCTAATTGCCAGCGGAATCATTATCGCTGAGCTGTCAATTTGACATTATTTTGAGATGCTAAAAACGCTGCTATCGGCTTGCGTATTTGAGATATTTTTCCATTTAAATCCTTTGAATTATTGAAAATATGAAAGAAAACTGAATTTAATTGATATACAATGGTTATGTGTGTGTGGTTCGGCACAATTTTTGCGAAAATACCGAACACCAGTGAATATGTGGAGCAACGAAAAAAAATCTCAAGCTGCAGCTATTTATTATTCATCAGCCAACAGCAAGCTAAAGAGCCAACTATCACGACCCAAAACTACAGCAGGGACCCAGTTCGAGATCACACTACCGCCACAGCAGATGAGGTGGCAATATCACGATGATTCAGTACCGCAGCAGGGCATCGTTATGCAGAATGTTGGTGTAGCCTAGCTTTGAGAACAGTGACTTGCTCAGTGCCCTTCGTTATGTACTATTGTGAATAGGGTATTAACTGTTAATAAGACAAAATGTACAATAACTATTTGTTTAATTTAAACATAAATCTTAAATAGGTTCCATCTTGTGCTTAAAGGTATAAAGTAGCAGTATAGTTAGGTACAACACACTATGCCTACACCACACAAACCTATTTTATAAATTAGTATAGTTGAGACACAATATAGAACGCATAAGCTAACAACCTAAATGATATCTTAGAGATCTTAGAGTTAAAAAGGATGATTAATTAGAGCTAACTTCTGTGTTATATGTTTATGTTCCCCAACATAATAACTGTCGTCCAGTAAAAATAAATTCAAGCTTATAACATCAATTTATTGAAATAAACTTTTAAGTTTATGTATCCACATCGTATGTTTAGAGTATTCACACAGAAAAGTAATTTACACGAGTAAACGTTCGTCTACTAAGTGGTTATACTGCTTGCAGAGGAATGTGATCATCGTCCAGCTCCAATAGAAGGAGTATATCCGACTGCAGCCTTGCTTGCTCGTAAGAAGTTGATGATGGTTTGTCACCGTCTTGGTATCGTGATCACAGTCATGGTGATCCACTACGTTCCATCAGCTTGTATCGAGAACAAAAAGCCGCTTGAAGAAATCAACTTTTTGTTAAGAAGCGTATCCAAAGTGTTTGGTTTATCTAGATAAGTTTTTCACTGTGCATGAACACATTCATGCGGTATTCTGTCCATCATACTGTGTAGTATTCATACAGCACCAAATGTATCACCTCTAAATCGGGGACCCAATGCATTTCTATATATAAAACAGTTATAATTTATAGGCAGTTTGTTATGGTAGTTTATTTACAAAATCATTCAGTGCTACCAGAATATTTTTTTATACCGTACATGACATTTTTTATACACACACAAGCAAAAAAGAGAATAAGACATAGTGATCTGGCAGTTCGTACCATTTCTGTATACAAATAAGCACGAACTCTTTGGAAAAAAGTTCGAAAATGCACACCAGCTGAAAGCCGGGCTCAAATTTAAATAAAATAAATAGTTAGGAATAATAAATAATACAGGATATTTTTTTTGGCATAAAATGTACACAAAACTATGTATACCAACTCCAGTCGCAATAGCTATGTACGTTTTACGAAATTTAATAAATAAATAAAAAATATAAATTTAAATTAACCCTTGCATACTGCAAATACTTGCATGTGTAGGAAATACACACACCTCATTATAATAAATCTTTAAAATGTAAAATCATATTTTGCTTGCTTTTATCTTATTTGTGCTTTTTTACTACATTATGTATTTGAAAAGAGCTAAATACGGTTGAAGCCGATATCTGGCAACACGCAAGTACGATAGTTTCAAAGAAAATATAGAACTGTTTTCGAATCAGTGACAGTGACAAATTTTGAAACCAAACTACTATAGGTTGTGCTATATTTTATCACAAACTCTTTCATTTTATGCAGTTTTAGCGAAATCATTCGTTCAGTGTCTCATCCCTAATCCGCTTGAAATCCGCTGGAACGCGATATTACGTCATAAGCTTGTGGTACGAATATTAGCAGCATTGAATTTCAGCGGAATCGCAGCGGAGCGGCAATGACACTGCTTTTAAAAACGTTGTGGTAGGCCTGCAGATGCCTTTTGGGCATTTTGAAAGTTCTCGACACAATCTCGCATGTAAAGTTACAAATAAGTAAGCAATCTGAAATACGTATTTCTAGTATTAAAAGTATAAATATACCTACTCACAAATATACAATATCTACAATTCTACTGACGCGTACCAAAATATTTGAAAAGGTTTCATTTTTTACGGAAAACTTTGAAAGACGAAACCAATCTTTCCGATAAAAATGCTTTTCCTATTCGGCTTGTTATATTTATAAATACATTTTTGAATATCACACATTATTGATTTATTTAAAATTGATTCTTTGGGGATTTACAAAAAGGTGCGTTACCATAAACTCTGGACAAGAAAAGCACAAGACAGACACCAATGGTACCTTGGAGAGAAGGCATATGCCCAGCAGTGAGTCTACAAGGGCTGTAGATGATGATGACCCCTCATTACTTGAAAGAATATTTCAGTTTTGTGACTCCCACCCATTCTGTCTCGTTACGTCCTAGTCGATCTCTCCTTCTTTCATTTCCTTCATCTTCCTCTACTCAGGCTAAATGTACTTTCATAAGTCGTTTGCAGTACATGCTGTAGCCTTATGGAATGCTTTGCCTCTTTCAATACGTAAGTCTAAAACCCTATTAATTTTCCAAAAACAAATTTTCCACCATTTTTTAACTTTGGCAAATCTGTAATTAATTATTCTGTATGTAAGTAGTGTATGTGTTATAATTTTTTTTTAAATTAAATTTATTATTTCCTTGATTGTGTAGGTATTTGTTGTTGTATTTAGGATTTTTTCTGTATGTATTTATAAATTCTTTATATTTGTTTTAGTACACCTCTGCCCCTTTTCTTCTCAGCTAATCGTGTCCATCCAAAGGTTGCCTGGAAGAAATCGCTTAAGGCGATAAGGCCGCCCATATGTACGTCATCATAAATTTATCCTTCCATGTATTTCTTTCATGTTGGTGTGCAATAAAGACATATTATTATTATTATTATGAGGAATATAAACTCGCAACAGCTTCTTGGTAAATGTTTTATTATAAAGAAGCTTTCCTCGAACACTAATGTAATTATTCTGAATGAAATATTATCATTTGACGTGTCTTTGAAATGATATGATTTACTCCAGACGATTTCGCATAATATTTAGGTCAGGGCTAATCTTAATGACCTAATTTACGTTTATAAAGAAATTCTAGAGGGGATTTATTATTCTAGCGACTCTTTTGAGTAGTTTGATAATTAGAATCAGAAAATCTGTTTGTAATGGATTAAAAAATAAAAGAGTTGGTGAAAAACTTGGCTTGAGGACATTTGAGAAAAGATTTATGAAAAATCTTCTTCGAGTTCTAAACCACGATATGTCTGCTAAGAAGAATTCCTTCAATTAATGATTTTCTGTCAAACTCCATAAAAATAGTGAATGAATATCACGTGGAGATAAACTAAATTAATTAAAACATCTTGATAAAAACAGTAAATAAATGATTTCACAGAAAGAAAACTACTGATGTGATCTTTCATGTGACATTTTTAGTTATTATAGCGAAAATTTATTACACTTAACAGTATTTTCTGAACAACTTATAAAAATTGCCGAAATTTTCTAAATGTAAGCAAATTTAGCTCAATGATTTCTGGGAATTCGGAATAAAACTGTCTTTCCTTCATACTCCAAAACTATCGCAAATATTCATGTGTCTGGTATTGTCCACATGATCCCGATATAAATTTGACTTACGAATATTTCTACTTTACTACTCAGTAGACCATATCCTAGCGGTAAAGGCATTCTGGCTGGTGATCAGAAATACGCAGGTTTGAATCCTGCCTTTCTTGATTATTTTCGCTTATTCCCCAATAAACAGTTTAAGTTAAACAACCACAGTGCGGGTTTAGCACTTGACAAAATAACTCATTAAACATGTAAGTATATACTATTTACTCAGTATTATGGATAACATATACACATGTAACCTAAAGTAAATGACGTAACAAATACCACGGCAAAAACGTAGGTATTCCACATATATTATTATAATACCTAACGGTAACATTTCCAAATTGCAAAATTAGTGTAACATTACCCTCACGTGAGGCTTCATATTTCTCCGCATATTTGGCACAAATACAATTATCAAACGTCCAAAATATCATAAATTGCGCAATATTGAATAA
This sequence comes from Macaria liturata, assembly GCA_964023185.1. Lineage (NCBI taxonomy): Eukaryota > Metazoa > Arthropoda > Insecta > Lepidoptera > Geometridae > Macaria > Macaria liturata. The sequence continues at coordinate 2,556,033 of OZ026830.1, forward strand.
CAAGGTATTTTTATACAGTAAGAACCTTGATTAAGTTCATGGTAATGACAAACTTGTATTAATAAATAACTAAATCTGACCAAACTTGTATGTCACGCCACAGATTCTAATTGGTCGAGATTTATTTCTATTTGTGTATTTGTATCTATGTAGTTTAGATTGATATATCATTTTATTAAATACTATTATGCCTATTATTATAGGTATTTGCCTCTTCTTTGAATCGTGTAGCTCATAACTAAGGGAGGTGACTTCCCTACATCATCATTATTATCATCCGAAGCCCTTGGGATCCCACTACTGGGTAGGACTCCTTTTGTTGGTGCCATCTGCGTCGTTTTTTTTTTTTACCGCGCTCAGCCCGGGGGGGCAGCGGGGTATGTCGGGCTCGGAGCTAATGGGACTCCACTACCGACTAAAACCTACCACGATGTCCCTTCACCTCGGCAAGGACGGGTTTCGCGGGCAAGCGAGCAATACTCCTCCGCAATTCCCGTCCCAACCGCATTCCACTGTCCAGGTGGACCCGCCTCAGGAAGACAACCTCCCTCTTGCTGCGCGAGCGATGCCCAGGGACATCCAGGCATCGACTCCTCGGGAGGCCATTATCTCTGCAAGGGGGTATGGGATGCCCCCGCATCCCACGCCCCAGGGCCAGGGCCTAGCGGAGACGGAGTCCAAGCATGAGCGGCTCGCCTCCGTGTCCGTCTTCTGCGGATCGGATGAGCGCCAGGATTCACCTCCCGCTCCCGCTCCTCGGCCTCCCTTTGCGACACCACCGTCTCGCAAAAAGAGGCCACCGCGTGCCATGACCTCTCGTCGTCAACCATCTTTCGCAAGATCTGCGTCGATCCTGTGCAAACCTAGTCCAGATCAGATCCTTTTCTTTAAAGATGTCGTCAACCCACTCGTCTGCCAGTTCTCGGTCACCGCTTTCTACATAATTCATGTAAACAATATTGTTGGAAACAGTAGAATATAATATAGTAGTGGACACATAGGTCTTTCCACAATAGACATCCTCACATGTAGCAACTGTTCTAAAACATTCACCGCTAAAGTAGGGTATATCAGTAACTTACCCGTAGAAAATACATTCGCCGTAGCCGAAATCATTTTGGAAAGCATCATCATCATATCAATATTAAGAAAAACCTGTAAGAATTGTAAAAATATTTTAAAAGCAAAATGTCATCGAAATCATTAAATTCGTTTCAAGATTTTTGTTGAGATATGTGTATGAAAAATTGGACGTTTAACAGCAGTATTCTAGTTTAAAAGCGGAAAAATTGCTTCTTATGCCAAATGCATGACTACCAATGAGTACCTATTCAAAAACAGCCATTTCAGCATGAACCTATCGTATATTATAAGCTCATGTAACTCTACATACATATATGTACCTACGTATGTACCTACGTATGTATATACGTATATTAATTATTTCACAGACTTACATTTTTTATCTACATATGTAATGTGGTAAACGATATAGTTTTTTTATAGACGATGATCTGCGTTTGAAAACTCCATTCACAAAATCCCGAGAAATTTATTAACACTTCGGTCTGAGTGTGAGTAATCCTGCTACTACAGATTAGCTGAAACGCGTAAACAAACTTTATAATAATGTGTGGCATTCTTTGGATGGTCACGAGAAAAGTTAAACAGAGTTAGGTAAAAGACTTACTAAAAAAAACTTCGTAAAAAAAGACTTACAATCGATACCTTATTCTACTTTTTTTCACTCTTGTGAGGTGGTTATGCACATATGTACTTTCACAGGAACCAATTTGATATATAAAGTGTATTTCGTCTGTATGTTTGTCTTCCACGCCGTAACGAAGCGATGTATCATCAATGTAGTAAAAATATCTTGTCAATAACATTTCTAAACTAAATGATCGCTTTTTACCCCTAAATAATGCGAGGGAATCCGCGTCGAACACACTCTAGTGCGACAAACTTTTTAATGTTAGTATACGAGTATTTTAGTAAATTTTCAAAGATCTTTGAGTCGTATTTCCTCATGGCTGAGGGTGACTCCCCCGCAGAATTAATTCGTTAGAGAGTTCTCTAGGGCAGATACATAGTGGTGGGCGCCTAGGTCCTTCCACGGTCTTCAAAGGTATGGTTTATGGAATTTAGTAAATCTGATAACTAACCCTGAATATTTTCATAGTGCTAATCAAAGTTCCCGCGACGCAAAATGCCTTCGCTTAGGTCATTTGCTCTTTCAGTTCTGTGCTAAACGTTTTCAACCACGAGCTTGGTACTTGGCGTATACTTCACATTTGCAAATCTTTTTCTGAGTAACTTTAACACTTTTTTCTTAAAACCAGCGATAATGGATAAACACAATGTAACAGTTTTATATATAAGAAAAAGAAGAAACGCCCGTAGTTCAGCTCGCGGAGGCAATAGCATGCGATTACTAATGTCAAGCAAAGGTCGACGCGGTCAGACCTTGGATGGGTAACCGAAAAGTGGCATTCCTTTCTGGGCGCTTCCGTGGGTTGGATGACACGTTAAAATTGTAGGTCCCGGATGTTTGTCTAGTACGGCAGTCGTTAAGCCATGTCAGAGGCCCTTCGGGCGGCTTGATAAACTCGACACACAGAGTTGGCCACTCTCATTGGATAAGAAGAAAATATATAAGAACAGAAGTGCTGCAGCTGCAATGTCGATGTCACCTTATTCGCAAGTAATTTAGGATAAAAATTCGTCGTTGAGCTTATACGAAAGACAATAAACAATTCATTCATTCATTCATTCATTCATTCATTAACAAAGGTGTAATAAGATGTATCAGATAAAATTAGGATTTGATTGACTTAAATTCGATTCACACAAAATGTTTCTTCAAATAACTACATATTCAAATATACAACAAGTAGTTACGAACTAGTAATAAACTGGTATTTTATTAAAATAATAATAAAACACAACGTTAAAATTAACTGACCAACTTGAGTGAATTAATTAATCTAAATATATAAAACTCAAAGGTGACTGACTGACATAGTGATCTATCAACGCACAGCTCAAACCACTGGACGGATCGGGCTGAAATTTGGCATACAGGTAGATGTTAAAACGTAGGCATACGATAAGAAAGGATTTTTGGAAATACCACTTTTAAAGGGGTATAATAGGGGATGCAAGTTTTACTTTTGGATGCGAGTGAAGCCACAAGCACCCACTAGTATTAATATTCATTTGAACCTCCGAGTACACAAGTTATGTTGAAACTGTGAAGGTCACACAATCACATTCACGACAACAGTAAATTCGTTTGTGTAGTTTTTTTATATTATTTTTTAAGTTCCTTTACTGATAAGAAAATAATATAAATGAAAACAAGTATATATATGCATAATATATAAATATATAGGTATATACGAAGTGAACAGTATTTGGGAAAAAAGAAGTTAGTTATGTCAGTTCAGTAGGTATGATGATACTGTCAAGCACTAGGTTTTTTTTAGTTTATCTAGATTTTTTCAAGTTTATATCTTTACGTTAAAACGATTTAATCGTTTAGTAAAAACAATATGTAGAGAGATCATAGTTCTGTTCTATATTACATATGTAGTTAATTAAATTTCTAAGGAGTTGAGAAATTAAATGAGTAGGTATGCTTTTTTTACCAAATACGGTGGGTCGTCCGGCTTCGAGATGGGTCGACGACATTGTACGAGTCGCGGGTTCTTTATGGATGACTGATGAGGTCTGCACAAGATTGACGAAGCTGGCACATTCAAAGAGAGGCCTATGCCCAGCAGTGGGATAGAGAAGTCTGTGTATGATGATGATGAATACGTTTTTACACTTGGCCACAGTGTGTACTGAAACTTTACGTAATAATTAACAGTCTTCTACCAAACTTCGAGATCTTCTTCTTATCTAATGAGAGTGGCCAACTCTGGTGTCGAGAGTCTATCAAGCCGCCCGAAGGGCCTCTGACATGGCTTAACGACTACCGTACTAGAAAAACAGCCGGTATCTACAATTTAAAGTGTCATCCGACTCACGGAAGCGCCCAAAATGGAATGCTTTTTTTTTACTATTTTACTTTTCGGTCACCCATCCAAGGACTGACCGCGCCGACCTTTGCTTACCATTCGAACTTCAAGATGACAATAGTTTTGAAGTAACCATACAAGTAAATACTAACTCAGAATGACATATAAGCCTTCAATCCTGTTATTTCATATGTTAAGATGGTAGTAAACAGTTATTATTCATACGACAAAAATGACAGTAAACATAATTTTATGCTCGAGCCACATCATACGTAAAAACAGATAAACAACTAATAAAAATTACCCAAACTGATACAAATGTCATATGTCAAGTATGAATTAGATATGCACAGAGAGGGTTCCGTTCTGAATTAACTGTGCTTAATAAAAGATTTGATAGCTAAAAAAATCATCTTAATTTCATACCATTAAGGAATTAAACTGAACTAGTAAAGTAGCATAAGATTATATAGCCAAGAGACTAAGGTTACGTTTTTACCAACAAAGGGGAGGTTTTTTTTGGAGGGAGACTAAACTTCGCTTCAAATTTTTTGATGTGATCAGTGTTTGTTGGACAACATCTCCGACTTCTATATGTTGGTGGATTGATCGACGAACATACAAAAAAAAAAAAAAAAAATGGGAGGTTTTTGAATTGAAAACTTATGAAATTCTTGTTAAAATTAGTTGCCTACGAAGTACGAACTAAGTCCCTACAAATCATATTAATTATTTTCATTTGGAAATCCCAAGGCATTCTTGTTCAGAAGAATTGAGCTCCTTCTTTTATGAAGTCGTTGAATAGAATAGTATTCCAGTCATTTTACACAGCGCCATCTAGCCCCACCTTAGCACAACACAAAAAATATACAAGGTTCATATTTTGTCCCCTTCATATCACGAAACTCTAAAAACATCACAATACACTCGTGCGCAATCTCGACGTATTTTTAGCGATAATTTCATCACTTCTCGTATTAATGTATTGAATTAGATAAGGAGGGGGCACGGCCGTTCTACGTCACGCCATTCATATTGTCCCAGCAAGATAAGTTAGCATACGGATGGACTTAGAACTAAAATGTTGTGACCATAATATTTCCTCTTAGATTTTTTTAAATCTAAAAATCACTAAATAGGCTTACGTTTGACTACAGCCTGCCTGATGTTAAGCACCGCTGTAGAATAAGATGTAGCACGCTTGTCAAGAAGAAACCTGCGGTGCAGTGTTGGTAAGATCTTAAGAGCCACGAAGGCCACTTTGGTTAGGAGAAGAGGTATGGCGGTGGTATATGGAGACCACACACACACCGTTTGAAGTCGGTTAAGTCACAGCGGAAAAATACTATATATTTCTCCAAAGTTTCATTTACAATGGATTTCCTTACAGTAACGCCAGATTCAATATCTTAAGAAGAAACATATGTACTTATTTACTTTAGATTTGAAGACCACTGGGTAATAATTTACTGGAAACAGGGCTCCAGATTAGACCAAAAAAGACCGCAGCCCTACAAAGTGATCGTACCAAATCCGATCTTTGCTAGCTGGAACCAAGACCAAACTTAAGACCGAAACATATGGAGAAGGATAGTCTTCGAGAAGATAATTCGTTAGGGGAGTGACGACCTTCATTTATGAGGAATACGGAGCGAGAAGGGGCAAACGGAGGTCAAGATGTGGCTAAAGTGCTGCCGCCTTTGCGCGCGAGGCTATCTTGTGTCGACACTTCTGATAACAGATATTGTAAATATAGCGTAAGTAAAATGTATAACGTTGAAAATAAGTATGTATACTAATACAGTACGTAAGTGCGTTGTAACCATATAAATCTAAGTATACATATAATAAAGCTGAAGACGGTAAAAAATCAGAACATAGAAAATAATATAAGAAAAAAAAACATGTTTGTGTTTACTTTAAATCGATGATAAAACACGTTTCAGCATTTTTTTTTAATTTTTGACTGTATATCTGTGTCTCTGTTTGTCTGTTTATTTAAACGCTCACAACATAAAAACGGCTGATTGCATTAACATGATTTTTGGTATGTAGATAGTATGAGGTCTTACTTTTTTCCTGCAATAATGCGAGCGAAGCCGCGTGCGTCCACTAATAATAAATAATTGTACTATATGTTAAGGTGTTAGGCATGACAATGTGATCATGAAAAAATATTGCGAAAAAGAATTAGTCTTTAATGCGTAGTGCGGTTGGTAACAGTTTGAGCATGATAAACACGCCAAAAATATAAAAATAGAATCCTATTTTTTACAAGTGTATATTGACTTCGACCGGTGCTATATAAGCACCTACTTATATAATTTAAGGCCACCTTATTTCACCCGAAAACGCTTTGCGCTTGGGAAAATGCCTACAGTTGCTTTTTCGCATGCAATTCCACGCCGTTTTAACATGAAGGCAAGGGCGAGCATCGCGCGCATAGTTCGGCCGACGAGTCTTGTCCACACGCAAACAATTTTGCACAATTTGAGCAGTTTTGCAGACGTTTTTGACGAAATAAATTCATATAAAATCAGCAATTCAGAATATTCTATGGCTTTTTACTCCTCTAAATAATAACAAAATCTTTTAGATATAATTAAATTGGTTTATATTTCTGTACTACTTTTGGAAAAAAAGGTGAAAAATATTTTAAAACAACTATTTTTCAAAAAAACTATCGAGCAAAGTATACGTAATCGTGTTTTGGCGTTTTTATTATCTTAACACTGAATCAAAATTTTGTAAACTGAACAAAACTTACTTCTATTTTATTAGATTTTTATGAAATGTCGATTTCACATAGCACCCCGCGTTAAGATAATAAAAAATAATGGCTTAAAGACTATCGTTCTATGAAAAACATTTATGCTATCCAACCGACTTACGGTTTGTTAAATGCTATAGTAACGCAAAAACTAAAGTGCTCAGTTTTATTACAACTAGTTTTAAATTACTGATCTCCATTGGTAGATTGACTATTTATATCTTTTATACATATAATAAAGCTGAAGAGGGTCCAAATTCTGAAGATATTAGAAAAAAAATTGGGGATACTTAGATAACAGAACACGTTCCAACAATTTATAGAATTTTTGTCTCTTTATCTATGTTACATAGATAAAGAGATTGGGTTGGGCAGTATTTGAATTACTTGTAATTAAAATACGTAATTGAAATACAAATACGTATTTAGTATTTGTATTTCAATTACTTCCTTACAATGTAATTTGTAATTCGTATTTCAAATACCTGACGCCGAGGTATTTTGTAATTAGTATTTCAAATACCTGCGGCTTCAAAATACATTTTAACATTAAAATACATTTTTTTTTATAGCATGAGTGCGAGGCGAGAGTGTAGTGATGGTAAAGCAGCTATTAGAGTTGGCAAAACTGCACCTGTTTACCAACAAAACAAAACGCAAAAAAATTACGTCAAATTGTCAATGTCAAGTCAAGATAAGATGTCAAATCAAATAACGGTTTGTTTTTAGCGGTTTTTAGCTAGGATTTTGTTTGGTCCTAGGTTTTTAGTTTTTTTCACGGATTAAATAAAGCTTTTGTTCTGTGTAGAATACAAATTTTTGTTTGTCGCGATGGATGATCCAAATCCCTCCGGATGTTCGTCGTCTAAGATGCCGGACAACGGTGGCGATGGAGTGAGCCAAATGGATGCTGAGATGTATCCGCTAATTTTATCTGGAAAGTATTTCACAGTGGTCAGTAGTGATAGTGTCCACGATAATGTCCAGGCAACATGTGTTAAATGTAAAGCTTCCATCAAAGGTAGTTTGAAAGCAACAAGCAACTTTAGATTGCATTTGAAAGTAAGTTACTGAACCCTGTTATTTTATGTTGTAAAAACAATTGCACTTATAAATTATATTATTATTATGCATTATTATACAAAGATACGAGTATATAATTTACATACCTAATTACTCTATTGAGAGCTTGGGGTCGTAAGTACATTATGTACTTACGTAAGTATGTACGGGGTACATCTACGATTGTTAAGTCGTAAAACTCTCCTAACCTAAATGTACATAATACAATTTATATTTATTGTGTTATTTTATTTATTTTTAGAGAAAACACCCTGATCTTCTGAGTGAATATGAAAACAGCAAAATAAATCAACGTGTTTCTGGTAAAAGAAAACTGCCATTAAAAAATGAAGAAAAAGTAAAACAAACTAAACTAGATTTTACATTGCAAAATAAAAATGAATGTCAGAAGAAACTTGATAAAAATATCATGAATTATGTTGTTCAGAGTATGAAACCCTTGAGTACTGTTGATGATCCCAATTTTGTCAAGATATTTACTGACCTTCCACTTAATGTTAGTGTAATGTCAAGAAGAACATTAGGAAGGAAAATTGAAATGTCTCAAAAAGATATCATGGAAAAACTTGTAATGATTTTGAGTAATGTGGAATATGTATCAACTACTGCAGATATATGGTCAACAAAAACTAGGAGCTTTTTGGGTGTAACAGCACACTGGGTAAGATTTCAATAATATTTTTTATCTTCAGGAACTGTATTTTGTTTTGATTACTAAGAAAGATTTTAATTGAATTTTAACTTTCAATAAAATTGAGGCAATAACAATAATTAAGCATTATTTTATTTTCAGATTAATGCAATATCGCTGGAATGTATGAGTTGTGTATTATCCTTCAACCGCTTTAAGGGGTCACATACTTATGATAAAATTGCTGAAATGCTTTTTGAAATCCAGTCTTCTTTCAAATTAAGACATGAGCAAGTAGTATCAACTACTTCAGACAATGGCTCAAATTTTGTGAAGGCTTTCCGAGAATTTGGTTTCACTGATTATGTGCCTGCTTTTTCCAACGATGATGTTGAGGGTAATGAAATATTATTTTGATCATACTATTAACCCACATTACATATAATATTATATAGAGAGTTTATCAAAATCATAGTTTCATATTGTTTAAGTACCTATCAAATTTTAACCAAATCACATTATTTGCTGTATTATATCCTGAATGATGTTGATGTTGCTTTGACTCCTACCAAGTGGAGCTTTATTTAAACAAAAATGTGTTTTGTTTTAGAAACTGAAGAAGTTGTAGTGGAATCACCATCTTCTGATGTTTTTTATGAGGAGATTTTGTTACCAGATAATATAACAGAAGATGAAACTAGGGAGAGAGAACTATATTTGCCTAGGCACCTCAGATGTGCCAGCCACACATTAAGTCTTTTGGCCACTACAGATATGAATAATTTCATCAAAGCTTCTCGTGTTAGCAGGAATCATTATTCAGCAATTGCTAAATGTACTTTGTTGTGGAATATGTCCAGAAGACCCAAATCAGCTGAAGTCATAAAAGACTGTCTTGGACATCAGTTAACATATCCCTGTCCCACAAGGTGGAACTCTCTCTATGATTCTGTTGTGCAGCTTATGAGAAGCAAATCAAAGTTAAATGACCTGTTTAACAAGTTGGATAAGAGTAACACTTTCTCTGCCATAGAACTAGAATATTTGGAGGAATTCATTGAAGTATTGAAACCAATTGCTACAGCTCTAGATTACATTCAGGGCAACAATTGTTACTATGGCAAACTTTTGCCTACTTTAATGTCTGTAAGAACCAGATTAGATCGACTGCAGGATAGCAACTTGAGGCATTTTGCTCTCATTGTACCACAACTAAAAGAGAGCTTAGAAAAAAGATTTGATAAGTTTTTTAAACTGTCGCCTGAAGTAAATGGAGCCATATTGGCGTCGTGCTACCACCCCAGTTATAAAATGCGTTGGTTGCCAGAAAGCATCACAACAGACGAGAGGCAAAGAATTCAAAATCTGGCCATTCATGCCTTAGAGACAAGTTACAAAAAACATGAAATAATTCCTGGAAGCAACAGAAGTAGCAACACTAGTAAAGAAGATGACGATTTTATTGTTTTTGAAAACCGAGACAGTGATCAACCACAGACATCCAAAATGGAGTTAGAGTTGGTTAGCTTCCTAAATGATAGAAGCAAAGAGCTTTCAATTCTTGAGCGCTATCCAAATATAAAAAATGTGTTCATACAATTTAACACAAGTTTGTGCTCATCAGGACCTGTAGAAAGATTGTTTTCTTTAGCAGGTTTTATTCACTCTCCAACAAGAGGCTGTTTGTCTGACAGCACATTTAAAAATCTCGTTTTCATGAAAGGAAACTCTGGTTTTACTGATTAATTAATCTATTAGATTAACCCGTCTATATTTCATGTCGATTGAATTTGGTCAATTTATTGGTCTCGCATTATAGAGTGTTAACTTGGTAGGGGATGTTTGTTTACATAATTTATAGCTTCTCGTGACGGGTACTATAGTGTTCCTCTACTTTTCACCCCGTGCTAGATTACTATCTAGACCAGCACAGGCTGAAAAGTATTTTGTATTTTGTAATTTGTATTTCAATTAAAAATAGCTAAAATACTGTATTTTGTATTTTATATTTCAAATACCTTACTTAAAAGTATTTTGTATTTTGTATTTTAATTACCTGTGATAAAGTATTTTGTAATTTGTATTTCAATTAAAGCAAAGCATGTATTTTGCCCAGCCCTGTCTATGTACCTGTTTATTAAAGCGCTTAAATTTTGGTATGTAGGTAATATGAGATCTTAGGAATGTCATAGGCTACATTTAACCTAAAATAAAGCGAGCGAGGCCGCGGGTATCCGCATACTATATTATGTGATGATACATAAAATATTACCTACAATATATAGGTAATATGTATTCTGTGGTATAATGTAACTATTAAGATAAAGATAAAGAATCTTTATTGATAATGTAAAGTTGTAACATACATAGGTATAGGTATAAGTACTAATATCACAGAATATGCTACACAAATTACAATATCTCGTCAAATTGAATTTATAACATTTAGTTTTAATAAAATTTTAGAAGTTACAATGTCAAGTTTTATTATTAACAATGAAAATTTTTGTTATTAAAAACATGTCAAACATAGGTAATAATAGGTATGTAATCATACAATATGTCAACTTAAATAAATCTTGGTACTGTCACTTTAGCTGTATAGGGGCTAAAATGACAATTTGGCATCACACTCCTTACCTAGTAGTTAATTACTTAATTTCTAAGCAAGATTAGAATCAGTTGCTAGTTGACTGTAGTCATTTTCAAAGTATTCTTTAAAACTGTATAGTGTATTATATTATATACATAGTTGTATATACGACTATGTATATAATATAATACAAACAAACAAACACATTTTATAAGCGTACTTATAACTGTTCTTGTATAAAACTCTACAAACAACATACATCACGAGATAAATGTTGAAAAATTGTAATAAATCCTGTTTCTGGGTAATATTTTCATAAAGAAGTTTGTCTGTGGCCGCCCATTGCCACCCACAGAGATTCATCTGAGATGGCTATCATTTAGACCTTAATGCTGTTAAGCCAAGAGCCTGGTGGGGTTTTCTGGGAGATTTTTAAACAATTATTTCTAGTACTTCCTAACTCTTTCATTTCGTTTTGTCCGTCGTTCAGGCGACAATTCGGTGAAACCTTTGTTCTCAATATCAATAAGATTGATAGACTACTATGACTGGGCGAAGTTTCGAGCCCATCTCAATAGCCATGTAAGCTTGTTTTCTGAAACGTTTCTAAACAAAGATGCAATAGATAGAGAAATAACTTCTTTCCAAGAAACTCTACTCCTGTGCAGGGACTTAAGTGTACCTGTTACAAGTATGAAACCCTGGAATTGCTCTACTCTGCCAAGACGCATAACGAGACTTATCCGACGTAAAAATCGGCTTCGTAGGTATCTTCTGGTAGAATCTAACGCTAGAGTGCGCCGGGATCTGTTGCATAGTATCAACCAACTTAAATGGACTATAAAATCCACTATTCAATCCTACAATGATGCCGAATGGAATCGTAAACTGAGAAGAGTTGACAACCCCAGCTCGGATATTTGGAGACTAGCCCGTACTGTTCGAGCTTCCTCTAATTCCACCATACCGGCACTAAAACGTAATAATGGCACTATGACGACCTGCCAACAGGAACAGTGTGAAGCACTTGCTGAGGGGTTCCTTAATAACCTACAACTGACGTACCACTGGTGTAGCGCTGAAAGCCAAAGAGTAGCTTGCTCAATGTCCTCCTTAGATTCTCCATCAACACTTGATTATTCCCTACTTGTGCGACCTCTTGAAATTGTGAAGTTCATCAAATCCCTAAAACCCCGTAAAGCCCCAGGTCTAGACCAGATTTCAAATATTTTGATAAAAAATTTGCCCAGAAAATGTATCATACTTCTGACCAAAATCTTCAACTCATGCCTCCTGTTGCATTACTTCCCTAAAACATGGAAGTCGGCTAAAGTCATACCAATTCACAAGCCTGGTAAAGTCCCTTCAGATCCAGTTTCATATCGGCCTATTAGCCTACTTCCATGTATAGGCAAACTATTCGAAAAAATCATTTATGTCCGACTCAAGCAAGCATCTCAGAATCTCCTTATAAACGAACAGTTTGGTTTTCGCCAGGGACATTCCACAGTGCAGCAGCTTGTGAGAGTGGCAGAGGCGGTGTCAATGGGCCTAAATGTAAAGAAATCTACCGGAATGTTCCTGCTAGATATAGAAAAAGCTTTTGACAGCGTTTGGGCTGAAGCACTCCTCCACAAGCTGGTGCTGCTTGGAATACCTAACCCACTTACAAAGCTGGTGCACTCTTACCTGTCATCCAGAAACTTCCAAGTTCAAATCAAAGAAACTACGTCATCTTTTAAACCTGTTCCCGCAGGAGTTCCGCAGGGTTCTATTCTGGGGCCATACCTCTTCCTGCTGTATATCAATGACATCCCGGTACAGCCCAGGACCAACCTGGCCTGTTTCGCCGATGACACGGCCTGCTACACCAGTTCCTCTGACATAGACTTGATTATAAGCAGACTTCAACTATCAGTCGATACACTATGTGAATATTTTGATCGATGGAAGCTAAAAATAAACGCTTCGAAAACTGAGGCCATCATTTTCACCAGACAGCGTAAAGTCCCGACACGGCAGTTAAGAGTTTCAAATTGTTCTATCCCCTGGAGCCGCTCAGTTAAATATCTGGGTACTTTTCTCGATTCAAAACTCAATTGGACTGAAAACACATCCAGGCTAGTGGTCAAAGGTTCAAAAGCATTAAATGCCTTATCTCCTATACTCAATCGTAAGTCCATACTTAGTAGTAAGACCAAGCTACGAATATACTCAACCCTGGTTCGGCCCGTCATTACCTACGCTTGTCCGGTATGGAGCAGTACTTGCCGTACTAACTTAAATAAATTACAGATTGTTCAAAATAAAGCACTAAAAATTGCTTTTAATACCCCATTTCGAACTAACTTAACTAAATTACATTTACAAATACACTATCCTACCTTAGATGTGTATATTTACAAATTATCAGAAAAGTTTTACTTATTTACAAACCCTATTAACAAAAATAAATTAATACAAAACCTATGTAAGACTCGAAAGAAAGATCTCAAGTTTATCGATACGTACAAAACGTATCGGTTACCTCACCATTTCATACTAATCCGCGATGAATAGACCGCGCGTTGACGTCACTCGAGCGCCGCGAGCTCGGTCGAGTCGAGCGAGCGCGAGCCGCGTACACGGCAATCTCGCCCCTGTTACCTGCGGTATCGGGTCGCAGTGCGCTGGCCGGTCGGCCGTGCTTGTGTGCGTGAGTACCTACACGACGGCCCCTGTTGCTTGCTGTGAATGTTACCTACGCTTCCAGCTAGTTAGTTTCTACCCACTTTTTGGCTGTTTAACTATAATTAGCCTTCTTTTGTTTCATCCTATATCCAATGTTGTCAAAATGTAATGCTGTGCTAAAGCTTGCATAATGTAAAGATGTATAATGTATTACGATATTAGTCATAAATTCAACCTCTCATTGTTTAATCATCAGTAGGTATTCTCATCGCTAAAAGTTTTATATGAGTGGTATTCCAACTCGAAAACGCACCGACTTCCATGTCAAAACATGCTAGGAAACTAGTTCATAACTATACCTAATGTACACTAGCATATTTTAATTGTAAACTACTTATGTGAAATAAAGACTTTTTGAAATTGAAATTGAAATATCAATAAGATTGAAAATGTTCCGGTCCTATAATATCTTTCAATAGTCCCATAATATCTTTCAATAGTCCCATAATATCTTTCCATTTTACAGATTAATTTATAAGTGAACAAGATTTTTATTTCAATCAATACAAAATATTAGTCTTCTATGAGCTTACTGCATATCGTTTTATAGACTAGTGGACTGGCTCCCGTGGCTTCGCTCGCATTATTCCAGGATAAAAAGTAATAATATGACACTTCTGACACCTCATACTACATACATACCAAAAATCATGCTGATCCGTTCAGCCGTTTTTGCTTGATGAGCGTTTAAATAAACAGACAAACAGAAATATTACATCTCCAAAAATTTTTTTTACTATTTTCAACGTTCTGATTTTCGACCCTCTTCTGCTTTATTATATGCATGTATATATTTTAAAAAACATACTCAACTACATCACTGTCGTATACTTGTCTATCGTTTTTTTTTATATGTGGATGTTTTTGTGATTGTTTATGTTCACTGTATCTTGGACTATAAAATGTAGATGCACCATCGCAAATAGCCTTGCAAAGTGACAGAGCCTTCTGCAAATGACGGAAACGGCACAAGTAAAATATAGGTATCATTGCATACAGATACATCATTCTTATTTACGACTTTTAATTGTATACTGACGTTGCGGAAAATTGGACTGCAATTTGGATATATTTACAAGCAACAAAACAAAAAATACAAGTTATTGATGAATGGCGAAAAAAATTTATGAAAGAAATAAAACAGTATCTTCTACACTTAATTCCATACAAAAAAATTAAGGTTTTACACGTAGAAATAGGATGAAAAAATTAATCACATTTTTATTTTTGCTTGGGATAGGTTTGCGATTGACTTACAGCCTGCCTGATGTAAGGCATTACTGTAGATTAATAACTCTTCATGTCTTTATACCACAAAGATGTAAGTTATCATCATCATGATCAGCCCGTTATCGTCCACAGCTGAGCATAGGCCTCTTCTCTAGTATGCCAGTCACCCCGGTCCTGAGCAGAAATTGATAAAGATGTAAGTATACAACATAAATAATGTTATGACATAACGCATCATGCAATTTAATACATTTGTAACATCTCTAGAAGAATGTGGTTAACGGTTAACCAGGATTATTACGCATTTTATACGTCTTTTATGACCAGACTTTTAACAATGTATGTAATAATTTGCAGACTTCTGATATCTAACTATTTTATCGGCTTAGACAAGTTTCTATCGTAAATCTAAGACATTGATTTTGGCAATATTTTTGTACCTACATATACATTTTGAAAACTTGTTAAGTTTACTAATTAAAATACTTAAATGTGAGTACATATGTAAGTATCTGACTCTCTCTCTCTCTCTCTTGAGTCGTATTGCCTTATGACTGAGGGTCGTGACTCCCCCGCAGAATTAATACGTTAGGGGAGTTCTCTTGGGCAGAATCATCGATATATCTGACTCACTTATATTAGATTTTTTAAACAACAAAAGCTGTTAAAATGTTTTTTACGTAAAAGTAGATATTAATGCTAGTTTACCTGGAAGAGATCACTATGGTGATAAGGTCGATGTTCCTGGTTACCTTCTACCTTTTTATGTAAATTATATTCTTTATTTTGGTGTACAATAATGTATATTTGATTGATTGATGGGTCCTTTGTAATAGAATTAGATTTACTTTTTTGCTGTGCTTAATCTTATAAACTCTAGAAGCGGTTTAAAAACTACACTACTAAAAACGCTAGGGTTGGTCCGTTTCATACGATATCTTTTAAGAGTGGCCATCTTTAACGTCGATGGATTGCAAAACCAGCGCAAAAAAAAAAAAAAAAGCCCAACGGAAGACCAGCGCTGGTTGCTATGCAGCCAGCATTATGCTGAGTTGGGGTTGTATTGTGGCAAATATGTATCTTATTTTAGTAGTTATATTTATAATGTATTTCTTGTTTGTGCTCGTTTGTTTAGTATTTGCTACAATAAATCATTTTCTTTCTTTCTTTCTTTCTTTCTTTCAAAACGCCCTTATGGGCTTTGAAATGCTTTAACGGCTGCAGTACTAATTTATAAAGCGTTTTACTACATTCATTTAAAAACCAACTTAAACAATTATTCCCATCAAAACTGTTACAAATTACAACAAAAAAAAACGTACCCAAAACCAATAAGATAAGATATTTCTTTAATGCACACCAAAAAAATTACATAATGAAAGAAATTTAATAACTAATTTAATGCACATTGGGCGGCCTTATCGCCTTAGGCAATTACTTCCTGGCAACCTTTGGATGGACAGGATTTAGAATTATAAATAGGCCTATTAATAATACCTTTTCTCTAAGCCAACTTTATCACCCTCAAATACAAACAAAAGCCTCAACTTTTCCACAATGAAGTAGTTACTCTTGTCGTAAATCTATTGATTTTATTGCAGTTTTATGGTTATTCTAACGAGGGATGGTTTATGGGACACACAAACATACATTGTACAGCTGCAAACACATGTATTGTACATATGTGTTAGTAGCGTAGAGGTTAGTAGGTCATGAGATAGGAGAGTGACTTTTAAAAGGTAAGATAAAGATAAAAGAAAGCAAAAAAAAGATATAATGCGAGTAATGGAATCTTTTTTCAGGATTCTTATGCTCTCGTGCAGAGCTTTCACAGATATTTCATATTTTATTTATTTTGTGTACCAATAGCGGCGATTAGGTATCGTTGCTAACTTGTGTGTTTACCCAGAATCTTTTCTATCTCCTTACGAAATTTCATACAGATATCTATTACGATATAATTTTTTTTACTGGCCAAACTTTATCCCTATTAGTCTAGCCGTTTAGGCAAGACTTACAAATAAACTCACACCACACAATACAGAGTACAACTCACACTCACAAATTAAACCATTAAGGCCCGCTTGCTTATCGATTATTACATGTATTCTCAAAATCATTTGCTTACCATCAGGCAAATTATGGTCAAGTACAAACCCATTCCTTATAGAAATATAAATTATATACAAAATTACTAGCCTACCCTCTAACAACGATACATTTTTAGTTAGGTAGGTACTTTGTTTTTTATAACTACTTTTAATGATATTTTGACGACTACTAAACAATTATTATATGAGAACTCAAGTTTCAACGATAAAATATATTAAATTTATTGTTCGTTGCATAATATTTTGCAAATCTAAAAATAATTCTTATATAACTTTGGTATATTGTGTATAATTATTATGTTATGTGGACACAGCTTTGATGATTCTGACGTTAGTTCTTTCAATTACGTAGGTAGTTAAAATGATTCATTAATAGAATATTTTACTACATTGAAGAAGCCACAATCATAAATATCAGATAAAAGAGAAAACGTGTTTGTCTAAATGTTTGTCTATATTTTGTTTGTTTTTCTTTCACGCCTCAGTCTTTTAGCTAACTCTGGTGTCGAGAGTTTATCCGAGCCCTAAGGGCCTTTGAAATGGCTTTATGCTTCAGTGGAGGGTGGATTGCTTACTATGATGTAAATATGGGGTCTCAAGAGCAATAAAAGATTTTTTTATCCTGATACAACACGGGAAAAGCCACAGGCTTATACTAGTGTGGAAACATTTAAAATTATTATAGGTGTTACCTACTATCATTCAAAAATATTGCGCACTTAACTTTATTTACGTAGGTATTGTATATCAGTAGGTACAATTGGTATAGAAATTTTAGTGTATTTTCCTAAGCTAGCAGCTATGTTCGCAATTATTGCAATCAATTCATGAATTTAATAAAATGACTAAACAGTCTCTCTCTCTTTCTATCTCTCTCTCTCTCTCTCTCTCTCTCTCTCTCTCTCTCTCTCTCTCTTTCTTGAGTCGTATTAAAATTTCTTCATGACTGAGTGCACAGAATACATAATACAACTGAGGGTCATGACTCCCCCGCAGAACTAATTCGTTAGCGGAGTTCTCTTGGGCAGATACATCGTGGTGGGCGCCCAGGTCTTTCCATGTTCTCGGATATTGTGGTCCTCAAACAAATTGGTTTCCTCACGATGTTTTCCTTCACCGCTAAGCGAGTGCAAATCTACACATAACTTGAAAATACAAGTCATTGGTGTAGGGCCGGAATCGAACCAAGGTGCGTCTGGATGAAAAGCAGACAGGAACCGCTAAGCCACACTCGCTTAAAACAATCACTAATAATAATTGTAATCTCAAGAGGCTCTCGTTGGAAGGTTGGGTTAAGGGCCAGATACAGAAGGCAGTGATTCTTGACACGGCGCGTATTGTCCGGAGGTTCCTTTCTTTGTAGCCTCTACCACCGGTAGCTTGAGTCCTGCACCTGCGGCACCACTAGGTTTATGTGTATTTTTTTTTTTTTTTTAAATCATTATTTAAAAAAAATACAAAAACCGACTTCAAGTCTACTGACACTTTACTAAAAAAACTTTCAGACCACTTGATAACCTCTTTTTTGAAGTCGGTTAAAAAGGGTCACATTTTGATCGATAGATGACTAATATGAAACTTTTGACATAATCCGTAAAATAGATGAAATAAATTCATTTGCTAAACAAATCTAAGCCTATCAGAGAAAACCGCATCAAAATCGGGCTGATAATTCAGAAGATATAGTGTATACAGCAGCGCCCCCTGGTGAGTTGTCATCGTAATACATAGCTTAAAAGATGCCTCAAACCTCAACACATCACAGAAAACTGTATCAAAATCCGCCTAGTAGTTTTGGAAATATGGATAAAATTGTTTTGCATAAACTTTTTCAATTTATTGGTTTTTTCTCAAAAAGTACTGAACCGGATGAAAACAATTTTTAGTGGACCATCTCAAAAACTATTCCCGTCGAAAAATAAAAAAATAATTTTAGAAATTGGTTCATAAACAACGGAGAAATCGCGTACCATCCCCACAAAAAAAAACAAAAAATTTTAACCTCCTTTTTTTGGAAGTCGGTTTAAAATATTCTGAATAAATGAATAAGAATTTATCAGTTTCTTTTATGTCCCCAATTATTTATACCGAATACGTTTATATTTATTTACCTACATGTCTGATTACCTCATTTATCAATTGATTTCCTAAGAATGCCCAATAGCTGTTAATTTCCCAGAAAAAGGGAACAAACAGGTCGCATGGTCAACCGTGGGTGTAAATTTGGCTCAAGGCCATAGTCTTCCATACGGCAAAAAATAAATAAATATCAACATCTATCTATACATATAATAAAGCTGAAGAGGGTTGAAAGTCTGAACAAGGAAGATAAAAAAAAAATGAGATACTTAAAATTGATAGCAGAACACGATCCAACAATTTCTAGAAATTTTGTCCGTTTATCTTTGTCTCTGTTTATTTAAACTCTCATCACGCAAAAACGGTTGAACCTATCATCATGGTACGTAGGTAGTATGCGGTCTTAGTAGTGTCATAAGCTACTTTTCATCCTGAAATGATGCGAGCGAACCGCGGGCGTCCACTAGTCATCAATAAAAGTCTAAGTTAAACTATTCGAGATTTCTTCCGCTTTTAAAAAATATTATTTAAACATTCAGTTATTTTTAAACCATCTTTTTAATAGTACTTGTTTACGTGTTATCATCACCATCTGTAAAAGCTTATGTTTAAGCTATGTTGTCATTTCCATACATTTTATGTCAAATTTGACTTAAATGATGACAGCTGTCAAAGCGAAAAAATACTCGAATGGAACTGGCTCCTAACTGAAGCTGCCCGATCACACCATTAGGTCGTACTTTAGTATCTAAGTATTATTTATCCGTTATCTAATACCCACAACATAAGCGTATCCCTAGTATGGGGCTAGATGGCGCTGTGTGCAATGACCAGGTTTTTATAATTTATTTTTTATTTTACTTGCTCTAATTTTCTTCTTTTCTGCGAACATCTCTACATAAATATACATACATAACTCAAAGGCGTCTAACTGATATAGTGATCTATCAACGCACAGCCCAACCCACTAGACGGATCGTGCTGAAATTTGGCCTGTGGGTACATGTTATAAAAATAAAATAAATAATATAGTACAAAACATGAAATTAATAGTAAGTTTACATATTGTGAGCATTATAAAACAATATAATTATACCATTTATTCTGTGATTATACTAAGAATCTTAGACAGGATTTTTGGAAATGCCATTTGCCCCCTTTATAAGCATAAAGAGGTGAACTAAGGGATGCAAATTTTACTTTTTCACCCACTAGTTAATGATATTTATGTACATAGTTTCAGTTCACCACTATATATAACACTGTTGCCAAGTTAACTGTGTCCCTCACAACCTTGGTTTCAGTGTATCCAATAAATTGTTTAATAATTTATTTATTTATTTATTATATTTGTATAGTAATTTTATATCTCTAATTCTCGTGTAATTTTTCATGTGTTGAAACTTATAACAAATAAGGTAACTAACAACTTAAAAAACAATATACTAACAATAATAATAAAAACTTAATCTAAAATGCCTGTAGTAGAAGGAAAGTTTCCTAAAATGCTGGTGGCATTTCCGCGTTATTGCAAAGCTTAGCTTTGAGCAAAGTAGTAACTGTTGGAACTATTTTAGTACTCTAAAAATTAACTACTAATAATTATAATACCATACCACCAAGTTGACACAAAACTTATGTAATATTTTTTTCCCTGAAGGAATCAGCTGCTACAACACGAGAGACCACTTTCTCTCAGCGTAGCAGCTGCTCGACATATCTTTTGTTTTCTAAAATGCCCTATTTTAAATTACATTATTAATAAGTGTTAGTATTATAAGAATTTGTGTGTCCAATAAACATTTTTATTATTATTATTATAATTAACCATCAAACTACGATAAAAAAACTCATAGAAACAGTCTTGCGGATTCAACGCCTACCTAAGGCGAGACTAAATATTTATCCATCTCCAACCTACTAAGTAATTTAGTTCCAGCTCAAATGCCTTGAAAACAACAAATCTTCACGAAATTGTTTCTCGGAAATTCATTAAATTACCATAAATTTAGCCAAGCCAAGCTTTACTTTGTTACAGATATTGATGTTGTAGATAATTATTGTTGTGCGTTTGGAAAATGTTGAATAAACATTATTTTGAATTTGAAACCTTGGGCGACACGTGTTTTGTCCCTCTCCATAATTTTAGTAGATGATAAATAAATAGTACAATTTATATGCCCAGTCAGGTTCTATGTAATAATAATATATGTAAATATAATGCAAATAAATAAACTTGATAAGTTGATAACACTCCTAAGACTTCACACTACCTACATACCAAAAATCATGATGATCCGTTTAGCCGTTTTTGCGTGTTGAGCGTTTAAATAAACAGAGAAACAGGCAAAAATGATAAAAACTGCTGAAACGTGTTGTATTATCGTTTTAAAGTAAGTATACCTAACTTTTTATTTTAATATCTTCTATGTTCAGAACCTTACCTACTTCAGCTTTATTATATTAATAAATAGATACATAGATACGTTAGGTATAATATGCTGAAATTTGGCATGCATGTTTTGACGTAGGCATCTGCTTAGAAAAGATTTTTTGAAAATGCCGCTTTCAACGGGGTGAGATATGGAATGCTAGTTTTACATCTTAATTCAAGCGAAGCCGCGAGCAACCACTAGTTATTTTGGTAAAAATTACAAAATTATTGTAGCTTTTTGTCCAAGTCCAGTTATTTGTTTAAAAGTCCGCAACATCAGGCGAGTTAAGGTAAGTGTTTATACTAACACACGAGTATCTTAAACAATATATGTTTCCTAGTCTATGTTTTATGATTAAGTAACTTGTACTGGACTATTTTTGCAATAATACCGGAAGAAATTATAAATAATAGGTATGCATGCAGGTCTCATTTTCTTCACCGGAAGTATTAGTCGAATAATTACACTTAACAACAATGGAGCTATTAATAATAACCACAGAACAACGATCGGGCCACATCGCCCCCGCGCGCGCCCCCCCATAGAAGCGAAATGACTAATAATACGTGGTTCTCGTTTGGTCCAGTAAACATGCCAACCTAACCTACGACAGCGCTTGTCAGTCTGTTGTCAAACATAGTCCGAGCGAGAGAGAGTTTTCGGTCGTTTTACTCGGTTTTTAAGCATGATAAACTATTAAATATGTCCTGGTGTCAAGTTAAAAATTGTAAGAACAAGTTCCAGTGTTACCGGCGTGAAATACCATCGGTAAGTAGTAAAATTTCGTAATTTTAATAAATAAAACTTTTGACATTTTGAATGGCATTAACACATTCGTTGTCATGACGACGCTACTTCTCGATAGCTAAGTGATGTGTAAATGGAACCTAGCAAATTATCGATAATCGATATAATGTATATGATGTTTCTGGATTTGTATGGAAATGTTTCTGGATTACGGTTTTTATTTAACACATACTTAATTTACATTTTCCAAAAAATCCAGTGTTAAAAAATAAATGGATATTGGCGACCGGTAGATACAACTGGTTTCCTCATAAAAATGCCAGAATATGCTCCAGTCATTTTGAAGATGATTTGATAATTAAATAAAATAGATAAAAATAAATTTGCTATAGTGATAGTTTCAGTCCCCGGTAAGGACATAGGATAGTTTTTATCCCACGGGATAAAAAAGTTTTTACAACGGATAACACCGCGGGCCATAGCTAGTTAACTATAATTTGTACTTAAATAATATAGTAGTTATACTAAAGACATATATTTCCCTCTTCGAAGTAAATGTGTAAATAATCGATAAAAAAATATCGACATTGCACAGCCGATGAAGTTGAAGCGTACTGTGTACATGAACATCTCGTGCGTCGTAGTGTGCGTGCCGAAAGTGTGTTAGTTTTAGTAAATGGTGACACCTGTTTTGTATCAAATAAAGAAAGAATTCGTCTCTAGTCACAGGGCGACAAGCATGGACTTCAAAGCTCTGTGATAATAACAGATTATTAAATAGTGTCTGTTATTACGACTAAATAATAATAATAAATTGTTGTTACGAAATGCTATTTAAATACTAGACATAATTGGTGGAATTATTGGGAAAAAATAATGGTCAAACCTGGCTTTATAAGCAACTTGTTATTGTGTAAATATAATAAAGTCGGAGTTAAAAATACAAGCATATTTTTAAACTTTGCTTGGTGATTTTTGTGTATCAAGGATATTTCTTTTATTAAACTTATGAAAATTATTAATAGTAGTTTATGCAACTGTCATATAATGAAGGGTATTAAAACACGAGTGTGAGTTTATGAAACGAGCGCAGCGAGTTTCATAATAGTAACGAGTGTTTTAATACCCGTGTTATATGCAGTTGCATACACTACTTTATCTTCACTAATTCAATTAATCAAACAACAAGAGTAAAAGCTGACAATAGTTTATCGTACGTGTATTGTCACAGTGATTTTGCCGCCATTAAAATCTAACTAATGAGAGCGCAGCTCGCGCGCATCAATAAAACGCGACCAACCTGATTAGCCCTGCAATCAGGTTGGTCGCGTTTTATTGATGTTATAATGAGATATTACGATATCGATGTGGATATTATACCATCATGTGAAATTGCTTAAATTGAGGGTTTTGTTGTCTGCGCTATAACAGTAGTAATTATAAGTCAAGTATTAGAAATATAAGTAGAATGTTACAACATTAGTGTAGATAAAAGAAATTACTACAGAACAAAAGTACCATACTTTTATTAGTCGACAAACATAATACCTACATACGTACTCGTAGGTATCTCTGACTATAAAACATCAATTAAAAAAAAACTCTGTTATTCTTACACTAATGTAATACTTAATGACTATCATACATAAAATACAAAATAAATAAATAAAAGACTTGTATTTCTGGCTTAGCCACCCATAATTACTAAAACTAATTTGATCACAGTAAAGGGGCGCCAAGTTTTACTAAAATTACTTAAAAAATAATAACAAAAATAAAACATAACTTACACAACACATTTTCAGTAAAATTAAGTACATATCGTATTTGTATGGTAAATGACCTATAAAAGTTAAGCCCATTGCAACCTCAAATCTGAAATCACGTTTGTTTAGTCACGTGTGTTCAAAACACGTTTTGGAGTCAATAGGGTTCAAATATGTACTTACTATGTCTCGCAAACCTGATGATTGAATTTCATCGATTGCTGAATTTGGTTAGTGAATTGGTAAATTGAGAGTTAAGAATTTAGGTCTATGTTACATAAGAATAGTTTGCGTCTTTGTAATTTTGACGGTCTAGCAGTTTTTAAGAACTACGCAGAAGCTACTTAAAAAAAAACTTTTATTGGTATTTAATATGTATTATCAGTATTGCTTCCCATTAGACGAAAGTATCGCTTGTGCGCTTGTAGCTTCATGTGATCTGGTGGTTAAATGCCTGACAGTCCGATGCAAAATAAATTACATGATGTAATCATACCCTTATAAGTATAATTTTCATAAAAATAACGTAAGTGCATGGGTTTAGTTTTGGCAACTTTACTCAATCTGGATGAGGTATGCACAAGATTGACGCAGATGGCACATACAAAGGGAGGCCTATACCCAGCAGTAGGATCAAGGGCTGTGGATGATGATGATGACTCAATCTCAAACTACAGTGGTGATAAAATCAGGCAAGGTGTAGTCAGACGTAAGCTTAGTTTCTGTTTAAAAAATCGTGGCCCTTATATAGGTATAAGATTCTTGCAGGAAAATTAGGCTTTGTGACGAACGGGATTCTAACCAGGATAATTATTTGCGTTCAAAAGATGCATGCATAATGTTAGTACTTACTTGTTATTTGGAAGTTTTTTGAGGTTACAATTGACCAGAAAATTCTGCCCCATATCCATATTATCCATGTTACCCCATTTCTTTGTTTTCTGCGCATAATTTATGTCTGTTTCTTGTTCTTTGTTACTTTGATATACAGTTTATGTATAAATCAAGCTGGACAAGAGTGGTCATAATGTTTAGGGTTACCAGCTATTGAGTGTTTGGGAAAGAACTGTTATATCCTGAAGAAAATGTTAAATGAGTCATAGAATTAATTTTTATAGCTCATTTCCTTCTGACAACAAAAGTGAAGGAAAAATTATTAAAGAAAAGCCACTTAATATAAATAGATGATTTTTCATACGGCAGTTATATTAATTATAACTCTTATTTATGAAATTTATACTTCCTGTACCTACTCCTTAGAAAAAATGTGCTACTGTGCTAATGTGTGTGTGTGTGAGATTTGCGATCGTTTACTCATTAATTGTATGATGTTTGCTTTTCTTTCCATGCTGCTACGTAGCTACGGATCGTCGAGATTTTTAGACCTGGTATAGGGTCATAACAAATTTAGATTACCAAACAAGTAAACAAAAGTCACGAATTTACTGTAGGTTATTTATAGTTTCCTTTGTATTTTTATATATAGGTACATATATATATATATATTTTTACCATAAGATTAATTTTAACACTATGAACTCAGCTACACATGAAATTGTATATTTACATCATATTCATTCTATACATTTTTATTTTTTATAAATATATTTATGCATATACAAATTCGTCACCCTTTTATAAGCTAAGCCAGGTTACAATTTTTACCTTAATTTCCTTCTCAAAAAAGTTTTTGTGCTACCATTTTTACATTGACCTAAATGTATGCAAACTGTCCAGTTTACGGCAAAATCGTGCGGTTCACATGAAAAAGGCCACGTGGTCTGAAATTCAGGCAAAACGTCTTACTTTGTAAGTTTCTTCGTGAGTTATTTTTATGAGATCATAAATCTATGATTACTGAATCAGACGTCGTGTTTTGGAAACAAGGTTTTTAGTATACGGAAGTAGAGGCAAAAGTTCATTGACCGGTAAGACACAATGTATTATTTCCTTCAGTAAATAAATTATTTGCACAAATTTGTGTATTTATTCTTTTTTATTTTAGTTTATATGATTTTGATAATAGTAAATAATCTATTTGATAATAAAAAAATTATGACTGGTGAAAAAAATACCAACTACGTGGAAAAATATTCTATGTGTGCCGTAAACCTTATTATAACAACAATTGTTCAATTTTATACACATTCCTTTAAAAACCATAATGACGACTTCATTCTCACATTTCATACTTAGGGCCTCTTTCACCACCTTCAAGTAAAGTCCCAAGTAAGCTACTTGCCGATTAAAGTGGCAAGTACCGCGCGAACGAATTTCACCATGTCTGAGTAACGCTAACCGCCACGTAAACTAGCCCGTAACTTACTTGCCGCATCATCTGCCCAGTATCCTAGTTACTCGGCAAGTAGGCAGCCATTACGTATTATGTCTCAATTTCTGGAGTCTTGATTTTGTGCGTATCTATTTTGTTTACGACAATATGGATCTAGTAGAGTTTATTGAAGATTAACTAGAAGATATAAATAATGTTTCATATCGAAGACTTCCGAGAATTCATGTTTTTTAATACCCGTGTCAATTATTTCACCGTCCTGGATGAGATTGAATTTTTTAATAGATTGATCGTCAAAGATAGATTCCGATTATCAAAAAAAGCTCTTGTCTTTGTATTTGATAATCAAAGTTATCAAAATATCTCGTTCTTCAAAAGTATAATTTGCACTCCGTTCCCTCTTCGTTAAGACAATATATTGATTCTTGTTCTTGGCCATTTTAAAAACTTGTTTTGAGTAAATATATAATACGCGTACCTACGCAGTTTCGAATAAAACATTATAGAAAATAGAAAATAAAAATAACACGACTTGAAAGGTATCGCGCACTTTTTTTAAGGGCCTCTGCGATACTGCCGCAATTTCGCCAGTGTCTATCGCGCACTTCTTTATGTCAAAACTGTGAAATATCTTGTGACGTCTGACATTTCTGACAGTAATGACAGTGACATATGAACGAAAATTCGATCATTTCGTACATTCGTTCTGTTAATCGGCACTTATCTGGTAAGTAGTTATAGGGCGCTTCAGATACGTTGGTGAAATTGGAAAAAGATACTCGGAACTTTTACTTGCCGAGTAGCGCTAACTGGCAAGTAGTAAATCAACACTTTACTTAGAGATGGTGAAAGAAGCCCTTAGACTATCAAACATTTTATTTAATTACTACAGGCCGCCCGCGACTTCACTCGCATTATTTTGAGATAAAAAGCAAGCCTATGACACTTCTAAGACCTCATACTACCTACGTACCAAAAATCATGATGAACCGTTCAACCGTTTAAATTTTGCGTTATGAGCGTTTAAATAAACAGACATACAGATAAACAGACAAAAATTCTTAAAACTGCTGAAAGTGTTCTGTTATGGATTTAAAGAATACCCAATTATTTTTCTCTAAAATCTTCTATGTTCAGATTTTTTACCCTTTTCAGTTTTATTATAGGTATGTACAGATTTTTCAATACAAAACCAACATCAGACTACTAGCAGCATTCCAAAACATTTTAAGACGTAATGAACTCATTCCAAGCCCGTTTCATCCCAAAAACAACAAAACAAGAGCCATTGCAACTAAAATTTCCAATTAGTGCAACCCGGCGATATTCGATACAGCCTCAATTGTATCGATGATCTGTTGCCACGTGAATTGACACGAGACAATGTCACGAGGCATGTCATATGATGGGATCATTCTAACACAATGTCAAATGTATGGGATATGATAATCTTAGGGGATAATATAGGTAGATGGTGATAGTTGAACTGAACTA
This sequence comes from Macaria liturata, assembly GCA_964023185.1. Lineage (NCBI taxonomy): Eukaryota > Metazoa > Arthropoda > Insecta > Lepidoptera > Geometridae > Macaria > Macaria liturata. The sequence goes on from OZ026830.1 coordinate 2,584,020, forward strand.
AACCAGTGCGGCTTGGTGGAGAAATATCTTAAAATCTGACGATCCCAGTTGAAATCCCAGCCCTACACCATCACTTGAGTTTGAACTTATGTGAGGGCTTGCGCTCGCTTGGCGGTGAAGGAAAACATCGTGATGTGCCGACATGTTTGAGGGCCATAAAATCCGAGAAAATGTGTTATCTATGGAAGGACGGGCTGCTGATAATGGTGATGAAAAAATCTTGCTTCACTCGATATAAGAATTTTCTTGATATTACTTATTAATTATTTAAGGTCTAAAATTAATCTACAGGTTTGAGCGTGATCGAAGAAGGAGCAATCACATGTCATAACTCAGAATACAGAAAGAACCAGAAGCCGCGTTCAACTGTAATTGCGAGCTACACGCTGTGTCCAAAAACCAAAACAACGCTCCTCGCCCGCGTCACTTCCCACCCGCGTAATGTTGCTAGCGCAGGCATTATTTGCCCGTTTTAGGGTAAAATTTGGGAGTCTAGGAGGTGAGATAGTAATAGAATAAAAATTGACCTATTCTATATAATTATGTACCTACCTAATTGTCTCAAGAAATCGATAAAAGATGCTTTAGAAAAAAAATACATTTAATTTTCTTTTTGCTGAGTAAGCTTTTCAAAATATTGTCCAATTTAATAATATAATAATAATGGTTTCCATAACTCTTCCAGCCGTGCTCTTTGTATTATTTTTGTCCGCACCGCTTTCCTTTCTTCATCAACTGGGAAGCTAAAATTTGAGATAACTAATATAGAAACATAGTTACATACCCGCTCCCCCTCACCCCTTCTCCCTCACACACACACACATCAAAAAATGTTTAGAAATCCGATATTACCATATGTACTATTTAATAGGATTATTTAGTTTGGTACACACGGGCTGCACTGACGCTTTATACTTTCTTTTTTCAAGTCGGTTAATTTTTATTAAATTACTTATTAATATTCTACAATGAATAAAAACCCTCAAAAGGTAATAAAAAGAAGGGTAAATCAAAACTCTTATATTGGCAACACTAACAAGATGGATGCATCATTATCTATGACAATTGAAAACTGAGAAATTTATTCATTAATTAAATAAGTTGATACCTAAATACGATTCTACCACGTGAAATGTGATCCCATCCTGTTTCTTTTTTAGACCCGCTGCATGTTTCTAGGTAGGAACGACACAAGACGGCATAATTTAGTTAAATTGGTCATCGTTATAACACGTCATTCGCTCCGACGGTCACAGAGTGACTGATTGGTCGCGCGTCAAACTACTCTGTTTCAGAGTAGTTTTAGTAGCTTCAATATTAGGCTCGCTCACGGTTTCTGGTTCTTTCTGTATTCTGAGTGTCATAAGCAAATGAAATGATAAAAAAAACTACTACTACTTACAGAAAACCACTATCACTACTTCTAAAACAACACTAAAAATAACTAACTCCAACAAAGAAATGACCAAAGTCCTAATTCTTTCCCAAACAGTCGGATCGAGTGCAATGAACACTAAATTGAGCCAAAACCCTTCAGAAATGAGTCAACAGGTCGGTCCTTTGGCAAACAGAGATTAAACGCTAAAGATCGGTAAAACATTACTGAAAAAATACTCCAGAGTAAAATCTTTCGCGGAGCAATCTCAGTACAAGTGAAAAGAAAAGTTTCTTGCCTCGTAGATTTAGATGAGTCTTCTTTTATAAAAGAGGTTCTATTTGCCACGATTGTTGATTTAGCCGCCTTGCTTGCAAAAAGCTGTAGTTGAATGAAAAGTTATTTATCATTCGTTCCATTTTAACGCTTCGGAAGATATTTGTCAGGGTAATGGACTTGGAGTGTAAATTTAAATTGTTTTTCCACTGTTTTGGTCAGTATTTGTTAAAATCGTCAGTGTGATACTTTAGTTTCTTAAACTTTAGTGTTAGAAATTGACCCCTGACATGGCTTAATGGCTGCCGAACTAACAAACAGTCAAAACCTACAATTTAATGTGACATCCAAGAGCAATGATTCCCACGACACAGGGTAACCTAGTGTGGGGATCACAGTCAACATCATTTACCCATTTTTTATATACCCTGTCTGATCCAATTTTCTTTATCCAACAAATGATGTATACTAGTCTAAGGATTTTTGTGTGAATAAAGTAAATTATTATTATTATTATTATTATCCGACTTACGGAACCAGCTTAATGGAATGCCACTTTTTGGTCCTCCATCCAAAGACATTCCACATGAATCGTATCGATAGTATGAGAGTGGCTAGCTCATGAATCAAAGTTGTCAAACCCTAAGCCATAGAGGGCTCTAACATGGCTTAACGTCTGCGATACAATGACAAAGCCCTCAATTTAACATGTCTCCAACGGGAGCGCCCAGAAGGAAATGCCACTTATTGTTCACCCATCCAAGGACTGACCGATCGACAGTTGCTTAATATGATAAACAAAGCTTAGAGTGCGGAAAAATAAATAAATAAATAAATATTTCAGGACATATCACACAGCGCCATCTAGCCCCATACTAAGCTTACGCTTGTATCTTGTATAAATGCATATGAAATGTGGTGAAAAACGTTAGAGCTTGGCATCTATGGTAAGTAAATACTAAAATTTCAGCAAGCCATAACGCAAACGTCCAACCAAAGTAAACTAAAATATTATTAGACAATATAAATCTTCAGTCAGTTTAATCAATCAATCAGGGGAATGTGTTGATGTTTGGAAAATCAAAGATTCTATAAATCACTATAAATGTTTTCGTTTTAATTGTTTGACTCGTTCTGAATGAAAACAAGGTCGGAGAAGCTTCTGGGTTCTACTGTTTTGTCTGTGCAGTATTTTATAGGTCGTTTTTTATTGGTATTGAGATATTAGGTTTTCATATGTTAAATTTGCTCTTTAATACCTATTTGACTTATGTATATCATAATGAAACAAAATCTATACATATAATAAAGCTGAAGAGAGTCGAAAGTCTGAACAATGAAGATTTAAAAAAAAATGTTTGGAGATACTTAATAGCAGAATACGTTTCAACAATTTCTAGAAATGTTGTCTGTTAATCTTTTTCTGTTTATCTGTGTCTCAGTTTGTCTGTTTATTTAAAAGCTCATCACGCAAAAACGTCTGAGCGGATCATCATGATTTTTGGTATGTAGGTAGTATGAGGTCTTAGGAGTGTCATAGGCTTTTTATCCTGAAATAATGCTTGCGAAGCCACGGGCGTCCACTAGTAAGTAATTAAGCTTTAGTAAAACTTGAGTTAGTAGATCTAAATCTTAGTGGTATGTGTGTGTGTGTTTGTTGCTCAAACCATTTAATTTGAATGAATTATTTATGGAAGTAGATTAGGTCCTAGAATAAAATATACGCCACTTCTTCTTGTTATCGAATGAGAGTGGCCAACTCTGGTGTCGAGAGTTTATCAAGCCACCCTAAGGGCCTCATGGCTTAACGACTGCCGTACTACACAATCAATTTAACGTGTCATTTGACCCACGGAAGCGCCCAAAATGGAATGCCACTTTTCGGTCACCCATCCAAGAACTGGCCGCATCGACCTTTGCTTAACATTGGTAATCGCATGCGATTGCCTCCTAGCTGCTAGCTGAGCTACCGCGGCACGCTAAGGGCACTTCTTGTCCCGAATTAAATCGCGGAGCGACGCCATAAATAAATAATCAAAAGTTGTGTCACAAAATTTTACGAAACCCTTTTGAAAACGCTCAAACTTTTCTTTCTGTTCTCATAACTTTCTTGTTTACTCAAGCTCGAAATAAACTCAGGATAAAACAGTTATATAACAAATATTTGGTTATATAACTCCTTTTTATTAAAACTTAGTTTGCCTTCTCTTAATTATTTCTATGCTTCTAAAAATAACTTAGTTTCACCACATCATTACATTTGGTCGCAATATTTTTATTGAAATGTTAAAAAAATGAGTTATATTTATAGATTAGAAGACTTATGCACAATTTGCAAATCTTAGATGCTGTAAAGAACCTTTCATACTGCATATTCGAAGTTAATTTTGTATAATATAACTGTATATGTCTAAATTCATTTTCAAACAGCTCAATCGAATTAAATGTAAACAACATTGAGCATTATAAGAAAGAAGAGAATGAAAAAAGAAACGATAAAAGTTTGTAAAAAAATATATAGGATAATTTTGTCTCGGATTAACCGAAGAAGCATTTTCAAATTGGTTTAGCCGTTTCTTATGTAACATTATATACATGTTACATAAGAAACGGTTAAACCAATTTGAATGAAAGTTTAATCGGCTAGTTTAAAAGTTGTTTGCAGTAAATGAAATCCATGGAGCATGATTATTGCTTACCCAATATTAAGAACCGTTTCTTTTTCTTTCAGAAACTTTCTGTCTATAAAAATCGCTATATACACACAAACACATACTCATTTTGCCTTTGTATCATCATCATAAATTTAAGGCCTTTGTCTGTGGAGCTTGCGCCATCTTTCCCGGTCTTCAGCTAATTCCTCGAATTCTTTACATGACACTCGCCTTCTTTTTTGTATACAAATAAAATTATTTATTTGCCAAAAAAACCTTTGTCACAAAATGTTTCGAATCCTCTGACCTTGTGGTAGCCGTAAGGCTGTGTTACGAGGCCAGAGTCATCTCCCAGTATATGTATGTATATAGTGTACTAGTCGGTGCTCGCGGCTCCGCTCGCATTAAGAAGTAAAACTTGCATCCCCTATTTCACCCCTTTAAAAGTGGCATTTCCAAAAATCCTTTCTTAGCGGATGCCTACGTCATAACATCTACCTGCATGCCAAATTTCAGCCCGATCCGTCCATTGGTTTGGGCTGTGCGTTGATAGATCACTATATCAGTCAGTCAGTCAGTTAATCTGTCAGTCACCTTTGAGTTTTATATATAGGTATATATAGATAGATTACCGCTGGGCAGGACATGTTGCCCGACGTAACGACGGAAAATGGAACAAAACTGTAACCGAACGGCTTCCCAGGGAGAGCACTCGCCCGCAGGCAGACCACCAGCCAGATCAATGACATCCGAACCATCAAGGGGCCTCTCTGGAAAAGATAAGCACCAGACCGACACCAAAGACACCTAGGAGAGAAAACCTTTAACCAGTAGTGGGTCGATAAGGGCTGAAGATGATGATGATTACCATATAGGTACAAACTCAAGCCCGCAGTTCGTAGTAGTAGTAAAATGAAACGAGTGTCAAGTGTATTGGCACCTGAGCCGTTTCATGCAAATCGCGTCGCCTTGGCAACAGTTGTTGAGTGAGTCAGGTAGGACTGCAATCCATTACGATGTAGATTCACTGTGATTCTTTTTAAAAGGATCAAATAAACACATCTTCATAACATCTGTCGCAAGTTAACAACCTGGGTGAGGCTGGCTAGAGATCGGACCTAATGGCATGTTAAGGGAGGTATATTCTTTACCCAGCAGTGGGACTCCGGCTGTGAATGATGATGATGAAATATATTTTTTTCACTTGCATTATTTCGAAATAAAAAGTAGCGTTACTCCCAGGACCAAATACAATCTACATACCAGATATAATGATGTGATGCGCAACCAAATAAACAGACAAATGGACAAAATAATATAAACGCTGCTAAAACGTGTTCGGTTTTAGATTTAAAGTATCTACACACAGTATTTATTCTGTGACACAGTTTTAGATTTAAGTCTTATTAGACAAGAGTTCTAGGTTAATCCAATCCAAGTGTTCTTTCTCTTGATCTGGACCTAGGTCATTTCATCAATTATTAAAAATACCTAACTTACCTGTGTATCATTTATATCCAAGGCCAGATACTTATGTAAATGAGATGCACTTAAAAATGTGCATAGTTGCATACTTTGCGTATCATTATAATTATGTTACTATGGGTGATCGTTTGAAATAAGTTAAAATTAGCATTCTCATCTACGGGATATTTAAAAAAATAATTACTCTATTCATTTCCAAGAATCTTTTTGTATGAGATGGAAGATGTTCATCATTGTCGTAAATTTTGTACTAGGATTTTATATTTTAGGATTTATTTATACTGGAAAGTGAACTATTTAACCAAAAGGTTTTTCGTCTTTTTTAATATGGAATAGATAAACTTATGTTCGACTACAGCCTGCTTGATGTTAAGCACCGCTATAGTCCACAGTTCAAAGCGACGTTGTGCCCAAAGATAAAGCGTATCTGTAACAAAACTAAAAATATAGGTAATTTAAAAAAAAACAGCTGGTGTTAATAATAGACAAATTATATTGTTCCTTCTTCACATGAATATTTTTTGTATACAATAGGATTAATTTATAATAAATACTTTCTTTGTATTTTTTTTAAGAAATAAGACCTTTTTTGCAGTAGCTAGGTAGAAATTTTAGTTTTTCTTCTAAGTGATAAAAATAGAGGCACCATCGAAAAAAATACTTGAAACGGCATTATTTTTATATTTGACCTTGAAAATTGGTCAGTTTTCTAATATACAAATCCCGGTAGGTTTAGACACCTTTCGTCCATTACATTAGTATAAAATAATTAATCCAGTCAGCAGTGATTTACTCGTGTAGCACAGATTTATGATATCCGGGTCATCTCGAATTTTGCTGACATAGTATAAGTAAGTAATTGTTGTTATAATGGTCAGCTAAACCTGCTGATCAGTTCAATTATTGTAAACTGGTACATAAAATGTCCTGGAGACAAATGTGTTTGGTCAGGCAGATAATTTCATTGTATGTTTTGTAGACCAGGTACAAAGGAAACAATAAGAAATTTTATATACCACGATTTACTACGACTTTTAACGCTTTGAAGTTGTGTAATTTGTGTTCTTTGAAGTTGTGTAATTGAGCGTGGATGAAACTGGATTATGTACTCTAAAATTTAGTTCTCAAAAACTTTAGATCTAGCTAGGTATTTAGATGAAAGACGGTGATAAATAATATTACTTTTTATTATTTACAGATCCTGAATCCTTACATACAGGACATATATTCAAACAATACTTGTTGCTTACAATTATATTTATTAAAATCGCCGTTATTTAACTTGCCGACCAAAAAAATATACGCATCAATTACAATAAGTGTGATTTAATACTACAACAGATTTCTTTATTTAACTTTTTTTCTACCTATCGTTGCATCATTCACCTGTCTCAAATCGGTTATTCTTTTGCTGATCAATTTAAAAATTACGTTAAGGTTACTATAAAATTATGTTGTAGTAAATCATTTGACACTATATTTATGAAAGAGCATGACTTAGGTATTGATCAGAGCCCAAAAAGAACAATTTAAAAAAATAACCTAAATAATATATTTTATTTTACTATACCTACTTAACATACATATTGTTACACAAATATTTGAACATTGAACCGAAAGTAATCTTGTTCCATCAGTCTCGTTTGTGAGCCAGTTCCAATACAGTACGTGTGCTCCACCTTAGCCCAGTGGCCAAGGTGGGCTAAAGATAGGCCTGACTGACTTTACAGTGAAAAAAAACATTTCAATATTATATAAAAAAAACATTTACAACAATGAATAAAAACATGGGGAACAAAACACTTGTAATACATTATATTAATATATCATAAATAAAAAAAACCGGGACATTGCACACAGTGCCATCTAGCCCCACAATAAGCATACGCTTGTGTCGTGGGTAGTAGATAACGGATATAATACTTATTATACTTTTTTTAATCATAACAATTAAACCATTGACATTGTAAAAATAACTTCGTTTATCAACAATTCATGTAAGTAACAAAAGTAACTTTTCTAGAACTGAAAACAAGTTTTCCACAAATGCCATATTGTTCGCGATACAAGCGAGGTTCAAGAACCCATGATTCTTGATGTCGTGGAAATTTTCTGCCACATGAGTCTTAGCATAGACTACATAACTCAGAGACCACCCAATGGTGTGAATTATTGTGATACGACCGGCCCTTTTCAGAGCCCTTTATAATCCACCTTCAATCTTAATAAGGATGTGAGAAAGTAATTTTAGATGTTCTAGTGTTCATGTTTGTGTCAGTCAATATGCATGCATAAAAAAAACACGACTAGTAATGATGATGAATATGCTTTCCAAGCCGATTTCGGCTAGGGTGGACGTATTTCCTACGGGAAAGTTACTGATGCGTTCTCACATGACTAATATACCCGTTTCACACTATACCGTCAAACCAGGAGATGACCCTATAAAAGAAAGATAATAAGGAGTTTATTGGGTAAGATGTCGTTGTTTCTAAGGCACACCTTTCATTAATTCACGATGGTTTTCAGTACACGTTAAGGCGCAGTAACACATTAATGTGTTTATAATCTTTCATAAATATAGAAAGGGTGGATACTTTGGATCAATTAGTTGTGCATTAAGGTTAATGAAATAAGTAATGGTTTGGTTGGTTTTTTTTTTTTTTTTTTACATGATATAGGCTTACGCTTGACTACAACTTGCCTGATGGTAAGCAACGTTATAGTCTACGATGTAGCGCGCTTGCCTAGAAGAAACCGGTTTATTTTTTTTAATTGTGTTGCATATAATGTTTAAAAGAAAATCATCATCATCCTCATCAGCCTGCTATCGCCCACTGCTGAACATAGGCCTCTTTTCTTGTACGCCACTCGTCCCGGTCCTGCGCAGATTGAATCCAGGTGCTCCCTGCGTTTGTTCTAATGTCGTCAACCCACCGCATTGGTGGGCGACCTCTGTTTCTATGGCCAGTCATGGGTCTCCAGTCCGCTAATGTTTTGGTCCACCTGCCGTCCTTCTGCCTCGCAACGTGTCCTGCCCAACACCACATGACTTTAGTGATAGTCTTACCGATGACGTCTCGCTCCTTCGTGCGGCGGCGGATCTCCACGTTCCTCACACGGTCTTGTAGTTTGATGCCAAGCATGGCGGGCTCCATGGCTCTCTGCGCGACTTGAATTTGGTGTACAGTCTGTTTAGTAAGAGTTCAACAAAATACTTAAGCAGAAATAGTTTAGTGAAATTTAAGTCTTTTATAACAAATCTTTGATGTTTGTTTGTTTATTTATATTATTATGTGACTAAGAATAATTGATTCCAAACTTATTAGTTAACGCAAAATAACATTAGGATAACTCTTACTTCGTTCGTACTCTGACACTGGAGTTGGCCACTCTTATCTTACTTAGGAAAACTAATCTAATGGCAATATTTGAATGTTTACAACACCTTTAGCTTATAATCTGCTAGCTATGATTAAAACAAACAATCTACCAATAATTACATCATTTATATTTTTATCGAGACAGCAGTGCAAGTGCGGAAGTTTTAGAAGAATAGAATAGAAAATCATTTATTAAGACAGTCTTCAAACATACACACACATATATTATACAATAAATAAATAAATAAGTCTGCCTCAACACAGCCCCAACTCAGCATAATGCTGATTACTGGAAGTAATCAGCGCTGGTCTTCCGTTTTATCTTGTCGCTAAATTCGATAATACTCGATTTTGTCAAATATTATCGACGCTGTCTTTTCTTATCTACACCTTGTCTATGGTTCGGTAACTATGATAAATTTACCGTCAAAGACCGAATGAAATCGATACACTGACATTTGAAGTTGTTTAAATCGGTTAATTTTATCAGGTTTCAAATTGACGACGATAGGCCTCGATAACTACAATGTTTGCTTTTCTTAGATAATAAACATTCTTGCTGTTTACTGATTTAATAAATAATGGATTTTGTGATTGCGTCGCGCTAAAGGAGGAAGAAGATAATAATAATAATTAAGTTTTATTTTACTTACCTCGGAGGTTCCGTCTTTTATACTGATAAACTCTGTCTAAAGATCGTGAAAGAATTATAAGAGAAGATTATGAGCAATTTTGTTCAAATTCCAACTATCTAAATGGCTTCTGCGGTATTGCCGCAATTTTGCCAGTGCAGTGGAAAAATATTTGACATTGATATAAGCAATTTCGTGTTTTTGACATTGACTTATCAAATCATTTTGAAGTATAAATTTACCAGAGTGAACGACTCTAATCTTTTTTTATTATCTGTACTAAAGCTTACCGAGGCTTATCGATCAATTTATCTACCTCTAAACATACTTCGGCACTTGCAAAATATAGATAAGGTTATCGAATTAAACTAATCGACGTCGATAGGATAAAACTTCCGCACTTGCACCGCAGTTTTTACAAGACTGGCCTGTTAGCTTAGTTGGTAGTGGCTCTGCCTTCTAATCTAGGGGTTGCGGGTTCGATTTCTGCGTGACACAAGTATTTATGAATCTTAAAATGTATATTTGCTTGTGTTGGGCCTGGTCGTTTGTATGTATATTAAGTATGTTTTCACAAAAGAAAAGTATATATAAGTATTATATCCGTTATCTAGTACCCACGACACAAGCGTTTGCTTAGTGTGGGGCTAGATGGCGCTGTGTGCAATGTCCCGGAATATTATTAAGACACGAAAAATAAACAACCAACAATAAGAAGATAATAAAGTTGAGATAAGATGACTTCCCCTTAAAAACTGCAAAGATTTCCACGACTAAAAGCAGTGTCATGTAAACGTAACAACACTAACAACTGGTCAGTAATCATCTTTATCTACATGTAGGTACATTATAATTACGTTGTGTAACCACCGTGGACGATGGACGATTCCATTCTGAAAGGACGAGTCTATTATTGGACCTTGGTACGAGCCTATAATTTTATTATAAACATATAATCAAGCTGAAGAAAGCCTGAGCATTTAAGATATATAAAAAAAATGCAGATAGGTACTTATAATTTGATAATAGAACGTTCCAACATTTTATAGAATTATTGTCTGTTTATCTGTGTCTCGGTTTGTAACGGCTGAATCATCATTATTTTTGGTACCTATGTAGGTAGTATGAGGTCTTAGGAGTGGCATACTTTTTATCTTTAAATAATGCGAGCGAAGCCGCGGGCGTCCACTTGTTAATACTAGTTAGGTGCCAGTAAGACTTTTTTTTCTGGAATCTTCTTATCGTATGAGAATAGACAAGTTAAGTGTCGATAGTTATTTAAATCACCTACTATGACATGAGTTAAGACCGTTGTACTGTGACAAACAGGGGCCTACACTCTGAATATATAAAACTCAAAGGTGACTGACTGACATAGTGATCTATCAACGCACAGCCCAAAGCACTGGACAGATTGAGCTGAAATTTGGCATGTAAGTAGATGTTATGGCGTAGGCATCCGCTAAGAAAGGATTTTAGGAAATGCCACTTTTAAAGGGGTGAAATAGGGGATGCAAGTTTTACTTCTTAATGCGAGGGAGGCCGCGAGCCCCCACTAGTTTGTAATATAAACGAGTTATCTGACCCACGGAAGTACCCAAATATAATGACATTAGATATACAGAGTTCTCTCTCATATCTCATATCATGTCTTCGGTAAGGAAGAAGATCATTATATACGTAAGTTATCGGAGTAGCTGGAAACTTCTCATATTTAGATTTGAAAGCCAACAAAGATTTGTTACTCATCTCATGCTCATATCACCTATTATAGGCCTAAACAGGATGAAGTTAGTGTAAATAATCTTAAGTATTATTTCCATATCCAATTACCTTAATCAACAGATTATAGCAGTAGATGACTCTTATGCCTTTCAAATAAAGTCTATATTTGATCGAAATCGGTAAATTTTGCACGTAATAAGAACCTTTCATGTATGCTAAATATAAACTAACCATGAATTTGATACCTACATAATATACCATACATATCACAGTTACATAAACGCAATAAAGGTCTAGGTAACATTGGATTTTTAGAATGTTATAAGTAGTTTTTTTTTTATTTTGCTAGTTTTGACAACGCTAAGGGTTATATTATGTTTACTTACTTTAACTATTCAAATAAAATAATTCTACAAAAAGCATCTAGTAGGTATGCCTGAACCTTTTTAACCTAATTTCCAGAGGTATATGTTATTTCTACTACCTACAGCATTTTAAGACAATCAAATCAAGTCAATCGCTTAATTATACTATAAATAATAAAAACACACCCAAATAAAAGTTGATTATTTTTCGGAGACTTCTTTAAATTTGAATTTAGATAATGCATTTATCGTTTTTTGTATCTCATACACACATGTTCTAAAACGTGCTTCTGATTAAAAACCGAATATGAGACGTGCAGAATTTAATGTTTTGTTTACCGTTGGACTTAGTAACTTAGTAAATTATTTCGTAATTCATTAGATATTGAGTCTCTCAATGAGATAATTAGTTAATTAAGCTCACGCTTGGCTGTAACTGCAAAGTCACAGACTACGATCTAGCGTGCTTACCTCGACAAAAACGATTAACTCTTAACTTAAAGTGAAGAGTCATTAAGTTATTTACAAGTAACCCTGTACAACTGATATCAAATGACAGCTGCTTCAACTTGAAACACTTATTTCTAAAGTTGGTACTATTTCTGGCAGTTCCAGGTTTCATAGAAAAGTCTAGACGCCGCGCTAGATTGCAGACTTTTGCAGTGTTAGTGTAGGTACTTCATAATAGATTTTGTAAGTGTTTCAGTTTCAGTTAGAGTTACATTTCAGACGCTTTGTTTTGCTACGGTGCATTTTTGGAAAAACATTTTTTACTGATAAGGTATATAGTAAGATATATTTTTTTGCGGATGTACTCGTAGTATCATAAAAATATTAATCAATATAACAACAAAAATACTCCTCCACGATTCCCGCCCGACTGTTAAGATCCCATGCTTTCTCCCTACCAACATTCATATAATCCTTTGCTCCGTGGTGGTGTAAAAAAGAAACAAACAGAGAAACAAACACACTTTCAATGATAATGATAAAATATCACTAAACTGTTTGTCCATTACAGAATTATTTGCTTAGTATGGGCATAAATAAAAAAATATATTCTATACCAAATTTATGCAGATTTACAAAAATCTCCAAAACCTAAAAGGTTAAGGAGCATTGTACCAGCGATGCGTAATATTGCAATAACAGCTCTCGTTTACGTAGTAGCAATCGACCCGATGAAATCATAATCATATATTTCCACTAATTGTATAAAGGTACATTTGTGAGTTTGTGTGATTGTTTGTCGTATTTTTTAATGCTACAATGGATGTGTTAATTATTGGCCAAAGCTTTCATGAAAAAATCTATCATAAAACACATATATTAGTAAACTAGTAGACGCCCGCAGCGTCACTCGCATTTTTTTTTGTTTGAGATAAAAAGTAAATATGAACTTAGCTTTTTTATTTACGAACCGATTGAAATGAAACAAACACTAAATGTTAATTAAAAATGCACCAACATGTTAATGAAAACCGTAGACAAATCGCTTCAGCCGTTTTCGAGTCTTTAACGAACAATCATACCAACAGCCACACAGACAAACAATTTATTTTTAAAAATGATTTTTCTGTTCTATTGCCTCAATGAAGCCCTCAACAATTGCTTTGCAATTATCTTCAATGTACAGACACCGACCGGTAACAGCTTTATTATATGTATATATCACCGTTAGATTGTAAAGATCGTTAGATTACAATCTATCTAGCGAGATTGTAAACTATCGATAGATTGTGAACCGTATCATTATGATTGCAATTTGACTCATTATTCTTCGCTATATTGTAATCTACCGAAGTGAAGCCGTCAAATTGTGAACCGGCGTAGGACGGAATGCAACTCGCGCTCTATGTTTAGGTATTGCGAAGTCACTTGTCTGTGACAGGAGGTAAGATTAGGTTCGTTAGGTTGCTTTCTACCACGCACATGCGACGACGAGCGAAGCGAGGAGGAGCTAAGTCCTGTTGGTAGTGCAAGTGTTGGACTCGAAGATGATACGGTTCACAATCTATCGATAGTTTACAATCTCGCTAGATAGTTGGTAATCTAACGATCTTTACAATCTTACGGTGACATATAAATATAGATATAAGAACGTATTGATTAGTATACGCATTGTACAAAAAATTAAAACCAGTAAAAAGCATCAATAAAACAAGTTAAATAATATACATACATCAGGCAGGGTGTAGGCCAATCTAAACTTATTCCATTTTTAAAAAAACATCCATTTAAAAACTTCTGCAGTATCTTTATGTAAAGAAAAAAATAAATAGGTATTAATAAATTCTTCCATTCGGTACAAAAATATTTTTCAATACCTTACCTGTTGCTTAAAAACAAGAAACACCGCGAAGCGCTATTAGTCATCTTAATAAAAGTGCAACGTACGGTCAGAAAACCCATTTAGTTGAAAATGAGCAATGGTGCAAGTTCGTAAATCATTTCCGGGAATACAATTTCAATAATGTTTGTACAGTTTCAGATGTTAGGAATGAAGGAAACCGGATTTAAAATCACTTGTATGTTTGTTTGTTATTAACTGTTTAGCAACAAAAGCAATTAATAACAACGCTTATTTAGGAATTAATACAAAATGGTGCATTATAGGTTTTATCATAAAAGCAAGGAAATTCAAATTTGTTTATAAGCCAAAAAGAGATTACAATATACTTAACCTTAAACATAATCATAAACAGTTAAAATAACTTATTATACTTAATGGTTAAAATACATGTACTTGCGAGCCCTGCACTAAGTATGTCACTTGTGCCGCAGGTGGTAAAAAAATGTTGGTACAATTTGTTATCCCAACAATAATAATATTCCAATTTCCGAACAACAATCTAAGGGTTGCGATTAAATTTTCTTGCCATAGACAAATTTTAGGCCTCCTTCCATTATAACTTTTAATCCTTTTAATCAACCGGAAGCCTGCCTGTAACGATGAGTAAAAAAAGTTACATAAAATTAATGCTAATCAAGCAATTTGTTAATATTATAGACTAATTCTTTGAATAAAACTGTCACTAATATTTCGATACTAAACTAACATTTCTAAACAACAAAATCAGATTACTATTTAAAATCATACAGTCCAATCAAAAGTTAGAGGTAAAAAACATACAATTTGAAGCAAATAAGCTCGCTTGAATTCCTTTGTAAAGGTCAGAAGAACCCTATCAGAGTTGTAGAGTTTTGATTTGATGTCCCGGGGCAATACGCGGCAGTCGGACGGGTGACCTTCAAACTTTTGTTTATATGGATAGATGGGAATGAAAATGTAGAGAGGAATAGTACATTGTTACCCTAGGGGTGAAAGTAACTTACTTAGTCCCGAGACGGGGTTTGGCGCCCTCACTGCGTTCGGGCGCCAATAGTTCGAGGGACTAAATAAGTCCTTAACTCGAGGTAAACACTGTGCTTTTCATTACAAATACGAGGAAAGTAAAAATAAAAACATGAATTAGCTAAAGAAAATATGAGTAAATTTTATTTTACCACCCAAATCAAAACAAAGATACTTACCTCAAATCGTATGATGATTTTCCACTACCTACCGCTTTAGCCTCATCTTTTATAAAATCAGGCGTTAAATTTATATTAAAATCAGATTAACTCATTTTATAGGTACCATGGAAATGAGGGAAAGAGAGGGATGAAATAAAAAATCCTTGATAGGTACAAAATCTCTGCTATACGTACTGTGACTTAGCACTTCTTTGAATGTAGGTGTAAGAACTATTTGGTTAAATGTAGGTATAAGAACTCTTTTGTTGAATGTAGGTATAGGAACTATTTGTTTTTGTAAGGAAGTTAGTAGAGTTCAAAATAACACTGCGCGCGGATAAAATTGGAACTAAAATGTTCTGATTGCAATTTGCATCAGAGGCCAATTTTTGGCATAAGTGCTGCCGCCAGTCACGCGCAGAGTTTTTACATGTTAAGTTGACAGCTGTCAGCGATTCTCCCTAGGGATAAAAAGTATTACTTTCCAACCCGCTCCTCAGGCAACTTCAGACCTACTTTCAGATTATGAGTAATGAAAAATCTATTTTTTTTTATATACTTATTAGCTGAGATAAACTTACTAATTATTGAGGTAATATAATTGTTATCAAAATGACACTATGAGCTACGGAATCAGGTAAAAATAACCGCCTTATTTATTGACATTAGGCAATAATTATCCGCCTTACTAATAAAATGATAACAAATCACAATGAAGTAAAGATTTGCAATGCAAAATGAAAAAATAGTGCTGTCATAATTTTTAACCGAAACTGTACAAATAAATTATTGTATTTTATGTGATAGTTGTGATTTATCTAGTGATGTTTTCTTATGTTTTTGCTAGATACTTTGATATGAAGCTAAGCTACCCATCTACAAGAAGCAGCATGGGATCGCAAGAAGTTTTACCAACTGACCTCTGAACTTCAATATGAAGATGGCACCCGATGAATATGACTCTAAGATGTAATATTCTCGAACTATCGATAGCTTAGATCATTTTGAACATCTATGTTATTCTTCTTCTTTTCGAATGAGAGTGGCCATCTCTAGTGTCGAGAGTTTATCAAGTCTCACTAAGGGCCTCTGACATGGCTTAACGACTGCCGTATTAGACAATCAGCCGGAACCTACAATTTAACGTGTCATCCGACCCACGAAAACACCCAAAATAGAATGCCACTTATTGGTCACCCATCCAAGGACTGACCGCGTCGACCTTTGCCTTCGCTAGCTGCGCTACAGACGCTTCTATGTAGGATCTATCGGTACATTTTCTACAAATTTGACGTAAAGTGTAATGGCTAGATAGCGCTGTGTGCAATGTACCGGAATATTTATATTTATTTATTTATATATTTATAATAGACAATGGATAGTGGTATTCTGCCGTGTTCCAAATCTGTGGTCCAGTAAGTGGTAAGTACATCAGAATGCTGTTAAAGTTTAGGGGCATCTGTCAAGCAATGCCCTGAGGTGTTCCGAAACAGAAGCTTTGTTTTGTGATTTTATAATATAGAAAACAATATGTGTTTGTTAGTATGTGAAATTATCAACAATTCTATATCTTTTGTTTTAAATAAAAACGCTGATATAAATGGTCTAATACCTAACTGTGTATATGGAAAAGAAATCATAATTTTGGACAAAAAACTGATAATAGCATAACACCCAAAGACATGATTTGAAATTGTAAATATACCTAAAATACTCCTTTTATGGTGATTTTTTTCGATTACACATCTTATTCATTTTTGTCTTTTCCTTTTGGAGTAAAGTATTTCAAATTTACATATAAGTACAGTTATAAATAAGTCGGAAGCATTAAATCAACTTGTGTAAGTTTTCCGTAATAACAATAAGGTTTTTTTACCGAACTTATCTTCCAATAAACAAAAACCTCTTTTCCGCAGAACCAGTTTGATTTTGCAATCATTAAATCTACGCTTAAAAGTTTCTCATGATAAAAATGAGGCTGTTACTTCCACCAACCTTCCAATAGTCACAAATCTCTTAGCCAAGCTTCCACAATCTAACTAAAATGTCCATAAAGCTTATCTACTCATAAACCTTGAGCCAAGTGCAACGGGAAGGGAAGTTTCATTGTCGCAGCCAACCGAGTAAATAATAGGATTCAGTGTTTGACTAATATGCGCTTTGGATGGCTGTTACACCGAAATGGACGGTTAACTAAATTCGAAGTAAACAAAAAAGTTTATGAATAAACCAGTAATTATAGTATATTTTAATAAGAACGTCTCACGCTTGTTTTCAAAATAAAAATAAAAATATTTTGTTTCCAGTTTAGAACCTCACGAACAAAGTTCAGGGCTACCGCGTGTAAGATCATCGCTAGAGGCGCTAGTGTACCGTGAGGTCCAAATGTTCTCAAACTAAGCAAACCTCATCAAATTGCCGCTAGGATCGCTACTGGATCATAAGGTTTGAAATTCCAAATGTCAAAAAAATTATAGCTCTGTCATTACACGATGATAATTTTTTACAGTGATGTTGTCATGTACAAACATTTTGCTCAAATACGAGGGAAGTGGATGACAGCTTTTGTTAAAATTATCGTCCAAATTGACAAACCATAGTAACATTTTACCAACATACATATATTTTATTACTAGCTGCGCTCGCGACTTTTTCCGCGCGGAATAGTTTATTTTAGGCATCATATTTATTTGGTGCAACCTCTTCAGCTTTATAAATTATAGCTGTTACCCACGACTTGAACCGTTTTCGCAGCGCTCGCAACGGAAGCCCTCAAAGATGACTAATTTTCCCCGTTTTATCCACATTTTCCATTGTTTCTTCGCTCCTATTAGTTGCAGTGCAATGTTTTATAGCCTAAAGCCTTCCTCGATAAATGGTCTCTTCAACACAAAAATAATTTTTCAATTCGGACCAGTAGTTTCTGAGATTAGCGCGTTCAAACAAACAAACAAACTCTTCAGCTTTATAATATTAGTATAGATTTATTGAAATCTACTGTTGAAAAACACTGCCAGTTAGTCCACAAGATTCAAAAACACTATAAAAATAGGTATATTCTATATTATTTACAGCTAATTAAATATTGAACAGCTGCAGTTTAATTTATAAGCAGTATTTGCTTAGAAATACCTAAACCAATCTATACTTAATATTATAAAGCTAAAGAGTTTGTTTGTTTGAACGCGCTAATCTCAGAAACTACTGGTGCGAATTGAAAAAATATTTTTGTGTTGGATAGACCATTTATCGAGGAAGGCTATAGGCTATATAACATCACGCTGCAACTAATAGGAGCGAAGAAACCATGGAAAATGTGGAAAAAACGGGGAAAATTATTCATCTTTGAGGGCTTCCGTTGCGTGAGCTGCGAAAAAGGTTCAAGATATCACAAAAATGTGTATGAAAGAATTAATGCCCAAAATAACTATTCCACGCGGACGAAGTCGCAGGCACAGCTAGTAAATAATAATGATAAATGAAATAACCTTGAAATTTGGTGTAGGTTATGAATCGAACCAGTATGGCTCCGATTCCAAGGTGTATTCCCATCGAGCCAAACTTACTTTTATCTACACTGTTTATACTTATATACCAGACTATACCTACTTACCTATATATCTATCAACAACTAAAGTCTTTTAACGACTTGGTTATGAAAAGCACCAACGGAAGACCAGCGCTGGTTGCTTCCATACAACCAGCATTATGCTCAGTTGGGGCTGTGTTGTGGCAGATTTTATGTTTGTTTATTGTTTTTACTCGTGTGTGTTCTTCTGTTAAATCAGTCACAATAAATGTTTTCTTTCTTTCTTTCAAAAATAAAACAAATCAATTGTAGGTATATCGTTTTTGGCCAACTTTTTGTGAGGTCTGTTTAAGTTAATTATGAACAGTAACTGTTTATGATGATAGTAGACACCCGCGGGACAATTTCCGGGACCTCATACTGCCAAATTTGCGTGATCAGCGTTAACAAACGAATAAACAGAGACACAGATAAACAGAGAAATAGACAAAAATTCTATAAATTGTTGGAACGTGTTATGTTACCATTTCTATGTATCTCCAAACAATTACATATTTTTTAATATCTTGAATGTTCAGACTTTCGACCCTCTTCAGCTTTATATTATATGTACAGAATAGATATTTCTAGTTTGGTGTAAAAGCAGCCTAGCCTCGAGCCGTCGCGGGGTGTTATCGGCTGTAGCCTACAACCTCCGCAGGGGGTGGGCCAAGGTGACATCTATTACCTCCTCTATTACAGCTACAGATTTACTCTCAGGAAATAAGCTTGTTTCTAAAGGAAAGAAAATATGGAAACAATACTTACTTATAACTAAGATTCTTTCATTTTCAGTAATTGTTATGAACAATGATATTACTATAATATATCCCACGGAAGACACAACATGTCATCGGATTTTGTGATCCTCAAACATGACTGCTCCGTTAGCTTAGTTGGTAGTGGCTCTGCCTTCTAATCTAGGGGTACGGGTTCGATTCCCGCATATCACAAGTATTTATGAATAATATTGAAATTTGTAATTACTTGTGTTGAGTCTGGTCGTTTCTATGTATAATAAGTATGTATTTACAAAAGAAAAGTATATATGTATTATATCCGTTATCTAGTACCCATGATACAAGCGTAAGCTTAGTATGGGGATAGACGGCGGCGTCACGGCGCTGTGTGATAAAAAAAAAAAAAAAAATCTCTGTTCCGCAAATACACATAAAGTAGGGGATTCGGCGTCTTGTCAGGATGAAAAGCAAACACAAGCCACTGAACCACACCCTCTTCATAAACTTAAATTCATATAAATACACAACTGTCAATTGTAGGTCCTGGCTGGCAGTCATGTTTTGAAAACTCTTACACCAGAGTTGACCACTATTACAACTTACTTAATTCTTCTTCTTATCGAATGAGAGTAACCAACTCTGGTGTCGAGAGTTTATTAAGCTTACCTAAAGGCCTCTGACACAGTTTAACAACTGCCGTACTAGACAAACAGCCGGGACCTATAATTTAACGTGTCATCCAACCCACGGAAGCACCCAAAATGGAATACCATTTTTCGGTCACCCATCCAAGGGCTGACCGCGTCGACCTTTACTCAACATTGGTAATCGCATGTAATTGCCTCCGCTAGATGAGCTACGGGCATTTTACTTACTTAATTGAACACAGCGTTATAATATACATACATGAGTAGTTACTTATCAGCTCTATCGATTGATATTTCCACAAACTGGCACTCCTACGGGTAAGTCTCATTCATTACTTCAGTTCTAAGTAAAGTAACATAATATTGTTGTAGTATGAAATAATATACAGGACTATAATATAATAAGGATTTTGTAATCTAGTGGTTGTCACCTGAAATTCTAAAAAACGTCAGAAACGTCAACTAAGAATAGTATTTGACACTATTGGTTTTCACTTCTGTAAATAAGAAATCTTTGTAGGCGTGCATCTGACAAAATGACATTATAATACGTGGACGGAGATTGGTTGAGTTTTTTAGTAACAACTTTTTATCTGTGTGTGTAAAGATTTTTTGCAAAAACCGCGTTGTTGTTTGACGTTGTTTAGAACTAAAAAGTAGCCTTTGACACAGTAATTTATTAACGCCATACCAAAAACACGATGATCCATCGCTCCGTTTCGGCATAAAAGCTGAACAAACAAACCAACAAACACAATAGACTTTTATATAATGCTATGGTTATGTACTAACCCGGTATAACATAATACCTACAAGGCAGTTCCACAAATTAAACTAAGTCCATAAACAGCTTGTATGGAGTGAATTAGCGACCGATCATTCCAGAAACATCGTAAAACTGTGATCAACTCTTATTACAGGCTTGTTCTCGATAGAACTAACACTTGAATCTATTAGGTAAAGGATTCAATTACAGCAAAAAAAATGTAGATACTAAAATATATAAAATAACACTGTGTCTTTTCTTACCTATAGAAAAAGGAACAATTTAGTAATTTCATTATTACTAAGAACCTTTTACAGTTTATAATTACTAACAATAAGATAATTATTAACAACTGAAATCTTTTGGTATGCCTACTATTTCTCCTGTGGTTTAGTAGTTATTAAAATTAAAAATATTTAAAAAAATATGGTTTTGATCCCAAATTTACTACTCGATAAAAATATATGGTCTAAGAATATGCCCCTTTAACTTTAACCCCCTATATGCTCAAAAATATTCTTGGATCTTGTTCCCCTTGTGGGAATTAATTTAGTGATATTGGGAACAGACCATTATTGGTAACTGAGTAACACCTTGAACGCTATGGGGTGAGTTGACCGAGGTCCCGACCTCAGTAAATACAACATAACAGAAAAATAGACTATTTATTTGGTTCTAATCTATGGTAAGAGTAAACTTTTTTAGAGTACTGGGAATTAAATACTTACTTCTTAATCCTAAAATATTTTTGCAACATTATCGCTTTCAATAAAATTAAAATAGGAGGCTATAAATATTTGTAACCAATCTCTTAAATCACTCTATCTATTAAAGAACTGCATCAAAATACATTGCGTAGTTATAAAGATACATACACATAGAGACAGACGCGGAAAGTGACTGCTTAATAATATGTAGTGCCAAGAAGATAGGTCTATGCTCAGCAGTGGGCGATAACAGGCTGATGATGATGATAATGATGAAAAAATATAAAACAAAAATGTAACTACTATTAGCTTGGGAGTTGGCAAGGACTTTGATTAAAATTCAAAAGCATAATCAATTCGCTGTTTAACCATCTATTTTGGAAAATCATAATGTACTTAATAATAAATAATTTTATAGGTAAAGCCTGCAATGAATGACCATGATGCGCCGTTTAAGAGAATGTTTCTAACTCTACTAGACAATATAATATCTTGACCCAATATTTTTTTTAATATCTTGAGTTGCACATGCATAAAAAATAAAGAAAGAAAGAAAATTATTTATTGATAGAATCACAGACTTCAATGAAGGCGTATAAACAAAACCTTAAAAAGTTAAGCGTCGTATCCTATTATTGCATTGCTATTCCGAAAAAGGATCTCCTCAAACATTATTACATACCAGAACAAAGATATGTAGGGGTAGGTTAATGCATGTATTATATGGCAATGTAATGGAGATACCGAAGAAAGCGGAAGAGCCTTGACCCGATTCGATACAATTTGAAACAAAGGGTTCACACGTGGCTCGGCATTATCAGGTTACATGATTACCTTATTTAATTTACCACTCTTATTATTGTATGTGTGAATCAAGCCTTTGTGTCAAGTTATTCTTCGAACTGGTCAGTCGAAAGTTTTTAATAGGTACATAATTTTTTTGATAAATGTGTGTAAGAAACAAAAACAAACAAGAAATCATTTTTTTTGAAGTTTGTGTATCTAACAATTATGACTTTTAGTAAATAAGAAATGAATATAATTAACTAATAGATTGTTTCCAAATCGTTCAGAAATTCATGATCTGTGTTATATAAGTATTAAGCAAATAAATACCTACATACCTATAATAAATTGGCTAAGAATAGTGGCTCTGCCTTCTAATCTAGGGGTTGCGGGTTCGATTCCCGCTTGACACAAGTATTTATGAAATTTAAAATGTATAATTACTTGTGTTGAGTCTGGTCGTTTGTATGTATAATAAGTATGTATTTACATAAGAAAAGTATATAAGTATGATATAAGTATTGTATCCGTTATCTAGTACCCACGACACAAGCGTTTGCTTAGTGTGGGGCTAGATGGTGCTGTGTGCAATGTCCCGGAATATTTATTTTATTTATTTAAATAGTCTCTTCACTTTAGGAAAAGTTATGATGATGTTGAGGACTCATTTCTGTATCTAACTGTTCTTCTGTAATAAAAAGAAAATACCTATACTTTGAAATATATTCTACATATTCTAAGGAAAATAAAATTCGCACTGTTCGAAACATACTCATAACATCGGTAACCAAGATTTCGCACGATGTTCCTAAAAAGGCTGCCACGATGTCACCCAGTCCTTGACCCTGAGTTAATGTTATGAAACAAAAAATTTGCACGTGACTTACCTTATTACGGACAAGATAAAAATACTTACAGAGTTACTCGTACATCCTCCTCTTCGGGTCGTATCTCCTCCTGACTGAGGGTCGTGTCTCCTCCGCGGAATTATTTCGTCAGGGGATTCTCTTGTGCAGATACATGATGGTGGGCGCCCAGGTCCTTCCACGGAAGACACATATGTCCTCGGTTTTTAGGCCTCAAACATGTCGGTTTCCTCACTAAGTTTTTACTTCACCGCTAAGCGAGTGCAAATAACACACATCTACGTGTTTTTAATCAATATTTTCTTACATATTTAATAAATTCGTTTACCTACCTATATTAAAAATATGTTAATCAATTTTCTTTAATATGCCGTTCAGCTTATTCGTTACATTCTCGACACTGGTAAAATTGCAGCAATGCAGCAAAAGCTATTAAAAAAGTAGATTATTAAACAAAAATGTTGAAGTTAAACAAGTTATTAGTACCTACCTATATTGTGTAACCCAGTATATTAATCACGCCAACTGTCAGCGTGATAGTTCAATCCACACATCCTTATGCCGAATTTGGAGCTGCTTTCGCAATAATACATTGGTCTGTTAGTCTTTATGTGATTCATCACACTACCGTTACCATGTCCAAATGAAAAGAAGGTAAGTACAAGGTTATATTAGATTCTCTTTATGTGCTAGAAAGATTATACCTAAGACTATCCATTTAAAGAGTCTTAAAAATCGACATTTTGTTGGATTATAACGCATCCCTTTTAAACCGACATAAAAATAAGGTTATCAAGTCTTCTGAAAGATGGTTTTTGTGGGTATGTTACGCGATTACACCGTTATTTATGAACCGATTTCAAAAAGTTTTTTTTTAATAGATGAGGAATGTTTTTGTTTTTTTTTTCGAAATTAATATGGGCCACTTTTACCCGATCCTTAGCAGACGAAGCCGCTGGCATCAACTAGTTACATTAAAAAAAGAGAATAAAAAAACATAAGACTTGATAACCCTCTTTTTCGAATTCGGTTAGTAAATCGCAGTAATATCATTTAAAATGCGTGAAATAATTGCTGAAAAATACTACCTTCATAATTGAAAACATTCAAAGCTGGCAAATATATGGTAATATATTCAATTTCCGACTAACAGTGACCTACCACTAGCCCAATAGTATTCTACGGATTCCGTGAACAAGAGCCATAAAAAAAACAATTAGGTTTGTATACAAATTAGGTGAATGTATCAGGAACGTATTATTGTACCTACTACGTTACCTAATCGCCCTAAATTAGGTAAAAATGGGTCTGGCTAGGCTCTTTCTGTATGCACTAGAAACAGTTTACTCCCTTTAGGCATTATTTATGTTTCATGTATATTATATTATTCGGTTAAATATATCACCTACACTTTGTTTTTTGTAAACGCTAAGATAATAAAGAAATTATAGGACAGAATTGTACACACTGAAAAACTAACAAAAAGATTTGCTCGGCTTTTATTATGTCAATTTACTAATAAATAAATGTATGACTGCAAGTAGGTAAACATAATATTCATATTTAAATGGAATTACGAATAACTACTGCTTACGTTTAAACGTGTCATCTGCCCCACGGAAGCACTCAAATAGAATACTACATTTAAGCCATCAATTCATGGACTGATCACGTTTCGCTTTGGTAATACTTTCGTGTGTCAATTGCCATATAAAATTGCCATAATTTAAATACAAGTGCATTTTTTATCGTAAGTAGAGAATTATAACGCCCGCCATGTTGTTTTTTTTAATTCCTGGCGAGGCATCAAATTCATCGCGTCCTAAAAGAATAAACCTGCTGTAAATGGGTGACATGATTGGTATACTGTTACCCCAATTACGTAGACACGATGACATGGATTTTGTGTTTCATTACGAAACAACTTGACTGGGCTTAATTTACAAACCAATAAACCACATAACCAATAACCGTACTTACGTATATTTGGATGCTCTATGATATTTATTGCGCCTTTAATTAAGAGCATCCTACTAATTACGAGTAAATTTCAACCTTCAAACTCTAGTATATGACACAAGCGTTTGCTTAGTGTGGGGCTAGATGGCGCTGTGTGCAATTCACGGGAATATTTATTTTATTTATTCATATTTTAAAGGGAAAAGTAAGTGTGTGTGTTTGTTTCTTCTTCTCCCCCAAAGGCTGAATTGACTTTGATGATTTGGTGTGGAGATAAATTAGATTGACAGTGGATTAACACATGAACTAGTTTTAACTACCGCGGCGCTAGTTTCTTAATACATAATTATATTAAATAATATTGTATATAGACTGAACTACATAGATTCATCGGACGTACCTTACAAAGCAAAAATAAAATAAAAACCGGCTGTGGATGATGATGATGATGAATTATACATATAGAAAGTCCATCTTTGGTGCCCATCTATGAAACTCATTTGTAACAAAATCATTATTAAATTATTTCCTCTCAAGAACGATAATCAATTTCAGGTACATAAGTAGAGGCAAGTTAAAAAAGCGAGTGTGGCTTAGCGGTTCCAGTGTCTGCTTTTCTTTCAGACGCACCCTGGTTCGAATCCGGCCCTACACCAATGACATGTATTTTCAAGTTATGTGTGGATTTCCACTCGCTTAACGGTGAAGGAAAACATCGTGAGGAAACCGACATGTTTGAGGACCACAATATCCGAGGACATGTGTATTCCGTGGAAGGACCTGGGCGCCCACCACGATGTATCTGCCCAAGAAAACTCCCCTAACGAATGAAATTTGCGGGGGAGTTACGACCCTCAGTCATGAGGAACACGACTTAAGAGAGAGAGAGAGAAGTAAAGGCACAGATAAACGGACAAAAATTCTTAAAACTGCTGAAACATGTTCATTTTCGTGTTAATTTAAAGTACCTATACACAAACATATTGTTTTCTACTATCTTCTATGTTCAGTTTTTGATCCTCTTAGGCTTTGTTATAAATATGTATCTATAGATTTAACTGATAGTCGTTCTTGAAACTTGGCTACATTCTTAGAACTCGAAATGTCATTCACTTTGTTACAAAACAATGTAATCAGTTATCCATAGATATGAGTGTAGAACTTATCTTGCATGCGGTTACACTTCGAGTAATGCATTTTATTAAAGCCGAAAATTGATTTCGCATGTCCTGATAGGCACGGTAAGCCGGCCTAAAACGAGGATACAACGTGGCATCAGAAACTTACAATAAATGAATGGGCAGTGGGCTAGAGGACCTTCTTTTGTGATTTTTTAGATTTTCTAGGTTTTTTTTATTTAAAATTTGAAGTTATAAGAAGGAATATGTTTAGTTAGAAGTAATACGTTTAGGACTTTTTCTTATGGTGTTTTTTTAATGTATATAATGTGTTATACGAGCCATGGAAGTAGCCAGATGTTAACGCCTTTTATATTTTACATAATATAATAAATTTAACATTTCATACACATTCGTTTATTTTCTGAATTCATTATTTGTTACTAATTTAATAAATAAATTATTTTTCATATTTTGTCAATAAAAAGAATATAAAATTGTAAATCATATTCATTAGACAATTACTATCTTAATAAGATCTTAGTAAAAAAAATCAACTTATAAAATGTGTAATAAATTAATATTGGAGCTATATTATTAAATTCCAATTACGTGTGATACGTACGTACAACTTAACAGTTCGTATAATATTCGTTGTAGGTATTTTCTTTTTTATATATATTCCATGCCACGTTGTACGTCATACTATGCATACAAAATGTTGATCCATTTCCGTGTTTGCATTATTTCAGCAAATTGATTTCAAGTGCTTTGTTTTGCGAATTTATTATTTTATATTTTCCTGTTTAACTTAATTTTACTTGTTCATTTTGTTTTTCTCTGTATTTTTAATTAGTATCCGTGTAAAGCGGTCGTTATATTGGTTACTTTGTACGATAAGTCAGGTGAATTAAATGTATTGTGTTGTATAATTATACCTATAACTTGTATTTAACTTCATCAATGCATTTTTATAAGGTAACTAAAATTACTGTGTTCAGTAAATTAAAAGCAAAACTCTCTAGAAAGTTAGTCCTTAAATTTATCTAAAATGACCAATATCACAGAATACATAATACCCGATATGTAAAACAAAAATATAAAAAGCAGTGACCTCTAGTGCCATCGAATCAAACTATATTATATCCATGTAGGTTTTTCCCCCTGTTAAACAATGTGATGTGGTATCACAATAACGATTATTGTTTATTATATGATTTAGTATAAATTAATTTCTTCAGTCAGTACATGATCAAATTAATTAATTATTTACGGTTTTTTTCTTCTTAAGGTGAACATAAAACGGTAACATCTTTACTTTATTCTACTTCATACTATCTTTGAGCAAAATGATTTTGGTCTTAAATTTCAAAGAGATACTTAAGTAATAATATTATAATAATAATTATATTCATCCATTCAAAGACAGACTGTCATTATGCTTGTATGCTTTGACCCATGAGGTGATCTCATCTGTATTTAATATAATACGAACTTCAGATGACAGATTCTCTTAGCAACATCTTAGCAACACGTAGAGAGAGTATAGCAACAGTTTCTATTTAAAAGTTTATGTATTTAAAACTTGTATTGAAGAAAAAGTACCTAATAGGTTTTGTATGGAAAAAGGTCAATATGTCACGCGTAATTAGCATGCATAATTTTTTTTGTATACCTGTGTAAATGATTAGAAGATTTTGTATCTTTTGTTTTATTTATTTTATAGTTTACTTACCATTTTTATGGTTGCAAAAATCAACTTAGCTTAAGTAAGTTGATTTTTTGGGATAAAAATCCGTCTTTACCAAAAAACAAATTTTGTTGCGGCGTCAAAATGAAATAAACACACCTTACACACTTTTTTGCACAGTAAGGTGTAATTAAGAGTGGAAGAATTATTTACTGTTCAAATTGCACAAAAGCAAACTTATTTGTTGTTATTAAAGTAATGTAGGGCAAAGAACCGAATAAATAGTTCCATTGAATTATTTTAACGCCCTCTGTTAATGTCTACTGACATCATTGTAGAAAACCCCTGACGGAGGATAACACGGAACGTCAACGCTTCGCTAAAGTACTAGGACATCAGAATCATGTAAGAGCTCTAAACACTAGTGCTCAAACAAGCAATGCCATCTCGTTGGATCCCTTTGAAACGATGTCTGAGACACCCCTGCTGGCCACGAACACGGAACGACAAACGCATGACCGAAGTACCAGGGGAACAGAGATTACTAGGAGCTTCGAATTTCCTCATAGTAGATATTATTCTGGTTGAACAATGATGGAATATGGTGATCAAAATCGCTCACATACGGTAGTCATTGGTTTCAGTATGATAAAGTAAAAAGGAGAAATTTAAGAAGATGCTTAGAGTACTTTGAATTAATGGAACATATTATTATGATAACAAAAGGTTTGCTAAAATTGAACAATGATACATTTACATCTATGGTTTTGATCCAACTAAAATTGTTAATTATTTTGTATGCCATAATGTGTTGAAAACGGTATCAAAAAGGTCAAAGCTGTTGGTAAAATTGGTAATGAGATCATTGACATTATATTCCAACAGGACCAAGATGAGCCTACCAACATTAAAATGGAATTCCTAATGATACAAACCATAGTAATACAAATGACGATGTAATTAAAGCTTATTTTCGAGTGCACTATTCTGTTTATTTTACACCAGACAGACGTGTGTGAATTCAAAGGGAGACAGAACAATGTCGTATGTACTCGAAATAAATTGTTTCAAGGTAAATTGAATCCTATCGGTTTACAGATAGAGTCTAATTCATTTTCTGACAAATTAGGGAAACATGAAAATGGGAACCTGGCGTTTAGGACATAAAGACCAAATTCCAAATTTTCAAAACTTTATTAACGGTCGTACGGTTTTATGTTTGCCTGGTACTGAGAGTCAGTTTTCTCCTCGGAATCGAGTGTCATTCCGAATCGTATTTCCTTTCCCTATTTGACGTTATTTTGAAGAACTTTTAAAGGGCTTTAAGCTCTATATATAATAGTATTTTTTGGCTTTTAGAGTTTATAATAATATGGTGCTTTATAGGGTAAAACTAAAAACTATAGATATTTTATTCGATAATTTCTATTAATTAGCGGAGTTTATTCAGAGATACCTAAAAATCTATCACGAAAATAGTGACTAGACTATATTAAAAACTAATACATTTCTTTGCCCCATAATTATCTATGGGAAACAAAACAATGACATTAGACAATATCCCTCCCTATTGCAAATTCTTTGTAACTATTCCTCAGAATAAAAAGGTATTCATTCACCAAATTTTTATCCCCGTCTGATGACAAAACGGTCTCTCCCATTCAGTTCGTTCCATAAGTTGAATTCCTTGCTATTTATGCTTGCCTGGTGACATCCGGTGCGGAAAGACCCCGGGATCGGGCAGAAATAGCCCGGAACCTTAATCAGACACCGGACGTATGTCGTACCGAGTGTCCGAAGAAAAGTGTAGTAAGTAGAACTGGCATCTGTCAAAATTAGTATTGCGATTGTTGGTGACGAAAATCCAGATATTAAATGATCTTGGATTATCTACCTTGAAGTTGAGTTGAATAAAGTAAAGTTGTTTTCTATTGTTTTCTAATATAGTCATTGTAACTTATTATATTTTAAGTTATTTAATAAAATTAAGCCCAACCGATATGTCTTCGCCAGCCTGGTCACGCCCATTTGCCAGTTCCTCTGCAGAATAGCTGTTTCTTTCCTTCCGAGTTTCCGACACGCAAACGGTCCGGTTTCCGGACGTAATCTGGTCCGGGACCCGGAAGTAAAGTCCTGAAAGTTACACGGCGCACAGAAGTGTGTTGGATGCTTTAGTGAAAGTACTGTCGAAGTACCTATATCCGGTATATAAGCTATCTATATAGTAGACTGAAGAGGGGAAGACCAGGATATAAAGCATGTTATATCTAGGCTAGAAATTAGAGTCGATTTCTTTTATCAAATATATGCGTATTATTATTTATAGGAATATGGTGCGTTACTTTCTGAATAAGGTCGTAATATTTTATTTTACACTAACAAAAACATTGATTTATCATTCCAGGTAGATATAAATTATTCCAGATAAAGATTTACTTCGAAATGTAGCTAAAGTAATATTAGGTCACTTAAACACAAAACGAAACCCCAAAAATTCTAAACCAACCTAAATACTCGTGTTCACTTTATTAATTCCGTAAATGTCAAAAAACCTTTTGGATCCGTGAACCGGTTTCCAAATGACATTTAAGTACAAGAGCCCATTTTCCGATCTCATTTTGCATAATTAATTTATTCTGCCAAAATGTGAATCCCCTATTCCGAAGACCTACGTAGTGTAAAACACCTGGCCAAAATCTGCGGGCAATAAATTTGTACTTTAGTGCCAGCTGCGTGAAACATGGTCATTATCTGTCACAAAGGACGGACTTAGGGTGAGGAGAGTGGGGTATTTGGTCCGTTTTAGTACCAAGGGAGTCAGTTTTTTTAACTAGAACGTGTTTGCACTTGGCCATAGTTTGCCTGATACTAAGCAAAGGCTATGGCCTAAGATGGAGCGTGCTTACCCGATAAGAACCCATTCACTCTCGCTTTGAAGTTTTATGATATCTTTTGAAGTAATGGTCTTGTAGGTGTGTAATTGATTCTGAGACTTGACTTTTATAGTTGTATGTTTTATAGAGACTTAGAGACACAGTGGCATTCAATATGTGTACGCACAGTTACACTACATAGTTAGTAGACATAGCTTTGCATATGGTTGGCGTTTTATCTGTCATTCATGTGAAAGAGAACTCTAACGAATTAATTCTGCGGGGAGTCACGAGCCTCAGTCATGAGGAAATTATACGTATCAAGAGAGAGAGAGAGAGAGAGAGAGAATGCGAAAGAAAGGAAGCTTCCTGGAGTCCACAGAGTACGGCAGTTGTACGTTTGTTTGCCAAGTCTTGACGACATAATGTTTAAAGGCGGTATAGTTTTGAGAATTCCTTTAAACAACCAATATAAAAAACTCCTTTGAACACTTACCATTTTTATGTAAATGGCGTATTCACATGTAGCAACCGTCCTGTTAGGACGGTTGCTACATGTCATGTTAGGACGCATAGGTAACCTTCCCGTATGAAATACGTTCGCCGTAGCCGAAATCGGCTTAGAAAGCATCATCACAATCATCACAACCTAATTTCACCAGAAATATTGCCTATAAAATTGTACCACTACCTATATCTTTTACAAGACTCATTAGCGATAACTGATTACTTTGTAGTTAAGATCAAGATTTATCTCGATAATCTCAATATCATGATGTTTTGACATAATCCAACGTTTTTTGTAAAAGTGGTCAGTATATTTTTAACCGACTTCCAAAAAAGGAGGTTATCAAGTCTTCTGAAAGTTTTTTTTTTATCAAATCTATTGATTGTGTTTTATCTTCAGTCCCTTTATCGAAGTACATATTTCTACTCTACAAAAGGTCCTTATTCCGGCTCTGCACCCTAAACCGGCGGATTATGAGACTTTTGACCCTCGTTAGCATCTAGTATAGTATTATTGGTCGTCTACCTAATTACAAGATAAGAATTAGTTAACTAGAAGTAGGTTGTAAAACTTATCGCTGTTTGGGTGCGGATTTGGCGGAAAAATTTCGGCTTTTTACAGAACCAAGTACGAGTATGTGATTAGTATAAGTAATGTAGTTGTTGAAATCATACGTGGGACACTCAGAAAGTTTTGCGAAACAGAAAAAAAATGTTCTATGGGAAAATATATTTTTATTAAATCTTTTCATAGTACTCTCCACTAGCATCTATACAAAGTTTCATGCGTCTGAACCAATTTTCGAAACACTTTTTCCAGTTCGCCGCATACACCTCGTTTACGGCCTGCTCGAACGCTGACAGCGCATTTTCCGGTGACGAAAATTGTATCCCTTTGAGCTGATTTATTATTTTTGGGAATAAAAAGAAGTCACACGGTGCTAGGTCCGGGCTGTAAGGAGGGTGACCCAGGAGTTTGACCGGCGTGCTGTCCAGGAAGTCCCTCGTTTTGAGCGCGGTGTGCGCGGGCGCGTTGTCATGATGGAGCAGTAGCCCACGGAGCCCTGTGTTTGGTCGCTTGTTGCTCACAACAGAGAAAACTTCTGGCAAGCATTTATTAATATACCATTCGGCGTTGAAGCTTCTTTGGTTTTGTAAAGGAATGGACACCAAGTAGCCAGTCAAATTGAAAAAGCTCGCGATCAAAATTTTCCCCCCGCTTCTAGATCGCTTCACTTTGGTAGGCGTTGCTTCGTTTTGAAACACCCAAACTGTCGACTGGCGCTTCGTTTCTGGATCGTATTGATATATCCAGGACTCGTCGCCTGTAATGATGTCATAAACACGCAGAGACGAACCTGCTTCAAATTTGTTAAGCATATCACGGCACCATTCCACCCGGGCCTGTTTCTGAGCATCGGTGAGGTTGTGCGGCACCCAGCGTGAAACTATCCTCCTCACGCGAAGATGCACGTGCAGAATCTTGTCAAGGCTTCCCGATCCAATCTGCACAATGTGCTGAATCTCCTGGTATGTAACTCACCTATTGTCTTGGATTAATTTTTTTACTGCTAGCACGTTTTCTTCCGTAACAGCCGTCGAAGGGCGACCACTTCTTTCTTCATCCCCCAAAGTTAGTGGACCGCGCCGAAATTCATTATACCAACGATACACGGTTGCCTTAGAAGGGCCTTCATCCATGAAAGCCATTTGAAGTCTATCGTAAGATTCTTCCGGTTTCAGGCGGCACTTGAAATCGTATAAAATCATAGCGCGATAATGTTCCCGGTGCAGATCCATTTTTTACTGAGACACGATAATTTAAATTAGCTTGCAAAAAATGTGGAGGGAAAATTTGAAATTGGAATGTGCCTATTTTTACTTATAAATAATCATATTTTAAAAATAGGTTTAAACTGGCCAGTATCTCATTCATAATAACTTTTTTTCGCAAAATTTTCTGAGTGGCCTGGTACATCAGTGTTTACATTATATACATTTTGGTCGGGCAACGTTCATATCCTCCTCTTTTCTAGATTGTTTGCTGAATTAAAGCTGAAAGAAATTTAAATTTATTATATTATTTAGCATTTATTTTTACATAAGAAAATAATAACATCGATTTTGATAATCATACCGCCCTAAGATAATTGCGTAATGCCAAAATTGAGCAACTACCATCGAGTTCAGTCTTTGGATGGGTGACCAGGTGAAAATCTGCGATGTAAAATATCTTTGCACGTTATTATACAAAATGGTCGGCCAAATGAAGTTAAAAATCTTAACCTCATTCAAGGATGTAACCTATTATTAGCAGCATAATAAATAAATCAATGCCAGGAATATTCCTCTGACCAGGAAACCCAGGGGTTATCAATGACGCAGCCATGCGCCGGCGCCGGTTTGTTATCGCCTTTTTTGAGCGAAAATAATTTTACGCACAATATAGTAAATACTATTTACAGAGATAATGAGGTTAAATTGTTTTAGTTGACATGACGTGCGTTAATTTTTGTTGGGGAAATAAAAATATTTGCCAATTTACATATACATACTTACCTACTTACTACTTATTATACATATAGTGGAACGAGGCTTTTATCGTGCCATTTTTTTAATGTTCTTCGATCAATCCACCAACATGAAAGAAAGAAAGAAAGAAAATATATTTATTGAGACACACACAAAACTTTAAACCTATTTACTTTACATGCAAAAGTTGGAGATATTGTCCAACACTGATCATAAAAAATTAGGTGAATTTTGATCAACGTCTTTGTTATGGTGACATTTTGTGTCGAATAGAATGACATCACTGTCAAAATTTAATATGGCAATGTGTAGATTCATGAAATGAAAATCCTTGGTAGATTCATATGAAAATAATAATAATAATAATAATAACTTTTTATTGCAGACACTGAGATCCATATCACACACAATCACAAACAGAGAATATATACAATATTATATAGAAAGGTATGCCGGTCCATAAGGCTTCTGACAATCTTATTTGTCAGAAGCCTTATGGACCGGCAGCTGCTGTCTGCAACATATGAACGATGGGTAGCAATTGCAACTTAAAATGTACCTTTCTATATAATATTGTATATATTCTCTGTTTGTGATTGTGTGTGATATGGATCTCAGTGTCTGCAATAAAAAGTTATATACGTAGAAGTACGGACAGTTTTACATTTCTATCTTAAGAACCTACCTATAATTAGTGATTCATGATGTTTACTGTCCAAATAAAAATAGTATTCTTTTTTAATAATAATAAACACTATCATAAATTATTAAAACCAACACCAAAACATCAGCAAAAATTAGCAAAAAATGCTTGTAAAAAACCTTCCTTCGCGTTCAAGCATTGAGTCTAAAAATATATATAACCAGCAACCATCTATTTCCTATGCATAACCTTGGTCTAAGATTAGATTATTTCCTCGCAAAAAGTATTGTTTGACAATGAGTAAGGCTAATAAATCATATTTATTTAGAATTTGATTGAGGTGCCAATTGAAGCTTAATAATTACTTTGTTATTTGATTATGTAGTTTTTATGAAGTGTTTCTGGAAATTCTCAATCCGATTTTTTGTGGGTTATCTTTATTACTATAAACAGGAAAAAAAAACTTAAGCCCATACGTGAAATTTTTGAAATTCGGTACCTAATTATACCTATGTAAATGTTGAAAACAGTCAAGCCGAAAATATATATATGTATAATTATTTTGATAGGTATGTTAACATAAAAAAACTGTTGAGTAATTTTATGATCGACTATCCTGGGGTTCCCACTGTGTCCGGGACTTGCTGGCGTAATATATAAACGAAGGGGTAGGTAAATAATATGTATACAATAACATTCTTCAATATGAAATTAACAGGAAAGAGTTGTTTACTGTTTTAAGCATCAACATTATACTAGTAATACCAAACATAATCCAGCTTAAAAAAGCACAAAAAACAAAAAGGACGGTGTCGACCGTGACAGGACTCGAACCTGCAATCTTCGGATCCGAAGTCCGACGCCTTATCCATTAGGCCACACGGTCGCTGAATAGAGCGGCGAAATAGGGCATTGGTTGATATGAAACGAATGAGGCGTTTAGTGCTACGTCATTGATGACGTAGCAAGGTCGGCCATTGAACCTTGCTCTTGGTATGAACAGAATTTCATGCACGGATGATTACCAATTTTGCGTGTAGTTTAGTATGTAAGGTAATGGTTATATTGTGTTATGGTTTGTATTATATGTATTGTAGGTACCTAGGTATAGAAGTAAATAATGTACTGTTTATTAAACGTTTTTGAGTAATGTTACTTTTTAAATGGCTATAGAACTAACTAATTTTAAAATATTCATCTTTTTTTATTACCAAAGTACAATCATTAAAGCAGTCTAGATAGACCGATTAATTTTCCTTTAATTGTGGTTTTTATAAACGATTTAAACCAATAATTATTTCAATTGACCAAAAAAAAACAGTTTATAATATACAATAACGTGTAGGTATATTCAATAAATAGGTAATATTAATAAATAGGTTTTTAAATTTAAATGTATTCTTATATACTTCGCAGGAATTCAATTAGAATTTAAAATACTATACAAGAATACATACCTATACGTACTTTACGTATCGATTTATTTACTTTTCTTCCGAAATATTCATCAAACCATGAGGTACCTATAAAATCTACATTTTCACATAATATTTTATTTTTAAATAAATATTTAAACACAACGAAAATTATGTATGTTTGTTTGTATAATTATTGGTGAACTAATATTAATTAGTTAAAGAATGAATATCTAAGTCTGTCCTACAAGCATTACTCTTTAGTTTCTTTGCAAATTTTATTTCATTAGTGAGGTTAGGAAACTGGTTAGTATTTAGGTAAATTGTCTATTCAACCTTGTGAGATATCCATGGACATAACTGCCAAATGACCTTTATTCCACATACTATTATATCTCTTTTACATATATTACAAAAAAAATATAAAAAACTTAAATGACTTTACCACGAAAAAAAATAATTAACTTGACAACAATTCACTTGCTACAAGTAAGAAGCGAACTTTGAGGTGATGGAGAGTGCTTATCCAGTTGAAACCGATTCACTCTCGCTTCGAAGGCAGAATATCATTATTATTTACGATACTGAGCATATTTATAATTTAAGAATGCGCTCATGGCTTACTAGACCGCAGTATTCTTCTGAGGTGCTTAGCTTATATCAAAGTTTGCAAATCGCATACGAACTAAAAGTATACCTAATATAATATTTTTTTAATCAATAAATTAATAAATATATCGGGACATTGCACACAGCGCCATCTAGCCCCACACTAAGGAAATGCTTGTGTCGTGGGTACTATATAACGGATATAATATTTATATACTTTTCTTTTGTAAATACATTATGTACTTATTAAACATAGAAACGACCACACTCAACACAAGTAATTACAAATTTTAAATAACAATATAATATAAAATGCATTTAAAAACAAAAGTTAGATTATAAAGTTTCAAATGTATAGACAAAGTTACACATACTAAATTATTATCTTGAGTTTCGAGAGATTTTCCTTAAAGAAATAAAATAAATATTATATCATGTTCTTCTAAGATAATGAATATAAATCTAAAATTCTCACTAAGTCCAGACAGGTTGGCGTCAGGTGTTCCAACGAGGTAGACCATTTAATAAGCATTAAACAAACCTAATTTGAATTTAATTATTCCATTCGTGTTTTTAACTCTGTGATACCTACTCATCTTTTCCAAGAAACAAGAACTTAGTCGGTTATGTTGTGGCATAGACAATGTAGATTAGATGCTATCCTAAACTATAATCTGCATCATCATCATCATCATCATCATATCAGCCCTTGTTCACCCACTGCTGAGTATAGGCTTCCTCTCCAACGCGCCACACAGTACAGTCTCCAGATAACTGAAATTTCGAGCATATCGGCCATATTTACAAGGATTTCGGTTACTAACGCATAAAAAATACATCAAAAAGAGTGGGTTTAACACATCAAAAACTAAAATGATTAGTCTAAAACTTTTGAAAATAAGCGAAATCAGTTATCTGCACAATAGTGCAGGTCATGCCTAATGAGAAACAGATATAAATTATTATCTTAACAGGTATTACTAGGTTTATCTAAATCCAATAAGACTGATAATAAAGTGAAGCTATGAACCGTTTCCTGTACTAAAAATACATAAGTGAGTTATATAAGCAATATAAAAATAACTTAAAATTTGTTCAACATACACAAAAGACAAACATACTCTCTCACACACTATCTTTCGGCTTATAATATTTGTCAACAAAGTTAATAAAATCCAACATGGATTGTATTCATCATATTACACATTTTTTCATAATGAAATAGGTAAACAAATATTTCAGGGCAAATCACACACCGTCATTTAGCCCGCAAAGCAAACGCTTGTGTTATGGGACCACATAACAAGGTGTCTTCTAAAGATGATGTCATTGGCAAATAAGGATAAGTTCATAAACTAAACTATGCAGATTAGTTACGTAAGTAGGTAATTTCTTAGGTTCTTTACCGAAAATCGAGTCACGTTTCTGTAAGCAAAAAGTTTTAGTACCTACTGAATAATTATGAGCGGTTAAGCATTTAAATAGAGTGGGTAAATGTGTTGAGTAAATAGGTTAACATTAGGTGTTATGATCTTAGACTACAGTCATGTATAATGAGTTTATTGTTTTCCTTCTTATTTTTTCATTAGAATATGTGCTCGTAAAAATGCTTGAAATCAAACTTCTGATAGGTATACTAAACAGGTCTATTTATTGAACAAAACAGCTCCCTTAGACAAGAGGCGTATTATGGTAAGCGTACTGTCCCTCACTTATAGAATAGAAAGACCAATGTACGGGATTGCCATCGCGACAATTGACATGCTACGTCATTCCCATACATTGGTATTTCTATTCTATAAGCGAGCGTCAGTACCTACGCTCACTAAAGTACGCCTCTTGTCTAAGGGGGCAGGTGTGTTTCTATTTGTTTCTTTTTTGCGGACAGTCTTTGAGCAAAGAAGATGGCCATAGTCAGTTTTTGTTGGTTTTAAAAAGCCCAATTCTATGAGTTAATAAAATACAATATTTTGTCACAATAACACAATGGTTCATAATTAAACTGTTTGCTATTTACAATCTGATATCCAGTATCTAAAACGTTTTGTCACAATTCTGTACATCAAAAACTTAAGGCCCCAATAATATATAGACTAACAAAGAGATACAATGACAAACAAAATACGTTTCAACTTTCTAACATCTCAATTAAGTACCTATAAAAATTCCAAGTCAACATAATTCAAGTTCAATAGCACATTGTACTAAATTCGGCCAGTTCAGTGAATCCACCTACACATAATTATGTATATGTACATACACAACACGCTCTCACTTACTATCTGTCACTAGTGGGTGCTCGCGACTTCGCTCGCATCAAGAAGTAAAACTTGCATCTCCTATTTCACCCCTGTAAAAGTGGCATTTCCAAAAATCCTTTCTTAGCGTATGCCTACGTCATAACAATTACCTGCATGCAGTGAGCGTACTTGTACATATACATAATATCATTGCCTGCATGCCAATTTTAAGCCCGATCCGTCCAGTGGTTTGGGATGTGTGTTGATAGATCACTATGTCAGTCAGTTGTACCTTTGAGTTTTATATGTTTAGATAATAATATGTATACACAATACACTCTCACATATTGTCTGTCTGTCATTAGATGTAATCTGCTTCAACCCACGTGGCAAAATACCATAACATAAGCTATGGGAAAAGTCATGTGACCAAGAATATTTGAAAGAAGAAATGTGAGTAGATTCGTATGGGAGAAAGGTGTCGAGTTTTTAAACAGCCCGAAGCAACTCTGATGTTATTCAAAAACTGTTGTTATTATTGTGAAAGAACTTTTCTGGATAATATATTATTACACTTTTGTAGCATGGTCCAAAAGCTCTTTTTTTCTCGTCTTCAAAAAGAGGCTATCAAGCCTCCTGAGAGGTTTTTTTTCAGTCGAATGATCTAAGTAATTGTAGATTGAAAACCTCGTTCCTTCGCATTTTTGTCAATACACGATTCACAGTAAGAATTTTCAAAATATGTAATTAACGTTACTTACATTCAGATTCACATTCATTTATTTTCGTAAAGCCTATTTAAACGTCCAATAAAGATACAATATAAAACATTCATCAAAATATTGACTTACATAACTTACTAGCTGGTGCCAGCGACTTCGTGCGCGTGGAATAGTTATTACCATAAAAACGGTTCTAGTGAGTAAATCTTAAGAGATAGACGTATACTGTCGTGGACATTTTGTTAGATCATTTTAAGAGGAATAATTCTTTCGTACATATTTTTTTGATATATTGAACCGTTTTTGCGGCGCACGCAACGGAAGCCCTCAAAAATGAATAATTTTCCCCGTTTTTTCCACATTGTCCATTGTTTCTTCACTCCTATTAGTTGCAGCGTGATGTTATATAGCCTAAAACCATCCTCAATAAATGGTCTATCCAACACAAAAAGAATTTTTCAATTCGCACCAGTAGTTCCTGAGATTAGCGCGTTCAAACAAACAAACAAACAAACAAACAAACTCTTCAGCTTTGTAATATTAGTATAGATAACATATACACTCTAAAATTTTGTTTACGAGTAATACGCATAATATTATGCTTAGCGAAAACTTTCCAGAGAATATTTGAACTTGGAATAAGCGTAAGCCACATAACTTACTCACCTCACAAGTTCAATCAAATCAATTTCAACGTAATTAAATCTTGCACTGTTACGTCGATCCTTCAGCAAGTCAACCAAGTAACTAATTAAGCGCCCAATTAAATCATTGTAAATGGAACTTAGTTAGAAATAATGGTGTGAGGGAAAACACTCCTAGAATTTCCCTGGAAATCCACCTATAATAATAATAATGCACGCGGGGTTCAGTTGCAGCTAATAGTTTGTTACTTCTAGGATTTCTCTACAAATCTACGAATAAACCATACCATGGAAGCGTAACTTCGTACATGTCTGTCTCGCGTTGGAAATGTTTCCATATTTTATCTCTCTCCACAAGAGAGCTCGCGCACAAAATTTCGCTAATACTAATTGGCACACCCGCCCGGCGCCACCAACTCAACCTCGGCGACGCGGGCTGCGGTTGACCATGTCATAGAAGTATTTTTTGCCTCAATTACTCTTTTATTGGTGTTCTAGTTCACTGTTACCCACCCACACTATTCACCTTTAAATAATTAGTCAATATCCCGTACACTAGGTCCACCCACACCACTCTCACCATTGTCCTTGTTGTGTAACCGCTTTCAAGTTCACTAACCGAAGTTTATGGAAGCTTCGAGAAGTGGAAAAGCTTTGGAATACTTACTAATCAATAGGTACGCTAATTAATCTTAGGGTTTTTAAAACACCCTAAGGACGTCTGTCATGGTTTAATGGCTGTAGGAACATAACGAACACCCGGGATCAACTATTGACACAAAATACAGATACAATTACATATAACTTTTATACCAGAAGTTGACTTGCATAGATAAGAAATCATTTAATCACAGTATATTAGATCTTATCAAATACATAACTTTGACTGGCCTGTTAGCTTAGTTGGTAGTGGTTCTGCTCTCTACTCTAGGGTCGTGGGTTCGATTCCCGCATAACACAAGTAAATATGAGTTTTAAAATATATAATTACTTGTGTGAGTCTGGTCGTTTCTATGTA
Organism: Macaria liturata; assembly: GCA_964023185.1. Lineage (NCBI taxonomy): Eukaryota > Metazoa > Arthropoda > Insecta > Lepidoptera > Geometridae > Macaria > Macaria liturata. The sequence goes on from OZ026830.1 coordinate 2,625,481, forward strand.
TAATAAGTATGTATTTACAAAATAAAAGTATATATCTATTATATCAGTTGTCTACTACCCACGACACAAGCGTTTGCTTAATGTGGGGCTAGATGGCGTTGTGTGCAATGTCACGAAAGATTTATTCAAAAATTTTTAGAACATAGTATAGCCTTTTCTAGGTAACTCAAAAAGACAAAAGATGTGCAATACATTTCGTGACGTAACCTAACGCCTAAACATATTTTCAGAGCTCCAAACAATCTAGCTGCTAAGAATCACACCAAGACACTACAACCACCCATTATAAATAGGCTATGGTTGTTCTATAAACTATGGGTATACTATTATGACTATTTATGGTCAACCCATAGAAAACAATAATAAGGTCACCTTGGATAGTCGTTTCGGTAAACGGTCTCATAGCGAAGAGCCTCGATCAAGAGGCTCTCCTTGGAAGGTTAGGTTAAGGGCCAGATACAGAAGGCAGTGATCCTTGACACGGCGCGTATTGTCCGCAGGTTCCTTTCTTTGTAGCCTCTACCACCGGTAGCTTGGGTCCTGCTCCGTTAACTTAAAACCGTGCCGGCGGCACCACTAGGTGCCGCCGGCACGGTTTTAAGTTTTTTATGATATTTGTTTTTTTTATACATACATAAATTGTAAAAAAAAAAGGTGTAAATAAATGAATACAGAAAAAAAGGTTACCTTGGAAATGTGCTTTCATATTTGTACAATTAACCTCTGACGTCAAAATGTAGGGTGGTTTTACGTTGCATACTTTCTGAGTAACATTCTGTTAGTAACGTTGTGGATACTAAACGGATTGTCTGATCCATTATAAAAATATTTATTTTATTTGGAGATAGGAAATGTGATGGAATGCTAAATGTTTTAAATAATTAAATCTATACTAATATTATAAAGCTGAAGAGTTTGTTTGTGTTGAATAAACCATTTATCGAGGAAGGCTTTAGGCTATATAACATCACGCTGCAACTAATAGGAGCGAAGAAACAATGGAAAATCTGGAAAAAACGAGGAAAATTATTCATCTTTGAGGGATTCCGTCGCGTGCGCTGCGAAAACGGTTCAAGTCGTGGGTAACAGCTATAATTTATAAAGCTGAAGAGATTGTTTGCAAAAATAAATACCTATGATGCCCAAAATAACTATTCCACGCGGACTAAGTCGCGAGCACAGCTAGTTAAATTATATTAGTACCGCTAAAAAAAATGTTGTTAATGGTTAATGCTGATTTTTAGCATTACCATCAACCACAACACGAAACCCGTCCAAATCTCGGCACAATTCATCAATGGCCGACCCGTGGCTATTGAAAGGGTTGTTAAGAGAACTGGATCGCTTGTCCTATACCATTATCAAGTCGCGACAAATGAGCCCATTTACAGGCCCCTGACCTCAACCCTTATAGAAATATATACTGGGTTAGTAGGAACGTGTGTGAGAGTGACCGACTCTAATGTCGAAAATTTTAATTATAACATTTTTTAACAATCATCATTATCATCAGTCTGTTATCGCCCACTGCTGAGCATAGGCCTCTCTTTAATTTTAAAAATACATTCGTCTTATTACTGTGAGGCGCTTGTAGCTCAGCTAGCGGGGGCAATCGCAACCAAAATCAAAATCAATCTTTATTGCTCAAAACTGTATGTATGTGAGATGTAAAAATAAAGTTTATAACTTTTTCAAAAATATTGTCCTGTCGAACGTGGTATGTTGTAGTTGTTAACAATGTTTAACAACTGTCGACGCAGTTAGACTTTGGATGGGTGATCAAAAAGTTGGGTTCCATGGGTGCTTCCGTGGCTCAGGTGGCAGGTTACATTGCAGGTTCCAGGCTTCGTCAGAATAGTAGCGGCATGTCAGAGGCCCCCAGAGCGGCTTAAAAACTCTCCCATAGTGACTCCCACTCCTCTGAGCCCTCTCTTGTTTGAACTTACTCCTAAGGTTTGTTCAGAGCCTCCTCTTTGAAGTCAATTTTTTTTGACGTTAAAAATAATGCTGCTGATGTTAAGGCGAGTCACCAGTGAAAAAGCGGAAAAAACGTTTTACTATATCAAATTTTTTAGGTATTTACTCCTTAATATCGGTCTTGCAAAAAATATACAATATACTTAAGGATATTGTCTGAGGAATGTGCTAATTTGTTACACGATAGGGTATACTTTACTCGATCATAAAAAATTCCAAAGACAGCTTAATGTAAAAGTCTAAATCGAATATCTTATTTATAAAATTTCTGACTTTACACATCATTTTTATATAGAAATGTTTCTCTTTAAATACTACAGAGAACCTGCTAAAATTTGGGTTTCAACTAAAGTCCTATAATTTTGAGTTAATTATTAATCCCAAAACTTGAATATTTCCCAGCAGTTTGACAAGACGCCGCGCCGCCCGCTACCCCGTCAGTCGCAATCGGGCGCTTGCCAACGTTAGACCTGTGCCAAATTTTCTCCGCCCGTTCTTACATTCTTGCCACAGTGTAAAAATTGAAAATGGCTAATAAAAAAAAAGTTAGGAAGAAATCAGTGTTAATATCTAAAAGAAGGACAGGGAAATAGAACTATAAGAAACGGTATGTAAATTACTCCCTTTTATAGTAAAATTATGAAGTTTACTCGTTTTTTTAAAGTAAAATTACTAAGCAAGCAACAATATTTCTAAAAGTGGCCCAATTTTTTTATTCTTTATGTTTCTCCTCAGGTATATGAGAATTTTCTATAATTTTAGTTGATTTCGTAAATTTTCGTCATTACTTGCCACAGACTAAATTATATCAGTATGACCAAAAGTATGTACCTATGTACCGAGTACCTTATAATTAATTAATTTAGGTCGAAAAAGCTGTCTCGAGTATCTAATACTACCAGTCCATTAGTAGAATTGCAACCTGTGAATTTCAATACTCCGACAGATGGGTAAGTGGATCATGTACTAAACAATAATACCATAAAATAGGCCGATCTATCTATTTTTTATATTATTTACTATTGACTATAAACTCTACAGCTGATAAAGAATGACTTGCAGAATGTGATGATAAATTATCTCAAAATAATATCAATAATGAGTGAGTATAATATTATAACATCATTAGTTTGTCACATAATACACAAATTAGAACCAAGCTGAATTTATACAATCATAAACGTAATAATTATGGTAATTTATATTTGTTGTTACGACTGTATGTGTTCGAAATAAATAAAATAATTGCGGCAACAGAAATACATCTTCTAAAAAAAAAACTGTCTAACTATCACGGTTTATAAGATACAGCTTGGTGACAAACGGACTGACAGACAGACAGACAGCGAAGTCTTAGTAATAGTGTCCCGTTTTTTACCCTTTGGGTACGGAACCCTAAAAACAGATCCAAGCAGAATATCCAAACAGAATGTATACGATAATAAACGTAATAAATGTGGTGATATTTTTTTTTGCATGTTATCTAAGCAGCGAATATACAAAGTCACGGCAATTTTATTAATATAACCTATGTATTTTTTTTCAAACAACAAACACGACTTTGTTTTATATTTATAGATATAAAGTAATAAATTATTACTTAGCTTATTTAAAACTGACAAAAATAACATTTTACATTAATAGAAGTTGATCATAGTATAACAGCTGAAATATTTATACTGTGGCGTAGTGCTAACGTTACGAGAAATGGACAGCGCGCGGAGTGAGACGCGCGGGCGGCCCCCCACACCTCACCTCCTAAAATCGTAGTTCGCGCGAAAATGCCTCGCCTTAAAGACCTGTTCCCTTGTTACAAATTACTCTGTATATTCCATGTATAGGATTTTATAGGGTTTACGGGACATTTCGGGAGTGAAATTGGCTGGTAAATTGGTGTTATCTATATTGTCAGGACAGGATTCACTGCTATTTACCAGTTTTTGAGAGCCCGGTATTTTTGGTGCGAATTCTGAAATTTCACTGGCTGTTTTTTTTTAAGTAACGAAAGCATACAAGTTTAATGAATTTTCAGAGATCGGGATTTTTAAAGCCGTTATATATGGGAGAAAATAAAAATTGCACGGATTTTTGTTTTCTTATTTATTTTAGCTAACTATTTACACTGGAGAGCTGGATAAATTGATTTTAATACAATTCATGCTAGGTAGTAAGTATTATTATATGTAATAAAATAAAATAGCCTCTATTTCTACTGCTACAAAATGAATATAGTGTACAATAACTTTTTACGCTGCACTTCAATTTTTTTGTATTTTCAAAGCTTTAGTATGATTCTATATTTATTTTGTTGGCAGAAGTTGCCTGTACAGCATAGGCCTCCTCTATAATCTAAGGACAATGTATGTATTATAAAAATAAATATATATTTCAGGACATATCACACAGCGCCATCTAGCCCCATACTAAGCTTACGCTTGTATCATGGGTACTGAATATGTATTAAATTATCATTTATACCAAACACGTGTTCCAAACAAGTTCGTCACAACAAGGAAAATGTTTAAAAAAGCGGTAAACAAAATTGGGTAGTTTGTGCACGTGCAAACAAAATAAATTAATACGTCAGCAAATCGTAAGTATGTAAGAGAAATACCCATGGTAATTTAAATTGTAAATACAGGAGCGTGATTTGTGTCATGGTAACCATGAGGATCCCATGGGTTTTTTGTGGTCTTCGAGAATTGGCTTGAATTTTTTAAACCAACTGCCAAAAGACAGGTAGAGCTGATTACACAAATGTTTGCCATGATATTATAGAGTTTTGTAATTTTCTCATTGCTTTGAGTCAAAACCAAAACCACAGAATAGAGTCCAATAAAAAAATATGTAGTCTTTTCGATTTTAACAAATGGCTGATCAATAATTTTCTTTATGGAAGCTCCCTGTACATAAATATTTTAAGCCTGTTTTGTATGTATTACTACTAATATTTATCAGCAGCAACAATAATACACCAGTCTTGAAAATTTTACTACTTACATTTTTAACGGGGTTCCTGTACATAATGAATAGAAACTGTTTTAAAAAAAAGTGTTTAAATATAGTAATATACGAGTATACAAAATTATTTCATCATTTAAGTTCCTTATCATATTCTATGGAAACTAGAACCGCCCACTCCTTCGCATTATTCAAGGACATCGTCCTGAACAGAATCTCCGAGGGCAGATGAAACAGACAAGACAAGCGGATTCTAGGTAAACATCAGCTAACGAGGCCAGGCAAAGACGTTATAGATAGTAAACGCTTCATCTATCTTTACATATGATAAAGCTGAAGAGGGTCACAAATCTGTACATAGAAGATAATTAGAAAAAGGAACGTTTCAGATTTTTTTATAATTATTGTCTGTTTGTCGGTTTGTGAGTTCATTTAAACGCTCATAACGTAAAGACGGCTGAACGGATCATCATGATTTTTTGGTAAGTAGGTAGTATGAGGTCTTACTAAGGGTCATGGGCTATTTTATCCTGAAATAATGCGAGTGAAACCGCGGGCTTCCACTAGTCTATAATATAATAGTCTCTGAATACTGCTTGCCCCAACCACCTAAGTCAAAAAAGATACCTAAGATAAATTCAAATTCATTTCTTCAGTTAGTGAAAATTAGGTACATATATGAGATCTTAAAGTATAAATAAATAAAATAGTTCCACCAGTCCCTACCCTATGAGGGTTTACTAACATTTCCTAAATAGGTATCTAGTACATTACAATTGTCCAAATTAGCTAACTAAATTAATACATTATAACTCTTTTGGTGGCATTTACATACATAATTAGAAGCCTCTAATTTATAACATCTATAAAGCTGTCCTATTTAACAGTACAAAGTCAAACAAACTTTAAATTGACCTGGACAGGGATTGAGAGAACCAGACTGTACCAAAAAAGGGATCAAGGATTTAAGCACTTTGATACGACAAATTGGAACAACCAGATAAAATAACGAGACTTTTGTGTGGAATTTAGAAAAGTTAGACGAAAGTTGAAATGTTATCGAATCTTCTTCTTATCTTACAGCCAGGACCTACAATTTAACGTGACGTCCGACCCACGGAAGCGTCCAGAATGGAATGCCATTTTTTAGTCACCCATCCAAGGACTAACCGCGTCGGCAAGTTAAGTCTGAAGAATACAAAAATCATATTTGATTGTATGACAAAAAACATATGTGTAAAAAAAAACAATATGTTTAACTTTTTGGTCAAAAGGTTTTTACGGCAATGTCTAGATGTTGCAAGTTTCCTTTATTGCTTAAAAATGCAAAACTGAGCAAATTGTCTGCAATTTTTAATTAAGCACACTATCAGCATACTACCTAATTTAAAGGCGATGTTTGTAAGTGTGACGTTTTTCACGCTGAATTTACTGAAATTATTTGAATTTATTTTGGAATGGAGATACATTAAGCCATAGGCAAAAGCTTAGACCTCTCGGTTAACTGGGTATTTGTGGCTTTGTTATTTGAAAACATTTGGTTATGTACAGGTGTTTCATTTTATTGCTCTTAATAAATACAATTTCATGATTTAAATCCAAAATTTAAATTAATTTATTTCAAAAAACCTAATTGAAACGAAATCATATTACATGGTTATGTATATTGAAAATCCAACTGCATAATTCATTTACAATAATAAAATATAAAAACAAGGGAAGAAAAACTAAACATACTACTTCTAACTACTACAAAAAAGGGGCACTTAGAAAATGTTTAGAAAAGCCTAAAGATAATCTAATTGCTCCAGCCCACTACCAGAGGGCAGCGTGCCCAGCATGCTGGCCGCATTACCACGCTGGATGGCAATGCTGATACGTTGAGCCAAAAAAGGCCAGCATTTTGGCCATGCGTCGCGTCAACGAAACGCTCCGAGAGGAGCTTTATTCATTGATTGCCAAATATTCCCACACAACGCTTCAAATTCTTCTCAATACAACACATTCTGACTCACACCACCATCTTTTGTTTTTATTAACAAAATCCCAAGTCCCATTATAAGCATATTATTATCAAATTATACAAGTCATACCTTTCTGGGTACTTTCCCGCGAGTTCGATCACCTCTACGACCCTTCGATACAACCTGAGAGCGTTTTAATGTCTACAAGCGGAAAAAATTGGGACTATAAACTTTCAATAAGATCTTTCGATGATAGTGGATGTGCTGCCACAAATCGTGTAATTAATAATTTTGCCAGGGTTCGATACAGCTTGAGACCTTTTTATTATCTGCTAGGGAAAATAATAGGAACTATTAACTTTCAATAGGAATTTTTCGAAGATATTGGATGTGCTGCCACAAATTATGCACAATTAATTTTGTGTAAATTGCACGAACTACTACGTATGCTGTGACGAAGTGCAATTTTCGACCACCTCCAAAATTATGCGACCCTAGTACGTGGTATCGGAAAGCGGAGAAATTTTTACCGGAAACGTGGATTTCGGGGAGTTCTTTTGCTGAATCAGCGCGGTTTTTTTAAATAAATAAAATATGAGATTTATTGGAAATGTCTTCAAGACATGTTAAAATGTGTTTTTTAATATACTCACCTATTTTCGTTTTACACGGGGTGTTATTCCAGTAATTGCTTTCTTATGTTCATATCTGATTTTTATATAGTTTTGTCTCAATTTTTAAAGTATAAATTCATTTTTTATTATATATTATAAAAACAACAAATAAACAAACTTGTTTATAATACAGGAGGTATGTTTGTTAATTTGTACATATGTGAACAATATAATTATTAAGCTGAAAAAAATTAGATAAAATTACTAGAGTTTGCTACTTTAAGATGTGTGGAACCTAAAAAATAAGTATATTATGCGGCCAGTATGCTGAGCACGCTGCCCTCTGGTAGTGGGCTGGAGTACTAAGATTATCTTTAGGCTTTTCTAAAGATTTTTTAAGTGCTCCCTTATTATGTTGTAGTTAGAAGTAGTATGTTTAGTTTTTCTTTCCTTGTTTTTATATTTTATGTTTTATTATTGTTAATAAAGAATCATAAATATTTTTTTTTCTGTTAAATTGTGGAACTCCCTGCCTGACTCCCTGTTCCCCGCGAAATATAACCTTGCGATCTTCAAAGCGAGAGTGAATCGGTTCTTACTGGGTAAGCACGTTCCATCCTAGACCGTAATGATTGCTTACCATCAGGCGAATTACGGTCAAGTGTAAGCCCATTCCATGTAAAAAATAATAATAATAAAAGTATATTATGTAATTTGTTTTTTCTTTCACTTTCACAATGTGATTTTTGTCCTGGATATATTGTGTGAGTTTGAAAACTCTCCACTATAGTTTTAGCCAGTTTTAGCCATTTACAAACGATAACAACCCAACCCGATATCGCACACTGCAGAGCATAGGCCTCTCTTCTAGTACGCCACTCGTCCCGGTCCTGTGCAGATTGAATCCAGATGCTCCCTGCGGTTTTTCTTATCAACCCACCGTATTGGTCGGCAACCTTACGATGATAATAATAAAAATGTTGTACACAATAATCAATCAATCAGCACTAAGCTGAGTTGGGGCTGTGTTTTGCCTGATTTACATTATTTATAAATATGTCCAATATCTGTAAAAAAATCTGGTATTTTTTATTTATACAAAATGTCTCTTTATTTACATATAAAAAACAAGGAAAGAAAAACTAAACATACTACTTCTAACTACAACATAAAAAGGGAGCACTTATAAAATCTTTAGAAAAGCCTAAAGATACTCTAAGTGCTCCAGCCCACTGCCAGAGGGCAGCGTGCCCAGCATACTGGCCGCATCTGTTAAATGTAATCTAAATCTGTCATAACAAATGTTTTTCTTTCTACACTGATTTTTAATACAAATATTTACAATAATTGCACAATTATATTCGGAACATTATTGGTACATGGCTTTATTTCCCTGAGCACTGGACAGAGACTTCAAGGCTCTCTTTTGTGTCTACAGTTTGTGGTATTTTCCAATATCGACACACAAAAACTTTCCACAAGAATGCCAGTGTGATATTTTTATGATTTTCCCGACCTTGACTTCTACAGAATTCGCATATAATAATGGAAATGCTATCATTTCTTTACGATATACAGGGCTACTCAGACCCAGCTATTTGATGTAATAAAAAAATATATATAATTCAAAATTAAACAGGCGTTAATCTTCTTCGATTTCGTTTGACAACTTTTTAATCATGATAATCACTACACTTTCCTGAAAGGTGTACCTCAAATTTGAAAATCCGTCACTAGAAAACGTAGCGCAAAGACGTTTAACTTAATCCGATTTAATACTATTTAAACCAATGAGATTGACCCACCAAACACAGATATAAGTGTTTTTGTGGTTGCATCGTTTTCGTGTCAAGTCAGTCTTTTCGAATTTGTAAAACGTTATCGTCATGCCCAGCTGTCTGAAAAAAAAGTGTCTGCTTTTCATCCAACGCACCCTGGTTCGAATCCCACCCTACACCAATGACTTGTATTTTAAAGTTATGTGTGGATTTGCACTCACTTAATTGAAGGAAAACATCGTGAGGAAACCGACATGTGTCTTCTGTGGAAGGATCTGGGCGCCCACTACGAAATATCTGCCCAAGAGAACTGCTCTAATTAATGAATTCCGCGGGGGAATTACGGCCCTTAGTCATGAGGAATTACTACTCAAGAGAGAGCTAGCTAAAAAAAAAGTCCCAATTATATTTATTTGAGTTGTGTTGAGTCTGGTCGTTTCTATGTATTATAATATGTCCGTTATCTAGTACCCACGACACAAGCTTTTGCTTAGTGTGGGGCTAGATGGCGCTGTATGCAATGTCCCGTTTTTTTTTAAGTCCGTCAATAATTTTTATAACTTTAGCAGTAGCCCAGTACATATCACGGTGTGTAACAATAGGTACTTTTATAGTCAGTTTTATTGTGCGTAAACTTGCTTTTATGGCATTATAAAGTGGTCTTCTTGTGTCGTGCAATGCAGCATGAATGTAACGGAAAATTTATACGAGTATAAATAGATAGTCATAAATTATGAGATATTTTTTATATAAATGAAATATTGATGGAATTCAAAGACTTTCCATGTTAAAGGCTTCTCAATAAAGTAAACTTTTTCTACACACATGTGACAAAATAAATGTATCATTAAACATATTTTATTCATTATATAATGGTCTATTCTTTAAATAAATCTAAAGTTTGTTTTACAAATTCGGAACGTTTTCTCTCGGATTCAAAACACCAATCCTAGAACTCTTTGGATTTACTATGATTGAAGGATGACTGTCTTCTGTTAAAATATGACAGCTATGACGTTTTTGGTTGGCGTAGTGTTTCCGAATGAAAACTCTTCTCTTGTAAGTACTAAAGTAAGTATTTTCGTTCAAGTGCTGAGTAAGTATGTTTGGTTGGTCTATCGCTTGGCATGTTTGTCTTGGATGTGTGATATGATTGAGCGCTAATTGGTACACCCTAAACATACATTAATTGTGGAATCGATTTGCAAAAATATTTTTATGGTGATACGGTGTCTCTCGTTTATATTCTCTACTATGGGAATAAACACGAAACCGGTAAAATGTTACCTTTTCATACTATTACATAATAAAGGTCAATTTGAAACAAGAGTTCAACGAAAGTTCAAGTTCAGACAAGTATTTCAGGCATTTTTTATGCCTGAGCATCCTGTAGCAAAAATATTACACTAATTACTTACTACCACAACTCAAAAATCTTCTCATTATATAAAACTCACAGGTGTCTGACTGACATAGTGATTTATCAACGCACAGCCCAAACCACTAGACGACTCGGACTGAAATTTGGCATGCATGTAGGTAGATGTTATAACGTAAGTATCCGCTAAGAAACGATTTTTGGAAATGCCACTGTTAAAGGAGTGAAATAAGGGATGCAAGTTGTACTTCTTAATGCGAGCGAAGCCGCGAGCACCCACTAGTAATTAAACAAGTAAGTATGTTATATTCATATGTCATTAAAATAGTTTGAAATATATCAGAGAGACCATAATCTCCTTTTTTGATGTCGGACGGTAAAACTTGGTCTATGTATTGTGTCGTACTAGAAGAGAGGCCTATGCTCAGCAGTGGGCTATAATGAGCTGGTGATGACGATGATGATGATACTTTTACCTAAGTAAGTATACATATTTATTTTTAACTAGAGCAAGCAATAATATAATTTCATGACATTAAAAGGCATTTACGAATCTTATTATATTATGGTTTGTAACGATATAAAATTTGAAGTGTGTAAAATAAAATAAAATGAATTAAAATTGCAATCAAAATGAATTTAAATTGAAATAAAATGTATGTTGGAACGACTAGAGCTTAGTACCGGAATTAGGCAAAACCGGTACTAAGTACCGGTATATAAAAGTGACGGACGGTACTAAGTTAGCATGTAAGGGTTAAGGTGAATAAAATATTTCGTTACAAAATTTTAATAAGACTTACCGGGATATACTAAGCCGGAGCAACAAGGAACCTTTATTTCAAGGACCGTGCCGTATTGTGGTACTGGTATTGAGTTGTGTGGTGTAAATAAATAAACAACAATTTCAAATTCAACATAAAAAGGTTATATTTTAAAGCAAACAAGTTATGTACACAGAAATAGTAGGCAGATGGCCACTCAAAGTTAAATTTTAATGTTACGGGTTACATTCGATTCAATTTAATTTAATTATGATTAATTTTAATCTTAGGGCTTATTCTCACAACAATTCCGATTTATACAGGTCGACTTCTATTACAATAGGTTAAAATGACTAAGAATTTATCACAATTATTTAAATCTAATCCGAAATTCGAACGGTAGTTCGTAATTGTATGGCCGCCTTCTTCATAAAATAATTTAGTGAAAAATATATATTGCGAATCTTATCTAGAACGTTGGTAAATATAATTCAGCCTGATAGACACGACCACGCAACCTGCTACGGATGCTGAAAAATGATGATGGTTCTAGATAAGGCTGGAGAAGTCAACTCAGGGCGCACGTCTTCGGAGGAAAAAATGTGTCATAAATACCGACTTTTTGGCGGTGCCTGGTGTCACGCCAAGAGCGGATGGACTGAAGATCAGGGTTGTCGGTGGCAAGGTGCGGTGGTGCCGTATAAGAAGACTATGGGCGCATGCTCAACCCGTCGATTAGACCCAATAATAATAAAATAATTTAGTGAAAAATATATATTGCGAATCTTATCTAGAACGTTGGTAAATATAATTCAGCCTGATAGACACGACCACGCAACCTGCTACGGATGCTGAAAAATGATGATGGTTCTAGATAAGGCTGGAGAAGTCAACTCAGGGCGCACGTCTTCGGAGGAAAAAATGTGTCATAAATACCGACTTTTTGGCGGTGCCTGGTGTCACGCCAAGAGCGGATGGACTGAAGATCAGGGTTGTCGGTGGCAAGGTGCGGTGGTGCCGTATAAGAAGACTATGGGCGCATGCTCAACCCGTCGATTAGACCCGGTTTAATTTCTTCTTCCTTCGTAAAGAGGAATATCCGCCGGGTCTGACGAGATATGTAATGGCCACAATGAAAGATGGAATCCAAAAAGGCTGATTGTGACTTGCGATTTCAATTTGTGATTTTTGTCTACGTTTCGACCGACGCAATGTTCACCCATCCAAGACGTCACAAATTCCGATTTTTTTAATAGTAAATTACGTTCCGCAATTCCCTAGTAACGAGTTGACTATTTTTTTTTGCCAGACCGTACTTCAAATGGATCGATCTGTCAAAGTCAACGTCACCGGCTTCATTCAAGCAAATATCGGGAATTATCTGTTTGCAAACGAGTTTTGTTTATTTGTTTGGAAATATTAGAAAAATACGAATTATGTGCCGTGTAGTGAATAAAAATAAACACCAGTGTATTGACAAATGTGTCCTACCAACAATATAGTTGACAGAAACTATGTTACGCAACTGCGATGTGAAAAGAAGGAGTTGTGAATTGCACTCAACTTTCTTCGCCAGAAATCAAGGTAATCTAGATTAAACAAAGACCTAGGTGACAAGTAACGTACTACGTTACAGGTTTCTTTTATAAAAGATTCCTGACATCGGTGAAAAGATTGTGTAGGCAGCATGATGTTATTATAGGTCAAAAGCTAAAAAAGGCGGAAGAGTGACAGATTGACCTAATTGTTGTTAAAGATACCGTGAAATCAGACTGTGTGGGTATTTCTATCCTTTTGTGGCACAGAGTGGGAAATAAAGGTTACCTGGTTAGTACTTAACATTTTTTTGACTTCACTCGCTATTATTATAATATAGCCCACAAGTGACAGTAGGTACATAATTCAATTTTAATAAACGATTTTTTCCATGGATCCTACTTTCAGATGTTAGCTGATTCGTTGTTTCTTTCTACGGATGTTACTTATTTTTTTAATACCTAATCGACAGATTTGAGATTCATATAAAAGATTTGCATTTTGTGGATATACTTATTTTTTACCTATTCCAAAATTATAACAGGCGTCAATTCGTCGTTTTTTTAACTTTTGCTATGTCAATAAAATAAGGCGTTTTCAGTGGAAACACCGATGTAATTCATAAATAATTAAATAAACATGAAGTTTCATATAATAGCTCTATACTAGGATTTTTTTAAATTACGAATATCTTCACAGATCGATCTAAAAAAATGTTCATTGCATTAAAAAGGTTTCCACGAATTAAACTGCATATTTCAATATAAAAACGAATGAAACAAAACAAGTGAAAATAATACCTCGTACGAACCAATCGTTTACTTACTTTTTTTACTGCTTTAATAAAATCGTAAAGAAATTATACTGAGCTTATTTGGCAATAAAAGTTCGTCTTCAAACAAAATAGCGAGATGGAAAATTGTGAGCGTTGAACTCTAGTGCTTTGCCCTTAGTATTAGGAGTGCAGTAAGAAAAGGAGGTTAACAACCCCTATTTTTCCCCTGTTAAGTTCAGAGGGTAAGTTAAGTTAAGTTTTTAAACTTAGATGCTGGCATCGCGGCTTCGATTGCTTCAATTCAATTGAATTCATTTATTCACTAAGATCTTTTTATCGAATGTGAGTGGCCAACCCAGGTGTCGAGAGTTTACCAAGCCGACCTAAGGGCCTTTGACATGGCCTTATTAACTTAAGTACAAACGAAACATAGTTTTAAACACTTATGACATTAAAAAATCCTAAACATAATAAGTGTTGCCAGAGGAAAACTATAGAAAATCTACTAATTATTAAGTCAAATTCAATGTAAATTAAAAATATAAAAATGTATGTTGGAATCACAACACTAAAGTTTTGCTTCGAGATAACAGGTAATAGTAGCCCATGTCACTTTTCAAATCCTATAACTATCTCCACGTCAAATATTATGATGATCCATCGTTGTGACGTGAAAGCGGACAAAAAAACAGTCCGACTGCAAGAAACTAAAATAAGAGAGATTCAAATTGTACGTACGTACAAACATAAAAAAATATAATAAGAACATAAGTTACTAATCATTAATTAATTTTAATAAATTTTAAGAGTTACGTTGAAAGTAGGTATAAAAAAAATACTCAATAGTTTTCACATCAGCTATGTTCACGGAAATTTTCAGCAAGTAATTTTCTGAAATAACATCCAAAGTTCCGCTATAAAAGAACTCTAACAATCTTATAGGCGCATGTTCCTTTACCGTTGTTTTATCGAATTTCTTGAACAACGCTTTAGCAAAAAAACTTTAGCAAATTTATGGAAAATCTTTTTCTTTTTTTGTAACAAATTAACTGTGAACCGCTTGTAAAAAGCAGAAAGAGATGAAATTAAAATAATATATATCTAATCTATGAATGTTATCAAAAAAGAAAATTGCCAACGTTAAATTTGAATCCAAAATTGTTATTTTGAGAGGAAAATGTTTATGATGATGTTATTTGAAATTTAAAATTCTGTAGTGTAAATGTTTGCGATTAGAGATCTTATTGGATTAGTTTATTTATTAGATTATTAGAGATATGAATCTTTACCGTAGAATACGGAGTTAATTACTAAGCTATTTAAATCTAGAGCTTTTTAAACACATTACTTTTACCAACGATTTTTGTGTGTTATTTATGTTTAATAATTGCAACTAAAATGCATATATTCCATAACAGTAAATTTCTCTCCAAAAAATTTAGTGTTCTTCATAAAGCGAGCAAACCGTTTCTTATTAGAACATAATAATCGCTTATCATAAAGCGAAAAAGCGTTTGTGAATATTCGCATATTCTGTGGTATTCGTAAGAACGAACAATTTTTTACATGATATAGGCTTACGCTTTACTACAACTTGCCTGATGTTAAGCAACGTTGAAATCTACTTACAAGCGCTTTTTCGCTTTTTTTTCAATTCTGATGTCGAGTAAATTTAAATATTTAACAGGACATATCACACAGCGCCATCTAGCCCCATACTAAGCTAGCGCGTGTATCTACTACTACTGCTAACTACTCTACTAGATAACAGATATAATTAATGGTTAAACGAACTTACCTTAAGTGAAGTTCGACCATAGTTATACGAGACGACGTTATTTGACGTTTTTGTATAGGTTTAATTAGTTTTATAAAAACTACAGGCATGTGTGATGAAACTGAAAGTAAAATCAAGAATGAAACTCGTAAGTTAAATCTTAAAATACCAATCTAGGTATTCATTACCAGAATCGTGTACTAATGGGTACTAAAAAGTACGCGTTTTGGAGGTCAATTATAGTTATACGGCAATTTTTAGGTAGCAATCGGCTATCCGTCCGAATATCCTTCGTTTCAAATCGATCCGAATATATGAATTTGTTGTCACATCTTGGTTTTCAAATTAATCTTAAGGTCATGCCTTCTTGGGATCAGAAAAAAAAATAACCCAGTATAAACTGATCCGGCACACTGGGCTACATTCAATTAACAAACAACTAAAATTAATTTACTGTAATTAAATTAATGAACGACCTCTATTGGCTCTTGTGAGGCCCGGTCTCGTCCCAGTAGCTGGGAACAGGTGGCTCAAGGTTGGTTGCCATCTACTGGACTGGGTTGGCCCAGGTTTGGTTGGTACTTTGTTTAATTGGTACCCTGTTTGGGTGCTTTGGTCAGTTGAAACTTAGAATGGACTTACTGCAGTTTGTTTCTAGCTTTTCTTAAGGGCTGGACTTCTTTGAGCAGTTTTAGTGGCTTTTATCAGAGTCTAGTTGGCTAGTTTGCTATGAAGCAGTACACTTTTAAAGTGATTGTACATAATCACGTTACGCCACTAGACTAGTTTATTATCAACCGTGCTCAAATAAAAATGAATCACAAACAAAATAACCGTTATAGATTAGAAAATCTAGTTCTTTTTACATTGAATAAACTGTAGAACAATGTATGTAAGAAAATGGTAATAAATAAATTCATATTTTGTTGTATTGTATTTGTAACAAAAACAACAAATATGTCGGTACATCGAAAAAAGATCGTTACAGAAACACTGCTAGAAAAGTCATGTTTCCGATGTACATGACAAAAATGTGGGTATTTCAAAAAAAGATCGTTATATCATTTGTTGAAAAAAAATCTATATTTACGATCTATTCGGTATAGTTTTATAAAATATATAAGATTGTACCAAGAAAATTAAAATCGATGATGAATAAATGCAGTAAGATTGCTTGGTAGGTTAGTAGTTGCACTTACCTTTATCCTTTGAGCTGGTTGATGAATTGCTTAGTTTTTGTACCAAACGTCGAATTTTCGACGTTATTTTAAAATTCCGATGCTCCTTTTCCTAATTTATCACTTGAACACATGAAATAAACACTTTTTTCCACGAAAAAATCAAATAGTAAAATTCAACGGAGTTTTTTTTTTTTTTGTGTTTTTATTTTCACAGCTATAAAAAGTGTGACGCCTAGTACATACAGAAGTGAGATTACATAGTTAATAAAGAAATCTCGAGCATGTAACGTCGTCGTAGTATAATACATTTATAATTTTCTTTCGTAATTACATACTTATTATACTAAACTTAGAAACGACGATTTCCTAGCACCTTAATGTTGTATGTCCCGGCTGCTTGTCTAGTACGGCAGTCGTTAAGCCATGTCAGAGGCCCGGCTTGATAAACGCTCGACACCAGGGGTTGGCCACTCTCATTCGATAAGAAGAAGAAACACCCTAAGGGTCTATTACATGTCTTAACGACTGTCGTACGACAAACAGCCGAGGCTGTAGTCAAACGTAAACCTATCCCACGTAAAAAAAAACCGACACACAGAACTTCACACCTCGGTAAAGTTATAGATACGTCGAGATCCACGTTTACGCAGCGTAGCGTACCATACACATAATATGTACTCGTAGGTACATATAGGTAGCATATATGTACATAGGTATGTGTATCCGGGAGTATTCAGCCGTCCCTATCTATCGGTATCGATCAGTTCGGAAGACCTCTGCCACATTCATGGCCGCCTGGTACTTTCCGATCGGCAGTTCCATTATCGGGAATCGCCGATACGTTTCCTATACCAATTTAAATAAGATCGAAATCGGTATAACACTGAAAAGTATGATAGGTTTTGGTAGGGAAATTCGGAAAAAATAATTAACTTATTTGATTAACTAGCTTTTACCCGCGGTTTCATACGTGTTATTTATTAAACATAAAAATAACCTACAAAAACCTTCCTCTTGAGTTGGGTAAAAAACTGTTTCAAAATCCGTTGTTTAAAAGATGCATACGTACAAAGGGACATACACGGATAGAGAATTTGCTTTGTTATAACTATGTAGTGATAGTGATAATGGACAGTTTAGATTATTTATTTATTTAATAAGTAAATTAAAACACTGATAATCTAATTAATACATTTTATTGCAGCATATGCATTTTCTCGTCGATCCATCCGATCACGGAAGCCACCTTGGTGTAGATTCCAGGCATGATACCGCAGCCGAGACCGAAGGAGGTGAGGCCGATTTGGACATCACCTAGAGTTAGAGGACCACCGCTGTCACCCTGGGGAATGAAGGAAAGTTAGACTAAAAGAAAGAAATTGTAATTTAATATTATTATGCCCAATGTCTATGTTTACTGAAGTCACTAATGTGTGCTATTATGTCTAAAAATAGACTGAAATTCAGCATTTTATGAAACTTTGATATTATAAAATATTTTTTGCGTAAGTATTTATGATTTTTATGTTCATGAGTAAGGGGTAATATCGTAACGAAGTATTTTGTTAAAAGTTGGTTTAGTAAGTCAGGTAAAGTTTGTAGTCAAAAATGTGTTAGAAAAAACTCGTGATGTCACTGTTAAGTTATGAAATGGAGGCGAATGTTGTTCGTCCCTTATTCATAACCACTGTTTTTCCTTCCTAGTTTCAACGAAACCAAACACTGGTCAGTGTTCGTATCACAACGCATTTGCATTCATTTTTCTTCTATCAAAATAAGTATCCTACTTTTACCTGACAAGAGTCATGTCCCCGGGTTCCAGCACAGAGCATCCTCGCAGTGACGGGGTGTTTGTGCATCGCGTACGTCAGCCTGCACTTCTTCTTGCCAACCAGCGGGATCTCTACTTGCAGCAGCTTTGGGGATATCACTTTCACCTGATTGAGAGCATTCGATCAGACTAACTATACAAAATCTAAACAGAAGGAATAGTTTTCACATGCCCCAATTTCTTTTATGCCAAAGATAAAATCACGCGGTGAAGAAAGGCTAAGAAATGCATTGACCAACCCATAAGGAAGACCTGCGCCATGTCGTATGGAAGTCAAGGAATTGCCCGAAAAACGGGTAGAGTGACATACTTACCTGATACCTCTAGGTATCCATCAGGCGAATTACGGTCAAGTGCAAACCCATTTCTTGTAAAAAAAAAAAAGAACAAGGTCTCGTCTCGCATATTGGATGAAAGATAATGTGAATTACGTGATAGTGAACGTAAGTAAGTCATGATGCGGTATACGATATAGTACTTTACCTTTAGCCAAGAATAAACCACTAGCATTGAGAGTGAACCTGTTTCTAGTTTCATTCATTAGAGTAGGTGAAACAAGAAATGGAATAGATAAATGGAGGTGGCAGGAGTTCGATAGTTTGCACTTAACAATTATCTTCAAGTTAACTTACTTAATTATCTAACGTTATTAAATTAAATTAAATGAACGAATACAAAAGCATACGGATGTTTAGTACACATCTGGATATTTAGAAGATAATAAGAAAAGAGACCTATGCTTAGAGGTGGCTGATAACGGACTAATGATTACTTACTTTATACTTTAAACTTACCCCTGTAGATCCCCATCC
Source organism: Macaria liturata (assembly GCA_964023185.1). Taxonomy (NCBI): domain Eukaryota; kingdom Metazoa; phylum Arthropoda; class Insecta; order Lepidoptera; family Geometridae; genus Macaria; species Macaria liturata. Next base: position 2,644,829 of record OZ026830.1, read on the forward strand.
GGTGACATTTAGCGCTGTTCCTTTAGGCAACCTCAAGTCATCAGGAGCAAGCAAAACTTTACCAACTTTCGGTCCGAAAGTCACTGCCTCTTTCAACTTGATGAGACATACATCGTAGTCCATTGTTCTGTTGTTGTATTTCTCGTGAACAGTGATGTCTTCTATCTCTAAGAGTTGACCTTCGCCGTTGACGTTGTCGGTGCCGACCAGGACTTTGAATTCGCGGTTCCTGACAGAAATAAGAAATACTTGATTGATTTTGCTAAGAGTAGGTGGTAGATTTTTTATAATGTGTCTGTTTGTGATCAGTATCTGAACACATTGATAGTCAAATTGGTCTTTTATAGTGGTCATGGTACAAAAAGAATTACAGCCATATAGGCTAATTTAAATGTAATTTTTTCATGTTTTGAAAGACACACAAAATGGCCGTGCATAGTTTTTCTTGTTTTGCGGGTAGATTTTAGTTAAAGTAGATAATGTAGATACGTTATTGTGCCCCACAAAAGTATACTGGTGAACGATGGGGTTTACTTTCGGTTGCATACACTGATGGAAGTTTCTGGAACTATTGTTACCAATACTCACGGTATAATACAATGCGCCGCGGTGAGAACAAACTGCTCATGTATGATGGAGGCCCCGCACCAATGGTAGGTGCCGTTGAGGCGCAGAGAGGCCATGTAGGGGGCTCTTTCTATTAGGATGTGGTGGCCTCCGATTATACCCACATTGCCTACAGGGCCTATAAATCAAACAAGCAAACGGACGTGTATGTGCATAATTAATTAATAAATGGACTTAGGTATAATAAAAAATGGAAGATCTGTGCTATCTCTAAAAGAACTACCTTAGTGCAGGCACTTGGCAAATAACTCAAAAAAAGACAGTTGAAAAAAAACCTTCAGAAGAATTGATAACCTCCTTTTATAAAGTAGGCTAAAAATCTCAAAAGGTTTTCGTTGTCGGTGTTTTTCCTTTAGTAAGTTAAATTTTTCACGTTTAATTTGTTAGTTTTATAGTATCATAAATACGTACTAATAAGTATTTTATTCAAAACTTTAAGGGTCGCGGTCAATGTAATGAGTATAAACAATTTTCATATTACATTTCATCCATGTCAGTTAAGCCATTTGAATGTAAAGGAAGGACAAAGACGCACACGCACTCAAACATTTCCACTTGTAAATAAAAACAAAATACTCATTTTGATTCATTTTAACTATCACTAGCTGACCCGGCAAACTCTGTTCCGCCTTAGAGGCAACAAATAATAAGCAGATTTTGGGTTTTATTCAATTCAATTTAAAAAAAATATAAAAAAACATGGGATTTAAAGTATCCTATGTCTGTTTCCTGGTTCTAAGCTACCTCCCCACTAATTTTCAGCTAAATCCGTGCAGCCGTTCGTGAGTTATAAATGGTGTAGCTACCACCACTTTCTTTTATATATATGTATATACATATAAGATTTAATAGCCACTTACCATGAATATGACAATCAACTTGGCTGAGTAAAACTCCCACCACAAAAACTAATAAAAACCTCATCATGAACGTATTCAATAAAAACTTACGATGAATTAATCAAATGAATGACAAACCAACTTTTATAAAGCCACAGTTATATTATACTAGCTGGTGCGCGCGACTTCGTCTGCGTGGAATAGTTATTAACATAAAAACGGTTCTAGTGAGTTAATCTTAAAAGATAGAGATATACTGTTGCTGACATTTTGTTACATTATTGCAAGAGGAATAATTCTTACATGCACATCTTTTTGATATCTTGAACCGTTTTCGCAGCGCACGCAACAGAAGCCCTCAAAGATGAACAATTTTCCCCGTTTTTTTTACATTTTCCATTGTTTCTTCGCTCCTATTAGTTGCAGCGTGATGTTATATAGCCTAAAACCTTCCTTGATAAATGGTCTATTCAACAAAAAACGATTTTTTCAATTCGCACCAGTAGTTCCTGAGATTAGCGCGTTCAAACAAACAAACAAACTCTTCAGCTTTATAATATTAGTATAGATTTATATGTCACTATAGTTTTTAATTGGGAAAAACAGAGTTTTTTATCTCACTAATGAATTAAATATTGTAACTTTGGTACCAATAATAATACCAATTTCACATAATATAATCAAATCAGACCACTAATACCTTATTATTTTTGTTATTGACAAGGTCAATAATAATACCTATTGATAACGTAAACTAAATATCCGCATTGTTAACTGCCTTATCTGGTATGGAAAGTGACCTATGTGCAGGGCTTATTCTATCTCCATACCAAATTACATCCAAATCGCTTCAGCTATATGAGCGAGGGCAACAAATAAACCATAGGCATAACGTATCAGCATTGCCATCCAGCGTGGTAATGCGGCCAGTATGCTGGGCACGCTGCCATCTGGTAGTGGGCTGGAGCACTTAGATTATCTTTAGGCTTTTCTAAAGATTTTTTAAGTGCCCCTTTTTGTAGTAGTTAGAAGTAGTATGTTTAGTTTTTCTTCCCTTGTTTTTATATTTTATTATTGTAACCATAGGCTACATACAGTAATAAAATTTCACCTTAGTAAAAATAGTGAGATGCTATGTGTTTTTCTTTACATTTCTGACGATAGTGCATAACATAAATTATTATGCTTTTCGAGAAAAAAGATACTGTTGCACTAAAGGTGTATTTTTCAGGATTATCAGCCTACTTCTTACACTTAACACAGTTCTTTTTCAGCCAGGTTTATACATGATTTGTCCGAATAATAAGTTATTAAAGTTAGTTAAAGCAAGGCAAATGTTATTAATATTATAACGCCTACTCAGAATTTTCCTAGTAATTAAATCAACAAATTCAATTCAATCCATTTATTTATTTAGTTAAAAACTAAACATAGTTTTATACAATTATGAATGTCACTAATCTAAAATATAGTAAGTGTTGCCAGAAAAAGAAGAAGAGTACGATTTTTATTCTCGTAGGCGTCACTCCAAAAACATTTCTTTTCAGGCAGTTTTATTCTTTTTTTACGAATAACTTTTAAAAGCAAGGTAAATCAAGTAGATTATTTAAAATAAATAACAATATTCTCCTGTTTCTTCCAATTTCAAACACATAAAACTGATTACGTTGACACATATACATAGGTAATTATATACCTATTATGTTTGACATGATTATAATAACAAAAATTTACATTATTTATTAATAAAACTAGACATATGTAACTTCTAAAATTTTATTAAAGCTAAATAAAATATTCAATTTGACGAGATATTGTAATTTGTGAAGCATATTCTATGATATTAGTACTTATATTATGTATGTTATAACTTTACAGTATCAATAAAGATTCTTTCCGTCTTATTACAAAACACGGTTTATTTAGTCCAGGGCTTTGAAAATAAAAAATCGGTTCTAGTTGTTCAAACATCACATACAAACAATCAAATGTCAAGTTCAAATTAGAACGTTAATTTATCATTGGTTACATTTTGACAGTTTGATAATTATGACAGTGGATAGTAAATTTTCGAACAACTGTTTAGTATTGGCAATACTAAATTGTCACTCAAATGTCTTTGTCAAACTCTCTTCCGTTTGCGACAGAACGCGGGTCGGACGCGTCTCTGTCGCTTTTGCTAAAACAATGTAAAAAACACGTGCTTTGACTAAATAAACAAGTGAATGTGTATAAGTGCTTTTAATTGAAGACCTACAGGGCTAATTTCTAACAACAACTGAAACGGACTTGGTCTAGACTAATATTTCCACGTTTTGTAATAAAGCCCTTTATGTTTTATCTTTATCTTTTTATATTTATTAATAATATAAGTACATATATATTGCAGTTACAACATTTGTCCGCGGAGCCAGTCCCCGAGCGCCGCCACGTTGGTATGTATGGCGGGCCGGTAGCAGACAGCGCCCCAGGACAGCAAGCCTACTTGGACACCACCCACAGTCAGAGGGTTAAGGGATGTTAGAGGCCTCTAGGGCGGTTTAATTTATATTAGGGAGCTCTAAGGCGCTTTGAATACTTGAGAAACTAGAGAGTCTCCATACGAGTAAATACGAAAAAAAGGAGTGTCACTTTTTTATACCTGTAGGTGTCACATCAAATTAATGAAACACATGTATTTTTACACAGTTTTATCAATGGTCATTAGAACTTCAAAGTACACATTAAAGTGTATCAAATAACCTCCAATAAGAACAAGTTCGTTTCCTCCAATTAATAATATTAGTAACTATTGCAGTTGTGACATTTGTCCGCGGAGCCAGTCCCCGAGCGCCGCCACGTTGGTATGTATGGCGGGCCGGAAGCAGACAGCGCCCCAGGACAGCAAGCCTACTTGGACGCCACCCACAGTTAGAGGGTTACCAGCGCCCGTCTGGAAAAGCAAATATAGCAATCAAATACTTTAGTACATCATACACGTAACATATGCTTCTCATTACAAAACGTGGTTTAAATTTTAGTCTGGGACTTAAAAAATAAAAAGTGGGCTCTCGTTGTCCAGACATCACATACAAGCAATCAAAATGTCAACTTCAAATTGGAACTTTGATTTAACATTGGTACATTTTGACAGTTTGATAATTATTACAGTTGACAGACAATTTTCAAACAACTAAAACGGACTTGGTCTAGACTAATATTTGAACCTCGTTTTGTAATAAGGCCCCTTATGTTTTTGACAAGAACTTATACAATCACTTATAATATACAAACAAAATTGAGATCCAAATCTCATAGCAGAAATTCATACATTATACTTTTTTTTTTAACCTATACTGTCCCACTGCTGGGTAAAAAGGTCTCCCTCAATTCTTTCCACTTCTTCCTATCCCGGGCCAGCTCCTTCCAGTTGGTATGGAAGTTCCCCATATCCTTGCGCCATCGATTAGGTGGCTGAGCGCGTCATTTCCTTCTAATCTTATAAAGGTGTAAAATGCTTGTGTGTACCATCGTTACTTCTACACGTTCAAAGTACACAGACAGGTTTGACCCTGTTAGAGATAGGCTACATTTTATCCTGAATTATTGCGGGCAACACCACAGGCCAAATGTCTGTAATACTTTTAAATAAATATGTATTATTAACTTTACCGGACAAGCATTAGAATCAATTTGGCCAGCGCAGATCATTCTCTCTGTCATGTTCCATTTATGTATGTTTCCGCATCTCTCATTGGCTGAAAGTGGCATCTGTACCTGAAGCAGCATCAGAGGATCCTAGGAACAAATATTATATTTGAAACAAATAAATTTTAAGTCATAGTTTATAAACAAACTTAATAAACAAGTCGTAATTTAAAAAAAACGGTCGTCCTATTATCTATTTTATGTATTTATTTTTATGAACCGCAGCACTTGTGACGTGATGGTGATGCTCGGCCTTATGCCTCGCATCCCCCTCACTTTGACCATCAGACCCTTGAATACCCCAGGGGATCTCAGAAACTATAAGAGATAGAGGGGTGTTGTTTGAACTAATATTGGAGAGAACTGCATGTATGTTCCTAATAGTTAAAAAAATATGACTTTCATACAAAAAATGTCTCAATACAAGTCCCATACATTTGCCTACGCTACGACCGAACAAAACGACGGAGCACTTGCGACGTCAAAGTGAGGGAGATGAGAGGCCGCAGCGGGGTATGTCGGGCTCGGAGCTGGCAGAACCCCTTTTTTTTTTTTTTTTTCGTGGAGTATATGCATTTACGCATCCCCGCACTCTCCCCGGGGGGGGCAGCGGGGTATGTCGGGCTCGGAGCTAATGGGACTCCACTACCGACTAAAACCTACCACGATGTCCCTTCACCTCGGCAAGGACGGGTTTCGCGGGTAAGCGAGCAATACTCCTCCGCAATTCCCGTCCCAACCGCAGTCCACTGTCCAGGTGGACCCGCCTCAGGAGGACACCCTCCCTCTTGCTGCGCGAGTGATGCCCAGGGACATCCGAGCATCAACTCCTCGGGAGGCCCTTGTCCCTGCTAGGGGGTATGGGATGCCCCCGCATCCCACGCCCCAGGGCCTCCTAGCGGAGACGGAGTCCGAGCACGAGCGGCTCGCCTCCGTGTCCGTCTTCTGCGGATCGGATGAGCGGCAGGATTCACCTCCCGCTCCCGCTCCTCGGCCTCCCTTTGCGACACCACCGTCTCGCAAAAAGAGGCCACTGCTGCTGACGACCGAACAAAACGACGGAGCACTTGCGACGTCAAAGTGAGGGAGGTGAGAGGCCGAAGGCCGAGCATCACCATCACTTTGACCATCAGACCCTTGAATACCCCAGGGGATCTCCAAAGCTACAAGAGATAGGGGGTGGTGCTCGTATGTCGGGCTCGGAGCTGGCAGTACCCCTGGGATCTCGGACCCTACGGATATTTTTTCATACATCGGAGCCTAGTTTCCCCCTTCCCCTAGAGCCCCTTGCGGGCCCCTTGGCTCCCGCGCACAGAGAACCTCCTCATAAATAAAAATAAATATTCCAGGATAACAATAAAATGACACGTTTCTTGAAAAATCTACGACACTTACCCCAATATGATATCCACCCCATCCAGTAGCATTCACGCTAACACCTGTAGATAAATCCACATCTTTATCTGCGAGGGCAATTTTAGCAATTGTCGGGCCAAAAGTTAGAGGTTCTCTCAACTTGATAATGCAGATATTATAATCCTTGTTCAAGTTGTCGTATTTCTCGTGAACATTAGCGCGATCTATTGGCACAAATAGACCGTTTCTAATTCTTTCAGCGCCAACTAGAACTTTTATTTGGTAAAAGCTGAGGACAAAAAAATAATAACATGTAAAATTCATGAACTTTTTTACTATCTAAATGTTATTATAGTGTGAAATTGTATTTAAATGATAAGATAACTAATTTGTGACATTAATTTAATTTAAGTATATAACTTTGACATTTCTTGAATTTTCTTTTTACAAATAATAATTAAAATTGAATTAAGTATAGTTTTTATGTCTAATTTGCACACCAGTTACTGGTGTGCAAATTAGACATATTCAATTACTGTAATGGTTGAGATGTATGATTCTAATATTTGATATTTTATCACCTACCATCATGTAAAAAACTACATCTGGCAAATAAATGAATCTTTTATCTTTTTATCTTTTATGAACCATTAAAAATATAGTATATTTACCTATTTACTTACATCGTTCACAATATTTTATTGTGTTCTTTTAAATTAAAATATAGTCTAAAAGAAATTGTAAAGCAACAGTTTCTGTCGCCACATAATATTTTTTTGCCTTCAAAAATGCTAACCTTTTGTAAGGAAAATTGTAACTTATGTATAAAAGAGTAACAATTAAAAAAAATTACGGACAAAACACTACTCATGTACAAAAAGTATGTAATCCATTTTCTCATGACAAAATATTAATTTAAACTAGGCATTGCAATGCAGTTTTCGGATTCTAGCTACAGGAATCCTGGATTTATCCTACTAATATAAGATTGTAGTAATATTACGAGTATGAAGACGATATTTTGTACATCAATCTTTGTGTTTTTCCTCTCTTACCTATGTGACTCAGTCGTTTTTGGTGAAATTTTACGATATTGAACTAGTATATTTTCCTAATTATTTATTGTTATTTTCAATTATTTTTTTATACAGTTTAAACTAAGTAAATAGCTATTACAAATACAAAATACAAAATTCGTTTATTTGACGTAAATAATGTACAATAACATGTGAATCCTCTGACCTCGTGGTAGCCGTAAGACTGTGTTACGAGGCCAGAGTCATATTAATTAATACATACGGGTGTTGACAGCAGTGCGCCGCAGTGAGAACAAACTGTTCCTGTATAATGGACGCCCCACATTTAGGGTCCTCGTTCACATGGACTAGGGCCATGTAGGGAGCTCGCTCGAACGGGATCCAGTGGACAGTGATGTCGTTTGTACCGTCTCCTATAATATTGTGACAAGGTTTTTTTTTTATGTAAGAGCTTCAGTAAATGTGTCAGTATGATATTGTAACAAAATAACCGTATTTTTTTTAAATATATTTAATATAAATGTATAAATATATTCGTTTGTAGAGAGAAATTAAATTAAATTCAAGCGCGCTAGATCGTAGATGATAACGTTGCTTAACATCAGGCAAGTTGTAGTCAAGCGTTAGCCTATCTCATGTAAAAAAATACAAGTATATAAGATCTTGTTACAAACAAAATATTTTTATCTCAAAAATTAAGTGTCTAAAAAGTTATATAGGCAAGTCCTCGTAGAAGAAAATAAAAACAAATTTGTATGACATTGTCATTGTCATTGCTGTGTATTGGTCGTTTGTATGTATAGTAAGTATGTATTTACAAAAGAAAAGTATATATAAGTATTATATCCGTTATCCAGTACCCACGACACAAGCGTTTGCTTAGTGTGGGGCTAGATGGCGCTGTGTGCAATGTCCCGGAATATTTATTTATTTATTTATTTATTGTTACAAAATAGCCTGTTCTCCTCACTCTGCATTTTCTTTTTGATAAGATATATTATGAACTAAGAACCTAATTTAACATGCTACTAAAAACCAACTTACCATCAGGACGACAAACAGCTTGGCCGAATAAAACACCAACGGCAAAAATAAACAAAAACTTCATCATGAACTTTTTAAATGAAGTATTACAGGATAATAAATAAATTGCATTCGAGCAAACGTTTTATAAGTCTGCAGATTACCTACGCCATTTAAGGCGCAGTGCCAGAGCGATAATTATGTTCATACAAAGTGTTGGAATAAACTAGTAAGAATAAGTCTGTACTAATTCTGTATTAATTGTAATCAATGGTTTTGCATTATTGTGCAAACAATTGTGTTGGAAATAATACTTTGTAGGTAAGACTCGAAAACCAATAATGGAAGATGAAATGGTATATATCTCATTTTTTTTCTGAATAAAGATAATACATATTAGATTTTTCACCCGAGCCGGCTTAAATATCTAATTCAATGTAGTCGTGGTTTAAGTACTTATTTTAATTCAATATTTATGTGTAAATAATGTTTTTTAAATTGCAACACCAATTAATGTTAGGTTAGGTTACACGACTTCAGGTTTTTCTTTGTTACTTATATCAAGATTTAAATTTATACATCACATGGTTTTAGTTTTAGAGTTTTACTGTTAAATTCATTACTTCCACCGTTTTTTTAACGAGTAATGTTCAAATACCTACGAGTTTTTTTAAATATTACATTACAGAAGTTTGTATGAAAATTTGCCTGTGGACTTGGACCTTAATTGGAAAAATACTGCAATACAAATAGTTGCTAATTTAAACAAATTGAATTAGACCATACTTATTTTCATTTACCGTAAACATAACAATTAATTAACAAAGACTAAATTATATTTATCGACGGTATTTGATAACAATATTAATGACATTGTTTTTTAATAAAATAAGCTTGTTTGTGTTGTATGTGGATGATAAGTTAATCCTATGCAATGAATTATAAATAAATAAATATTTCAGGACATTGCACACAGCGCCATCTAGCCCCACACTAAGCAAACGCTTGTGTCGTGGGTACTAGATAACGGATATAATACTAATATACTTTTCTTTTGTAAATACATACTTATTATACATACAAACAACCAGACTCAACACAAGAAATTATATCTACATTTTTTAAAATGCATAAATACTTGTGTCAGGCGGGAATCGAACCCGCAACCCCTAGATTAGAAGGCAGAGCCACTACCAACTAAGCTAACAGGCCAGCCAAATTATATATATACCTACCCATATTATTATTCAAAACCTACTTTGTGCTCCTTTTAATTTAATTATGCATGTATTAAAGCAGAATACTTAAATAGAAACATAATATGATAAAAGCTCGAACTTTTTTATATTTAACTACCTACGTACTTAAAAGTGTAAAGATAAAAGAAAAACTTGTATAAATAAATCCTTTAGGGGAAGAGTATTAAAACACATTATGTACTTATTTCAAACAGTATATTTAGTACAGAAATTTTACATAGGTACGTAAATATTTCAGACTCAAAAGTATTTTGTTTTGACGAAAGGCAGTCATTCAAATGATCGTTAACAATGAATTGTGATGACTATGTCATTATTTTTAAGAAAATTATGTGAGTGGTTTATACATAGGCCATTTATACACTTATTTGTCAACTATACTTTTTTTTTCATATATGTACCGGTTGCTTACTGAAACTTATGAAAATATTAACCAATACGAGTACCTATCTTCCACTGTACTTCTATGACAATATTTGTACTGCTTCTTACTGGTACTTTTCTATGGTCTTGTCGATCCAATTGACCACAGAAGCGACCCTGGTGTAGATCCCGGGCATTGCTCCGTAGCCGTAATGGATCGTACTTATACCAACCTGGACATCACCCAGAGTAAGGGAGTTGCCGGCATCAACCTGCGAACGATAGATAGATAAACAAAACAGAAATTGTTGGAACGTATTCTGCTATCAACTTAAAGTATCACCAAACATTTTTTTTTAATATTTTCAATGTTCAGACTTTATTATATGTAGTAGAAGATAGATAACGTTGTATCTACAGTAATCTATACGACTCCAGAAATACTAATAATAATACTGGCTTGAAAAACTGGCCTTGTGTATCCTGGACTAGCTGTGCCTGCGACTTCGTCCGCGTGGAATAGTTATTTTGGGCATCATATTTATTTTTGCAAACAACCTCTTCAGCTTTATAAATTATAGCTGTTACCCACGACTTGAACCGTTTTCGCAGCGCACGCAACGGAAGCCCTAAAAGATTAATAATTTTCCCTGTTTTTTCCACATTTTCCATTGTTTCTTCACTCCTATTAATTGAAGCGTGATGTTATATAGCCTTAAGCCTTCCTCGATAAATGGTCTATCCAACACAAAAATATTTTTTCAATTCGCACCAGTAGTTCCTGAGATTAGCGCGTTCAAACAAACAAACAAACTCTTCAGCTTTATAATATTAGTATAGATATAAGTTGGAAACAGCTAAATATAAAGCTAATATGGCAAATAGCTTTGTTTAATAATAATATAAATCCTTTATTGTTGAAACTTGTATTACTTACTTTGTACAGGTTTGTAGGTATAAGACATTCAATAACAATGATTATGCACTACGTAGGTAAGCCCTGTACTAGGTATCACAACTATTACAAAGTATCCTGTGTTACAGGGCTATAGTATCCTTGCCACGGCAGGCTTTCTCCTGCTAAAAGTTACACCTAAACATCCTAAAATTTAAATATATAAAACTCAAAGGTGACTGACTGATATAGTGATCTATCAACGCACAGCCCAAACAACTTGAAGGATTGGGCTGAAATTTGGAATGAAGGTAGATGTTATGACATAGGCATCCGCTAAGAAAGGATTTTTGGAAATGTCACTTTTAAAGGGGTGAAATAGGGGATGCAAGTTTTACACTTTAATGCGAGCGAAGCCGCGAGCTCCCACTAGTTAAATATAATACTTAGTATGCTCACCGGATGCAAATACCCGCGTCCTCCTGCACAGATGTCTCTCGGGCTCAGCTCCGTGTGGTAAGTGCGGTCATCCCAGATCTTCTCACACGTCTTCTTATTAACAAGCGGCAGCTCATCTTGGAACAACGTCTGAAGCGGATTCTGAGAAAATAGATATTTATTGTCTTATCTTGACGTCTAAATCGCAGAAAGTCCAGCAATGCTTGAAGTATAACACGATCCATCTTAGACCAGCTTGCTTGCCTGATGGTAAGCAATAGCAATGGCCTAAGATAGATCGAATGAAGTGTTGGTAGCTTAGCTGGCGGAGGAAATCGTATGCGATTATCAAAGTTAAGCAAAGGTCAACGCGGTCAATTCTTGGATGGGTTACCAAAAAGTGGCATTCCATTTTGAGCGCTTCCGAGGGTCGGATGACACGTTAAATTGTAGGTCCCGGCTGTTTGTCTAGTATGGCAGTCGTTATGCCATATCATACAACCATGCTTAACATCAGGCGAGTTGTGGTTAAGCGTGAGCTTATATTACATAAAAAATGTGCAGTGAACTTAAGCTTTTTCGAATAAAAGTGTTTAATTATTATAAATTGTATATAATAATAGTTAAACTTACAAATATACGTTCCCATCCAGTAGCGTTCAGTGTAGCTCCTGCCGGTATATTGAAACCTTCTTCTGGAAGACCAATTTTGCCAACCTTAGGACCGAACGTGAGTTTTGAATACATTTTAATAAGGCAGACATTATAGTCCGAATCGAGAATACTGTATTTCTCGTGGACGATCATTCTTTCTATATCGCGTAGGTTTCCATTGTATCGATTTGCTTCGTTGAATTCCCCAAAACCGACCAGGATTCTGCGTTTTTCTTTCCTAAGGACAAATTGGGATATGCATGAATAAACAACCTGGTTTAAGATGTTTTCTTTGATACATTATTAGGATTTTCTATTGTATTCTTCTTAAAAAAAATATATAGATCGAGGTTCCAAAGTCAGACCGAAGAAAATAAAAAGTAGGAAAATATACGAGTAGTATAATTTGGAATAATGAAGCCGTCTTCATTACAGAACCGATTTTTAAGAGTTTTACATTTTCCCCTACGTATGTGTGTTGTAATACTGGATTTAAAACAGAAACTATATTATACTTAATGTGAAATCTGTCGACAGAGATGGGCACACGTAAGGTTAAAAAAATAACTTATGAAATATGGTACAGCATATAGCTTATAAGGAGACAACTCAGACAATGTACGGAGGTGACATCACGATGCGCTCGCGGGGGGAATTATTACTTCCCTCCCGTACATTGGTCTTTCTATTCCATAAGTAGGTATGCGTATACAGTATACACTCACTAAGATACGCCTCTTGTCTAAGGGGAAGATCAAAGTTTTATCTTTAGCAACGTCAACGTTGTAAAGTTTCTTGATGTTGTATTTATTGGAGCTGGTGTGGACGATATGTCCCGGAATATTTAATACATTAAACAAACTCTGTCTTCTTAAATAAAAAAAAATTACTAGGTTCTTGTAATGAATTATATAATTATTATGTATCAATTTGTGCAAACCATGAATTAATGTTTTGGAAATAAATTATTTTTACCTTTATCTTATCTTATCTTAAATAACTAACTTAGCCTTAGGTAAACATAATGCGTCGGACTCCAGACTGGGTTACCGTATTCTGGAGCCGACCTCTTCCCAATTATGTATACAAACAATTACAATTATATACCTAGTAATAAGTATAAAGTACTTATATAAATAAAATATCTTCGTTTTTGTACTAATTTTTAGTATTCACAACTAGGTATGTAAATAATGACAAATACGCGCGGCTTGCTGAGTCACCGCGCGCGCATCGTGAAGTCAGGATTAGTTACCTACCTACGCGGCGCAGCGACTGCGGCACGGTAATAGTATATTACCGTGACTGCGGTACAATAGCTACGGCTATACAGGTTGACCAGGTTCAATAAGAAGTAATTAATTTTAGAGTTATACTATTTCTTGTATATAACAAGTCTATTATTGTAATAGATTCCCAGATAAATGATACTTACGGGTCTCTACAGCAATCAGCAGCAGTTAGTAGAAACTGTTCGTGTATAATGGTGGCCCCACATGAGTATTTCTTATCATTCCAACGATCAAATTTGTAAATAGCAGCGGAGTAAGGAGCAGTCTCGATCGGAATGTAGTTGTGGGTTGTACCAGATACTGACTGCTCTGTCAGCTGCCTAAATAAGAAAACTTAGATTAATTTATGGCCAAACCAAACCCATGGTCAAAGTTCGTCACACTCGCACGACTCCTTCTTTCGTAAGTTCGCAAGAGTGTGGCTAACTCCAGTGTTGAGAATTTTCAAACCTCCCAAAAGGCCTCTACCCTGTTAGACAAAAGGCGTAAAAAGACCAATGTATGGGAGTGACATCACGATGCGCTCCGCGGGGGGAATTTGTACGAAAATCCCATACATTGTTTTTTCTATTCCATAAGTATGCGTCAGTACGCTCACTAAAATACGCTTCTAGTCTAAGGGGCTGATATGGTTTAAACAATCAAAGTCATATGTACACTGTTATTTGAGTAGTAATTGAAAAAGTGCGAGGAAGACTAAAATAAACCAATCCCACGTAAAAAAAATATATCATTGAGTCGGGAAATCTGTATATAGTACTAAGGATTGTTATAAATTCTGGCATTCTCAACTAATGGATATTCAAAATAATTCAAAATTATTTATTGGTGCAGAGTGTAAAAAAGTACATACATGAAGTGGCGGCTCAAGATACCAAACTAGGCGTTAGCCTGTATCTTGGTAACTAGTCCTTGCCAGTTGAAATATTATTTGTGTACATGTTACTTAAAATATAATTGACAGTAAGATTAATTTAGTGCAATCGTTTAAATTTTAAAATTGTTTTACTGACAGTTTTACATTACAAAAGAACAAAATTGTACATTAATAAGTAATTAAATTAAGTTGTAAAAGAAAAAAAAAATAGTTACTTAAACTGACTTACCATCAGGATGACAGTTAGCTTGGCTCAGCAAAGCAACCACAAAGACTAGTAAAAAGTTCATCGTAAACATTTTCAATAAAGAAATGCGATGAAATGATTTTATTCGCGCCGTATCAATATCTTTTATAGGGTCACAATTATAGCTTTAATTGGGAAAAATGATAAATTGTGTTGTTTAAAACAAATTCATTAACATTAACGTAAACCATTTATATCAGAACAATCAATTAGGAACTAATCACTTATTTTGTGGATAAAAAGCTACAAAACACAATTAATCAAAATAACAAATATACCTATTTGTTCACCTGTGATAAAAAATGGCACTAATTAAAATTTCGTTATCGTAAAATGTAAGCTCATTTGTTTGAATAAAAATAGCATATAATTCAGACATTTTTTTTCTATTCCATCAATCCAATGTAGCATTAATAAGCATATACATGTTTGTATCTATACATATAATAAAGCTGAAAGGGGTTCAAAAGTCTGAACACTGAAGGTATTTAAAAAAATGTTTAGAAATACTTCGAATTGATAGCAGAACACGTTCCAACCATTTCTACAAATTTTGACTGTTTCTCTGTTCATCTGTCTGTCTGTGTCTGTATCTGTATGTCTCTGTTTGTCTGTTTATTGTATTTAGGCAGTATGAGGTTTTAAGGGTGTTATAGGCTACTTTATCCTAAAATAATACGAGCGAAGCCGCGGGCTGGTACTTTATATTACTAGGTTTTTTTTAATTTTACTTGACTTGCATTTGATGGTAAGCGATCATTATGGTACCTATACGATGGAGCGTGCTTACACAGTAAGAAAGAACAGATTCACTCTCCCTTTAAGGATAAATTTCAGTTCGCGGGAAACAGAGAGTCAGGCAGGGAATTCTAATTTCACAGTGGCAGTATCTATATATATAAAACCAAAGGTGACTGACTGATTGACTGACTGACTGAATGATATAGTGATCTACCAACGCACAGCCCTAACCACTGGACGGATTGGGTTGAAATTTGGAATGAAGGTAGATGTTATGACGTAGGCATCCGCTAAGAAAGTATTATTGGAAATGCCACTTTTAAAGGGGTGAAATAGGGGATGCAAGTTTTACTTCTTTATGCGAGCGAAGCCGCGAGCATTTCTATGCTTAGCAGTTGTTAACAATTCGTTTAAAACAACATTTAGGTATGTATAAATTATCGTGATAATAACTGTAATATGTATTTATAAATAACTAGTTGGTGCTTGCGGCTTCGCTCGGAATAAGAAGTAAAACTTGCATCCTCTATTTCACCCCTTTAAAAGTGGCATTTCCTAAAATCCTTTCTTAGCGGATGCCTACGTCATAACATCTATCTTCATTTCAAATTTCAGCCCGATCCGTCCAGTGATTTGGGCCGTGTGTTGATAGCTCACTATATCAGTCACCTTTGAGTTTTATATTCTTAGATATTGTAACCTTTAGCTACTTTTGTTTCTATACAGCTTTCTTAGAATATACCTATAAATAAGGGGGCAGGCAATGTTTAGACAATTCAAACACATTTTGTTTTCTATCAGTATAATATTTAGCCTGCACGAAAGTTGGACAAGTTTGCAGTTTAAAAAAAACTGTATTTCATATATTTATTCTAGAATACGATTACAACACTTTTATTGAGTAAAAATACAATCTTTGTACATACACACATCTAACTATCAAGCTTGAAGGTATCATATCATTATGTCCCGCGGATGGGCTTGTCTTGCGAGCAAAAGGTACATGCTAGTTATTGTAATATTTTTGTCCTTAATAACGTATATAATAATTATATAGTAACGTCAAATTCGCAGAAAATGTATGGAGATGACAAGTAACTTATAATCTAAGGATTTTTATTGAAACCCAAATTTTTGTATTTTTTTTATTTTACTGCTTTTAATGTTAAAATAATCATGCTATAACGGATAAAGCATTAATTATATGACGTTTTTATTCAAACTGTCGTATCTTCCTGTTAATCCACGCCGACATTGAAGCGGCTCTGGTGTAGATCGAAGGTAGGCCTTGTCTCTTGCCAGTCGTGAGGGTACTCAAACCCACTTGGATGTCACCGACATTTAAAAGACTGCCAGCGCTGCCCTGGAAAAGAATACAAACTCAAAATGTCCTTATTGCATTCATAAATAAAAAATATATATATATATATATTCCGGGACATTGCACACATCGCCATCTAGCCCCACACTAAGCTAACGCTTGTGTCGTGAGTACTAG
The DNA here is from genome assembly GCA_964023185.1 of Macaria liturata. NCBI lineage: Eukaryota > Metazoa > Arthropoda > Insecta > Lepidoptera > Geometridae > Macaria > Macaria liturata. The sequence continues at coordinate 2,661,662 of OZ026830.1, forward strand.
ATAACGGATATAATACATATATACTTTTCTTTTGTAAATACATACTTATTATACATACAAACGACCAGACTCAACACAAGTAATCATAAGTTTTAAAATGTATAAATATGTTCTTGTGTCACGCGGGAATCGAACCCGCAACCCCTAGATTAGAAGGCAGAGCCACTACCAACTAAGCTAACAGTCCATATCATATTATGGCCATATTATGTTAAATTTAATGCTACAGTATGTGCTTACAATCTAGGAGACTATAGACTATACTTGCTATTAATACTAACCTAGTTTTATTTTAATATAATTAGTTTTGAGTCTTAATATTGAGAAATTCGAGTGATTTTATTGTGTAATATTGCATAAGTTCTGGAACAAATGAACTATATACTTACACATTTATTTCTTGTTTAGTCAGACTAATTAGTTAGTGTTTATATTGAGACACAAGCGAGTGTGGCTCAGCGGTTCGAGTGCCTGCATTTCATTCAGACGCACCCTGGTTCGAATCCGGCCCTACACCAATGACTTGTATTTTCAAGATAAGTGAAACCGACATGTTTGAGGACCACAATATCCGTGGACATGGTGTCTTCCGTGGAAGGACCTGGGCCAAGATGTATCTGCCCAAAGAGAACCCCTGACGAATTAATTCTGCGGGGTAGCCACGACCCTCAGTCACGAGTATATACTGCTCAATAAGATACTTACAGGATATTCATAGCCTTCCCCTCCGGCGCAGATCATTCTCTGAGAGATAGTCATATACGTCACACTCCACATGTCCTTGCATTTCTTCTTTGTAACAAACGGAATTTCATACTCATATAGTATTTGTGTGGAGTCCGGATTCTGTGGAAAAACATATAATTTCGTTCGCTGAACTAGTTTGGGCCAACGTTTGACTACAGCCTGCCTGATGTTAAGCACCACTGTAGTCTAAGATTCCACTTTTGCCTAGGAGAAACCTATTTACTACTAATTTGAGATTTTATTTTTGTAGATAGTCAATAAAAGGCAATATTTTATTTTATTTAATTATTTATTTATTAATTAAAACCAACCAACAATTTTTTTTTTGGCTTCCCTTTTAAAAGTTATATGTAGCTTTTTTATTTCAGTGTTTACGAAAGATCAGACGTTAAGTAGGCTTATTGTTATTTCGTCCAAAATTGCCGACCAGTTTGTTCGACTTGACAATTTCTAAAATTTTTTTTAGTCTCAACTCGAACAAACTGGTCGACTTTCCACTTAACGTCTTTATAAAAATTATATGATAAGTTCCTCTGTAGGTGTAGGTACTCAGCCAGTTATTTAAAGGAACAAAAAAGTGATTTAGTATTTTATTTACAATATTGGTTATTTAATATACTAACATGTCAAACATTTAAAAAAAAAATTAAAGTGGTAAATTTGCTTTAAAACTCACCATAATTTCTTTCCATCCAACAGCAGTCAGTACGGTGCCTCCGGATAAATTATATCCAGAATTAGCAACGTTAATGACACCAATCTTAGGTCCCAAATTGAGTGGGTTTTGTAGCTTGATTAGGCAGACATTAAAATCGATATAGTCGTACTTCTCGTGAATTATAATCTGTTCTATTTGAACAAATTGCCCATCTGTTCCTTCGAATTGTTCGTATTTGTCTGTGCCGACCAGTATCACGAAGTTGTCCTTCTTTTTTCTGGGAAAAAGTTTAAGAGGCGATTAAATTGTATACCTATTCCAATTACCACAAGAGTGTTTCTTTGTTTTTTTTTTGCAAGTTCATCTCACGCTAGACCACAACCCGGCATTATATTGCCCTACCATCTAATTATATACCTACGTTATTGTTTTATCTAAGAATAAAGGAGCTAACTTGTCAATCAGACCAATCAATCAATCAAGAATTCTTTATTGTACACCAATAGCAAAAGAACACAAGTATGAATAAAATATGTAAACCATAGTATTGGGACAGAGGGCGGCCTTATCACTTAGAGTGATCTCTTCCAGGCAACCTGGAAAGAAAACCACCATTGTATGTAGACTGCCATTTATTAAGGGTAGATGAATAATTACATTTGATGTCTTACTAAGAATATGTGGGTTCATTATACATTTCCGCACTCTGTGACTAACTTTATGCAATTGTAACAAACTCAAACACATTGTAGTTTAATCTTGATAATTACTATCAATAAATCTTCTTCTCTAATATATATACTTAATAATATAGCACAAATAGTATATTTAAAAATGTAAATTTGATTCTACCTAGAAGTAAGATAAAGACGAGTCTGTTTTGAAATTAATTATTACTTGGTTATGTATAACTGTGATATACTATGACATTATGGACAATAAAGGAATTCTATTCTATTCTATTCTATTCATTATAATTATATTGTACAGTCGTTTCAATGCGTGTACAACAATGAGAGCTACCGTTTTTTGACATTTGACATTTCAAACCTTACGATCCAGTAGCGATCCCAGCGGCAAATTTGCTTAGTTTGAGAACATTTGGACCTCACGGTACACTAGCGCCTCTAGCGATGATCAGCTTTATTATATGTATAGAGGTGTACTTACGGGCTAGGACAGCACTCAGCAACTGTCAGTACAAACTGCTCATGTATGATCGAGGCTCCACACTGGAAATTATATAAACTGTCTCCGCTGTCTTCATAGATAGAAGCCACGTAGGGAGCACTCGTTATAGGGACCGCTTGGCCTTTGGTTGAGTCTGAGAACACGTTCTGGCTGGTTAAATTGCCTGTAACATGTATTGAAAGAAGTTGCTGATATTTTGTACTAGATATTTGTTATGCTGGGAATCTATCGTATCATTTATACTGCTAGTAATCTATCGTATTATGTAAACGTTGCCTTTGCCATATAGGTAAATATGAGTCCCAAAACAACAAGCATTGTGAACTGCGTAAAAAGTAGATGAATAATAAGACTATGTTACGACAGTATATATAAAAGTAAAATTACGCTTTTAATGTTGTTGTAACACATCAAAATCTCCATTTAGCTGTTTTACCTGAATACAGCGTAAGTAAATTATAAAAATCTGCTGAGTAAAGCTAAAATATGGTTTTAATCTAGTGTTAATTCAAAAGAGATCCTTACTAAACATCTAATTATAAAAGCAAAGAAAGACCTAGTTAACATCACTATTTGAAAAAAGTTGTTTTAAATTAACTTACCATTGGGATGACAATTAGCCTGGCTCAGCAAAGCTCCGACCGCAAAAACGAATAAAATTTCCATCGCTAACATGTTCGATAAAAATCAAATCGAAATAAATCAATTGATACCATTCTAACTATTTATAGAGGGTACAATTAAAGCATTAATTAATAATTAGAAAAAATAATGAATTGTTATGTTTTGATATAATTAATAACACACACCTACCTAAAGTACATAAAAAACAGAACAATCAATTAGCAACTCACTAATTTATTTTGTGGAAAGCCCTTATTTTTTTAAATAACCTTAATTATTATAACATTTTTTATCTCTTATGATAAACGGTTTTATTTCGTAATAATAATCTCGTGTTATTTTAGGATAAAAAATAGCCTATGACACTCCTAAGACCTCATACTACTTACATAGGTACCAAAAATCATGATGACCCATTCAGCTTTTTTTGCGTGACGAGCGTTTAAATAAACAGACAAACAGAGACAGATAAACAGAGCGAGTAATAAACAGAGAAACAGGCAAAATTTCTAGAAATCGTTTAAACGTGTTTTGCTATCAACTCGATATCTCTCCAAACATTTTTTTAATAGCTATATTTACTTCAGACCCTCTTCAGCTTTAATAAATGTATAAATAATATTTTTATATCCGTGTAGGCACTTATAAATACCTAGCTAAAAAAACAGTGCATATTTTTTCTCAAGGGTGGTCTAGATAAAAATAGCATAGTTAGAGCAGCAACGTCTTGAATTGAAGCGCCACGCGTCTCCCAAACCTCCACAAGTACCAGGCTCCCATATGTACAAGCAGGTATCCTGCATTCCTCAGCCTGTTGAATCCCCGGCCGGATGCCACGGTCAACGAACCGAGCGACAAGGACAGAAACGGGATACTCTATCTATCTCAACCGTTACGAACGGAAATCACTCAAGACATAAGGTTCAAAGTCGTTAAATATTCTTTAAAGAACTCTGGATGATAGCCACAGGCTGTAAGATCCCATTCCGGTTTAAAATCAAACGAATTTGAACACTATTCAGTAGGAAATAAAGTTCTAATCAAGGAACTTGTTTCTTTTAGTTTTGTTTCAAAACTGGGATGAGAGCGTGAGAATTTCGGGAATGGCGTACTGAGATGCTACTAGGAGATCATAAGTGGGGAAGCAATGTTTGTTCCCACGATTGTACTGGCATGAGAGAATCCCACGCCCACGGCTCATTGAGCCAAGATCGGTTTTAATGGGCGAAGGACTTCCAAGTAACTTGGCGTCGAAAAAATATTTATAAAACTTAAAGATATTTTTATTTATTAAAACAAAACCATGACAGAATATATCTGAGAAATCGATCAAACTAATTAACATTCACTAAATTGATATGTTCATTTTCATTATTTAATTATTATATTTTCCCCAATTAACTTTGCTATAAAGTTTTACCGTGGAATTCAAATTCCATTTCCAAAGTTCTTTACCTTATTTTTTTAAGTATTATATGCGATTAAAAAATTAACGAATTCTAAACATCCAAACCAAATCTAACACAAAATTCCATCCCCTCTTTTCCCGGAACAAGGGTGGTCCAATCCACCCCCAAGCAATCAATCGAACGTATTGCCAATAGCCGATAATCGAAAACCGTTCGGAAACGACTAGGGTACCAGAAGCGGTGAGGAGTTCTATCGAACCGATCAATACTCGATAGACTATACATCTACCGATACTGATGGCCGATTCACGCACACATATGTAAGTAGATATAGGTACCTACAGGTGGTTCCGCCCCTAGTCGCTTCCGTTGGACCTTTTTTTTTGTAGGTACAGAATATGTAGTAGTAATGTGGGGGTGTCAGTAAAGTTTTAAGAGGTTTCGTATGAATGAAGTGTTGTAGAAGTGATTTCCGTGAGAAATGTATTTTGACCGTAGAGTTTGAAGAAATTAAACAATGAAAATACTTCACAAAAACGAATTGTAACAAACTCAATAGGGATTTGTATTAGAAAAGCTGTGAAAAATACTTTCTACAAAATAGGAATAAATAAATACATACATTTCAAATTAGAACATTGAAATTCGTAACCTTTGAGTTGTAAAGCAACTTTTTCGGTCACCCATCCAAATACTGAAGCGAAACTTACTTGATTTTCGTACTAACGCTTTGATATAACAAGACATAGCAATTTGATAAGACATAGCAACACTCAACCATCTTTCCCATTGTTACAAACCAATAAATTCCAACGACAATAAGAATACAAAAACGCATAAAATAACAAACAGAAACAAACAACATCCAAGGTGGCATTCCAAGGCGCTTTCTTTGAAAAGAAAAGAAAGGCTTATGTTTACGGAAATACTTCTCAATAGGTACTCCTATCCAGGGTCATATCCGGGAACCATGGATGTTAACAAAGGGTCGGTTAATTCACAAAGAAACTGTTGAGTTAGCAGGTAATAACATTAACGTATAAATTCAATTCGTTTATATTCGATTTACAATGATTCATTTCACAAACATTATGTAAAAATAAACTGATATGGTATTCGTAGAGTTGAAAAACTACACAAATCAATGTCCATTGTCCAATAAGCGTGAAGATCAGTTAAAATATATGTACTTACATACCTACTAAGACTAATTTGACTTTAATTGAGTGGTGGGAAAATCTTTCCATAGTTATCATAATGATGATAAAGACTTTAATTGATACTGTAAGGTTGCAACACATTCATATAATATTGAAATATGTACATATAATCATATAATATGCAACAAAAATTACAGTATCATTTTATCTCTTCTAGCAAACCCGGCGAACTCCGTTTCGCCACCAGATGGCTGTTATTTTTTCTTTTTTTCTTTTTTATAAACCTCACGGAGCCCGAGACCTTTCCAACGAATGCAAAACCGTGGAAATCGGTTCGTGCGTTCTGGAGTTATAGCGTCAGGAAGGAAAACCCGACTTATTTTTATATAGTAGATAAGTCGAAATTTTCAACAATGTATTATATGCAAGGTCAAGTTTTATTAATTATATAGGCCAAGTATAATTACCAGTATATGGTGCAAATCCCAAAGTGTCGCACGAAGCGGTATGCGTAGAGTATGTTTATTGTACGTAACGCTACGTTGTGTTGTGGTACTCCCTGCCTGACTCCCTGTTCCCCACGAACTATAATCTAACGATCTTTAAAGTGAGAGTGAACCGGTTCTTATTGGGTTAGCACGATCCATCTTAGGCCATAGCTATTACTTTGTGAAAATTTGGTGTGACTACGAGTCGGTTATGTTATAATCGGGCAAACTATGGTATAAATATAAAAAAAGCAAAAAGACAAAAGCTTTCGTTTACAAACGCTTTCATAAAGTAGATCCCTAGATCTTGTGTATGTACATAATGTTCCTCCTTAGATAAGTTTGAAGAGCCAGTTTCCAGTAAATCATTATCCAAAATTGAGGCAAATAAGAACATCATTAACAATATTTAATATTATATTATTGACAGATCCCCACACTTCGTCCTTTCGTACTTATTACATTATCATATCAAGCAAGCCTCCTTTTGACTCGCGAAGGCTGTACCCTGAAGGTAAGCCCCGGGATCGCACAGAAATAACTGCAAGGCCCATAAGGCTTTCATATGACCCTGCCCGGGGATTTTAATAAACATAAATACCAATCACCATATTATTATTATCTTCTACAGCCGGTTTTAGTCCCGCTGCTAAGTAAAAGCTAATAATCTCTTGCCAGTCTCTAAATATAATTAATCACCATATAAGGATTTAGATATCATACTTCATCATCATCATCATCTACAGCTGTTTTTCCCACTGCTGGGTATAGGCCTCTCTCTTGTCATATGAGCCAACAGTCAAGGTTCTATGCCAATTTCATTAATTAAAAAATTATCTCTGATATTATACTTTAGTCTAATAACCAAAAAATATTTTAAGTTGAAAACCAGTTTCACTACACTTGTTGTTTAGGCATAGGTGATTGATAATAACTCAACATCATAATTATCTTACTAATGTCAATCTTAAATACGAATGCTTCTGAGTGTGGATGTATGTGAGTGTTCTTTCTTCATGTTCAAACAGCTGACTTAGATGAAATTGGATATAAAGATTAAACAAGATTTATTTAGAGAAAAACTATTATAAAACAGCACAACAATATCAACTTAATTAAGTAATAGCTATATAATCTAAAATTTATACAACCTTACAAATATTAATACACTAAACTTAAATCGGAATCTGCGGGCAAGGTGTCTAAAATGCTGGCGGCGTTACCTCGCCGAATCGCCAAACTTAAACGTTGACCGAGGTACTCGTAAGCGTTAGTTTTAATAGAGATTTAGCGAAACAAACGTGTAGGTTTTTTTTTAATTTTACCAGCTTAATACTTAATGAAAAGTTATCAAATAATAAACAACATTTTATGTCGAGCTTATATTTTCCAAAAACAGACGCTAAATACCTTGAAATCACTGAAAAATACACTACATTTCACGCACGTTTCTTCTTACTTCTGTCTTAGCCTGAAAAAAAAAATAGTTTTTCTTAGAAAAGTATTTTTATCTAAGTTCTTACATTCTTATTTAGAAAACAATCTTTTTTTTTGGCTTTAATAAATGTGTGTCTTCCAAATATTATATACTTAGAGACACACAGTTGGGTATATTTGCTAAAACTGGAACTTATAATATTAGAGGACATATTAAATTTATCTCTAGGAAACACCCATAACACAAAATATACCTCTAAGAAAGTAGACATTAAGATTGCGATAGTTTTCTTTTAAGAATTTATGCGTCATTTTAATTGTCGCGTGGCAACAATAAAAAAAAAAAATTTTTGACGTATAATTCTAGTTGTATCCTAAAAATATTATCAACTATTACGCTTAAATTGTGCTTTGAAAGAAATAACGCTTTAATTATTTACTAATGGACGCCCGCGGATTCGCTCGCATTATTTCAGGTTTTTTTTTTTTAATCATTTATTCATTTATACAGGGTTTTAATTAAATGTCACCCTTGTAACATTATACAAAATAATAATCAGCAAACAGATTTTCTTAACTTAACAGCTGTATTGTATAATTCTTATTTCAGGATAAAAGTAGCCTACATATGTCACTCTTAATACTAAGAATCATGATGATGCGTCCAGCCGTTTTTGCGTGATGAGCGTTTAAATAAACAGACAAACAGAGACAAGTTAAACAGACAAAAAATATTAAAATGGCTAGCACGTGTTTTATTATTGATTTACAGTACCCACATATTTATTTTTCTAATATATTTTGTGTACAGGTTTTTAAACCTCTTCAGCCAGAGTTGACATTTGTAAAAACAGTATTATTAACAGGTTAGCTGTCCGATGAGGCACATGTGCCTCATGGGTGATTGCACTGGTACGTCCATGAGGCATATGTGCCTCATGGCCAATGATGTAGATAATGCAATCGATCTATCGATAATTTTTTTTAATAATTATATTATTTGTAGCATTAGTAAATTATACTACAACCAAATTCTACCAATCAATTTATTATTGAACTTAAACAAAAAATAAATTTCACTTAAAAATTAACATTAATCTTATTCAAACACAAAATAATTTTTTCACCGATGTTACTATTATTGTGAGACCCTTTGAACAAGGGTTGCCAACAAAAATTAGGAAACTAGCCTATTATCATCAAAACCGAAATGGCGATTGTAGACCTGCGATTATATTCCCTCATGTATGTTTTTCTTTCGTCATAGATTTGATTTCTTTAAATTTTTTTCTTGTTTGTAAACTGGTGGCCGTAAGGGTACCTAATTGAATGGTGCAATTCAATAACAGAAGATTGTTTTCAAAAAGATATTTTTCAGATGTCTAAAGTGTTACGAACATAAACGTACATTTTATCATTAAACGTTAATAATTAATTTCTTATCATACTCATTTAACATTAGCAATTATCGATATAATTAATTTCAATCACTAGGACACATAAAGTATCATAAAATACTTGAAGAGAATGACGTAACTTAATACGAAACTTCATGAGCGTTAGCTGTCATTATTTACTACGAGGACGTGTACAAAGAAGATCGAAACTTGCTTCGGGACAGCTAACCTGTTAAGAGTCTGTCTGACTGACCGCATGCACATGACTGCAACATACCGACAATGGTTGGATATTGTCACGTAATCTGTATTTCTACATAATTTAATTTAATCTTGTTTTATGCCTTTATATTGTACTTTTGTGAACCTTCCTATGGACCCTGCTGTCTGAAATAAAGACTTATTATTATTATTATTTATTATAATGTATGTATAGATGAACAGCTTTGTTCATATCAGAATTAATTGGTTGTGATTACGCAAGTTTTAGTTCAGTTCAGAATCAACATAATGGTGATTTTCACTTGGCTTGATAAACATTGGAGAACATGTGCACAAGGCTGTTGAACTTAACTTATCTTAGGAATAGGGTTGTGTGTGGCAGATTCAGATGTTATCTAATATTAAAATAGGGTGCTCGCGGCTTCGCTCATATAAAGAAGTAAAGCTTGCTTCCCCATTTTCACCCCTTTAAAAGTGGCATTTCCAAAATTCCTATCTTAACATAAATGCCTACATCATAACATCTACCTGCATGCCAAATTTCAGCCCGATCCGTCCAGTGGTTTGGGCTGTGCGTTGATAGATCACTGTCAGTCAGTCACTTTTGAGTTTTATATATATAGATTTATGTACATGTGTATATGTGTTTACAATTTATAAAATCTGTTTGAACTACATACTTTCTTCTTATCTCTTTGTTTAACCGCATAGTTGTCACGAAACGATAATTTATATATTATTGTTACATGAAATTATTTTTACACATATTTAGATCCGAATCATTGGTAAACCATTTCAAGTTAAATATGACCCATTCAATACCTCACAATATTGCATTTATTGCTAAGGAACATAAAGCATCAAGCGTCTTAATTTACCGCAGCATTAATTTACGCGCCCCAACAATAATCAAATAAACCAAGTAAATACTCGTACCTACCTATCTAATTTCAATGCGAATCTAAAGTGCTATAATTCCTACCGCAAACATCGAACAATACCATCTTACCCCGTTCCACTTCTCAGTGTAAATTTCCGAGCAAGATAAACCCTGCCCTCTGGTAACCCTGCGTTCTGAAGGGATGGAATGAAAGCAAATAGGTCGCAACCCCGGTTCAACAACATTTAAACTGGGACGAGTCGCACGTGAGGTTTTATACCTACTTCCTGGAGTGATTTATCTGCGATACATATTGCAAAGTAACTGATGTTTTCGAATATAGAAGAACAGAAAGAGGTAGATTTGTAAATGGTGCTATGAAAAAGCGTGCAGGCGTTAAAAACATTACATTCAATAAATAATGGAATTTACAAGAACAGGGAAGAGATTTGGAATGAATAGTGCTCATGCTATGAAAAAGCGTACAGGCGCTAAAAACGCCACATTCATTTTAACTAAATGTAATATTTTTATTCATAGCCTAATGTTAAAAAGCGTATTTTATTTGCAGTTATTTTAAAGCCATATATGTTATTACTTTTGAATTTTGTTGTAAGAGTAACTATCAGGGGAATAAATGATGAGATTAGTATGAATATAATTACTGCTCTGAGAAAACATGCAGGCGTTACAATACTAACACAAACATAACCCTTTCTTTCCAATAGTATCTTTATTAAGAGTATTTTATGAGTCAGTGTATTTCAAACGTACCTATAAAATTGAGACACGAAATTTATGAAACAAAGCGATTGCTACAAAACAACATGCAGGCGTTACAGCCAAAACGTTTTTTAGGTCGCACGTTCGTTTTGAGCCAAAGTGTAAGGTGGAAACACTTAAACACTTTTATGATTTTATTATATAAAGCAAAGATGGTGTTTTATTAAATTAGTTAGAGCCGTATTTCCTCATAGGCCATGAAAATGTCCTTGGTAACTTCTCAAGCAATATTGCGGGAAAATGCTTGCTTGAAGGTTTTTTTGCTTTTATTTAGCAGTGCGTATTATCAATCAGTCTATTATCTTGGCTTTTAGTATCAGAGTTAATAAGGTACAATACTTACAAACAGTCGAATCCCTACAATATGAAAGAAAGAAAAAAGAAAGAAATATCCTTACTGCCTGAGATCGTGCTTCGATTTATTGTAAATAATGATAAATAGAGAAGCAGAGCAGACTCCATTAATAGTACCTATTGTGTGTCATTCAACTTGATTTTTATATATATTCTTAGAAATTTACAAATTTGTTCCTGCAACTCCTAGTAGCCAAAGAACTTTTCAAAGTACAAAATGCTGTGATGCATTCATGCATCATGTATTGACTGAGCTGACCACGTATATACCTGAAAAAAGGTAAGTCATTGCTATTTAAAAACCAAGTTAAAATCTAAAAGTGCAACGATCTCCTAAAATATGAACTTTTTATACCTACTGTGCTATGAACGAAATAAAACTTGAAATTTTCTTTAGGAAGCCAGAAATATTATTTCACAAAAAACAAATGCAGAGTTTTTGAGGTTCCAATCTATGGGATGGAGCCATAAAACAAGGGAGCAAAATACCTGCTTTTGAAGGCCTTTTCTTTACTTAGTTTTCTTTAGTTAGTTTATTATTGAGAAGTTTTATAAGGGGACTAAAATTTTTAGGTCATTCGTTGGGAAAGAAACCCCATAAAAGTGGAGCCATGAAATAGTTGACGGAGTGAATGACTGAAAATTGGACGCAAGTGAGCGAGAGAGCGTGAACACAGGTGTCCCCTTGTTATGGTGTAATGGCTTCCATTAGGGGTGGTTTACACATTTGTGTTCAGGTTTTTTGAAAAATTTTGTTTCAATAGGTATGACATAGCTTTAAGTTTGGTTTTATTTTTTTTTGTAAATTTAATTCACTCGTCAGGTAGAAGAATCGATTATTATTGGAACTACGGGTATGTATTTGTAATCCGTGTCCTCCGTGATGCGCGACAGACGAATGGTGCTGCACCTGCTCCTCTTCTATACGAATTCCTTTAGTTCTGTTCCAGAGTCACGGACTCTGAAGGCTGGGGTGTCACGGACACAACCGACGCGCACGGCGCGATCTTGGCAACTTGGTGAAGTGCTGGTGTGTCACGGACACAACCACCGCGCACGGCGCGATCTTTGCTACTCGCCGGGTCTGCGACGCGCAGACGTCCGGTTCCGGTCCGGCTCTTGCAATTCACAACTACCCTCAATTGCATCAAATACTGCTATTAAAACCCAACAATTATTTTACTTAAAACTATCCCCCGTGCACTCCCGCTTTAGGCAAATGAACGAGCGCTCGATTAATCCGCTCCATCAGGCATAGTACGTTCTACGCGACGGAAAAATACGTAGTGGAAAAATTGTTAGACATTTTTCATGTTTCAAACGGGCTGGGTGGTTATTAGTTTAGTCCATGTGCAAAAAAATTAATACATACATAGTAGTTTATGTCTACGTACCTATGTCTATGTACATACGTTCATCTGTTGATGAAAAGAGGATTACCTATGCCTGTCAATTTAGTGACATATTCATTTGCATTCTTGCCGCTTGCGCTACAACTTTTAAACACGTTTAGCCAAATCCATTTGTGAAATATTGCTTGCGGCGGATCTTTCCCTTGAATAAATTCCGCGGGGGAGCCATGTTCCTCATTAAAGGGGAATATTTACTTAAAAAACTCTAGAAGAGTATCGATGGTCCCCAACATTTAGTAAAATATAAGTGTTATGGTTTATCCGTCATAGACTTTTCCAATATTGTGGAAAGTACCTATTCAGCAAATTTTATTATCAAGCCCTATGCTTGGTTTGACAGTCAAAGCTGTCAAATAGAGATGTAGAAATCCAACCACCTCGGTACCTACTTCTTTGACTATTAACTTTGAAAATTATAGCCTAGAGGTCTTCAAATCCAGTATAAATAGGTTTCTCCTAGGCAAACGTGTAACATCTTAGACTACTGTGGTGCTTAACATCAGGCAGGCTGTAGTCGAACACCTATTCAGTGTTAAAAAAAAAGTTAAATGTACCTCTAGGTAAATGACTATTTCGTTTAAGACCCAGTTCCATCTATATAATATATAAAACTCAAAGGTGACTGACTGACTGATTGACTGACTTGACTGATATAGTGATCTATCAACGCACAGCCCAAACCACTGGACGGATCGGGCTGAAATTTGGAATGAAGGTAGATGTTATGACGTAGGCATCCGCTAAGAAAGGATTTTTGAAAATGCCACTTTTAAAGGGGTGAAATAGGGGATGCAAGTTTTATATTATAATGCGAGGGAAGCCGCGAGCACCCAGTATAATCTTGCTCCACTGTTGTGTTGAATATCGCTTACAGCGACCAAACCTTTCGGTCTCTTAGGTCCAGTTCCTGTTACGTCCAGTTTAATCTTATGTCAATTTCTTCGAACATCTATTCCGTAAACGTCTATTTCTTCGAACGTCTATTCCGTGAACGTCTATTTCTTCGAACATCTATTCCGTGAACGTCTGTTCTTTCATTAGTTATTAGTATTATTAATTTTGTTCCATGTATTGTAATAATTATATCATCATTTATTAATTAATGTAAATTTAATTAACACCCTGATAATATATGTTTAGATATCAGATCCTACTTGGACGAACAACCTACTTGAGATAAAACCTTTTCGAAATGATACGTCCACTTATGAAATATAAAATTTATTTTGATTGTCATTGTCAAACATTACTTTTATGTTCTTCCTTGCGACGTATTGTTTTTCACGATGAAGGAATCAGAGATTATTTTCATAAAAAGTCGAAAAGGAAAAACAACACTACTAAGAGACGGGTATAAATATAATTTGAGTTTGAAAAACAAAAATGGAACGTCTTTATGGAGATGCTGTAATAGAGATATTTGTTCCGCTACAATAACTTGTAAAGATAAGCATTTCATCCGTCAAAATCGAAGATCGCACACATGTGACCCTAATTATTTGAGAAATCAAGATTGATCTTGCAATGGACAAATGTAAACAAGACGTCTGCAAAGATTTCGGTTCAGTACAGAAAATTTTTGAGAAAAATTTTGAAGATCTTCGAAACCACCAAAACGTTGAAGAAATACCGGAATTGCGTTCCAAAAAAACTGCCTGCTACAAAGCAAGAAAAGATTTTTTAAACGTTTCGAAACTAACGTATAACCGCTTGGAGGATGTACAGATTTCAGAAGTTTTAGTAGATAATTTTTTTGTATGTGAAGATGGAGATGTAGAAAAAATTTTACTGTTTGCTTCACCTACAGCAAAAAAAATTGTAAAAAATTACAACGGCATTTTTTATGGGGATGGAACATTTTCATCAGTGCCACATCCATTCTACCAGATGTATGTATTGCATGTTGATTTGGGATCTAGAATTGATTCAACCAACATTGTTCCTGTTTTTTATTCGCTACTTCCAAACAAATCGGAAGAAACATACCGAAGATTATTTAATTTGATTAGAATAAAATTTGGGGTTAATATATCACAATTTAAATGTGATTATGAATCGGCACCCATGAATGCTATGCGAGATATATTTCCGGACATCCAAATACGTGGTTGCTATTATCACTACAACAAAGCTATTTGGCGGAATGCTAAAAAACTAGGAGCCAATAAAACAAAAGAGTGCAGAAAAATCATAAGGTTGATTTCAATGGTCCCGCTTTTGCCAGCTCACAGTATTAGAAATGCATGCCTCCAGATCTGGGATGACGCTCCGATATCTGTTGAATTAAATAAATTTCAAAAATATTTCTACCGCCAATGGCTCAAAATTCAAACAGATGTATTGAGCTGTGCCGATGATAAACACCGCACAACTAACGCCCTTGAAGCCTGGCACAGACGCGTTAATGCTCGTATTCCCAAAACGCCTAATCTGTTTTTGTTCTTGTATGCCTTAAAAAGGGAAGCTATTCATTTCGATGCCAAAATCAGGCAGAGTCTATATGGGACATTAAAAAAAAACAGGAGAGCATATTTAATTAGATTTGACAGGCAGTACAAGATACTATTACGAAAATTCAAAAAACAAAAAATCGACTGTATGAAATTCTTGAAGAAAATCATTCATTTGAGACTCGCCATAAAAACTAAGAAGCGCTAATTTTCCATTTTCATTTCTCTGCTTATTTGTTTAATTAATCCTTTCAGACTGAGCTGGTTATTTTTTTTGTTATAGGGGGCACTATTAATTACTATTACTTTTGTGTTTCTTGTTAGTTTGTAAGTAAAATGTTTCATAGAATATAATAAATATATATATTAACCTGACACCAAAAAGTTTTAATTATAATTACCTAATTATGTTCGCTAAGATGACTATATAAGTTCCTGTTACGTCCGGACGACACTCAATAGAACTGGACATTCAAAGAAATGGACGGTCGTAGAACTGGACATTCAAAGAAATGGACCGTCATAGAACTGGACATTCAAAGAAATGGACGGTCATAGAACTGGACATTAAAGTACACTGGACATATCAGGAACTGGACCTAAGAGACCGAAAGGCGACCAAAATGTTTAAAATACACCTACCTGACTTCAGGAAGGCTTTGTCATAATAGAGGTCAAAGTACACAACAATACAGTCGACAATGTGACCACCTTCCACAAGTCTGTCTCTTTCTCTCTTCTGTCATCATCAATCTCTCTCAATCCTTATCCATGATAGAATTCGTTGTCTTCCTTTTGTTATATTACTTTTTAGAGTTATCTGCTGTATGTCAAGAATTATTTCCATCTTTGTCTATCCCTGTTCATAAAAGTTCTTGTATTTTCTCTGTTCAGTCTCTCTCTTTATCGTTATCTACCATCTCACTCTATCCTCGTCATGCAGTGCACTGTATATTGCATCATTTTGCATCCAGCTTTAGCCATTAGGGTCCATAACCAACATCTAGGTCCTCTAGAATGGAGCCGCCCCTGAAATCGTGAGAAAAAAACAAATGTAAAAATAAAAATTAAAACAATATATAAAAATAACTCTTGTTTCAAATTAAAGTTCGTTAGCCATATTAAAAAAAGTTTTCATTTCGCGATTGCAGGGTTGCTTCCATTCTTTCCTAACTTATTATATTTAAGTTGGTCATAATACCCATCTGGCTAAGAATACAAATTTACAATAACTAGTTATTAAAATATTTTATTCTTTTCTTAGATTTTAAATTCTATTCAATTTTGTCAACCTCATCACAAGTTATTCTTAAAAGAAATTAGCAGCGCCTCAGGCGGCAGTTATCTGAACTACGTTTCTTATCTAACTTTACCACGTTATGGTTCAATTTTATTAAATTTCTTATGAATGTATACATACTGTATATATGTATTTAATTGTGGTTCGCACAATTACTAATTCCTTCTGTTAGTGTCCAAAAATATTATATGCTGTCAATAAAATATGTCTCATAATTTATAATCCTTCCATAAATTTTGTCTGTTCATTTAAACGCTCATAACAGAAACGACTGAACGGATAATCATAACTTTTGGTATGTAGGTAGTATGATGTCTTCGAAGTGTCAGAGGCTACTTTTATCTCAAAATAATTCGTGCGAAGCCGCGGGCGTCTACTAGTTATGTAATAAGTACCTATATTAGCACACACTCTAGTAACTAACAACATACAGATAATTATAGTTATTGTGGGTTAAAGTGAGTTTTTTTTTACGTGGGATAGGTTTACGTTTGACTACAGCCTGCCTGATGTTAAGCATTGCTACTTACTACTTGCTTAACTACGGTAAACTAAATCTAAGCTTACTTAATTTTAAAGGGGTTAATGTTTTCAATAAAACATACTTGAAAATTACTTGATCAATATTATAATACTCTTACCAGTATCAAAATATTACAACTAAACATGACAATAATTAATATTGAAATAGATAGAAAAATAAATAATACCATACTTCATTACTTGATTTATAAATGTATGTTTGTAAATAAAAATAATTTACCGCTCATGTCTGTAAATAAATAATTATTTATCCAATCTCTACGGTCAATGGTCAAATTTCTACATTTTACAATTTCATTTCAACGCTTATGTACTAATAATAATTTCTATATGAAATACTTTCTAAAAGGAATTATGTATGTATATAATTTTTGACAATTTCAAATGACTACAATACACAGCACAGTGAAAGCGATATTTCGAGAATAATTTCATCTACAACTTACAAACTATCGATTCCATAAATCTATCGATAAATTTTATCGATACATTTTGTGGCATCTCTATTTGTCGCGATAACATTACGTAGACTCTTGTATGAAGATAGTAACCGACTTTTTACTTATTTTTATACGATTTTGCGCCTTTCTTGTACATATAGACTACTCGATACTAATCGATAACACTATGTATGTAAGACTACAGCTTCCCGTAATCGATTTGTCAGTTCAGACTTCGGAAAATCGAATTTGTTTCTAATCTGCGCCGATCTGAGACAATCGATAACGATAGCAAGCTATCGAATCGATTTTTTGCCGACGATTACTAATCGATTCTCACAACTAAACATAGTTGAAGGATCGACACGAATGTTTCACGTGAATCGATTATTCGATACAATCTTTTTTAACACAATCAATTGTTAAACTTTTTTTGTTCTTTTAATTTGATTTTGTAAACCAATCGATTGGTATGAAAAATAGATTTTAAATCGAATAACTGTTCAAAACGACTCAATTTTCCGCCGACTCGTTAACAAATCTACCAGGGCAGCATGTGTGCGCGAGTGTATGTGTTTTGTCTAGTAAGCGTGGTTGGCCACGAAGAGACCAGCGTCGGCGCCCGCACCTGTCACTGATCCGGCGACGTATTTGCCCTGGGATGCCTGCCCGTTGGCCTGGAAAGAGATATAAGATTGGTTAGAGTGATAAGTGTGAAAAAGACGACTATAGACACATTTGTGTTAGAACAATTAGGAAGAGGTAAAAGCTTGGTGAGACTAGTAAGTGTGAAAGAGACGACTATAGAAATAATTTGTTTTAGAATTCTTGAACGGTTTAGATATTGTTAGTACACAGATAACCATATACCTACATTTTTTCCCTAAAAATGCTTAAGACTTTCGATTAGCAAGTAAAATAAAAAATCAGGCGTAAAAAAGACAAAAGCATAGTATACACTTTATTGTACTAGAGACATTATTATAGAGATAAATAGTTATACTTAGTAAAATTGGCTCTAAATTTAGATAAGAACCCAGGACCTTTACCCTCTATCGTCTGTTTTTAATGATATTTGGAGTAACTTTAATATTAATGACTACTTTTACTCTGTGAGCAATGTTCAAACAAAAACTAAACAATAATGTTTTCTATAGTTATTTATCTCTTTACGTTCCCTATTATAATAGTTCCACTTCTGGTTTAGACTAATTTGACATAAATCTCTTAACCAAATCCTAATTAAATCAGATAAAAAAATACATTCTTTATTTGTTTATCAAACTTAATTCAATTTGATCTCTTTATAACTTGACTTTCACTTAACTTTTCAAATTAATCGCCACGATGGAGTTCAGTCCACAGAGCTTACTATAGTATTTTTCTAACAGGAACTATTTAACTACTTACCAAATTTACCATATTTTAGTCGATTGAACAGACATCTAGCGGATTACCTTACCTTTGTTGTCTACCCCACAAATAGTAGCCCTGACTATTCTCAAACTCAATTCATTTACTCGCAAGAACATGGGTAATAGTGGTACAAAAGATGGTACATTGTTGCTGTTGTCCGCCATATTCTAAGCCTATGTGGCTTAGAATATCATAGTGAAATTAATTAACATTCATACCTTATTTATTTTCATGTCCTACCTACTATAAGGATATTTCTCTGTATTCAGTAGATATTTTTCATTCAGGATCTTGCTCAGTTTGACAACCTCCACAGCAGAGCTTACGAAATAAGAGGTTAATGTAGTTACTTCGCAACACGTAGAATGTTGGTAATACATCTGTGTATGTATATCTCTGTCGCTACAGTGTAAACGGATTGTCGCCTCACACAATTATAAATAAATAAATAATACATTTTCCGAGACATTGCACACAGCGCCATCTAGCCCCACACTAAGCAAACGCTTGTGTCGTGGGTACTAGATAACGGATATAATACTCATGTATAATTTTCTTTTGTAAATACATACTTAATATAAATAGAAACGACCAGACTCAACGCAAGTAATTATACATTTTCAAATTCACATATACTTGTATCATGAGGGAATCGAACCCGCAACTCTAGATTAGAAGGCAGAGGCACTACCAACTAAGCTAACAGAGCAGTCGACTGTGAGCGTGATGGCAATACTAACAGAACAACAGAGACAGACATACTGAGGTTCAAAATTCTACGTGTACCGCGACCATGTTTTAGTAGAAAATTTGTTAGGTTACTATTAGTCCAACTTTGTATACTCCGACTAAAAAGAGTAGGAAATAGAGCGGCGCCACTTGCAATACTTATTCGATTTATTTGTTGCTTTTTAAACTATTACACTGTTGTAACCAAGAAAGTAATAAGTAATCTATAAAAAACATTTTTTGTACTATAATTGTTGCTGACAAACGTAATTATTTTTAGTACAGAAGAAGAATTAAGATATTTTAGTTCAATGTCTACACTGTCCAGAACTTTGTAAATACCAAGTCCATTTACGTTGTTTGAAATTTGTCTGTCTGCTGTCAAAATTGTACCAATGATAAATCAACGTTCCAATTTGAAGTTGACATTTAAATTGTTTGTATGTAATGTTTGAACAACAAGAACCGACTTTTTATTTTCAAAGTTCTAGACTATTATTTAAACCATGTTTTGGGTATACTGTATGTCCTGTCCTTTGTAGGTTCTATCTACAAATTTACTATCTAGCAAAATCTACAATGATAATGCTAAGTATGTGTCTACATCTAAAAGGAATGAAAGACAGAACAACACAAACAGCAATAGCTTTTTATTAGAAACAACGATAATGTAAGTACAGTCACAAATAAAGCGTGCGTCAGTTAGCGTAGGTCATATAACTACGTTAAACACATATAACATGCAATGTAAAGATTTTTATACAAAGGTACATATTATTATGTTATCTTCCATTTTCATACAAATTAATTTTCTATACATTTATCGTATTCGAAAACCCAACATTTAGTGTTTAGGGCCCGAAGTTAATTTGAGATTAATTAAGATCTTAATTTCAAAATTTATTGCCAAATTCCCTAAAATTGTAGTCTAACCAATTTAAAAAAAAAAATTTGTATGAAAATGGAAGATATCCGATCTACCTTAAACTAATGTATTACATACTATCTGATTCAAATCATATATTTCAGAAATAAAACAGTCAAAATAAAGGAATGATTTCAAAATGCTTCATTCGAGAAGGGAATAACACTTATAAATATAGCTCTTTCATATATATTTTACTTAATTTTAAATAATGATCGATTTTAGTTGACTTTTTTGAGCATAGATTTAATATAGAAAAGTCTTTTAGAAATTGTTTTCATAAAAACATACCCTAATAATCTTTCAGTCAATTCGGAATCAGTCCATTTAAAGACAATATTAATATTTAATCAAAGCAACTCATATAAAATAATTGATCAAATAGGTTTTTTCGTAAATTTATTTCACATAAAAACAAACTCTAATAATAGCCGCTATGACTGAGAATACATTTGTATGAAAACATTGTAAAACGCATGTACTATGTCAATGTCAAAGACTAAATGTCAATTTAATAGGCATGAGATTTGACAAAGTTTGACTTGGAAGCAGCCAGAGATGGAATAGATCCAGCAACATATTTAGCAGACGCTGCAAGACCGTTGGCCTACAGTTTAGAATTCCATTATCAAACACATTCCAATTTAAAATTTTGAATTTGGAACAGCACAGCAGTTGCGTGATTGGTCGATAGCAGGATCAGACGATGCGCGTGCGAGGAGGAGAGAAAATAAAAAAACACAAATTAGTAATACATCTACAACTAAATTACGAGTAAATTGTTAAATTTTAGACAACACAAGGACAACACAAATGATGCGATAATTAATTACTAAATTACATGCATGCAGAAAATACAAGCTAGTCTTCCAAACCTTGTCTCTCTTGAGGAGTTCCATGGTCCAAACGTTTTCAGGATTTCAAAAATAAAACGAAGCATGGAACCTGACCAGATCTTGAGGACTCTTCACCCATATCTTCATTACCTTTGATATTAGTACTATTTACCATACCTTGGTTTCTAAACTTCTATTGTCCATCCAGTTCTTTCTCAAGCTCTTTGACCTTTGAAGTCCGTAACATTATTGATGGCTGTTCGATTCAGAAGCCGAGTACAAAAGCCTGCAACCCTTTTCACCACCATTTCTTCATGACTTCTGTTAGCCTAGTACCATACCTTGACTCCCTTGGTGAGATTCTGTTATCCAACCAAGACATTCTCAAACCTTTTGGTCTAAGCAAGAGGGCCTCTTGAAGCCCTCAACAGCTTTGAAGGCCAGAATAACCAACACCTCTTCGTTATTTCTGTTAGCCTAGTACCATACCTTGACTGTCTTGATGAGTATCTGCTGTCTAGTCCAAACAATTTCAGGCTTTTTTGGCCTCAGCATTGGGCTCATCACCACCTCTCCCCTATCTCTGTTATCTTAGTACTCCCCCCTACCTTGGCTCTCTTGATGAGTTCCTGTTGTCCAGCCAGCACGTTCTCCGGCTTGCCAGCCCAGGCGCGCAGCACGGAGGCCTGCAGGGCGCGGCCGTAGCTGAAGGTGAGGGCCCAGGGCCTCTTGAAGCCCTCAACAGCGTTGATGGCGTTCAGGTGGACGGAGGCCTCCTCCTCGGACTGGCCGCCGGAGAGGAATGTGACGCCTGGAAATGGGGGAAGAGAGCGGTTTCAAAAATGTAATCTAAATTGGTCAGATTTACGGACTTTTGGGTCCATTGTATTGATTGATAACATGATGTTTCTTAGTATCTGGCTTTCTCTCGACTGCAGCAAAATGTGGAGGCAGTTATTTTGCCCTTGTAATACAATTGTACAAGTCTTAATCCTCATGTCTACTGACTGTAATCCGAAAAATAACTGAAACATAAAATGTCCTCATAATCCGAAAATCCGAAACATGGCTTATCATCGTAGCTGAATTGAGCCAGTGTGATTATTTTCATCTTTTTCACAAGTAGAGATAGATGATCTTTATACGTTTCCCTGTGTCTTTATCGTCACAAATTTCTGTTATTCATTATTTCTTTAGGTCATTCCATTTCTCTCACACATTAATTATCTTATATCAATAAGAAACAAACAGATGTGTATAACATACCGGGAACAGCAGCGGGCACAGTCCTGAGCAGGGCGGTGACGGTGGCGCGCGCCACGTCGTTGGGGGTGTACGTCTTCTTGCACGACTGGCCCGCGGTCACCTAGATATCAGAACAAACATGTTTTTATTAATATTCATAGAAACTCTATGTAAACAATCAAATGCTTTAGATAAGTGACAATATACATACATATACTAGCACATTTTTTGGCTTTATCTATTGATTCGAGTATATATAGTATGTATACTACTTTTCTGACTGTCATTTCTGTAGAATGATCATGTCGAAAACCAAAGACATTTTTAAGTATGAGGTAGGTAGGCGACTAAATTTTTTTTCTAAAGGCAATCGATAAAGAGCATTCATCATCATCATCATCAGCTCGTGTCTATCTACTGCTAAGTATAGGCTTCCTCTCCAACACGCCACACAGTACAGTCAAAAAGCAATAGATCACGATAATAGATAAGGAAAGAGACGCATTTGCTCTTCAACAACAATCGTTACCATGCCAATTACCTCAATGACATACGATAGGTGATTTGTGTCATAAAATAAAAATAAATTGCTATTTAGAAGGTTTATTATATTTATAAACTTCATCCAAGAGAGCCAATGCCAGGTCAACGTGTAATAAATCATTTAACACCAATAAATAGAAGAATTGACATACTAAAATAAAGGACAGTCCTTGCCTATACACTTCACTAAAAAACAACTTAGTAATACTAGCACTATCATAGATAAAAATTAAAAAGAAAACAGTATAAGTGTTACTGTTTTTGACTTAACTAGCCGTTTCTTTCAAGAAATTACGTTACATGCGCTTAGTAAATGCAGTTCTTTAATATTCTATGTCAAATACAAGCAAGCAAGTAATCCATCACGTGAATTGTCCACGCTATTATGTGAGGCAAAATCGTGTGCTGGCTGAATTCCAAGCAAAACATGTCGATCTATGTATTTGTACAGTTCTATACATAGCACATTCTTGCATTTGGCGAGACACATTTCATTCATCCTCTTGGATTGATTTACAATACAAATAGAATCCTGCCAATGGAAGTTAATGCGTGAAAATTTACCTCTACGGAAATTATTTCCACTGGTTTTGTATTTAGAAACCAGTGATGATTAAGAGGATACCAGAAATTATGATTAGGCTTATATTACATTGTCGCTGCTGAAATTAATTAATCAAAAACAGTAGTAATCGTAATAAAAACGAAATGCGTTATTCGTCATATCGTTGTCCGTATTGACATTGATTTGAGTGCTTGTATTGACGATTTCTAACATCACAAGTGGCGCCATCGGCCGCTTAGTCCGAGGGGCTTGGAAATGGTTGTGGATTTTCGACCCCTAGCACTTAGCAGTCACTTACAAGTCCACCAATTGTATTAATAAATGAGATACTTTCAAGCAAGAACGGTCTAATTTACTTGGTTATATAACGAAGAAGAAGTACTACTCGACCCTGATGACTTTACACGGATTGTTCCGAAACGTGCGTCGATTAGGACGCATTATTGTCAAGTAAGTTAACCGTTCTTGCTTAAAAGTATTACAATAACTTACAATATAGTTTTCGAAGTGGCAGAGTGTAATAAATAAGTAAAACGAACGAAGGTGGAAGACGTCGAGCCTCGTATTACGAAACTCAAATGGCGATGGGCTGGACACTTGGCGAGACGTACTGACGGCAGATGGAGCAAAGCAATAACTGAACGGTACCCACGGCTTGATAAGCGAAGTGTAGAAAGACCTATGCAACGGTGGCTGGATGATATTAGAAAGTTAGAAGGAAACATCTGGGCAAAAACAGCGCAAGACAGGGAGTATTGGCCTAAGAGGGAGGAGGCCTATACCCTGCAGTAGGTCTCATTAGACTGATGATGATGAATAAGTGTTATTTGTTGTATTATGAACTCACCATGTTAGGCTTGAGCAGAGTGCCCTCCAAGTAGACGTGGTGGTCGTTGAGTGCCTTGTACACGGCCGCCAGCACCGTCTCCGTCACCTTCTGGGCGCGATCCAGGTCGTGCTCGCCTGGAATGAAGCAGTGAATGGTATAAAATGGGCAAAAAGTAGGGTCTGGGTGGGATATGAGCCTATAATCTTCGGATTGGCAATTGCTTTTTGGGTACAACATGAAATAACTTTATTTTTGGTTACTGAGACCGAGTAGCCAATGGGCAATCAAGAATCAATACTAAGCTTGTTTGCACATCAACTTATAAACATATTTAGCCATTTTTTACTAAGTGCGTCAATAAATGCGTTTAAGAATTGGTGTGCAAACGAGTCTTTGGATACGAGATATTTTAAGTCCATAAGATCATAAATTAGAAGTAAAACTGACTTTTAAAGAAATTATATGTACCAGGTAGCCAAGAGTTGTCTCAACCAAACAGCACTTCAGACCTGACAATGGGAAATATACGCTGCATTTTGCAAATGCAGACATACCCAGCAAATAGCAGACTTCTTTGGAAAAGTACCAGGCCATCATAAATACTAAGACGTTCAGAACCTCAGGCTCGACAATGGGTACGATACGCTGGCTCTGGCAGATAGAAGCATAACGAGCGAGCACTTAAGCTTTCTCCGATAGCCTAGGAAGGAGTGAAGCAAGAATATCCTGCCTTCCTTATCAAAGTAACAGGCAGTCATAACTATCAAAGAGTTCTCACCATCGGGCACCACCTCAGGCTCGACAATGGGTACGATGCACTGGCTTCTGGCACATAGAAGGCGTAGTGAGCGAGCTATATTAAAAAGTACTAGACAGTCATGACTAGCAAAGAGTTCTTACCATCGGGCAGAACCTCAGGCTCGACAATGGGCACGATGCGCTGGCTCTGGCAGATGGAAGCATAACGAGCGAGCACGTTAGCGTTCTCCATGATAGCCTGGTAGGAAGGCGTGAAGCGGCCGATCTTCAGCACGCAGCGCCACTTGGCGAAGTGGCAGCCATCCTTCTTGTACTGGGCGCAGCGCTGGGCCAGGTCGTCCAGACCTGGAACATGAAGGAAGCGAAAGATTAGCAAAATAGTATTTGATATTGTATAACAATGAGCCAATTATGTCTCTGTCAAACGCCTAATCACAGTTTAAGTAATCAGGGGCTAGCATACAGCTATATTCTTGAGTGAAGCTATATTTTACGGTAAACTTATGATATAATTTGGTGCGTAGGTATTATTCGGAGCCGTAAACACAAAGAAGACATGCCAAAAATACCTAATTTTTGAATTTCAGAATCAACATTACGTTTCTCTGAAATAAGGATTTTTGAACTTTAGCATAAAAAATACTTTTTTATAATATATTCTATACATAATCTATACTATAGTAGCAATATATGATCATAAGTCTTCTACCTAATCACACTGTATTGTTATTGTGTTTTGACACGTATAACATTACAATAAGAGGCATGAAAGTTATCGTACCAAGTGAAATAAAACTGATAAGCGAAGTTTTATTGAAGCCCACAAACAAGGTCATAAAACTCAATTGGCTCAATATAAAATATTGTCTTGAGTATATTTGTAGAATTGATAAATTTACTGCAAATTTTGAAACATTGTGGCAGTTTACTTATTTACATCAATTTGATCGACACTTTTATATGCGGTACTTTTTAACCGACTTTCAATAAAGGAGGTTATCAAGTCTTCTGAAAGTTTTTTTTTTGTGGGGATGTTACACGATTACTTCGTTGTTTATCAACTGATGTCAAAATTTTTTTTTTATTCGATGAGGATAGTTTCCGAGATGGTCCCATAAAAATTGTTTTTCATTCGGTTCAGTACTTTTTGAGAAAAAACCAATAAACCAACAAAATGATAAAGTTTATGCAAACCAATTTTACCCATATTTCCAAAACTACTAGTCGGATTTTGATACAGTTTTCTGTAATGTGTTGAGGTTTAATGGGTGCATCTTTTTAGCTTTATATTACGATGACAACTCACCAGAGGGCGCTGCTGTATACACTATATCTTCTGAATTATCAGCCCGATTTTGATGCGGTTTTCTCTGATAGGCTTAGATTTGTTTAGGAAATTAATTTATGTTGTAGTTTTTTTTATAGGCTTAGATTTGTTCAGTAACGTGACAGTAGAGTTGAAGTCGGTTTTTGGTTTTGTTTTAAAAAAAAATATTAGATTTATGTACGTACAAAGTTTAGAAAAGATTGGCGTGGTGTCCCGTCTCCATAAATAGCAATTTATCATAATCGATTCTTATTTGCGTATTCAAATCACGTATAAAGATAGCTAGTATCATTACTCAATGATAAAAACTGGTACAAACCAATTTTAACTTGCGATTCAGGCTATAAAGAGTCGTGTGAAAATCTATGCACACCACCCAGCTAAAATGACTTTTACAAATGACTTATGAATGCAAAACTATACAGTGGTACTGGTATCTAAAGCATTTATCCGTGGAAGGCTTTATTAATGGGAATTTCAATCATTAAATATCCCACTAATTTTCCCATATTTCATCGCAGGGTAGATAACATTTTGCATGGAACAGCAATTTGGGTTATTTAGTACTTTTACAAGTTTTTATCTTCATTCCATAAACTTTTCAAACATAGGTAGATAATCTGTTCTTATGTAGAAAATTTAAAAAAATATGTAATTATTAATCTAGTAAGAACATCAATTTCAACTACCTTTCATTGTGTTTGGACATCTACACACATACTTATTCTGCTAAGTTACTGAACAATCCTATATATTTTAAGTCTTTTAACAATTTTATCCGTTACTATGTTTTACAAATTTGTACTTATATTACAACTTGACTTGTATTCTATCATGTTTATTAAAAAGCCAGTTTATCGCGCAGATAGCGGTCGAGCCCCTCGAGCAGAGATATACTTCGATAGCGCGGGTCATGCAGTGTCAACAACATTCAGAATTGTTTGAATAACAGGCCAAAGTCCGCATAGTGACTGGACAAATCTATTACAATGGGTGGAGAAATTAACAGTATATAAGTATTTCTGGAAAATCATAGTATACATATTATTACATACCTATATACGAGAGTATTTTAGTTGTTTTGTAAGCCCGTTTGTTCCTATTTCTTACCGCAACGGCGCGAAGATTCTTCGTGACTTTATATAGTTATTAATTTGTTTTTTTAGTGCCATGCTCGCTAAAGTAATCCCTGCTTCAGAAAAAGGTACTTTTTCAGTTTTAATTTTAAAGCTGATACGATAGGAAACTCTAGAATTTCAAGAGAAGATTTTCCTTAAATAGTTGTCAATTATGTTTGATGAACGGAAGATTTTATGCTTTATGTTCGCTATCATAAGCCAATATAAAGAATAATATCTTCCAACAACTGATAACGATTATTTATAAGCGATATCGTCGGTCTGTTTAAACTTAATAATCCTACTGAAGTCGACACTAACTTGTGATCTGAAAAGGTCTTTAGTTTTACATGATACGTATTATATACTTCTATATTGAATTGTTGCTAACAAACTCAATTAGTGAGTTGCCAATTTTCTTTCTCAGATTAAGAAATATGAAAAAAAAACTGGCAAGTATTTTTGACGAAGCAGTGTTAGCTATGAAAAATAATAATAAAGAATAAGAATTTCCGCTATATTTTCTAATTATGCATCACTTTATTTGTCTTTAGTGTCATCTTCAGAACGACTACTGTTAGATCCACCAGAAAAGTACCAGGACTTCATAAATCAAAAGAGCCAACATACCCTGTGTGGTGCACTCGTCCTCAGAGCCGAAGAGCGGGACGACACCCTTGTCGACCTTGATGCCGGGGATGATGCCGCGCTTCTCGAGGAGCCCGACCAGGGGGGTGCCATCGTCAGCCTTCTGGTACAGGGTCTCGTGGAAGAGGATCACTCCGGAGATGTTCTCGGAGAGGACCTAGGGAGAAATGGAAAATCAGTAATTAAAAAATATATAAAGGGAGATTATTATAAGGTGCTTTTACATTTTTTTGTCGTGACAAGTGCAGTGCTATGACATGGTGTGTTTAGAGATTCTTCGAGGTTTTCAATGTGTTTATCTATAATCTTACAGAGTACCTATCATGTCTGTTACGTAAATCTAACAAAATGTTTTTATTTTTTAACATCCATGTATTCAACGTAGCAGGGCTAGGCGATAGGAATGATGCTTTTCATAACGCAACTTTCTCGTCTTTTCAATTGGTTGGTTTAGTTTTAAACTGTTTCCTACAGTTTTAGAATCCCTTCAGCAACTCTTGCCTAAGGCCTAATATTGTTATTTATCCCACTTTATGGAATCAAACCTTAATCAAACACAGTATACATAGGTAGATATAATCAAAACATTTTATTAATTTCTTTGAACATCTTATTAAAGAAAGGACATCAAAAGTCAAAGAAGTTCAAACAGTTCAAACAACATTATATAAATGACCTCTCGGTCTCCTAGACTGGGTCTAGAATTAACCTATTCTATGAATGTCACAGAGGTGGAATGTATTCTACTAGGTATGTTGGATGGTTGCCAATAATTCACGTGATAAGTAGAGATTACAATTACGCAGAAAGTACTGATAGTGTTCAGAAATAGGCGTTATAAAATAGGCAGTTGTATATTTATAATAATATTTTAGTAAGGCCATATAGTCAGATATTATAATCATTGATGCTTAGTAACTTATTAGAAGTAGTGTATTTTTTTTTGTATACTTACTATTAACTTTTTTTTTTTTAATAAAAGTACTTACTGTTAATTTTAAATTAAATTTGTATAAAACCACGGAAACTTATTCAAACAATACCAGCTGTAATCAAGAGTTAAAGAAATAACCCAAATCATTACTCAATACCAGACCAGACAGAATACAATTTAAATAACTTTGTATAGAGCCCGACTTGTATAACTTAAAGAGGTATTTCTAAGCAATTTCTAAGCAGGAAACCGGTATAAGCAACAGTCATACATATGAATAAGCATAGCTATAGCTCACTAGCCCGATGACGTATAAGACACACCTCCAAACTTATATATTTTGTACGTGACCTTTGTCATATACTACAATGACGAAATATAGTGTATTATAGCGCAATCGTGGTCAAACGATAGCCTTTTTTGGTAGAAACCTTACTAGCTACAACACAACCAATTCTTTAAACAAATCTTTTCCAAAATGGAGTGTTAAATGACTCTGCGGCCAAACATGAAGAACGCTTGTAATAATGAGAGATCTGATTTTTAAACGAAGCAAAGGAATTCTCAAACATAATAAAGAGGAAAGAAGAACAGAGTCTTAAATTAAAAATGCTCGTCAAAGCAATCTTTTAAAATAAAGGTTAAACAATGGTTAGCAGAGATGACATTTTATTCACACAATGAGTACCCTAACTCTTGTGGATTAATTTTAATAATTAATGTAATATCACATTAATTTTTTAAGCTTTGATTATGACTAAATATGTGATAACTAGTGGGTGCTCGCGGCTTCGCTCGTATTAGGAAGTAAAACTTGCATCCCCTATTTCACCCCTTTAAAAGTAGCATTTCCAAAAATCCTTTCTAAGCGGATGCCTACGTCATAACATCTATCTTCATTCCAAATTTCAGCCCAATCCGACCAGTAGTTTGGGCTGTGCGTTGATAGATCACTAATATCAGTCAGTCAATCAGTCAGTCACCTTTGAGTTTTATATATATAGATATATGTAGATTGTTTTTTTATGTATTGACATGTAACTGCTGTTTGTAATAAATAAATATCTGAATCTGAGTCTAAGCCCAGAAATATCTCTCTAACACCTACAAACGTAGCCCAATGACGTATAAGACACACCTCCAAGCTTACGTGACCACTACCATGTACCTCAATGACGAATTATCACGTTTCTATGCGCATTTGTGATGAAAAGGAAACCATAGCTGTAGTTTGACCACTGCGAGTGGAATCACGTGGGCTCTGATAATCAGAAAATGGGATAAAAAAGCTTAGGGGCATATTACTTTGAAATAAAAATGGGATATAGCTATTTTTTATACTAAATGGCTTCGCACTTCTCACTAGAAATTGTCTTTAAAATTTAATCTTTCGCATAACTATACCTACTTTTATATTTATTTATTTTATTTCTGTTTTAAACTTATTGCAATTACTATACTATAAATATGTTTTATACTAAATGGCTTCGCACTTTTCACTAGAAATTGTCTTTAGAGTTTAAACATTCGCGTAATTCTGTTTTGAACTTAATTCTGTTGAAATTACTGTAATCAAAATAAATAAATAAATAAAATAAATATTTCAGGACATATCACACAGCGCCATCTAGCCCCATACTAAGCTTACGCTTGTATCATGGGTTCTAGATAACGAATATAATACATATATACTTTTTCTTTTGTAAATACATACTTATTATACATAGAAACGACCAGACTCAACACAAGTAATTACAAATTTTAATATTCAGAATGACTTGTGCCATGCGGGAATCGAACCCGCACCCCTAGATTAGAAGGCAGAGCCACTACCAACTAAGCTAACGGAGCAGTCAAATTAAATATCTAGTTCATTGATATTTTTAAACAACTTTCACACCTAAAATGAACTTTAGTTTAGTTCATAGCTTTTAACAAAATTCTGGTCTTTGGGAGAGAAAGGGAGCGACCAAGCAAACCAGCTAACAAACTCGTTAGCTACAAAAACAACAAACAGGTTGCACAACATAAAATCATTTCAGCTTCTTATAGTAACTTGAAATATTGTGACATACAAGGATGTGAAAGCAGGCGTTTAAAATCGAAGGATGACCAGTATTTTAGCATAAAGACCTATTTTTGATGATAACCAGTTTTCTTGTTTTTGACACACCTCCGTGGTAACGTGAAGAAAATATGATAAAAATCAAAAATGCTATCATAAGGTAAAATTTGAGTCGCGTAACAAAATAGCATTATATCGCTAAATTACAATGAAAACTTATATTTATAACACATTAGTATTAAAAAGAAATATTTTTTTTGAGTATGTACTATCAGTACCTACTCTATGTACATATGTATGTTTTTACACTTGACAGTCAGACATTTCACTACTAAATCGTTGAAAGAGACGGATTGTCAAGGAACAAGCTTCCTATAAAAATTCAGACCACACCAAAAGGAAAGGCCTTAACAGATTAATTATGCGGGGGAGTTACGACCCTCAGTACTGAGGAAACACAACTAAAGAAGGAGTATCGAGAAATAAGAAGGTAAACTTACAGCATCAGAGCTGAAGAGCAGCTGGCGGTACTTGCGGCGGTTCTCCTCTGTGTTCTCCACGCCGATGTCCTGCAGACGCTTGCCCATGGTACCTGGATGCAAGTAAATTGTTAGATTTATATAATCAAGACAATCATCAAAACAAGACCAGAAGCTTCAAGTAAAAATTCTTAGAAGGCGAAGTATCCTTGTCAAATTCCTTCAAGATGACAACAAGGTCACCTGAAGCGACCGGCACTAAAGACAATTCCTGCCAAAGATGGAGCATGCCAGCGCTAGAATGTAATGGATTTTAAACTAGACCTGCTAAAAGAGACTAATGCGAGTCTATTATAGTCTGCAACATCCTATCACTCGGCTCATCTATTTTGTTCCTGTCATCGAAATACAAGCCTCTTCGGGCAACTCCGGACACAATTGGAGCATACTATAATAAACCTGGTCTTCTAAAGACCCAGCCTAAAAAGATCAATTCTATTCGACTAGAACACTTTAACCATCACCAAAGTTGGTCCATACCCAGACTATACATAGAATTCTATAAATAGAATGAAACTGCCTCCCAAACGAGACCTCCTTACCAGTGGACTCATCAGCAGCGAGGATGCCCTTGCCGGGAGCGACGATGGCCTGCGCGATCTTACGCAGCTCCTCCTGCAGCTCGGGGGTGGGGTACTGGAAGTAGGTGCTCATGGTTGCTGCAACAAAATACAGATAAAATAAAAGACTGCACACTACAATTCACACAATATAACGGAGGACATTGACACAATATAATTGAGGTTCTTGGCCCTTTTTGCAAGTGGGTTTGACACTCATAAAAAGTTAAATATTATAAACTAGCTTAGCCTTTACACACAGTACAGTTTTTACACAGTTTATGAGATACAGCCTTGAGACAGACAGAGAGCGGAGGCTTAGTAATAGGGTCCCGTTTTACCCTTTGGGTATGCAACCCTAAAAACGAATAAACATTACAAAAATATATTCCAATATCTTTTTGTAAAATGAAATTATGCAAAATACACAAATTTTATTTTTTATTTTATTTATTTTTATATAAAGAGTAAAAGCTATTTCCTTATCACTATAAGGAGGTATATCACATTTTATGGTTAATAGAAAAGCACCCTCTGTTGAATTGAAATATAAATTTTAGCAAATTGTAGAAGACAATGTTGGTTTTGTCATTACTGATCATAATAGGCTGGTCTCATTATAAACGCTAATTAATTAGGTTGACTAAATAAGAAATTAATGTAGTTGTATCTTAATGATGGTTATTTGGTAATTTTATTAATTACTACCAATAGTTAACTTGTTCCAGAACTAGTAAAAATATCACAATTCAAAAATCACTCAAAATTCTCAATATTAAGACTCAACTAAGTAAATTAAAACTATTGTCACAATAAATTTAAAAAGAAACAAATTACTAAAAACCCTTTAGCAATGAAACAATTAGTAAAAGTATATGGCTCACTCACAGGTAAATATTTTTAGCAGAGGTCTGAACCGAGCGGCTGCCTTTGATAGACTGACCTCAGCCCAAAGCAAAAGTTAGTATACTTCTCTACTCCTTATCAAACCTTGCCAAGTTACTATTCGACAGTCATTAAGAAGAAAACAAAGTTAAGTAAGTACATACTTATCTTGTAATTAAAACTGATTGTTTGTGATAAAAGTTCATTTTGAAGGTATATACTTATTTTTAATTTTATTTTATGTTATATGAAACCAGTATTGCATCATAGGGGGTGTGTCTTTAATGTTGTTGAACTTGTTTCACAATCTCTTTGCTGATTTCATTAATCTATTTATTTTACTGGAATCTAATTGTAAGCAGAAGATCACAAGCCAGATAGAATAGAATTAACTTTATTGTACATACTTAAACTGCATCATTTGTGTTAAGTACTTGAGATAGTCAGTTTGGCCTTTGCTGGGACCAAATTAAATTAATTTATATTGTATTTAAGCCTACACACTTTTGTTAATAAAAAGATCAATAATATCAGATTGATTGGACTCAAAGAAAACAGAAATAACATTTTTAGTACCTGGAGGAGGTCTATACCTAGCAGTGGGTTGATAAAGCTGATGATCTTGAATGTTATCAGGAAAATGTCTGATTAAAAATGAAGCTAGATCTTGCTCAGCTAGCAGACATATTATAATAGTTATAACATTGACAGTGTTGTCACATGACTACCAATGTTGTGCAACTGTAGATTTGGTCAAAGCTTAAACAGATGACCTGACCTTTAGACACTTCCGTAGGTCAAATGAGATATTACTATGGGATTTATGATCCCAGCTGTTTGTCAAATTACTAGTATGCCATGTCACAAAATTAACAAATAGTTATACTGGATGGTTCGAGAACTAAGCAAAAATTGCAAGATCACACATGATCGGTTTTTGCTTTTAAACTTACCAATGGCAAAGTTGCCTGTAGTTATAAGTGCAATTCACTGCATAGATTTAATACACAATCCCGTGGTTTCAAAGCAAAGCTTAATTCCTTATGAAGAGATGTTACTAAGTTCAGGCCTATCTAGTCTACAGAGTACCAGTAGTTATCTTCTTCAGCAAATACCTAGTAAGTAGAACTGAAAATTATGTTAGCTGCCCACATGCGGTCTCCAAGTAGGTAGGTAGCTGCTGTAAGGTGCACACTACATACCTAGGTAGCTACTTCTTACTTAGAACATTATGACTGCTATCCTTTTGAAAATTGAGATAGCAGAGTCAAATTTGAGAACTGGGTTAGGCCCAGTAAATCGTAGGTATAAATTAGGGTTATGTACACTCAAAACTGAGCGAGAACTAAGAAACTTCTGAGAGTGAGTGACAATGATGAAATACCAACGTTTTGTGCCCATGCCAGGGTACCATCCTGATTCCGGAGGTCCCTTCTTCTTCCCCTTCTTTTTTGGACCCATTTTTGTACTTAAATTACACTTATCAAATTAGATTAACTCGACATTATTTCCTAATTAAAATAAATAATTGTAAAAAACTCACCAAACTTCAATCAAACCAAAGCTTCGAGAAACTCGTATTTTGTTTTGGTTTTCGAAATTAGAACTCGAAAACACAGTTTTTTTTTTAAATCACAGATTCTTTTTAAAAAAATGTTCTTGACAATTAACATTGATTGAAGAAATGGTGTCAATGTCAAGGTCACTAATATTTCGAAAAAATAGTGATGGGGTACCTAATACTGGTAGCATTACATTATTTTAAAAATATATAATATATAATAAATACATTACGCAAAATATTTTTCCCAGAACACTTGAAATTAGTTTTTACTTAAAAAAATAGTTATTAAATTGTACATACCTATGTATTTTATTTTGCTTGAATTTTATTACTTAAATAATTAAATCATAAATTAACTAGCAATGTAAAATAGTTCCGTAAAAGTTTTATTTATCTTCTCTTGACCTTGAGAGGTCAGTCACACATATTTTACACTTAGAAAATGTATTTCTATCAATATCTACATAATTATGTCAAATATAGTTATATTTTTTGGATACGATCACTACCTACTTTCGACTGTTTGTAAATCTTTTTATTAAGTACA
The DNA here is from genome assembly GCA_964023185.1 of Macaria liturata. NCBI lineage: Eukaryota > Metazoa > Arthropoda > Insecta > Lepidoptera > Geometridae > Macaria > Macaria liturata. The sequence continues at coordinate 2,697,191 of OZ026830.1, forward strand.
ATGTAATGCTATCTTTGACTATATACCCAGATAGATATTCAAAGACTGCTATCAATTTCATTTAGCAAACACCGTCCGAAGTGACATTCATAAAGATATTTAGGTAAGATGTAGGTAAGTATAATTCTTCATATAAAGCGATGAACAAAATACGCTATTTTACAAAAAAAAACGGAATAACAAGAAAACTTAGATATAAGGTATAAGTAAAAGGCAGACATTATACCAACTTAAATGGTATGAATTCTATCGAACAATTTTAATTTATTCTCGTGTTACTTACTTACATCCAAGAATATAATATACTTAATTTAAATGTAGGTACCATAACATTATATCTAGGTAATCATAAAATTTTAATAACTACTATGGTAAACTATTACGCAAAGGGATAATTTTCTCCAATGTTATAACCTATACAAAATGTAAATATATGTCGTTTTCTAAACGCAAAGCAATACAACCACACAGAGCAAAATATATGAACTCGTTTTTGAATTTAATAATGGGATTAACTTACGTTTTTATATAAATATCTTCTAAACACAGACACTCCCGGACTGACTACGCGGTAGGTGGTACTGTCAATTGAAAATAAGTCGAAGAGAGGACAAACACAAAGGTCATTTGAAGGTCTAGTGATACCGCGTAGCGTTGTAGCAAAAAAAGTTATAAAAGCGCCCTCTAGTTGCTCTGATTAAACATACGCTGTTAAATTTCTACTATCCGTTACGTTATTGCGTGGACGTGGTGCCATAGCGATACTACTACCAATATTATACAGATGGCGCTATAACAGTGTTACAAAAATCTTTTTACCACATCCCTATTATTTTTTACCGTTTGACATTACACGATTCGCTTATTTAGCATTTTTAAAAAGTTTTTTTCAATTTATTTAAATAACTGAATAAATAATTGAATATTTTATTATTTACAAAATAATAAAAATTTCGTCAATATTAAACAAAGCGAATGTTTTTTTGTATGACAATAATGTGCGTACATGGAAAAAAAACAGCTCTGCGTTTTACAAATCGACAGATTTTGTCGTAGAATAAGGGCCGATTAATAATGATTTTTGTTCATATTTTTCATAATCATTCAAACGGTGGCGGAAATAGGCGGAAGTGACGAGTCGAGAGTTTTAGTATGTCGAATTTATCTGAATTTATCAGTCTATATGGATGGCGCCTGGCGGTATTACAACATTTTTTGTTGTACATTTAAATAGCCTTATTGTGTAAATTAAGGAGGTAGCTTCTTGCAATTCAATCTCTATTCATTATTATAACCCATGTCACATGCAGGTGCAGTGCATCTATCTTTTTTTTCTGAGAGATCCATACTGTCGAAACCGTTGTTTGGTAGGTACTTTGCTCTTACTTATTTATCAGGATACTTATTGCTATAATAATATTGTAAAATTGTAAACCAACGAATTTCTACCATTACAAACACGCTAGTACCATTTGTTTGACAAAACATAACCCCCGTATCTTGAATGATAAAAGGTTATTTAGATAACTTTATCACGAAGTTAATGCACGCTCAGTTCGCTGTTTACACCGTGATTATTGTTACGTGGTGTTATATAAAATAATTAGGTGAGAATATTTTTATTTTCGTTATTACTTCTCTAATCCCTTCTGTGAGGGTTTTACAGACACACGAAAGTTTTAACAAATAGTTTAATTAAAAAGTTTTAACGATTACTATACATGGGAAATACATACAAAAGAATGTTAGATCTTCCTTTTTCCATGGGGAAAGGAAATTAAAAGTAGCAGTAAAATTATTCGGTGTGCTGATAGAATGCCACAAATACTTTTGGAGAACTGCCCCTTTATAAGCACAACGTATACTTAGTACTAAAAAGTTAAATTGTCTTTACATATTTTTAGTAGATGAATATTATACTTAATGTTTAGTTTTTTTTTTACTATCGACCTTCCTTTTGATAAAAGTGTTATAAGTAGGTATTCGTCCATAATTTAGCTGCTATGTATTCCTACAATTTCAGGAACAATGCCAACCAACTTCTCTTACCCACCTCAAGCCCTACAAGATGAGTTGAAACGAACTGCAGAGGCCATTGTTGCTCCCGGGAAAGGCATCTTGGCTGTCGATGAGGCTAATGGTACGTAAAAATGTATCTTGCTTTGGTACTTCTGTATTTTATACGTAGGTATAGCTTTATGGGTAAGTAAATAGGTTCTTACTATCAAATTCATGGTGGGTCCGATTCATTACAGATTTATGTATTTATCTAGGTAGGCATATGTATTTTATTAATGGCAGCCAAACCCATTCCATCTTTTCCGCGCCATATAACTGCTCCATTTAATGTGTGGAATGATTTTGGCAGGGCCATTATTATAATCTGTCTTTAATATTAATTATGCCGGTTCATTCTACGTAATGTCATCTATATTATTTACCTACAAAGCGACGTTTTTTTTACTTTCAGAGGGTATTGGAAAACTCTTAGCCGCTGTTGGATTAGAAAACACCGAGAACAATAGAAGGAGATACCGTCAGTTACTGTTTACTTCTGATAAGGTAAGTTACCTTTATCTGTTATACTTCTATACCGCCTGGTAAAATTGTCATAGCAATGCATATAAGCTATCGAGAATTGCGTGTTACATTTGAACAGGCGTTTTGCTTATACTGCAGCTCGAATATCGTAAAATACCGCAATTTCGTATCTACCTGGCTTCTGCAACAAAAGCTAAATAACATAAATTCTACAATGCTAACGAATAAATTCCCGGATTAATGTTATTTACATTTATGACTGGCAATAAATTCGTTTTGTTTATTTCCTGAGCCATCTCCCTAAAAATAAGGAAAATGTGAGATAACAGCTATAGACTAGAAACGTGGTGGATAAGACGAACCATTACCTTTGTTGTTTTGATGACACTTTAAAAGAAGTGCACGGTAGAAATTACTAGCTGTCTATCTTATCAAATGATTACAGGGGACCTAAGTGTATCTCGTTTACCTATACCTACATTTTTATCTGTTAGGGCCAGGATTAATGTTCAGTATTACTACTCAACGTAGACGTGCTTAAAACTATTATCATTAGTACCTAATTATCTGGATTTCCTTATCTATTTGTAACTACCCACACGTACAATCCAGGGGTTTTCAAATCTAGAGTTAATAGGTATCTTCTAGGTAACCGTGTTACACTCTAGACTGCAGCAATGCTTAACATTGGGCAGGCTGTAGTCAAACGTATACCTATCCCACATAAAAAAAAAACGTTTCTGACTATTTATTAACTCCTGCACCATGAAAACTTTCAGCGTTTTTGTGTTTTCACGACTACCTGCCAGCTGTATAATAACATTTTTTTAAAGCTGTAAGCATCAAGTATTATATAAAACTAGTGGATGCTCGCGGCTTCGCTCGCATTAAGAAGTAAAACTTGCATCCCATATTTCACCCTTTTTAAAGTGGCATCCCCGAAAATCCTTTCTTAGCGGATGCCTAGGTCGTAACAACTACCTGTATGCCAAATTTCAGCCTGATCCATCCAGTGTTTGGGCTGTGCGTTGATAGATCACTATATCAGTCAGTCAGTCAGTCAATCAGTCAGTAACCTTTGGGTTTTATATATTTAGAAGATATTAGTTTGATTAGACCAGCTTTCTCTACTGCTATTTTTTAACCTTCACATTAACTATGTCATTCCAAATGACGCCTTAAAAGTAATAATAATAATAAATATAATAATAAATAATTGATCTATCCACCCATACTTCCTCCATGCCTCACACAATATCTCCCCAAGGGCTGGCAGTTAAATATTCACCGGTGAGTTATTGGCTGGCCACGTCGTCGCTGTATATCGCTCTAAATGCCTGCATTTTGTAACGCGTTTCTTCATTTTCCAACGCGTGAATGTTTAGGTAACGCGTTTGTATATTTATTAGGGCCTTCTTTGTTTTTTTTTTGCAGTATATGTAGAGTAACTTTAGTTTCAAACTTTTTATATATGACGACAGCCTTTCTTAGAAACTAATTTTATTTTTTGGATGATAAATCCATTTGAACGATTAACCTGTAGTTTTGATACATCCGAGTAGACAATACGTATACACGGCAGCCAAATTGGCCAATGGCCTAATGGTTATATTACAGCTTCTGGCTTTTCGTTCAGTACGAGGTATTGATGCAGCTTGCATGTTTTTATACGATATGGCTTTGCATATAACCATAATTTTCAATGGTAAACAATAATAATTGCTTTACTAGACCTTACTATAAAAAAAAATTGCAAAAAGACCTCCGCTCTTACACGAAACGAACAGCTGGTTCTATGTCAGTGGCAGTGTAAAAGAAACAAAAAACGATCTTAAACATATTTTTAAAGGTTTGAAAACTTACGTGATCAGAGTTTTTACAACACCATCATCATCATATACAGCCTTTGGGATCCCACTGCGGGGTATAGGCCTCCCTTTGTATGTGCCATCTGCAGAATTTGTCGAGGTCAGACCTCAAAACTTTAACAATGCCATATGCAATGGATTTCCACAAAGTAACGCCTGATTCAGTATCTGAATAAAATGATCTATAATAACAGATAATAAGTAATATTCTAATCGATCTGTTTTTTAATCTTTTCCAGTCTCTAGCAGACCACATCTCCGCCGTCATCCTGTTTGACGAGACCGTCTACCAGAAGACAGACGACGGCACTCGGTTCATCGATGTACTAACCCAGAAGGGCATCATCCCTGGTATCAAGGTGGATAAAGACTCCGTACCACTGTTCTTGTCTGATGATGAAGTTACTACTCAAGGTTTGTAGATAAAAAATACGAACTGACAATCTTTCTTTTCATGTTTACACAATGTTTGTAGACAAAATATAAACAGTCACCTAGGCCGTAGGTAAGCAATGAGTCTTATTTTATGCCCTTTTGTTGCCCTTGAGGTGTAAGACGCAAGGTTTCTACATAATTATTTGCTCCAACCGGGTGCGATCACTATCATCTCAATATTATTTGGTTGAGACATCACAATACTTATAAACTAAACATTATTTTCCAGGACTGGACGACCTGGCGAAGCGCTGTGCTGAGTATAAGAAGCAAGGCTGTAGGTTCGCCAAGTGGAGATGTCCGCTAAAAATCGGGGAGAACAAGCCATCGGTTCAAGCTATCAATGATACTGCTCAGGTTCTACGGAGTGTTACTTTGATATTTTTACGTTAGAGATGAATTAAATGAAAGTTTTGGCAAGCGTGCTATGAGGACTTATCAATGGTATACTGTTATGGAACGTCACCCTATTCGTGTTAGCAAAATATATAGTTAGTTAGGATATCTATAGTTTATAGCCTATGAGTAGTGTTCAGGTGTAACTCTGGATTTTGTGCCCATGTAACCAGTTTAGCAGCACCGGTAGAATACATGTACATTGTACACTGCACAAAGTTTACCGTATTTCTTGATCTATAGGCAAACCCACCACTAATAGCTGTTTTATTATATTTTAGAAAACTAATGATGTGAACTTAGAACTTATAACGTATAAGAATATCTGTACAATGTTTTAAATCTAAAATTTGATTTTTTTTTCATTCCAGGTGTTGGCAAGATACGCATCTGTCTGCCAGAGCGAAGGCCTGGTGCCTATTGTGGAGCCCGATGTTCTTTTAGATGGTAAGCGCTATTTTACTATATCTAAAGTATTTTTATTACCAGCACGCGTAAGTAATATAAATAAAAATGAATAAATAAATAAATATTTCGGGACATATCACACAGCGCCATCTAGCCCCATACTAAACTTACGCTTGTATCATTGGTACTAGATAACAGATATAATACTTGGTCCATAAAGAAAACTTGTAATTTAAAATGGGATAAAAAAATAGATAGGTACCAATAATGATCTTTGTAACTGTTTGTGTATGTATAAATTGTACATTCAGCTGACAATAATAACAAGATAAACCATTTATTGGTAATACATGGGTGCATATTACAAGTCAAATTATATGTATAATAGTTTATTGTAATGTATACTTACTATAAAGTTGATCATTATTAATTATAATTAACAAATAACTTGTATGTGGCTCATTTTTATAATAATTTTTGTATAGTAAGAACATGCTGTAAGGTAGATATGAACCAAAATTTCAATTAATTATCCGCCCAAAAACCAATCACGATCGATAATTTCTAATTACCAATCTTCGTTACCCTGTTAGAACGTTTCTAGGTAAATTTGATTGGTTTATTTTGAAGTTTCAATATTACGGGACAAATTAATTGCCTGTGTAATTAAGGTATACACTTAATTTTGATTTGGAATCTGTGTGTAGATATTTCGTATGAATATGAACATTACTAGACAATGCTTTCATAACAAACACGACTAAAACTCACTATACCTATATATATGTATGTACAGACAATATTTGGGGCCACAGAACAACGATCGGGCCACATCGCCCCCTCGCGTAAACGTAAACGCGTAAACAGAGATGAGTGGAAAGTGGATAGAGAAGTCTTTGCCCAGCAGTGGGACGAAACCGGCTCTTAATAATAAATAATAACTATAAAAGTAGATTTTCACTTATAGAACTACTTAAATCTTAGCAACATCTATCCCATATACCAGGCGATCATGACATCGTGAGAGCACAGAAGGTAACAGAAGTAGTTCTTGCAACAGTCTACAAAGCGCTGAACGACCACCATGTCTTCTTGGAAGGAACCCTGCTGAAGCCTAATATGGTATGTGTGATACTTCATACTTATTATTTTATAGTTTGGTGTTTTAATAAAGTATTTATCTATCTATCTATCTACTTACTTACCTCTCTTACTTATTGTATTCTGGAGCCCTTATTCTGAAAAGATTCTGGGACTATGTGTTTCAGAATTGATAAAATATCATCTGAAATTCAATTTCAATTTCAAAATTTTAAAATTGGAATTAAATTTCAGATGGCACCTTTTGGTACTAATAACTTTGAATGTAATCAACAGCTAAGGTTAATTACATAGTATTCGTACCCTGTGCAACCGTATCCTGTCTATGAATTTATCTAAATTATAAATATTACATTACATACCATTTTAGAAAAAAAAATATTTGATTGAGTACTTTAAAATAATAGTATATAAGTAGTATATAATAAGTATTATAATAAGTACTTTTTTCAAGAAAAATCTAAAAACTGCTGAAATGTGTTCTGTAATGGATTTAAAGAATACCCACACAATATTTTTTTCTAATATATGGTCTTTACCTATGAAATTGCCGATTTGTATGACGAAATTGAGAAAAATGATATTTCCATACAAACATTTTTAATGTTTGTATGGAAATGTCTGAACAGATATAGATGCAATTGATAACTATAGTTAGATGGAAAAAAAGCTATGCATTGCATATATCAATTTCTCAAAAACAGAGTATAATGATAAAAATATACCTAGTTAAAGTAGTGAAACCGACGACAGATTGAAAGAGGTGTTTTCAATGACTTCCCTATAAGTAATATGCACTAGCAATACATTTTTTTTTTATCTAAAAGGTACATAATTCAACAATTGATACAATAAAAATTGTATTTAGGAAAAATATAGCTGTACGTAAAAGTTACAAACAGATTAATATGTAGGAAAAAAACGGCAATTTCATAGGTAAAGACGTATTTTTATCTAAGTTCAGATTTTTTACCCTCTTCAGCTTTTTATATAAATAGATAGAGACTACAAATTAAATTTATATTCTTATATTACTACGACATTCCTATTATTAGTAAGTATTTAGATTTCATTTGTAGCTAGCTACTAGCTATAATTAATGTTAGAAATATTTTATACACAGTATGGCAACATCAAATAACCTAAAAAATGTAACCTTTCTCTTTGTGCTGACCACTGTGTGGAATAAACGTGTGATAATGTAATACGTTGTTTTATTAGGTTATGGGCCCAGTTATGGCCTTTAGGGATAAGTAAAGTATTAATGTAAGTAGGGCTAGCTAGCATAGGTGTAGGTATTGTGTTTCTACCGAGCCAAGAAGAGTACCTATAAAATAGTCAGTGAACAATGGCTACCACGTCTTTTTTGAGCAACGTTCCTAAGCTGAAGGGACGCGAAAATTATCACGAGTGGGCGTTTGCAGCGGAGAATCTGCTCGTCTTGGAGGGCACAGCAAATTTGATTAAAGCGGAAAGTGCCAGCGACGCAGCCGCAGAAGATGCAAAAACTAAAGCCAAGTTGATACTCACCATCGACCCGTCATTATATGTCCATATAAAAGAAGCTACAAGTACAAAAAGTTTATGGACAAGATTGAAATCAATGTTTGATGATTCTGGTTTTTCAAGAAGGATAACATTGTTGAGAAATTTGATTTCGGTTCGTCTCGATAATTGCGAATCCATGACAAGTTATGTGACCCAAATCATCGAAACAGCCCAGAAATTATCCGGGACAGGATTTTCAGTGAATGACGAGTGGATTGGCTGTTTGATGCTAGCAGGTTTGCCTGAAAAATACTTCCCTATGATCATGGCGATAGAACATTCTGGGATCGCCATTACTGCGGATGTAGTGAAATCGAAGTTGATCGATCTCGCTGGAAACGATCCAGAGACAACATCCGGTAGTTCTTTCTTGAGTAGAGGGCAACACAATCGCCAGAATTGTAAAGTTGGCAGCATTGTCAAGAATGACAGTTCAACTCAACATGGCAGATGTACGTCAGAAAAGAAAACAAAAACAAATGTTGTTTGCTACAAATGCAAACAACGTGGGCACTATAAGTCCCAGTGTAAAAGTAATGAACCAATGAAAAACACAAACGTTTTTTCAGCCGTTTTCTTGGGAGGCCACTACAATAAAGAAGATTTTTATTTGGATAGCGGCGCGAGCGCGCATATGACGCCGAACGAAAACATTGTGAAAAACCCAACTTATTCGCCGAAAATAAAACAAGTATTGGCAGCAAATCAAGAAGCTATGCCAGTGATGTGTTCGGGTGACGTAGATATCGTCACAGTAACTCCTAAGTGCAAGTATGAAGTAACATTGAAAAACATGTTATATGTGCCGAACCTCACAACAAACTTGATTTCTATAAGTTGCCTTATACGAAATGGGAATAAGGTGAAGTTTGAAGGAAGTCGCTGCTATGTTTACAACAAACAAAACAGTTTGGTGGCTGTGGCGAATGAAGTTGATGGTGTTTACAAGTTGGAGGTAGAACACAAACCATGTTTGTTTACATCGTCGTCAGTGACAGTGAACAGTGAAGTATGGCATAGGAGATTAGGTCATATTAACATGAATGACATGAACAAGATGAAGAATGGTGCTGTCACAGGAGTAGCATACTCAGACAAGTCTGATATCAGCAAAACTACATGTGCAGTGTGCTGTGAAGGAAAGCAGTCACGATTGCCATTTGGAAATGCTGGCACAAGGAGCAGTGAGCCGCTGAATACTATTCATGCAGATGTCTGTGGACCCATGGAGTGCACATCCATAGGAGGGTCAAGGTATTTCCTTATTTTTGTTGATGACTTTACCAGAATGGCATTCATCTATTTTCTCAAAGCCAAAAGTGAATGTTTCAAATACTTCAAAGAGTTCAAAAGTTTGGTTGAGAACCAACAAGGCAAGAAAATAAAGATATTAAGGACTGATAATGGTTTAGAGTTTTGTAGCAATGAGTTTGAGAATCTTTTGAAAGAAGCAGGTATAGTTCACCAGAAAACCAATGTTTACACACCAGAACAGAATGGTATGAGTGAGCGCTTCAACCGAACTATTGTAGAAAAAGCTCGTTGTATGTTGTTCGATGCAGGATTAGATAAGAAGTATTGGGCAGAAGCTGCCAACACAGCTGTATATCTGAGGAACAGGTCTGTTGCATCAGGACTGAACAACAAAACACCGTATGAGCTTTGGACAAATAAAAAACCAGATTTAAGCCATGTCCGTATATTTGGTAGTAAAGCAATGGTACATATACCGAAGGAAAAGCGACTTAAATGGGACACTAAGTCGCAGAAACATATTTTAGTTGGTTTCTCAGAAAATGTTAAAGGATACAGATTGTATGATCCTGTAAAACGGCATGTAGTAACAAGTAGAGATGTGATTATCCAGGAAAATACAGATAGAAACTGCACGAGCGATGATGTTGTAACAGTTTCAGTTGGGGATATATCACAGCAGTCAGGCAGTAGCGATGTGAAAGAAATACACAGTAAAGAGGTGGACGAGAAGAATGAATCTATCTCTAGTTCTCTCAATGAAAGTATGTCTTCAGAATTTGAGTTTCAAAATGCCTTGACTGACTTGGATTCTACATTGCAGGAATCAGAAGAAGATGATAAAGTAGAGCCTGGTTTATCAGTTAACCAGCCAGTACCAGTAATACCCAAGCGTACTAGAAATACAATAGACAGATATGGTTTCTCAAACCTGTGTACAAAAGCAAGCCCAGATGTATCCCGTGATCCTGTCACCATCCAAGAGGCTCTGGATAGTCCTGACAGGGACAAATGGATTGAGGCGATGAAGGATGAGCTACAGGCATTCAAGGAGAATGATGCATGGCATCCTGTGAATGATCTCCCTTCTGACAAAACATTAGTGCAGTGTAAGTGGGTGTTTAAAAGAAAAATAAATAGTGATAACAGTGTACGGTACAGAGCCCGTTTAGTGGCTAAAGGTTTCACGCAGAAGCCTGGTGTGGACTATGATGAGACATTTTCACCCGTTGTTAGACATTCTACATTGAAGTTATTGTTTGCATTGTCTGTACAGATGAATTTAGATGTCACTCATTTAGATGTAAAAACAGCATTCTTAAATGGTTTACTTAAAGAGGACATTTATATGTATCAACCTGATATTCATTGTAATGTAAATCAGAAAAAGGTTATTGTAAAACTAAACAAAGCAATCTATGGCCTGAAGCAATCCTCTAGATCATGGTATGAGAGGGTTGAGCAATGTTTATGTGAATTAGGATTCAGAAAGAGTAAGTTAGAACCTTGTGTATTCACAAAAATGAGAAATGATGTAAAAATTGTGATTGCCTTGTATGTTGATGATTTCTTTGTATTTTCAAACAATCAACAAGAGACTGAACATGTAATTTCAGTACTGAGTTCTAAGTTTAAGATTAAAAATTTAGGACAGGTTCAGCAATGTTTAGGTATGAGAGTAACAGTTGATAAAAAGTTAAATTTTGTAACTTTGGATCAAGAAAAATATGTAGATCAATTGTTAGATAAGTTCAACATGTCAAACTGTAAAGTTGCTAGTACTCCAATGGAATGTAAATTGGAAATAGATAAATCTGATTATTGTGAACAAGAGATTCCTTACCAACAGTTGATTGGAAGTCTGATGTACTTGTCTGTACTCACACGACCAGATATTTCTTTTTGTGTCAGTTATCTGAGTCAGTTTAATAAATGTCACACAGATGTTCATTGGAATTATGCAAAGAGAATACTTAGATACCTAAAGAGAACTAAGACTTATTGTTTGAAATTTGTAAAGGGAACAGCTGAACTTGTTGGATATGTTGATGCCGACTGGGCAAGTAATACTTATGACCGTAAGTCATATACAGGATTTTGTTTTAAAATGTCAGGCTCAGCTATTTCCTGGGAAAGTAAAAAGCAAAGAACTGTTGCTTTGTCAAGCATGGAATCAGAATATATGGCCATTGCTGAAGCATGTAAAGAAGCTATGTATTTAAGATTATTGTTATGTGAACTTACTGGCAGATTAAGTACTGTGTTGCTGTATAATGATAGCCAGAGTGCACAGAAATTGGTGGCAAATTATGTTTGTCATAGGAAAAGCAAACATATTGATATTAGATATCACTTTATTAAAGATGCAGTTAGCAATAAAGTTATTAAATTGGAATATTTGCCAACAACAGATATGCCCGCTGATGTTCTCACAAAAGCGTTATGTCCTGTGAAACATAACAGATGTATTCAAGGTTTAGGGTTAGTTATGTAGATTCATAGGATGTAAATTTAATTGAAAGATATGCTTGATGAGTTGTTTAGTTTATTTGCTGTAGTTGGGGTGTTAGAAATATTTTATACACAGTATGGCAACATCAAATAACCTAAAAAATGTAACCTTTCTCTTTGTGCTGACCACTGTGTGGAATAAACGTGTGATAATGTAATACGTTGTTTTATTAATTAAGGACTGTTAAAAAAATTGGCTTCACGAAGGTTGGGAACTAAATTCGATGTTCTAATAATTGATGATAGTTACCAATTTCTGGCTAGAACTAAGCCAATAAACAAACAAACAAATATTCCGGGACATTGCACACAGCGCCATCTAGCCCACACTAAGCAAACGCTTGTGTCGTGGGTACTAGATAACGGATATAATACTTATAGGTATATAGGTACTTTTCTTTTGTAAATACATACTTATTATACATACAAACAACCAGACTCAACACAAGAAATTATACATTTTTAAAATGCATAAATACTTGTGTCAGGCGGGAATCGAACCCGCAACCCCTAGATTAGAAGGCAGAGCCACTACCAACTAAGCTAACAGTCCAGTCAATGCCACAAATAACTAGATCCAATACCAGTTAACTCATAAAGTGCCGAAAACTTAACTGTAATACCTATATAACAAGTAATCATAAATATTATCTGGCAAACCCTGCGTTGTTTATTAACTTTATTCCCAATCAAATAAACTAGCCCATCATCATCTATAACATTCACTAACCCAATAATTGTTTTCCTTGTTGGCCATAACTAATGACATAGTTATGGCCAACTAAGAAAAAAAAGTACCTACCAATACTGGGTTTTTATCTAGAAAAAGTCTCATGATCAAAACTACTATTGGGTTGTACTCTGTATTCTATGCTATTGGTAAATCTCTCATAGTCATTTACCTATCTATATCAGATATTTGATACACGTCACAGAAAAACAAATAAATTGAATCAATTAAAATTAATATATTATTATTTAGCATGTGCCAGCTGCGAAAATCTCTAGAACTAACCCAGAACAACCCAATAACTACCAAAACCACTCACTTCCAGGTCACCCCAGGTCAAGGTCACCCCCGCGCTACTCCTCAAGACGTGGCCTCGTCCACAATTACTGCCTTCCTGAGAACTATCCCAGCTGCCGTGCCAGGTATGAAACTTGAATGAGGCGAGTCGATCGATTTGGACGAATTACCTAATAGTGTAAATAGGAACACGTCATTCATTCAGATGAGTCAACGTTATCATCAGTATAGTATGGCTTACTTCTAGTTATAAATTTCCTGCCAAATATTCCTATAAAAATCATAACCTACTTAACTATCTTATGACAAGGAAAGAGAACGAATCTTCGATCGAAGACAACGTAGCGTAAAAATGTAAAAAATCGGCATCGAAACGAACGAATTTTTTACATATTGTATGTTACCTACCACCTACCCTGATTCTTTAGTCTTTGCATTCCGTATGATTCTCCAGATTAAAAGTAAACGTACCTATAATATTTCTCTAGACATTTTAAACAGATAGGTACATCAAAATAATGTTATGTCACATATAGGTACCTACCTACTTTATCATGGTAGCTTAAATAACGTTTTGTCCATCTCCGAATCGAATTTCATCCAAATCAATTCAATCTACGTTTTATAAAAAAATATAAACACAAAACGCAGAAATGCCCTTTCATAATGATAATTGCTATGACATTTCTTCCAGGCATCGTCTTCCTCTCCGGCGGCCAATCAGAACAAGAAGCGACTCTCAATCTGAGCGCTATCAATCAGGTTAAGAAGTACAAACCCTGGGTTCTTAGCTTCAGCTACGGTCGGGCGCTGCAGGCGTCTGTATGGAAGACCTGGGCTGGCAAGGATGAGAATGTGAAGGCAGCTCAGCAGGAACTGTTGAAAAGAGCTAAGGTGAGTAAAGTAATTCTTATTTGTTTAGTCTACATGAGTTCTTTCTGGTCTTTTCCTAGTCTACTCGTTTTCCGATACCTGTATCATGCAGTCTTCAATACAAGAGAGAAGAGAAATGGTTTTCACTGGGTGAGAATGCAGGTCCAGAAGTGCAAACCCTGCAGTTATGGTCGGGCGTTGCTGGCATCTGTAAGGAAGGCCTGGGATGGAAAGGATGAGAACGTCATAGCTGCTTAGCAAGAACTGTTAAAATAGCTAAGGTGAGCTGAATGTGTCTCATTTCTTTTGGTTTTGGTAACATCTTTTTGGTCTTCATCTGGTCTATCAAGGTTTGTTTATGTAAAATATCTACTCCATTATTATCATTGTTTTTATTATGTACCTTTTATGTAACTTTTAAAAACTTTCTGCTTTTTACATGACCCAGTCTTAATGGGTACTAAGAAAATTGTACCAGTGTGTGTAACTGTGTTTCACATTACTTAATAGCAGCTGAGAAATCAGTTTTCTTCAGAAATATGTTGTTATTTTGTTTAATGATTTGCTACACGTACCACAGCTCGCTTTGCAAAAAGCCAGCTTTTATAGAAATAATTACTAAAATATTTACGGGCATAATTGATACAATTCTAGGTTTTGTTTCATTTTATTTTCAGGCTAACGGTTTGGCATCGTTGGGAAAGTTTGAAGAAGGATTAGTTACATCAGCAGCCGCGGACAAATCAAACTTTAATAAAAATCATAAATACTAAACATAATAATGTGATGAAGAACGTAAATTTATACATTCATAAGCGAAAATGTGCAATAAATTCGTAGATAAATCAATCTGTTTTTCCCCTACATTCCCGAAAAATAGCAATACCTTCTTATTTTTTATCATTAGAAAAAAAGAATGAAATAATTATTATATCTGAAGCTTAAAATTTTCGAAATAGAATTATTATGGCAGAATTAACAGAAAAAAGAAACACAAATTAGCACACAAAAAACATACATAAAATCTGCTACAACATAGCACCAACTCAGCATAATGCTGGTTGTGTGGAAGCCAGGGCTGATTAAAGATCAGCCCTGGCTTCCACATAGTCATAGGCATAGTCATTATACATTTATATAGTTTCCATTTTGATCTATTGTAGTGAATTATTTCAATTCAATATATCTTTATTTTACACAAAAAAAAACAAATGAATTATTTCCTTCTATTTCTGAATAAAGTACACACATAAACACAACTTTAGCATAGGAGAAAACAGAGTTTTAGTTTTATTTATATTAACAGCACTGCAATGCAGAACAATGCTCTAGTTTAGCTTCAAATTTATTTGTTTGTGATACTGGAATAGAGTAAAGTAGGAATGCTGCCAAAGTACTAAACAAACAGATGTATTAGTGCCTAACGTAGCTTCTGAATGTTTGAATTTGCTAAACGATTGTAGTGTTTATGTATTCTGAGACGTAGCAAGACCACGTACCTAGTAATAAGATATATAAAAGTTAAATATGTTGTTGGGTTTTAATGATAGTATTTGATGCAATTGAGGGTAGTTGTGAATTGCAAGAGCCGACTGGACGTCTGCGCGTCGCAGACCCGGTTTGAGGAGCAAAGATCGCGCCGTGCGCGGTGGTTGTGTCCGTGACACACCAGCACTTCACCAAGTTGCCATGATCGCGCCGTGCGCGGTGGTTGTGTCGTGATACACCAGCACTTCACCAAGTTGCCATGATCGCGCCGTGCGCGGTGTTTGTGTCCGTGATACACCAGCACTTCACCAAGTTGCCAAGATCGCGCCGTGCGCGTCGGTTGTGTCCGTGACACCCCAGCACTTCAGAGTCCGTGACTCTGGAACAGGACTAAAGGAATTCATATAGAAGAGGAGCAGGTGCAGCACCATTCGTCTGTCGCGCATCACGGAGGCTATCCCCGGAGAAGCAGCGTCGTGGATGAAAGGTTGGTGAATGCTTTTTATGATTGCCCTCTTTGCATCAATTCTGTTACGTCAAAATCAACCCCCATACAGTCCACTTAGTATCGAACATTATGTTATAATTTTTATTTCAAAATGTTAACTTTAAACCTATCCTTTACTTATAAGAAATGGTCAATAAAGTCAGCCATAGCACTGAACATAATAATGAGACTTCGTTGTCATAGTTAAGAAAGGTTTTGATTTTCTTTCTAGTTTGCTTGTAATTTTTCGCGAAATTTTCAAAACTCGTATTTTTAGCATACTTACTAAGGCCGCTCATAAAAGGTTATGCACTAAGTTATTAGTATTTATAGGGACTTCTGGTGTAGCTTAGTCACAGTTTGCCCTGTAAGTGTACTTGAATTTAAAAAAAAGATAAAACTTTAAAATATAACACTAACTAACACTGTACCGGAAGCTGTGTTTCCTGCAAACTACAATCCAGGGGAACTGCGAACTTCAAATCTAGAGTTAATAGGTATTTTCTAGGTTAACATCAGGCAGGCTGTAGTCAAACGCAAACCTATCCCACGTAAAAAATATAGCCCCAATACTTTTTGAATTTTGTATATTCCTCGGACATTTTATTTCAAACTTTATTCAGTTTTTTCCCCACATTTTACTCCGACAGATCATCAGCAGTTCGTCAAAGTTTTTCACTCACACACAAATTGAATTCATGCGGAACTTGGTCGAAAAAAAGTCGTTAAAAAGTAATTTCGCTTCTTGCACCGACCTGGGTCTGCGGAAGTTTCTTGGAAAACCCGATGGTTAGAGATTGCATGGGTTTTGTTGATATTTGATCAGCTCCCTGTAAATAAACTTGGATAAGTTTGTCAGTATTTTGTAGTTCGTATGGAAGAAAAGCGAATGTGGCTCGGCGGTTTCAGCGTCTGCTTTTCACCCTGACCCACCGTGGTTCGAATCCGGCCCTACACCAATGACTTGTATTTTCAAGTTATGTGTAGATTTGCACTCGCTTAACGGTGAATGAAAACTTCGTGAGGAAACCGACATGTTTGAAGACCATAATATCCGAGGACATGTGTCTTCCGTGGAAGGGCCTAGGCGCCCACCACGATGTATTTGCCCAAGCGAACTCCCCTAAAGAATTGATTTTGCGGGGGAGTCACGACCCTCAGTCATGAGGAAATACGACACAAGTGATGGAAGAAAAACGAGAACATTGCTGTCGATACTTTTAGCATTTCAAGCCAGATTGGAAGCTAATGCAATGCACGTAATAAAATTTAAGATTTTTTTAGTTAACATCTTTTAATGTAATATTTTCCTACAAAATAACAATAGATAGGGACATGGTAGTAGAAATTCTTACTTACGACCCTAATAAATAAGGAATGCACCTAAAAAGAGAGATTTACATACCTACATTCATCACACCATGATTTCCATATGTTGCTTGTTTTAAGTTGACCTATAGAAGAATTTCTATCACACTTATATTATGCAAGATATATAATTATACAAAACGTATGTTAAAATCGATCATTCGATTCCATACTCAATTTATGAGCCAACTCGACCGTGCTGCATACTTGGGATAAAATAATTAACAGAGCTTTTGGAATTTCTCCTCGAAATTGCTGGTGCATACCGGCAAGCTTCGTTTACAACGTTCCAGTAGTTGCAAGTACTTTAGAAATATATTCCTTTAAAAAAATATTGATTACTTTCATGTATTGTTCATGCCTGTTAGGTTAGCTGGTAGTGGCTCTGCCTTCTAATCTAGAGGTGGCCGGTTCGATTCCCGCGTGACATAAGTATTTATGAATATTTTTAAAAATTATCAGTACTTGTGTTGAGTCTGGTCGTTTATATGCATAAAAAGTATGTACATATTTACAAAAAAAATCCGTTATCTAGTACCCACGACACAAGCGTTTGCTTAGTGTGGGGCTAGATGGCGCTGTGTGCAATTGTCCCGGAATATTTATTTATTTATTTGTTCAGACGAATTACGGCCAAGCGCAAACCCATACTTAGTAAAAAAAATGTGTGGTAAGTTCTTTCTATTTTTTTTTCTATGTGAAAGTTCTAACTAAAAAAAAACAGCATTCAAGTTACTAGATCAATGTAAATACCCATGTATTTATTAATTACTCGGTCTAGTACCCTTATACTAGAGTACCTGGATCGTAGTGTTTTAAAATTAAATTCTTAAGCTTATTACAATATAATATAGATGCAACTATGCAAAGCTCATGCATATTAAATATGGATTTTAAGAGACAAGGCTTTAAGCTCGACACCTGGATGTAAGTGATGTTAAAAAATTATGACCTATTTCAGCTTTTTAGGTCGTATGTTATATAATAATATAGGCGAATGCAGGCGTTTGAAATGTGGATACTACGTAAAATGTTCAAGATCCCTTGGACTAGTTGCACATCGAACGTCAAGGTTCTCCAAATTGCCAACCGCAAAAGGGAGCTGATGTCGACTATCATGAGACGCAAAGTCGCTTTCTTTGGACATATGCAGAGAGGATCCCGCTATGATTTTCCAAGGTTGACTATCGAAGGCAAGATTCCAGGGAAAAGAAGCCCAGGACGTCAGAGAATGAAGTGGCTAGACGACATTAAAAAGTGGACAAAACTGAGCTATCCGCACCTAAAAGAAGCAGCATGGGATCGCAGAAAATTTTGCCAATTGACCTCCAAACTTCATTATGAAGATGGCACCTGATGATGATATATAATAAAACTAGTTGGTGCTCGCGGCTTCGCTAGCATTAAGAAGTAAAACGTGCATACCCATTTTCTCCCCTTTAAAATTGGCATTTCCGAAAATCCTTTCTGAGGGGATGCTTACGTCATAACATCTATCTGCATGCCAAATTTCAGCTCGATCCGTCCAGTGGTTTAGGCTGTGCGTTGATAGATCACTATGTCAGTCAGTTACCTGGGGTTTTAAATATCATATTTAGATATACTGCAAGTGTAAGTATGTTTGTGCACAAAGGTTAATGAAACCAGTCACTGAATTTTAAAAATTGCTGAATCTACAGACATTAATTAGGGTATAACGTAAACATCTAAAAATTTAAGTCCTGGAAGAAAACATCTGGGGCGATAAGTGTACATAAAACTAGTATGTAAGTTTCTATGTGTATATTTTTCATTGTTTCATTGATTTCACTAACTAAAGAAAGTCATCGATTTAGCATTATATACGCGCAAGAAATTATACGTCAAACTATCTATCTATCTAGAATCTATCTACCTATATATAGAAATCAAACTATCTATACTCATTGCCATCCAGCGTGGTAATGCGGCCAGTATGCTGGGCACGCTGCCCTCTGGTAGTGGGCTGGAGCACTTAGATTATCTTTAGGCTTTTCTAAAGATCTCTACTTCGATTTCTACTTTGTGATGTTAATTGGTTTGTGTAAGTCTTTTTATTTGAATAATAATTATGTTCTGCTTTCATTTATTTTTGTGTGATTTCCTTCAATGTAATATATTTCCTTTAAATATCAGTAATATGTAGTTCTGTGTGTAATTATGTTTGTATGTTGTTACTTTGAATGTTATATTTGTTATTGTGTTTTATTTTTAAATTATCTAATATTGTGTTAAGTACGCCAGCTTTACGGATTTCCTCTAGTGTTGTCCAAACTAGGTTACCTGGAAGAGATCACTTTAGTGATAAGGTCGCCCAATGTCCCTGGTTACCTTCCACCTTTATGTAAAATATGTTCTTTTTATTTGGTGTACAATAAAGTATATTTGATTTGATTTGATTTGATTTGATTTGATTTGATTTGATTTGATTTGATTTGATTTGATTTGATTTGATTTGATTTGATTTTCTAAGTGCCCCTTTTTGTAGTAAGTAGTTAAAAGTAGTATGTTTAGTTTTTCTTCCCTTGTTTTTATATTTTATTATTGTAAATAAAATCTTTATTACTCAAAAAAAAAAAAAACTATCTATCTATCAATAGTAGAGTATTGGATACCTATTTACATTGTAGCGTCTATTTATATATAGTAGAGTATTAGGTACCTATGTACATTGCACAAACTTTAACCCGTTGTACAATGAAACTACCTAAGGTAAAACTAATTTAGTTGCTCAAAGGCGGCCGCTGTTTGAGCTCGCAAGCCTTGAAAGAGACGAGTTCAGGTGGATTTACACGAAACGAGCGAATGTTCATTCTACCCCCACCACGTCAAATTCTTTTAGTGTAAACATTTGTAGAGCATTCTATCGTTGTTCTTAGTGCGTTAGGAAAGATTCTATAGGATGCTCTAAGAATGTTCGCTCGCTCGATGTAAACGGCGCGCGAGCAGTTACTTAGAGCGTTCTTGCGTGTTAATACCAATCACAGAACTGACACGAATGGGCAAAAAACAGAATCAATGAATGAATTAATGATTTATTGGTCTATGAAACTAGGTGCTAAGGTGTAACAGTATATTATGTTGCTTAATTAGACAAACATTTATAGCGTCTCGTGTCACTAGTTTCCACCAGGCTTACAGGCTTACATACTTACAGATGATCTAGCGCTCTTTTTATTGTCTTACTCTAGCTTTTTGTCCGTTTGGTGTAAACGCTGAATTCGATTTTCGTTTACACTAAATATTCACGAAAGAATGCTCTTGTTCTATCTCTAGCTCTATGTTCGTTTGATGTAAATCCACCTTAAAACAAATAGAAACAGCCGCTGAAACACTTCTCTATTCAGTTGGATCGTCCGTAGGCAAATAGTTTTGGTAGGCTTTGATGAAATTTTAAAAAATCTGACGGTTTAATATGGAGTCGCCCTTACGTTTTTATTTACAAACTGTTAGCATTATCTGAGCATTAGAGTTATGACAAGCGAGAGTGGTTCAGCGGTTCCAGTATCTGCTTTTCACCCAGATGCACCCTGGTTCGAATCCGGCCCTACACCAATAACTTGTATTTTCAGGTTGTCTGGATTGGCACTGGCTTAACGGTGAAGGAAAACATCGTGAGGATAACGTTTGAGGACCACTATACATTCGAGGACATTTGTGTCCCACGCCCACCACGATGTATCTGCCCAAGAGAACTCCCTTAACGAATTAATTCTGCGGGGGAGTCACGACCCTCAGACATGAGGAAATACGACTCAAAAGAGAAAAGAGAGAAAATTTCAGAACTATAAGTAACCACACTGCAACTGACAGACGTACTATACAAATATTCTCTACATATATAGCTTCGTTCAAGTTTCTCTTTGAGCCGATGTAAGCGCGAAATGCATGCAGTTCTGGTCACTATCCAGCGAACTAGTGCTTTGCTGATTTCACTTGCTGAGCTAGAATAGGGTTGACTCATTAGTTGACTTCTTTTTTGTTAATAGAGTGGTTTACCCTTAACTACAAATAACAATAATAACAATACACTAAGTTTTTTTATGCCTAGAAAAATATAAAGATGTTTGACACAAATATTTGCTAAGTATGGGGCTAGAGGGCGCTGTGTACAAAATTCCGAAATATTTCTATGAGCTTAGACTTCTCAAACCAACACTTTTTTATTTAAATTCTGGAAACTAGTACATAGTTTCAATCTAGGAAACTTTACCACTTTATTCTCATAGATAAGCGTAGATGCTTCGTAACACAGGTAAGTCTTATCTTTAGCTGATAGTAAAAGTTGGATGTAGGGGCGAAGTTGTGGCGTAAGCGTAAAAGACTGAGACTAGAACTGAATTTAAAAGTATATTTTTCTGTATTTTTGGTATCTCTCTCTCGATTCGTATTCCTCATGACTAAGGGTCGTGACTCCCCCGTAAAATTAATTCGTTAGGGGAGTTTTCTTGGGCAGATACATTGTGGTGGGCGCCCAGGTCCTTCCACGAGTATTTTTTACAGTTAATTCAATACCTTATTCTACATCTACTAAATAAAATAAACATTCCTGGACATTTCACACAGCGCCATCTAGCCCCATACTCAACAAACCTTGTGTCACGGGTACTCTGAAAAAACATAATATACATAATGTCTATTATATACAAAATATTTCTTCTCTCTCAGTAGAGTTGTAAGCATAGAACTTTAAGACTTACAGCAGGTTTCCAAACTTTAAATTGGGGAGGTACACCCCTACAAATTGGATAGTAGATAGTGAATGCCTACGTCGCTGTCGGAGTTTGCAAAGCTTGTGGCAGGGGTGTACTCTACGGTTGTGTTGTGTTGGTGTTTTCATTTGCGATAGTATATTTTCAAGCTAATATGAAAGTTGATAGTTTCATATATTTCTACTCAAATAGCTGCTAGTAATATATTGCTATACTGATTTAAGATGAATTTGATATGAACAGAACATAGAACTTTGAAATAATATTATTATCAGTGCTTAAAACTTCTTTGTCTCAATGATTTTTTAGGAATTCAATGAAAACTCAGGAAAATTTTCAATTCAAACAGAACTTTTTTTTTTAATAAAATTAATCGATAAATATTCCAGACATTGCACACAGCACCATCTAGCCCCACACTAAACAAACGCTTGTGTCGTGGGTACTAGATAACGGATATAATACTCATATACTTTTCTTTTGTAAATACAAATTGTAATTGTGACCTATATTCAGATTAAGATCGATAATAATTGGATCCTATTAGTTTTGAAACAATTTCAAAAGGCACCAAGGCAAGATTAATTCCACAGAGCTTTGAAGTCCATGCTTGTCGCCCTGTGACTAGTGGCGAATTCTTTCTTTATTCGATACAAAACAGGTGTCACCATTTACTAAAACTAACACACTTTCGGCACGCACACTACGACGCACGAGATGTTCATGTACACAGTACGCTTCAACTTCATCGGCTGTGCAATGTCGATATTTTTTATCGATTATTTACACATTTACTTCGAAGATGGAAATATATGTCTTTAGTATAACTATATTATTTAAGTACAAATTATAGTTAACTAGCTATGGCCCGCGGTGTTATCCGTTGTAAAAACTTTTTTATCCCGTGGGATAAAAACTATCCTATGTCCTTACCGGGGACTGAAACTATCTCTATAGCAAATTTATTTTTATCTATTTTATTTAATTATCAAATCATCTTCAAAATGACTGGAGCATATTCTGGCATTTTTATGAGGAAACCAGTTGTATCTACCGGTCGCCAATATCCATTTATTTTTTAACACTGGATTTTTTGGAAATATGTAAATTAAGTAGGTATGTGTTAAATAAAAACCGTAATCCAGAAACATTTCCATACAAATCCAGAAACATCATATACATTATATCGATTATCGATAATTTGCTAGGTTCCATTTACACATCACTTTGCTATCGAGAAGTAGCGTCGTCAAGACAACGAATGTGTTAATGCCATTCAAAATGTCAAAAGTTTTATTTATTAAAATTACGAAATTTTACTACTTACCGATGGTATTTCACGCCGGTAACACTGGAACTTGTTCTTACAATTTTTAACTTGACACCAGGACATATTTAATAGTTTATCATGCTGTAAAACCGAGTAAAACGACCGAAAACTCTCTCTCGCTCGGATTATGTTTGACAACAGACTGACAAGCGCTGTCGTAGGTTAGGTTGGCCTGTTTACTGGTCCAAACGAGAACCACGTATTATTAGTCATTTCGCTTCTATGGGGGGGAGCGCGCGGGGGCGATGTAGCCCGATCGTTGTTCTGTGATTAATTCTATTCATTTACAACAGCTATACCCAACTTCAAACAAAAGTACCTAAATTTCTAAACAAAATTTAAATCGACTCCTGCCTATCGATGTCTGCCAAACTTTATCAAACAAGAACAGCATCTGTCGTTAAAACTTCCAAACTTGTAAACTTGTAGCTTGTAATATAATAAAATACGGCCGCTTTGGCTTTCAAAGTTTCTAACTTGCAAAATTACTTCGGCACCGTATTTTGAATACCAAATACCTATTTACGATCGATTTTTGTTTTATAAAAGGATGTATATATTCACTAGTGGACGCCAAGGGCTTCACTTGCATTATTTTAAGATAAAAAATAGCCTATGACACTTCTACGGCCTCATACTATCTACATAGCAAAAATCATAATGATTCGTTCGGCCATTTTTGCGTGATGCGTGTTTAAATAAACAGAGTTACAGATATAACAGACAGATAAACAGACAAAAGCTCTATAAACTGTTGGATCGTTGTCTGTTATCAATTCTAAGTATCTCCAAACATTTTTTTTAAAATATCTTCTATGATCAGACTTTCGACCCTCTTCAGCTTGACTATATGTATGTCCACTAGTATATTATATAAATCAGTATGTTATTTAAACACAGAAAGTTTTATGACACCTAACACGTGTCTTGTTATGTAATCCCTGTAGGGTTCTATCCTGTGACAAAACAGTATAGTTTTATTGTTATTCACGAACATACTAGAACAGTGTAGTCTGAACGAGGGCATTCTCTTTTATAAGATGAGAATAGGATTCGTGTGAAAGGACGATAACCTTAGGTATAGTATAAGGTGTGACACTATTAGCGTTTTTTTTTAAGAAATACCTTGTGTTGTTGTAAATTATAATGATACATAATATTAAAACACTAATTTAAAAATTTATCAATGAAGAGTTTTAACAGCGCAATACGTGTACTATTGTCAGTTTCAATCATATTCAATTTAGCGAACATTCCGAATAAATCATGAGTAAATAAGTAAAGCTTCAAATGGATTCAGAAATGTATTACACAGGTTGTTATTAACATGCCATTTTCACGTCGGATTTACATATATATTATAATGGATAGGATGTATGCGAATAACTGACTAAAGCAATTTACACGACACAAACTAATGAAAAATACCTTACTTAGTTACTTTTCATTTGCCACGTCTCAACTGCCATTTCTCGCAACTTCGCAGGTCCCAGTAAGCTAGTTGTAAAACTTTTAAAGCCACCTCCGCGAGAGGTCACGAGAGTCAATAAAAATTCACAGAGGACTCAAGTTTCGAGACAAGTTAAGTCAAAAGTTGCAAGTAAGTTACCAAGTTACGAGTAAGTTAGGAAGTTAAGTTAAGCCACCTGTCAGCCAATCAAACTTTGGCTTTGACTTGTCAACTTTCCTCTGGGATCAATAAGGCTGCTCAGTCTTTTTCTGCTCTTATAACTATTACATATATACTACGTTCGGTAAATAAGTAAAGAAATAAGAGGGTTAGTAAAAAATGATACTCAAAACAATTTAATTTTACACGTTCCTTTTTTATTTAGTTTAGTAGATTACTTTGACACAAATATCGTCTGTGAAAATTATGAAGAAACAATATTTTTAAGTAATTATTATTAATATATTTTTGTTTTTATCAACCTAAGAAATTAAAATTGTAATGCCTTACAGTTGTTTAAGTATAAAAAAGTAAGTTTGTATGTTGGCCATATCCAGAAATGGCAAACATACAAACAAACAATACAAATGGTAGAAATGGCTGACTCCAGAGTCAGAGTTTTCAAATCAACCTAAGGGCCTCTGACATGGCTTAACGACTGCCGCACTATGACCAACAGCTGGGTACTACAATATTATTGATTTATTTTATATCATTTAGTTTGTTACAGTCACAGACAATAAGTTATAAATATATGTGCATAAACTACTTAATCATTTAACGTCTCATCCGACCTTTTTAATGACTTTTTTATTAATCTTATGCAAACCTAAACTCTAACTAGATGAAGACAGATAAAGTAATTTCCCCCAAATTTACAGCCAAAACTTGCGTTCCAAGTAATTTGTTCGCTCCCATAAAACCGGCCTCGAAAACACATCGAATTTACGACCCCGTATGAAATATCACGAGACACCCATGGGGAAGATAAGGTTCTATATAAATATACGGTGTTATCTATGCTGTGTCGTTGTATATAGATACATATATGTATAGGGTTTTTTGGTGTAAATATGTTAGTGTGAGTACTTTATATATGTATAGACTACGTGTCCATATATTTTCGTACAGTTGCCCAAGCTGGGTGGCCAGATAAGTTTTTATTTTCTCTCATTTTCAAATAAGTTTTTTAAGATAAGGCTTTTTCTATTTTATCATTGGGTGTTGATTACTTAGTTACTTCGTTCTTTAGAGTTGGTGTTGATACCGTTTTATGGTAGAAGTGCCGAAGTGTCGAACACAGCGCTTTGCCTCTACGTTTATTGTACGGACGG
The DNA here is from genome assembly GCA_964023185.1 of Macaria liturata. NCBI lineage: Eukaryota > Metazoa > Arthropoda > Insecta > Lepidoptera > Geometridae > Macaria > Macaria liturata. The sequence continues at coordinate 2,723,340 of OZ026830.1, forward strand.
TAAAGCTTTGGAACACTTACCAGAACCTGTGTTTCCTGCGAACTACAATCCAGGGATTTTCAAAACTAGAGTTAGTAGGTATCTTCTAGGTATGCGTGTAACACTCTAGGCTGCAGCAATACTTAACATCAGGCTGGCAACAAAAATATATCAAAAAAAAAATAACATACAATAAAAAAATATAATACAATTTTTTTTTACCTGAGATTGGCTTACGCTTGGCTACAACTTGCCTGATGTTAAGCAACGTTGTAATCTACGATTCTGCGCACTTACCTATAAGGAACCGTCTTACTCGCGACTTGAAGACTGACAAATGAACACAACAGAAAACTTCAAAGTCTGTGAAGACGAACGCACAAAACTTATGTACATATTGTTTATTAGGAAAAAGTGTTGAGAACTACTTATCTATCACATTTATCATAATCTTATTATATACAATATCAAGGCAACTAAAGGCATTGATACATCACTCTCTTCCGCAAAAAGAGGAAAAGCCATACAAAGCCTTCTTCCTATAATAAAAGATAGTTATCCCAAATAATATTTCAAAATAGCCTCCGAATATCTACAAATCAATAGAAAAGGGACAGATCAATCACCATACGGGTATATTGTAGGTAGGCACAGACGATCCTCGGGAGAATATAAAATAATATTCATTTTCGTGGCAGCCTATGTACGTATTCGGTGAAATATTTTCCGTGTATCGTGAAAATACCGCCCTCGGATGTACTGGGGCTTTTGATAGGGTTTAGCAACTAAAAAAAAATAGTGAAGCCAGTTTGGTTCAGGAGATGTTTTCATTATAAAATGTATGATAAGTTCTGATTTAAAACTGGTTGTATAAACACTATAAACGTCCGAACTGTATAATATATCTTAGTTTTCCAGTATAAAAGAGTTAGTGGCCTTATGAGATCCAGAAAATGAATATTTTATAGATTTTATTAGTAATTTTTTTTTTACTACTCCTACTTAAAAGCAATATTAATACAAGTTTATATATATATTTAAATACATATTTTTGCGGCGCCACTTGTAGTAGATACTTGTTTCTTTTATTTTCACTGTATATTTTATACTAGCTGTGCGCGCGACTTCGTTTGCGTGGAATAGTTGTTTTGGGCATCGTATTTATTTTTGCAAACTACCTCTTCAGCTTTATAAATTGTAACTGTTACCCACGACTTGAACCATTTTCGCAGCTCACGCAACGTAAGTCCTCAAAGATGAATAATATTCCCCGTTTTTTCCACATTTTCCATTATTTTTCGCTCCTATTAGTTGCAGCGTGATGATATATAGCCTAAAGCCTTCCTCGATAAATGGTCTATCCAACACAAAAAGATTTTTTCAATTCGCACCAGTAGTTCCTGAGATTAGCGCGTTCAAACAAACAAACAAACTCTTCAGCTTTATTATAATATTAGTATAGATTTTGTTAGCAAACGGAGAAAAAATCTTATCCATTCTATGTAACTCAGTATTCTAATATTGAATACAGCCTTCGGAATGTACGCAAAAAAGTAATGTAGGTACGGTCGGAAAAAGAGTCGCTTTGGCGGAACGATCGAGGAAAACTATGTTTTTTGTAAGGGGCAGCCACAGATAATTTATATACCCAGATAAAGAAAATGATATGTCTCCTTTTTTTAAATATGTTAAATATTACAGCCCACCTGATGTCTGCAATGTAGCAGGCTTGCCTAGAAGAAACTTATTTACTTTAGATTTGACTTGATTTCAATAAGACGCGGAATTTTCAAACAATACAATCAAATTTTGATGTCATACCACCAAACAACCAAAAAATGCGAATTTGTGCACAAAATGTAAGTATGTTAATGAAGACACGAATAAACGAATAAATCGTATATTAGTTTATTAGGTTTACTTGTACATATGTGTAACTGTGTAACTTGTGTAAGTTACAAATAATATCATTTTTTAACGTGGAATAGGTTTGCATTTGACTACAGCTTGCCTGATGTTAGGCATTGCTGCAGCCTAGGGTGTAACACGCTTACCTAGATGACTTATTAACTCTAGATTTGAAAACCCCTGGATCGTAGTTCGCTTTCGTGTTTGATTGTATCATTTACATAAGCAACATGATATTATTTATTTTGTACAAAGAATTTAAATGCGAATACAATTAACGAATAACAAGACAAAATACAATCAACACACATTTTTTTGTAACAAGCCGGTCTCAACTCAGCATGTGCTGACTGCGAACAGTCAGCGCTGGTCTACCGTTAAGACCGATTTTCAACATCTATATTTTCTATATCTTTGACAATACCTATGTTTTTGCACTTTTTGTTCGGCGAGGTACTTTCAGTGTCGTCTATGTGATGGAGTTACTCTTTTATCAACTTTTTCTGTGATAGTTTCAAAGGAGATATAAAGTTGTTCTTTAGTATAGTTGGCTGGTATTTTAGTTAATAATGGAGTCGTAAGCGTTTTATCCCAATAGTAAGAACCTTTTGAACTATGCTCAAGTGCAACCTCAGTCCGAGTAAAAAAACAAATATGTTAAAAATCATTTTGCTTAATCTCTCGCAAATATCTATGTACTACTTCTGTTTTCAATATACATGCACAACAATATGTTATGCAATGTTGGAAGAGAACTTTTATATGTATAAAATAAAATTACATTTTGTTAAAAACTAATTTAAAAAACTAAATACTAACAATGGAATAAAAAATGTTATGCAATGCTATTTGGCTAAACTAAAAAGCTAACTTTATAATAACCTTTTCATCCTTACAGCGTCGTAGAAGTGCTACAAATTTCGTAACTCATTCGTAGCTTTTTGCTACGAGCTATGACGTAGAAAGTACCATGCTACGATTTAAAAATTCTGTAAGACTTCTTTACCAGAGTTTGTATGCTCCTTTAAAATTGCAGTTGGCTTTTAACTATAAAATTCTTTTATATTATTTATCTATCTAACTAACATAAAAATGTTTCACTCATATCTTTTAAGTCTTATAAATATATAATCCAAGTATATTAGGTTTCTATTTGACTAACCGTACCACATTCATCATTATCGCATCCCTCAGCTTCATTACCCACCTGACAGGTTATAAACAGACGTACAACATTGTGGAATTGGTATTACTATACTATATACTAGCTGACCCGGCGAACTCTGTTCCGCCTTAGAGGCAATAAATAAGCAGATTTTGGAATTTCTTTAATTCAATTTATAAAAATCTACGGGATAAGAAGTATTTTGTGTCCGTCTCTTAGTTTTAAGCTACCTCCCCACCAATTTTCAGCTAAATCCGTTGAGCCGTTCTTGAGTTATAGATGGTTTAACTAACACCACTTCTAATATACATATATTATAAACAGATAGATAAAACTTTATTAATACACCACAAATAAAACAATACAAAAAACATATAAATAAGAATCTGCGTCTTAACTGGCGGCCTAATCGCTAAGAGCGACCTCTTCCAGGCAACCAATCTGGCAGGAATATACCATTATATAGGATTAATTCTTCTCATTTTTTCTGGTTTCAGTTTTCTTCCGTTAATTTGTGACTTTTTTAACACATTTACATTTGATTACACCCTGCCTGATGTTAAGCACCACTCTAGTCTAAAATGTTGCTCGCTTGCCTAGAAGAAACTCTGAATAAAAGAAACACCGAACCCATAAATGTATTACAGGCAACAGTTTGTTAGTAATTTATATTAGTTTTAAACACTTAATATTTATGTTTTGGATGAAATCTGATATGGAGATTGATTACACATTCAATTATTACATAAGTTACTTTTGATCCCAAATTAAGCACGTTTGGCTCTACGTTAATTGTACGGACGGCAAAGCTATGGAACACTTTACCGGAAGCTGTGTTTCCTGCGAACTGCAATCCAGGGGTCTTCAAATCTAGAGTTAATAGGTATCTTCTAGGTAAGCATGTTACACCCTAGGCTGCAGCAATGCTTAACATCAGGCAGGCTGTAGTCAAACGTAAACATATCCCACGTAAAAAAAACGGTGTAACATTGCAAAGGTCTTACTAATAATCTTCATATCTTTTGTAGCCCCGACGTAAAGCGAAAAGCTGAAAAAGCGAGATCGTATTCATAACATAATTATTATTATACGACGCGCCATATTTTATATCTCGTTTTTTTGCGAATAAATTTTGTGAAATAAAATTTGGTGCTCAGTTTATGCCTGATTTTTATGTATCGTTCATTCTTTATGTATGTTTATTGTGTGCTTTGTTAATATTTTAAGCAAACCATGTTTGAATATGAATTTACATTCTATCATTAACTGTCTAAATATTTATACAGTAACTATTAATCGCTTACCAAACCAAAAGTCAAAGTTTCGTCTAAAAATTCTAAAAACGTTTTCAAAAAAACCATTGGCCAAATTTTCTAATACAATTTTCTTTCTGCGCATAAATATACCACGAGTCAGTTTCAAACAAATACATTCCCTTAACCAAAAATCAGAAAAACAAAAGAAAACTCTTTCACAACAGATAGATAATAAAAATTCAGAAAACCTTCGAGTCAATCACGAGAAAAAACTTCTCAACGTTTTCGCTGATCCGTTTAGGAAATTCGTCAGAGTTATTCCCACGGTAATCCGAAAATATCCGGTTTTTTCGCCATGTTGGCGAGAATGAAGGCTGTCCCTTCGGCTGCAAAAAGGTGATTACTACCTACTAAATAGGCTGACCGAGTCTTTTAGAAGCCTTTAAAGACTCGGCTTGTCTTTCTTTGGTGTAGATGAAAGTTATTCACGCTCGATTCAATAGTAATTATTTCTGGTTTGCGTTGGTAAGAAAAAATGTTACACATGTGAAGTATAAGGCTGTGTGTGCTCTGCTGAGCATATACCTCTTAGAAAATAAAAGAGTTTGTTATGTAAATACGAATTAAATAAGGGTTCACTCCACTTTCAGCCATTTAAAAATCTGAAATGATAGAATCTGGTAACTGACACATAAACGGTAAGTTAACGTAACTGATGGTAAATAAGTCAAAATGTGTTTTAATAATTCTTAATATATTTTTAACTGAATTGGTGGGTTAGTATAAACATCCTGTTTTTATTGAAGTAAAAATGTAAAATATAGTGCTTTGTTTTTACGTTTATTATAAGGACGGCAAATCTTTGAAATATTTACTACCGGAGGCTGTGTTCTTTGCGAACTACAATCCAAATATACGTACAGTCTTCAAATTTAGCATTAATTGGTACCTTCTAGGTAAGCGTGTTACATCCTAAGCAATGTTTTACATCATTCAGACGGGCTGTAGTTAAATGCAAACCTATCCCACGTCAAAAAAGTATTTTTATTCAGCAAAACACAAAACTAAACCAAGCCCTCTACTATGATTTATCTCAAGTCCGCCAAATGTCTGGAGCTCGCGTTAGAAACTGTCCCCAGCTTTAAGTTACATTTGAGATGCGACTCACGCCTGTCCATATGAGGGAATACGTGTGTCGTAGGATAGGGAAATAGGATAGAATGGAAATACTGAAATTTAGTTAGGTTGTAATAAAATTATCATTGTCTAAACCTGTTATGTTAAAAACCTTATTGTGTATTTTACTCTTAGTGATAAAACGTAACTTCGTGAAAATTCTGATAATTATCAATGAGAATAAACAAAAACGAATGTTTTTTTTATTGGTATGACCCTATTTAACAAAACAAAGGCCGCCAGCCATCTTAAAATTTTTAATCGAATTGTTTTTTTGAAATCAGTGTTTAATTATTTACACGCGTAAAGTAGTAACACAGTATTTTCCTGCATATGAAAATGTAAAAAAAAAACTTTGATTGATTGAAAGAAAGAAAGAAAGAAAACATTTATTGTGACAGATTTAACAGAAGAACACACAGGAGTAAAAACATAATAAACAAACATAAAAATCTGCCACAACACAGCCCCAACTCAGCATAATGCTGGTTGTGTGGAAGCAACCAGCGCTGGTCTTCCGTTGGGGCTGAAAATAAATAAAACATGACAAATATGTTAATAAGAGTTAAAATGGAAGCTACCGTTCTTTACATTGGATTTTAAAATTCCAATTTTATGCATAGAAGAAGTAACCAGCATTTTATTTAAAGAACAGAGATCTGGCTAAACAGAATCGATCATTTTCGGAAAACAATTCGCTTCCACCTTCATTCAATTCATTCGCCAACTGCGTGGATATGAGACGTGATCTGAGGTATGTTGTTTCGAAATAAGGGACCGAGATGGAATGCGAATTCTGGAGATGAGATAGGTTGAGCCTAAAGAGGTTTACTATACAGAGTTATTGGTAAGTATCGCATAATATTTTAAAAGTGATTTCAGTTCATACTACTACCTACATACCAAAAATCATGATTATCCGTTCAGGCATTTTTGCGTGATAGGCGTTCAAATAAACAAATAAATTGAGACACAGATAAACAGACAAACAAATTATAAGAACTGCTGAAACGTGTTTTATTATCGCTTTTAAGTAACTCCAAACATTTTTTTAAATATCTTCAATGTCTACCTTTAAACTTATTATTTTATTTTTTTTATTTTGTCGTTCCACCATTGTTTCCCTCAACATGAGTCAAGGACATTTTCTGGCTGAACATTTGCTAAGGCGTAATGAGATTTTATGATCGGTTTATTAGAAACGTCACATGCAAAATTTGTACTTGTATATGAAAACTGATTGTAAATGTTGTACCTTTAAACTTATACTTTCTACCCTCTTCAGCTTAATTATATCTATTGATTGATTTGATTTGTGCAATAAAATGAAAAGATGAAACAGCCAGCGGCTAAAACGCCTCACAAAACGAATGATATTATCCAAAAGCTCCTTCCACGTAAAAACAATAACACTAAAAGGCTTTCGCAATAACAATACCATTACAAAACTACGGGAACTTCTACCATTCATTGTTTATTGACTGAAATAGGAGGAAAACTACGTAAATGCGTTCAGGAAGAATTTTATTAATCACCGTGACTTGATGTCTATTTTTGGTTTTTTTCTTATCGTCTAATAGTTGCTAAGTTAACAGACTGAAGACCCATGATAGATTATAGAACCAGAACTCACCCAACAATGCGATGGATTGATGACAGTAGAAAAAAAGGGAGCACCTGGATTCAATCTGCGCAGGACCGGGACGAGTGGCGTACAAGAAGAGAGATCTATGCTCTGATGATGATGATAGTAGCTAACATGTCTTCATATAAAGACGTCATACCTTAAATTTGTATTGAATATCAAAAGCGGTGCTCTTGAAACACATCAAATTGCGAGGCCCAGCTGTCGTTAAGCTATGTCATAGATCCTTAAGGCAGTTTAAATACCCTCGCCACCAGAGCTGACATTCTGATATGGACTTACTTTTTAATGGTGCTTACTATTTTTAATTGGAATTGGAAAATGAATTTGTTTATTTGAACAAAACGTCACCAATTTAAACTAGAACTAGAAAGGTTTAAAATTGTATGTACAGTTTAGCCAACTCAACAAATCTCAATTAAATAATCTAGATATTATTATCAGCATTGCCATCCAGCGTGGTAATGCGGCCAGTATGCTGGGCACGCTGCCCTCTGGTAGTGGGCTGAAGCACTTAGATTATCTTTGGGCTTTTCTAAAGATTTTCTAAGTGCCCCTTTTTGTAGTAGTTAGATGTAGTATGTTTAGTTTTTCTTCCCTTGTTTTTATAATTTATTATTGTTTAAAGAATTGATTAAAGAATATATATAATCTAGATATAAATATTAACTTACGGTCAGTCTCAAAATCAGGAAGTCAGTTTATCTAAGTAAACATAACCGTAGGTCTAAGAAACACAAATATAGGTAAAGTAAATAGCAACAGAAGGTAAAAGTGCTTAACAGAATTAAGAGTAAAGTGCTTACTTTAGGGTTCGTAAATGTATACAACTAACTATGAATAATAGATACATTAGAATTGTTACTGCTTACAAATGTCGCGTCGAAAATGCTTCCACTTTTCATCTCTCTTTCACACTCCACTCGTACACTAAGCTTGCTTGTAATTAATTTAAACTTTTTATTGGAAAATGAGCGAAAATAATCTCTACCGGTAGGAATCGAACTTGCGTGTTTCTGATTAGCACACCCTTAGACAAGAGGCGTATTTTAGTGAGCGTACTGACACTCGCTTACGGAATAGAATGACTAATGTCTGGGAGTGACTTAACATTTCTCCCCGCAGAGCGCGTCGCGATGTCAATCTCATACATTGCTCTTTCTATTCCATAAGTGAGCGACAGTACGTTCTCTAAAATTCCCCCTGTTGTCTAAGGAGGCAGAACGCCTAAGGTTTAGGCCACGGTCTAGTAACTGTCAGGCGCGATAATCCACACTCATTTCCAAACATTTCAGACTAAGCGGCCGATGGAGCCTCTCGCTCGTAATTGGTTACGAATGCTTGGTTGCTTAAAGGCTGCCTATTAACTCAACCGCGGCGGTGGCAGTGAATCATCTTGTGAAATTATTTATTTTACTTGGTTACGTTTCTATAAAGGCAGTTTTATTATTCGTAGGCAACTAATGAAACTTAATTATCTTGCTAAAAGCCAAGGCTGAAGTTTGGAAATCTATTACAGGATAGCGTTTTTTGTTGTTATCTGAGCTTTTACTGCTTACTTTTAAAAGCTTTTGAATTAAATAGGGGTCTGTCTTTAATACACACTTTTTTTGGCTTTTATCAAAAGGACTATAGAAGTATTTGTAGAAATATATTAAATTTCCTTTTTTGAATAAGGATATTGTAAATCAAGAAAATAAAGGATTGAGTGAGTCCTTTCTTAGTGCCCATTTTTTGTAGTAGTTAGAAGTAGTAAGTATGTTTAGTTTTTCTTCCCTTGTTTTTATATTTTATTATTGTTAGTTAGAAAATAAATGTTTGTATATCATTTACTTTTCAGTTAAATTTCCCAGAATCAGCAAATAATTGCTTCGAAGAACTGACTTGTGTTATTTAGGCTTTGGTTGCGTTGTACAAAATAATGATAAATATTGTATAATTTATTGAAAAGATATTCATAGAACTTTCGTAATCAATTCATGAATAATTTTTTCGCAACATGAAACGTATCATGCAGTTTTGAGATTCTTTTTTATATGAATCTCTAAAAAATGAGATTTTAACAGCATTAACTTTTCAATACTGAAAATATATACTTTTAAATTATTTCTTGGAACAATTTAACCAGTTTCTTCTATTTTCTTCTTATGCGAGTGGCCAACTCTAGCTTCAAGTTTTTCAAATCATCACGAGGGTCGTACTATGGTCAAATAGCCGGGACCTACAATTTAACGTATCATCCCACCCACAGAAGCGTCTAAAATGGAATACCAGTTTTTGGTCACCCATCCAAGAACTGACCGCGTCGTTACTTGCTTAACATACGGCAGCCGTTAAGCCATGTCAGAGGCCCTTAGGGCGGTTTGAAAACTCTCGACACCAGAGTTGGCCACTTTCATTCGATAAGAAGAAGACTTGCAAAGTCTTATTTATTAAGGTAAGTTATCCTTCTGCTTTTATCGAATCGGAACGTGAGAAATGAACCACCGTGAGCTTTTATCTCAAAGAAAATAAAAAGTAACATCATACAGAAGGAAAAAACTTTATGACGATACTTACACGGCCCGCGATAAAACGGATACATAGACAATTTATCCTTTAGACACCTTTCTATCATCCCACTAATCTATACTAATATTATAAAGCTGAAGAGTTTGTTTGTTTGTTTGTATGTTTGTTTGTTTGTTTGAACGCGCTAATCTCAGGAACTACTGGTCCGAATTGAAAAATTCTTTTTGTGTTGAATAGACCATTTATCGAGGAAGGCTTTAGGCTATATAACATCACACTGCATCTAATAGGAGCGAAGAAACAATGGAAAAAGTGTAAAAAACGGGGAAAATTATTCACCTTTGATGGTTTTCGTTGCGTGCGCTGCGAAAACGGTTCATGTCGTGGGTAACAGCTATAATTTATAAAGCTGAAGATGTTGTTTGCAAAAATAAATATGATGCCCAAAATAACTATTCCACGCGGACGAAGTCGCGAGCACAGCTAGTGTCATATAAAGGTTTTTTAGTCTGTACATATATATGTCACCTCTTCTTCACGGCCATACAGGTGAATATTTAAGGTTTATGAATATATTTCCAAGGCGAAAACTAAGCACATTACCCTTTGTCATTGACTTTTTGATCACGAATCAACGCGAGTTACGGTTTTCTCAATAATATTTTGATATTTTCTCTCCTTTTTTATTTCAATTTCAAGAGATGAATAATAAAATACAACATGACATTTTTAATTTATTTTAATTTGCGTTTAATTGTCTAACATGACAATATAATATATACATAATATAATATAATAATATGTTCAATCTTCGGAATCTAAAATTTATTATAGGAGTCTATTGTCTCGATATGAATGAACAGACGCGTTTTATAACTGAGGCGTTTACACCAAATGTAAGGTACACGTAACAGTTTTAGTGCTCTTCGCATTTTAACCGACTACCTAAAAGGTTACTGACACGAAAGTACTTTGAAACAGATTTTCATTAAAAGAAAGCAGCTTTGACTGAAGCACAGAATACATAATACAAACTAAAGTTTGAATTGTACTGCAAGGTGTTATATAATTAAATAATCCTGTCACATACATGAATTCATATACACAATCGTGTAACACAAATTTTGAAATTGAGGTCCATTTCATTACATTTTAAGTGAGTTTTATTCAAGTTGGCTTTAGAATCGATGAAGATTATATTTATAAAACTAGCAAACTCCAGTTAAATCAAATTTTTTGATAAGCATTGATATTTTAGCCTTAGTGAAAAAAAAAACAAAATATGTTTTGACCAAACAATCATCGTAATTTTTTTTATTACGGAAGCAAATAAAAATGCCTTAATAAACGGCAATATAAAACTCCGGAAGTGTCTTTGTACATCAAAACTTATGCTCGTTATATCTTCCTTAGGAAAAATGGTTGCTAACTTACATTGAAACGAATTTTTGAGGATTTTCGTCGGTTATGAAATTTAAATACTCTAATCATCATCATCATCATTATCAGCCTGTGACACCCACTGCTGAGTATATGCGACAGCGCCTAAATAACTTTACTGAAACAAAATATGTATAAACAAAGCTCTAACACACAAAACATAACATTGATTGGGTTTTATTGTTTACTAGTGGACGCCCGCGGGTTCGCTCGCATTATATCAGGATAAAAGTAGCTTATGACACTCCTAAGACCTCATACTACCTACATGCCAAAAAACATTATGATTCGTTCAACCGTTTTTCCGTGATGAGCGTTTGAATAAACAGATATGTCTCTGTTTATTAGATAAATAGAGAAACAGATTGCCATTAATTTGAATACAGCTAGCTACTCAAATGCTGAGTAGTGGCTTTTAAAACTTTGTTATTTTATTTTTATTGTTTTGTTCGTTTTATTTTGTAGCAAATATGTATGTAAGTTTTATTTCACAATTCCGCTATTAATTCATGAAAGTCCGTACTGCGGTTTAAGTCCCCGGGGTGTATTGGAAATCACTGAATTTCACATAACCTGATTTAAATTTTCGTTTGGAAAATCTGTTCATTCGATAGCTGCACTATTGTTAATTAATTAATGGATTTATGAACCACTGATGCTAAATTATGTGCTTTATTAAAGTATCACATAAATATATATTTCAGGACATATCACACAGCGCCATCTAGCCCCATACTAAGCTTACGCTTGTATCATGGGTAAATACATATGTACTTATTATACATAGAAACGACCGGACTCAACACAAATAATTTCAAATATAATATTTTTTTTTAATATTCATTTTTACATGTGTTATTATAATAGAGTAATTTTATTACTCTTAGTTAAGCTACTGTCGCCGCGGTCATTTTTTGGATGGATAACCATTGTAAAAATATGTCTTAGTATTTTACAACTTTTTCATGAGCTCAGCTGGCGGAGGCAGTCGCATGCTTGCATGATTGTCGACGCGGTCAATCTTTGGATGGGTGACCTTAAAATTTTGCATTCCATTCTAGGCCCTTCCGTGGATCGGATGACATGTAAAGTTGTAGGTCCCGGTTGTTTATCGTAGAACGACACTCGTTATGCTATCACAGGGGCCTTTAAAGCGACTTAAAACCTGACGCCAGAGTTGGCCACTATCAAGTTTAGACATAGTTTTTTTTATATCTGGACTGATCGAAGATAAATCGTCATACTTACTCATATTAAGTACATCAAATCTTTAGCAATATCACATACATCTAAATATATAAAACTCAAAGGTGACTGACTGACTGACATAAGATAAGATAAGATAAGATAAGATATTTCTTTAATGTACACCAAAAAATTACATAATGAAAGAAATTTAAAAACTATTTTAATGCACATTGGGCGGCCTCACACACATACATACATAGTGATCTATCAACGCACAGCCCAAACTACTGGACATCCGTCCAGTAGTTTGGCATGCAGGTAGTTTGTCCAGTAGTTTGGCAGGCTGAAATTTGGCATGCAGGTAGATGTTATGACATAGACAACCGCTAAGAAAGGATTTTTAGAAATGCCACTTTTAAAGGGGTGAAATAGGGGATGCAATTTTACTTCTTAATGCGAGCGAAGCCGCGAGCACACAAAAATAGGTCAAATAGGTAACCAACATCTTTCACAAAATAGTTATAATCATCACTCTCACTCGTAGATATTATATTACTTTAACAGGTAACCAACAAATCCAACTTTGAGTTAACAATGTAAACATTCACAGTACAACATTGTATCTGACTCATAATGCGAAGTTGCGGCCGCATTGCGATTCTGAACAATGGAGATAGTAAATCAAATGGAATGGAAAACAAAATTGAGAAATACTTCGTAAAGTTAATTCTACCTATATAGTAGGTACAGATTTAGATAATTTTATTTTATTATTATTTTATAAATGTTTATTTTGTTTTTAATGCTAATTAATGAAATGAATTTTATGAACATGTAATATGACTATTTTTTTTTTAATCTTTATTTTGAAAAGTGTTTGGTCAGACATGACCATGTCACCCCTATTGGGCCTTACTTAAAATCTACGCTTAATTCCTACTTATACTAATTGATATAGCAATATGGCCGAGTCCGATATGGGCTCAGCCAGAATGCTATTACACACACCAAGTTCTTTTACATTAAATCCCGTAACCATTTGGAACTGAGCTCTTTCGGCTTCGTTCCGGACACATTCCATAATCATATGACATATGTCTTCTTTAATTGAGCATTCACAACAATTTTCAGTATCACTTTAATAAATAATAACTTGTATCATTAAATAAAATAAATAAATAAATATTAATTGGTATCTATAGTTGTACTTTGTATTGTCGGTTATCTAGTACCAATGATACAAGCGTTTTATTAGTATGTGGCTAGATGGCGCTGCATGATATATCCTCAAAAATATAAATAACTAGTACTAAAAATATCTTTTAGGTTCATGTTTGCATACACCACACAACAACAAAACAAAAATATTTATTGGTGTAGATAAAAGTAAATAAATGACGTATGTAGTGGCGGCTCTAGATAACAAACTAGGCGTTAGCCTGTATCTTGGTACCTAGTCCTTCCCAGTTGAAATATTATTTGTGTACCTACATGTTTCTTAAAATTAATAGTAAAATTAATTTAGAACAATCTTATACATTTCAAAATTGAAATACTGATAGTGTATATTTCATTGAAATATTACTATAGTATTTATTGAATAAAAACTTATAAAACAAATTTTACTAATTTAAAATAAAAACTTAAGTAATTAATTTATAAACTTTTAATAAACTTAAAACACCTATAAAAAAAGTATATCTGTAGGCAACGTTCCTAGCATGCTGGTGGCATTGCCACGTTGGATGGCAATGCTTAAATTGAATAATTGAAAGATATATTATTGAATATGGTAACATATTACTTATACACTACATACAATTCCGAAACAGATATGATGTCGGTGATGATCAAATGACAAAAGGGAAAATTTCACCGATCATTCCAAGTAGAGCAAAACGTCAAATGTATCTAAAATCCATGTTTCTAAACTAAGTTTACAGTTCACAAACAGTACTATCTCGTTATTTCCTTAACTTTGAGAGTAAACAGTCGTTGTTCTGTTATTTCATACGCTTCGCAGTTTGTTAGGGGGTTTACAAATTATGATTTCGACAGTGATTCCTGAAAAAAGAGTTTTGAGTTTTTATTGATAGAATACAAAAAAAACTTCTAGATCCAGATGATAGTTAATTTAGTTTAGAATATAGTGTCTAAAATGATATGATTTTGATTTGGTGCCTTGGTATTTTAATTTAAAAAATCTTTAAAATAAATATTATTATCTAAAATAAATATATTAATAATTAAAATAAATATATTAATAATATTATTATTTCGGGACTTAGTGTGGGGCTAGATGGCGCTATGTGCTGTATCACGGAATATTTATTTAATTATTTGTCTGTTTCAGATAAGTTTTGGTTAATTTGTTATTGGTTTCATGTAATTTTATTTAATTTGAGTCTTCTATATATAAAGTTTTACATATCGTTTAAGCAATAAAGCTACCTACTGTTTTAATGTTTGTAATAAACAAAATATCAATTTTAAATCATTATTTATTCCATGATGTTTTATGTACCATAGTAACCTGTGGAGCTGGTTATGCAGTTTGTTTGTGTCTATTAAATTTAATGAAAGTTTAGTGTTGTGGAAACACGACTGCGTCTGTTTCTCTAGAAAGAAAAGTAAAAGAGGAAGTGAATGAGTATAAACTTTTGATATACTTTTTATTTGTTATTTTGCTGTTAAGAGAAATACCTAGTTTTTTAAACAGTTACAAGTTAATTTTGAAAATATTTTTTCAGGATAGCATACACGATATACTACACTTTTGAAATTTCACCACTTTATTGTTATTAATATGACGTAGTATTCATAAAAAAACAAAAGTTCTGTGTTTTTTATCACCACATTTATTTTATTATAATTATAGGAAATATTGTTTTATATATATTACATCACATCAACGACATCAACATTTATTCGTTAAATAAAAAAAGACTCGATCGTTGCTTTGAATTTTAAACAAACTCCAAACAACTGCACATAAAATTCCAAATTTAAACTGCATTTCCGTCCAAGCAAGCCCCATACAGAACTGTAAACATCAGAAATTTAAATATGTCCCTCTTCAAGTCAGCTTCAGGCTTGAAAGAACTCCTGCTACTTTCATCCTTAAAGTCAAATAAATAAAGGTTATATTTGCGTGTAGGTTATGCTCATTTTGCTGGCTCTGCTCAACGAGGTCCGGAGCAAGTGCTCTCGACATCATCCTCATTACAGACGTCTGTAGAGGGTTACAACAGGGAGGATTAAGAAATAAAGTGCGAGGGAAAAAAGTATAAAGCAATGGCTACAATAGTTCCTGAATAAAAAAAAATATAGAGCAATGCTTTTTGAGCTCCAGCAACGATTTTATTTTCACTATTGGGCCCTGAAAATAAACGGTGCTATTGCATACAAGTTAAGGCATGATCTTATTTCGCAAACTAGTTACATATTGTATGCATATGCTGTCCTATACCTGGTCTTGTGTATAAAAAATAACTTATGCGTTAATCCGTAGGTATTTGTGGCTTTGCTACACTAAGCTATTGCAAAATTAAACAAATGCACACATTGGTTATCACTGATTTAACGCAGGTTTATAGCACATGGCATATCGCTCATAATCTCTTAAATATTTTGATTTAGTGCAATAAGTTAAATTACCCTAATTTATATTAATATCCTTAATTCAACCCTGTATTTAACCCCCAGGCTTTTGGCCGCTCAAGTATCCTCTGCAGGTCTCGTAATAAGAAAGGAATGGTATAAAATTACACCAACTAATTAAGAACCCGAAAAATGGTACATTTTATAGAACCTTTGTAAATTGAGTGGACCTCACTCGGTTTTTCTTTTGGTGAAAAATGATTCAAAGTTGTTAAAATTTTAATAGAATTTATTATTTTTATCTTAAAAATTGTAAGTTTGGTACACTTTGCATAATGTTTTACAAAAAATGTTTGAGTATATTTACCTACCATTAGGGTTAGGGTCTTTAGTCAAATGTAAAGTTTTTTTTATGATAAGTATCAAAAAACGATGGCCTGCGCGATGACTGTGTATAAAATGCTACCTACTATTTTTAATATACATATTTCTGTATAACTTTATTTACAATAATAAAAACAAGGGAAGAAAAACTAAACATACTACTTCTAACTACTACAAAAAGGGGCACTTAGAAAATCTTTAGAAAAGCCTAAAGATAATCTAAGTGCCCCAGCCCACTACCAGAGGGCAGCGTGCCCAGCATACTGGCCGCATTACCACGCTGGATGGCAATGTATTATTTCTGTATTCTTTATCTATAACAATATTTTAATAACTACGACTCTGTAAAATAAGAAACGTTTAAGCTTTCAGTGTACAGCTATTGTAAAATACAAGTAATTATTCACAATTATTAATTAATTTGTTTATTAGTTAGCATTTCTAACAAGGACTAGTTAAACAAAAACATATAGTAACCAAGCACAGTATTTGTAGTTAAAAATAATTAATTAAAAATACAACAAAGGCAAGCTGTGGAAGGATATAAAGCATAAATAGGAGTGTGGTTAAAATTGTGCTATTTGTGCTAGTTATAAATTCTACGAAGGCTCCATCGATCCTCCTACTTTCAATATTTGATTAGCTCTCCCATTGGCTGGTTAGGACACGTAGACTGTGGCGACTATTTCACAAAATTAGTCCCACGGAAAAGAATGAAACTAACATTTTAATAGAAAAACTTAAGCAGTATCAGTACAGTAAATTGTTAATAGCAACGTTGTATGACATACTGTAACATAATTAGAATACTGTGTTTATGAAATGTGTTTTTAAATAAATTATTATTATTAGTACACTGTCACACAGCGCCATCTAGCCCCATACTATGCTAGCGCTTGTGTCAAGGATACTAACTAGATAACGGATATAATACTTAGGTATACTTATACTTTTCTCTTGTAAATACATACTTGTGTCAAATATTCCTACAATTTAGTCCTTTCTGTTAATAAATCATATGATAATCCAGATATGCATTGTAAGTGCTAAAATTGCATCATGTATTACTATACTGTTATTTTTTAATTGCAAGAGAATTGCCCCAACGAAATGATTCCGAGGGGGAGTCACAACTATCAGTAACAATAATAAGGAAAACGACTAAGGAGGAGGAAGTAATTATTTTTATCTAAATATATATGACTATCATGCAGCAGTGGCGCCTAAACGACGATCCATTTTCATAAAATAGTTTCAACACGATGTCTTCATTTAGAAGTGTAGGTAAAGTAGGTAGGTTGGGGTATTGAGTCAATAATATCATGGTAAGGAAATCCTTAATAATTAGTGGTACTGGTAATAGTGGTGGTTAATTATTATGACAGCTAATCTAGTAGGTACATGTTACAAAATGTAGGTGGGAATTATTTTTTAACATTTTATAAAATTACCATTCTGACTATTAGATATTTACGTAGTATTATTATATATTCGATGCTATAGGTCATACAATTTTTAAAGTACCTGCGCACTGCGCGATTTTTTATTCAAAGCTGGGAATTGGTTGACGTGTATCGATCAGATCAAAGAGAAGGCAAGCGTCATGTCGTATAAGCCCCCTTAGACAAGAGGCGTATTTTAGTAAACGTACTGACGCATACTTATGGAATAGAAAGACCAATGTATGGGATTGACGTCAAAATTCCCCCCACGGAGCGCATCGTGATGTCAATTACATTACAGTACATTGGTCTTTCTAATCCATAAGTATGCGTCAGTATACTCACTAAAATACGTCTCTTGTCTAAGGGGGCTGGACGTCAAGGAATTGGCCATTGGAGAATATTACAGCAGGTACACTAACACTTCCATGTACATATATTATAAGAGCGAAAATTCATATCTCGTAATGTTGTCTTTCTTCAAACGCCTCAAATGTGCTAACAGAATCATAAAAAATCCATCAGTATATACATAATATGAATATTTTTACAGATCAAATCAGATGGATTCTACAATACTAAAAGCATTTCCTACTAATCCAGCTAAAAATCCTTCTCAGCGTTTGAAAATCTCGAAACCAGCCGAGCATCGTTAATCTTCGGACGTTCAATATCATGGACTTACTTGGTTGTATAACCGAGACATGAAATATAAGCGAATGGCTAGTTTACTATGCACAAACCTCATTTGTATATATAAGAACTATAATTATAGATAACCTTTTTCTAAAATCAATAAAAATAATTTGAAAATACCCATAGTGATGTACTTACTTAACTTTATTTACAATAATAAAATATAAAAACAAGGGAAGAAAAACTAAACATACTACTTCTAACTACTACAAAAAGGGGCACTTAGAAAATCTTTAGAAAAGCCTAAAGATAATCAAAGTGCTCCAGCCCACTATCAGAGGGCAGCGTGCCCAGCATACTGGCCGCATTACCACGCTGGATGGCAATGCTATGTACTTACTAGATTTTAGATGTCATTTATAACTATTAATTATGGCCACGAGTGTGTGTAACGTGCTATAGAAAGGTTTAGAAATTAGAGCACAAAGAAAAAACTAGATTAGACTGTCTAGAAGACTTAAGTAAGTTAAAGGCTGTAGTAATTCTTATGATTTTTTATTTTTTTATTCACAACTTATAAAACATAAAGTAACTGACTAATAGTATATATTTACAAGTCTTAAACATAATATTAAAATATATAATATACCTAAAATAAATATATATTCAAATAAATAAATATATATTTATATTTTTTATATATATAAATATATATTATTATGATTACCATCAATCTATAAAATATAAATAAATTCAGAGCCGCCTTGGATCTGATTTAGCAAAGTGATTCTATTACGGATGTAAATGAATCGTATGTTTGACGAAAGGAAATATCCGTATTTTATACATCAAGAGATCCGTACATAGTTTTTTACGAGTATATTTTTAGTTATATTATTATATTCTTTCGTATTTTTATTTCGAGTTTTATGTGGATGTTCTACCAATTTTTCCATATCATCGATTTGAAACGTTAAACGAACTGGCAAAAGATAGAAACGTCGAACGTGCTGAACGATTGCAGACTTGAGAGATCACTCATAAGGTTGTGTTACGCTTAACTTTTGTTCAGGAAGTGTTTTTATAAGAATTGTTAAGACGCTGTGGACGTTATACGAATCAGTTTTAGTACCTAACTATGGGTTAAGCCTAAAATAAATGTCTTTTATTTATTAATTTTATACAAAATAGGTGCATGGTTAAATTATTGGACGCCCACGGCTTTGCTCGTATTAATTTTAGTATAAAAAGTAGCATATGATACTCTTAAGACATCATAGTACCTTCGTACAAAAAATCATGATGATCCGTTCAGCCGTTATTGCGTTATGAGCGTTTAAATAAATAGACAAACATAAACGGACAAAAATCTATAAATTGTTGGAACGTGTTCTGTTATCAATTCTAAGTATCTCCAAACATTTTTTTAAATATCTTCAATGTGCAGTCTTTTGATTCTCTTCAGCTTCATTATAATGTATAAATACATAGATATATGGTATACAGAATAAAAAAGGGCATGGTTTTAGTAGACATTGATTTAATGGAGAAAATTGATTGCATTATTTTTTTCATTATTTTTTTTTTTCATACAGGAAAAAAGGATCAAAATGTCAGTACAAAGTAAGTGACGATCGATGCAGTCGTTCTTAAATGGGTGACCAATGGGTAACCATAAAGAAATGACACATGGGGTAATACAGAGCAGTAGCTCCCATATTATTTTTACTAACGTTACTACGAGATACAACAGACGAAAAAGCAATAACAACCAATTTAATACCACTTTAATGAACCAAACTAGAAGTAAATTTAACCACAATATACCTGGCATATTGTGTCGTAACTTGTCTAAGCTCTTTCTAATCCCCACAGTTGAAGGCTTAGCATAGACACTATGAAGTTAAAAAGCTCAACTTTGTATGTAAGTGTGTGTATGTTTCTTACCTCTTACAATAAAACAGGTGATCTGATTTAGAAGAATATAAAAGTTATTTAAAAGATTTTGTACAAAACATGAAAACCAAGTTATTTTTAAGTAAAAAAAATGTTTTCTGATATCGGAAGCCGATCTATGTAATTGGTTAAGGAGAACAGCAACATCTGAAATTAAGGCGAGGAAAATCCGTTGACCCGTTATCAAGAACAAAATAAAAGAATTGCTGTTAGTAATTACTATAATTATATCCTTTATCTTGCAGTTTAAAAAATAAGTTTGATTACAATTTTCGGTAACCAAGGTGTTGTATAGGTAACTAAAATTAATTGTGTCCATCTTAAGGCCTGGACAGTGAGCCAGCATAACTTTAATACCCTACTTACAATTCAGAAACTAAAGCTACCTTTATTGCTTACCGAATCCCTAGAGTACCTACACGCTACAATATTGTACTTTGAATGTACATTTGGACATTCAGAAACATGAACTGTATTAATTAATGTCGTTTGCTTTTGATTTATTATCTTCTTGCAGAAAAAGGTGTAATAAAAAGTAATGCAAAATCGCATTTTGCATGTTTTTTAAATATGAATTAGTAAATAGCGGTTTCTCAAGTGTTATTTCGGGGTATATACGATCACACGCATATAAAGAGAATAGAAGATGTCACACATTAAACTTTCTCTTTTTCTTTTTTTTTATGGAATGAGGGTGTCGAGAGTTTATCAAGCCGCTTTAAGGGCCTCTGACATAGCTTAACGACAGCCGTAGCGAAGCGCCCAAAATGATATGCCACTTGAACGGTTGTTTTAATAGCATCATTGCTTCAAAGTAGGGGTAAATTAAAATAGAAATTATTTTAGTTAAGTCTCTCTCTTGAATCGTATTTCCTCATGACTGAGGGTGTGACTTCCTCGCAGAATTAATTCATTAGGGGAGTTATCTTGGGCAGATACATTGTGGTGGGCGCACAGGTCCTTCAACGACTAGTTAAGTCTAGTGTCTAGTTAATATCTAGTGCTTGTATTATTCTCCGTTTTCTATGAGTGTATATTGTATAAGACTCTTACTGTGTATCTGCGTAACAAACCAGTTAGGACCAGGTCCGGTGACAGTCGCGTACCTTCGTCACTGCCGAATCTCATTGTCTTGCGTCGCCTTTATATTAATCACCGGACAAAATACGAGGCTCGTTTCTCCTGTTTTTGGATGTTATTTTTGTTGTTTTTCTACCGTTACATGTGAAATAAAAGAATAAAGGCTGTTATATACAATGATATGTAACATGTTCGTTAATAGTGTTTTTTTTTAAGTTTATTTTATAAGAAATCAGAATAATAATAACAATAAACGCAGCATCACATCTTGGCTTCATGTATAACTCATTAGATAATATGTTAATATCGCTTCCACCTGTAAACGCGATTTTTTTTTGCAACTTTTCAATTTTTTTATTAACTACCCACTTGTACAATTCGCTTTCAAAATATTTGTGTACAAGTTTTTGAGAAAGGTTAAAATTAGGCCATTTGGATATTACTTAAAAAAATATCAGATTAATAAATTAAAACACGAAAACTTTTTCTTATGTCTTGTAGAAGTCTTGCACCTACTAAATATAACCTACTAAAAATAAATAAATATCTTTTAGCTTTACCTATACATAATTACAATGAAGCTAAAGAGGGTCAAAAATCGGTTCATAAGAGATGATAAAAAAGATATAAATAATTAAAGAGATTTTCGAAAAGAATTGTTTGGATATATTTTGAATCGATAACAAAACACGTTTCAACAGTTTTTAGTTTTTTTGTCAGTTTATTTGAGTGCGCACCACACAAAAACGGCTGAACGCATTGTCATGTTTATAGGTGTGATACTAAGATGAAGTCCTGGGAGTGACATAGGCTTTTTCTTATTCCGAAATAATACGTGCGAAGTCGTGGGCGAACACTCGCACTTCGCACATTATTTTGACATTAAAAGTAGCATATGGCACCTTTAAAACCTCATACTAGGTACATACCAAAAATCATGATGCTCCGTTCAGCCGTTTTTTGCGTTATGAGCGTTTAAATAAACAGACAAACATTCTAAAGACTGCAGAAGCGGGATCTGTTATGGATTTAAAGTAAGTCTCCGGCAACACTCACTAGTGTTTCCGTTGCTAGTTGTTGTCCGTTAGTGTCAATAAACGTAAGTATGTAACTGAGATGCCTTGTTTATGTGTAATAATAGTGTGTTTGTTGATGTGTTTTGTTGTATACCCATTTTTTTTTCTAATAAAATAATAAATAAATAATAATAATATCTTCTATGTTCAGATTATTGACCCTCTTTAGCTTTATTATATGTACAGATACAGATGTATAGATCTAGCTAATATAAAGGCATCGGATTGCCCTGTCACGAGCACAATGCATGGAATTTAATATCTGTCTTTGGAAGCGAAGGTTTAATATGTCATACCTGGAATTCACAAGATAGTTTCAGAGGCTGGAGATTATGTAGTATCGAACAAAAGTAGCGCCGTTTTGGATAGATTAATGTGATAGACGGATTAATGAAAATGCTCTTCTTTTCCATAGAGTGTTATAGAGTGGCCAACTCTGGTGTCGAGTTTATCAAAAGTAAAGTTTATAAATGTTTAAGTTGTATGATGCTTTTGAACAGCTTCAAGGTTTTAACCATGAAGTTGTTTAAAAAACAATGATGTATCATTGTTTGACTGTTTCGCTTGTTGATGGTTCGACAGAGAATGAATTCTCATTCATAAAATAAAACAGGTTTACACTTGACAATACTTTGCCTAATGGTAAGCAATGGCTATGGTCTAAGATGGATCGTGCTTACCCAATCAGAACCTGTTCACTCTCACTTTAAAGATTAAAATAAACATAAGTACTACTTTTAACTATTACAAAATAAAAATCACTTAGAAAATCTTTAGAAAACCAAAAGAAAATATGGTCTCAGTGCTCCAGCCCACTGCCAAGGGCAGCGTGCTCAGTATATTGTAAAATGTTGATCTAAGCAACAAATTATTTGCCAAATTTAATTTAATTTTCGTCTATCCATTATACAATGTTGAACCCTTTATACAGTTAATGTCAATTTAATACAATTAACGTTGCGTCGTTGGCCTAACTGCTACGAATAACGGACTATAGAAATGTTAGATACTAAAAAAAATACTTCCATGATAAAGTCACAAGCTGCCACCGCGGTTGAGTTGGTGAGCGGGATTTAACCCATAACAACCAATCATAAGAAATGTGATTTTATGTATTTGCCCGTATTTCCTATTTCTAAAACAATTCCACAAGAAGATCAACGGTCGGCGACGTGATTGAGTTGGTGGGCGATACTAAACCATACCATAGTGACCAATCATAAAAAAGTGTTTATATGTATTTTTTTTAACTAGAACGTGTTTTTGCCATATTTTGCCTTATAGTAAGCAAAGGCTATGGCCTAAGATGGAGCGTGCTTACCTGATAAGAACAGATTCACTCTCACTTTGAAGATCGGTGGATTATAGTGCGTGGGGAACAGAGAGTCAGGCAGGGAGTTCCACAACTGTATTCGGCAACGTTCGGATTTTCCCGTAACAAATCACGAGCTAGCTTTGTGTGCAACTGGTGGCAGATATATGATGGTGGTAGAGAAACCGTTCTAAAGTAAGTTCGTATGAGAGTGACCATCTCTGGTGTCAGAGTTTTCAAAACACCCTAAAGGCTTCTGACATGGCTTATTTAATATATATCGAGAGGCGTAGATTTCTGTACCTGAGGTACAAGGTTGTTCAGTAAAGATAATATTATGAAGAATTGCAAGATCGACCCCTCTCACTGGGAAGCGCTGGCTTAATAAATATGTACCTTTCTATAGAATCCTTATTCGTAGCCTAACGGGCTAAAAGGCTTTTAATAGTGAATGGACTCTATCGAAATTCTAACTAAGTTTCAGATTATGACAGCCTTTGTAATAGCGTTATGAAGTTTTACTTAAGGCTTCTGTTTACATCTAAAATATAGTTGATTTTGAATTATTTTAATAGAGTTAATGTCTGTGTCAATACTTGAATAGTGCGTTATTTTTTAGAATATAATTATGAGTTTTATTTTAAAAACAATCAGTGAAAGAGATAACTCTAAGTTTCCTAAAAGATTATTGTATTCTTTAACCGATTACTGACATTCGTTCTTAACCCGATAATGCTTACGGATTTAAAACAAACGATCTGATTTATGTATTGAGTTATTATAATATATATGTATACATATTTTTTTTTATTTTTTTAGTCTAAGTTGAGAATTTAATTATAAAAGAGCCTTCATGAAATGGTAAAAGAAATACAGGGCGAGAAATTCAGCTTAATCTAGCAATTTAGATTTCATTAGGTCCAGAGCATTGGGTTCCTCGGTGCTAGTACTTGCGATTTATTCATTTTACTCTTCATACAAATAAATACTTTTTTTAAAATAAATATATATTTTTTCATAAATAATTCTAGTACAAATAATTTTCAAGAAAGAGATTATGTTGTTTTATTGTAGCTACATATTGTAGCATTGGGACTTTTAAAAAAAATACTCAAGTTTTTAAATCTGCTCAAACCAAATTTATATCATAAATCAGCTTTAGCTTTACTATAATATATTTGTTTAAAACGTTACCACAATCTATAAATTAATATAAGTTTTCATAATTAAAGTTACTGCATGGTTAGTAACGTAAGAGGCAGAAGCACAGAAAACCCTCAGCGTACAACACAAATTGCAGCAATACAAATTGGTTGGCTAATATGCCCATGTAAGTGCCTAACATCAAAACTGTCATAGCAATAAGTCAAATCCCCAGTCACCAATACATCTTTGCAGTGACGACCCGCATTTCATTTGCTTCCCGTGATAGCCAGAGTAATTTCAACCTTAAACACCCACCACAAATGTAAATAGTAATGTACGAACACTTTGAATGGATAAATAAAGGAATTTGATTTGATTTGTAATACTAACCAATTCATTTTATATTATTATGAAAATTATCCCCGCTGAACAAAAATATACTTGGTATTAAATGATTATTGACAAGAAAACTTCCCCAATGCATAAAATATTCTCTATTCTCTTTATCCAAACCTACACGCAGTTTTTTTTTTGTATGAAAATCATAAAAAAAACAGTACTACATGGAAACGTAAAGCTTCGTTATTTATTAGTGGCGCATAGTTTTAATTAAGCCAGATTTGGCTTCTTTGTTTCCTAGTTGGACTAAGAAATGGACTAATTTACTGCTAAGATGTATTTATGTACTATGACTGCTCCGTTAGCTTAGTTGGTAGTGGCTCTGCTTTCTAATCTAGGGGTGCGGGTTCGATTCCCGCATAACACAAGTAATTATGAATATTAAAATTTGTAATTACTTGTGTTGAGTCTGGTCGTTTCTATGTATAATAAGTATGTATTTACAAAAGAAAAGTATATATGTATTATTTCCGTTATCTAGTACCCATGATACAAGCGTAAGCTTAGTATGGGGCTAGATGGCGCTGTGTGATATGTCCTGAAATATATATATAAATATATATTTATAAATATGCATTTATGAATGTATGAAACGCTCAGAGCTCACTGGATTGCGGTTGATGATAGTCATATATAAAAATTGGGTATAGGCCTCCTCCCCTAGGTGCCGTTGGTGTCAGTCTTGTGCTTTTGTTGTCCGGAGAAGCCCCTCGTTTGCGGTTACCATAGTTAAATCTCAATGTATACTGACAGTTTTAGACCTGAAGTAATCAATCAGTTGGTAATATATTTTTTTTTAAATGTTCTGTAGTATGTATTTTGGCTCAATAAAATGTCTTTTACTCATATTCCTTTATTTTTTTGTAAGTGATGATAATTTATAATATTTTACCAGTGACATATTGCGTTTGTATTAATTAAATTACTTTCTTTGGAGGCATACTATTTTCTCGTTTGGAAGTTGGCTAAACACATACTCGTACTACCAGAAATCCCATTGGTGAAAAAGTTAACAATCTATAACTTTATTCTACCTACATACCTTCCAATCCAAACCCCTGTGGTAATAAATTCGGTTATCCGAATCGGTGCGAGGTAAATAAATGTTGGGAAACCTAATTCGAGAATAAATCAGACTGAATAGATTTGTTTTCGGTTAGCGAACGCAAACTTTTAACGTAAATATCGGCTATTTGTAAACATTTTGCGTTTCGGTTGTTTTCACCTGGATTTAAGGGCCTTTGAATTATGTTTACCTCCTTGATCTAGCGGAGGCAATCCCATGCGATTACCAATCTTATGTAAGCAAAGGTCGACGCGGTCAGTTCTTGGATGGGTGACCGAAAAGTGGCATTCCATTTTAGGCCGGATGACACGTTAACTTGTAGGTCCCGGCTGTTTGCCTAGTACGGCAGTCGTTAAGCCATGTCAGACGTCCTTAATCTAAGCCAGTATTGTGAAGATTAAAAATGCCGTTGAGCTATTTTTTTACAACATAAAATGTTTACTAGAGAGAAAGAAAAAAAACATTTATTGTGACAGATTTTCTGAACACACACCAAAAACAAAAAAAAATACATAATGAAACATAAAATCTGCCACAACACAGCTCCATCTCAGCATAATGCTGGTTGTATGGAAGCAACCAGTGTTGATTAAGTATATATTATTATATCCGTTATATGTATTATTATATCCGTTATCTAGTACAGATGATACAAGCGTAAGCTTAGTATGGAGCTAGATGGCGCTGTGTGATTATCCTGAAATATTTATTTCTTATCTTCCGTTGGGGCTGGCTGTGACGTCAGACACGTACAATATGCAAGTAAATTCTCGTCTACAAATAAGCACGAACTTAAGTAGATAGTTAAAATGTAAGTTACAGATTACATTTTAGTTTAGTCAAAATTTAAACGGAAAGTTAAATTCCAAAATTAGTTTGTTAATTAATGTTCTGAATGCAGAGAGAAAGTTCGGAACTAGTTTGAAGCATACTTTTATCTGACCGTTAACTTTAAAGTTGGAATCGCTTTAAATTCCTAGTATTTTGACTTCTACTTCGGTGCTATTGCATTGGTGGGTCGACCAACACTTGATTATAATAATGAATTTAAACTAAAAGAAAAGTAGATATTATAATAGCTATAACTTTATAAAAGCATTTAAATTAAAACGTTCATGACGTGCCGAGAAGTCATCAGTCGTTATCATTCCTTTCATTGTTATTGCTGAGTGCTATTTGAAAAAGTTGTTGAAACATGAAATAGGTGTTTAATGTATTACAAACATCACGTTGGCATTCTATGTATTTTTATTAAAAAAAATATTTTTAAATACAGTCAGGCGTATGACTATCAGATTAATTACACCGCCTGTAGTTGAATATGGAGCATACTTTGCCCTGGAATAGATCAGACATTTTGACAATGTTTCTGAAATAAACCGTAATAGCTTAGTGACAGATTTTCAACAGAACTCATGACTTAAAAAATAATTGGTAAAGTTTTGGGTTAATTACAGTCTGTCTAATTTTAAGGGTAGTCTGGGGTGCCACTCTGTATACCTATTAAATCTACTTGTTTAATTTTTGGTAAGTAATATTGTGATTATCTTACATATACAATTCATTTAATATTATGTTAACATGCATGACTTCAAATAAAGTCAGTAAGACGGTAGCTTAGAAAATTATCGGGTAAATTGAAAAGCCAGTTAATAAAAACAGATTATTTAGCTAGTAAGCTGCAACAAAGCCACTTTTCTCTTATTGAAAAGCCACTTTTCTTTTCTTTTTTTGTTTGTTTGTCTTTTTTTTTCTCAATGTGTGTTACAATAAAGAGTTTTATCTATCTATCTATCTTTTCTGTTTGCCCCGAAAAAACACAGCCTAGACAAATCAAATAAAAACGAACGGCGTAAACCAAACATTTGCCTCAAAACCAATCGAAAACAAACAGTATGTGTACCTTCCACGTTTTATTCTACGGATCGATTGTAATACAAGTCAATTAAAAGTGATATCAAACTGACACTGGTAAAGTCGCATTTATAATTTATTGGAAGAAACGCCGGGTGTGTCTACCATACGGCAGTTCCCATCGTACCAAAGCCATTGCTAAGTCTGACTTTGAAAACGACACACGTCATTGCAAAACTATTGACAGTGACATAGAAATCGATCATTCTAGCACTTATGCGTGAGATCGACACACGTTTAGTTATATTAATTAAAAAGGTGATAAAATAATACGCAACTATCTTTTTGTTGGCAGTAGGAAATGGAAGATGAGTTGAACATGAACTAAAAGCGGATTTGGATTGGATTATTTGATCGTGAAAAAGTTAAGATAAACTAATCAAGGTTAGTATTTTATGTGAATAATACAGACCATTATTATGTTATTTTTTGATAATGTAAAAATAATGCAACAATTGTTAATCCTGATAGATACGGCAATATTAAAACAAGGAATAAAATGAGGGTAGCTGTAAGAAAACGTGTAAAAATAAAATCTCAAACCAAAACTAGGCAAAAACGTTATTAATATGAGACCAATATTGCTTACAGATGATGAATTCAAAGCCAAAGACCGTTGGCCTCGTGTCCGATTTAATGCCGAACATCAAGTTAATGCAGATGGCAGGACATTTCTTATTCAACTACTACGATGGTAAGTATTTTTAAATTAGTTTTTGTAAATCACCCTAAGTACAATAGTTCTAAAAACATTGTTGTAGAAAAAGTACAAAGTCTTTTTCTTACAAAATACAAACAAAAATTACATAAATAAAACCTTGCCGATATTTTTGTTTTATAAAAATAAATCAAAAACTTTATTTCAAACTAATCTTCCAATTCAGTTCTTAAACGCGAATTCAAACATTTTAAAGAAATGCATTCATTAATTTTGTTATTGAAGGTAAAAGATTTGAACATCATCATTGTCATCGCCAGCTAAGCAGAAAATTTACGAGTCATGATTTACACATTTATCAGGAACGTATACTACAACAATTCTTAATGTTACAGAAAACGCCGGGATGAGCGTTCTTCTACGCAAAATCTACGCTTCGGTTCACGCAGTTCTAATTTCTGTACATTTCGTGCTCATGGCTATCAATATGGCGCAATATTCCGATGAAGTGAATGAACTGACAGCTAATACCATAACTGTGTTGTTCTTTACCCATACGCTCATCAAGTTGGTCTTCTTCGCTTTCAACTCTAAAAGCTTTTACAGGTAAGTGCTATGCAAGGCGGTACCCTAGGATTTGTTTGTTCCTAATTGTTGTACAATGCGATTACCAATGTTAAGCAAAGGTCGACGCGGTCTGTCCTTGGAGGTGACCGAAAAGTGGCATTCCATTTTGGACGCTTCCGTGGGTCGGATGACACGTTAAATTGTAAGTCCCGGTTGTTTGTCTAGTACGGCAGTCGTTAAGCCATGTCAGAGGCCCTTAGGGCGTTTTGAAAACTCTCGAAACCAGAGTTGGCCACTCTCATTCGATAAGAAGAAGAAGAATTGTTGTAAGAATATGAATCATTTACTTATCTGAATAAGATAAATAAGATGTAAAAATTAGGCTTAAATAAGATGTATTACGTATCCAATTAAGAATACTGGTTTGATATGCCCTTGGGTTCTGCACTAGGAACATCCTGTGTCACAGGAAATTGTGAAAAGTAAACATTGATTGTAGGGCAAGAAAAAAAATATCGATATTTTGTTGTAATGAAAAATTACCTTTGTCATCTTTACTTAAATAATCACGGTATTACAACACACACTCATTTGCACTAAGAAATAAGATTTTTAAGGTATATCAAATTTGTACTTACGAGTATAAAATAGTCTATAGATGTATTATTTTATTATTTTTACATCGAAAAAATAAATGACATAAAATCACAATCAACAATAAGGAAAAAGAAAACACTTAAAGCATCTCGCTAACAAAATAATTGAAAAGAATCTCTCTGCGAGCCGTCGAGATCACTCCAAAAAATGTCCGAACTAAAATTATACCTAAAGTTCAATGTATACTGTCTTATTTGAAATGAAATGAAATGAAATGAAATGAAATGAAATAATTTATTTGAAATCAAGTCATGTTACATTCACTAAGAGGGGAAGCACATTTCAAGATTAACATCGTCAATATTTTTATAATTATATTCATTACATAAGTATATTGATTATTTATGACAAATTTAAAATTTTTGGTAATAACATATTTTAGAGGGCAATTAATTAATTTAAATATGTATTTATAGTTAAATAAGTTTTACTATCAGCTGTAAAGAGGCTTCGTCAAATAATGTCGTAGAAAATTATAAATAAAGCTGTATAGAGGCTATGTCAAAAATATAAATAGATAAACTAAATTTTACTTTATTTAGTCACTAGATCATTTATTTAGTATTTTTATATACATACATATTTTCACTTTTTGCTTTACATTCTGTCAAGAGTCATATCACCCTATTATTAATATGGCAATAAATTAAAATAGTAAGTGTGATTGTATTTTACCGTTATACAATAAACAGCCAAACTAAATTGGGAGAAATTTGTAATCAATATGATTCAAGATTTTGGCGCGTGAATGCATTAAATATTGCCTTTTATCCTAACTTTAACCACCACACCCGTAATTATTATATAATTATAATATATTCCCTAATTTTAACGACGACAGACCATCTAAATATAAAAAAAAACTCAAAGGTGACTGACTGACTGACTGATATGATCTATCAACGCACAGCCCAAACCACTGGACGGATTGGGCTTAAATTTTAAATTAAGGTAGATGTTATGACGTAGGCATCCGCCAAGAAAGGGATTTTGAAAATGCCACTTATAAAGAGGTGAAATAGGGGATGCAAGTTTTACTTCTTAATGCGAGTGAAAACGCGAGCAACCCACTAGCTCCGATAAGGCTCTAATAATATAAACCGTTGCTGCTAATCTATTTCACGACACCACTCCGATTTCCTCTAAAGAATTCCATTTCCTTAATCTCAGCAGTAATACAAAGAATTCAAATGGAAATATTTTTGCCGTTTCATTTTTTCTTCTATTTTTACTTTTTTTACGGCACGAGTAGGAAAAATAAAAACTGTGTCAATAACAGTCTTTTTCATTTCATAGATTAGGGATGTAAGCGGATTGGCATGTTTAATATTGCAAAAAGTTTATCATTTCATTTCGTAAAAGCGGAATTGTAAAATAATATGATAAAAAGCGTGAAATATTGTTCACGATTACTTGTGCATACATTTTCATTATTACCTGAATAAAATAATTTGATAATATTTTAGTTATCTGATAACAATTTATGACGCATCAAATGAAGCATTAAAATTTGGCAACTACCAGCAAAGTCCTTTAGACAAAAAAAAAACAATACACGACTATAAACAAAAATTACATGTGCAAAAACATAAATGACGGAATTTAAATTCGCAATCCAACTGTATTGAATTGAATAACCAATTTTTTGGATATTTTACATAAAGCCTTAGTTTAAAAAATACGTTTTCATTACTCATACTCTGAAAGTAGGTCTGAAGTTGCCTGAGGAGCGGGTTGAAAGTAGTACTTTTCATCCCTAGGGAGAATCGTTTTCAACTAACAGCTGTCAAATTATAAAAAAAAAATAGTTCATTTTCACATCTATTGAACCATGTTCCAACTTTTTATACAGCCTCGATGTAAAATAGAAGTACCTATTGATTACAGAATACCTATATATTTTTTAAATAACTTTATTATAATTTAGTTTCAACAATTTCTTTAAATTAACTTAGATTTCGGTAAAATATTTACCATTTTTTCAATGATGAAAATAAAAAATAATGGCTAAAAAAATAAATAGCTGGCCGACCACAGAAAAAAAAAAACAAAATAGGCGGGAAAGCGGTAGTTCTTTTTTTTTTCTTTTGCCATAACTTTGTATTGTGCCATCTTCATTTATTTTTTCGATTTGAAGACTTTTGTTTATACGTATAGCAGAGATTTGTACTTATAAAATGAGTTCATCTGATTTTAATATAAATTTAACGCCTAATTTATAAAAGAAGAGGCTAAAGCGGTAGTGGAAAATCATCATACGATTTGAGGTACCTATCTTTGTTTTGACTTGGGTGGTAAAATAAAATTTACTCATATTTTCTTTAGCTAATTCATGTTTTTATTTTTACTTTCCTCGTATTTGTAATGAAAAGCACAGTGTTTACCTCGGGTTAAAGACTTATTTAGTCCCTCGACGGGGCTAAATAAGTTACTTTCACCCCTAGGGTAACATTATTTAGTCCCTCGACGGGGCTAAATAAGTTACTTTCACCCCTAGGGTAACAATGTACTATTTAGTCAACATAAAATGTAAAACATGGTCTCAAAATATTGTTAATTTCATTGAATACCCTCAATATGAGATAGTTCAAATAAATTTGATGAAGGTTATGAAATGTAATAGCAGTTTGAATTGTTACGACGTACGTTCTCGGCCCGTTTGATGTGTCACAATGGTTTCATAAAATTTTATGAAGCTATCGAATTCGATATGAAACGTCATAAACATAGAAGTGGGCTTTTAGTTGTCGTACTTTGAGATACTAAGTTGAAAATGCATTTTTTTAATCGAAAATTTAGTCCGTCACTAGAAAGAAATGTTATAAGTTTGATATTTAGGTATCTGTACAACAAAAAAGGGGGATGGTAATGCTGATACGTTGAGCCAGAAAAAGGCCTGCGTAAATTGTAAATAAATACTTATAATGCGAAAAAAATACTTCGTCATAAATGCTAGAGTGCGTTTGTTGGTCTCTGCTTCACTTTTACGCTACAACAAGCGACGGATCATAATAATTTTGGTATCGTTATAGAATCCTGCGAGAGTCAAAGCACAGGTCAAAGGCCATATTTTTATCCAATACATCGCGAAAAAAACTGCGAACATATACAAGTTATGGCCTGGCCTGGCCTGTTAGCTTAGTTGGTAGTGGCTCTGCCTTCTAATCTAGGGGTTGCGGGTTCGATTCCCGCCTGACACAAGTATTTATGCATTTTAAAAATGTATAATTTCTTGTGTTGAGTCTGGTTGTTTGTATGTATAATAAGTATGTATTTACAAAAGAAAAGTATATAAGTATTATATCCGTTATCTAGTACCCACGACACAAGCGTTTGCTTAGTGTGGGGCTAGATGGCGCTGTGTGCAATGTCCCGAAATATTTATTTAAGTTTATGGTGTTGTATGGTGTCCATAACGAATCTTGTACCGGAATCTGAAGAATTCCGAACGTTGTTGATCTCTCTATGGTTATCTCCGTCACTCCCGTACAAATGTATACCACCTATTTATATTTCCGTCACGCTCTTAAATGCAGCCGTCATGTATGTATGTAGATATGCAATATAGAGAAATCCAAAAAAGCAGGAAGTACTTATTTAGTTTTCTGTGGTATCAATAATTTGCACGATTACAATACATACGAGCGGAAATGGCACCATATTTTTTTGAGAAAAACAAACTAGCATAATAAATGAACTAAAGAATTAAAATAGCGATTTGAGTGATCAGTGATTACGGACATTTTAGATATAATTGTTACTTGCAGAAAAAGTAGGTACTAGTAGATGCTTGCGATACCATCTCAGTAATAGTTGTTTTTTAAACTAGCCTATAAGCTCTTATTTGGTTTGATTTATACTATATTTAATTTATGTTCAACGGAAGAACCCTGGTACCGCGACACAGGGAATCCTACAGCGGTTGCCAGGGACACCAACAATGTTAACAAATGTATTAAGGCAAATAAAAATTCTTTTATCTTTATCTATTTTGCAAATAGCACCATGCTCGAAAAAGCTCAAATAAACAACATAACGAATAAGCAGATAAACAACAGAACCAATTTCGATAATAACAAAAATAATTAATACAATAAACAAATTGTTTATTATGCCAGAATAAATACAGTTAGTACTTCGATTTATGTTATTGTACAGAAGTTTAAAAGTTGCATCAAGCAGAACGAGGTGTTATTCCATTAGATTGAAGAATTGGTAGATTATTCCGTTCCTTCCCGTTGTCCCCGGTGGCCGTGTCCCCGGTGATCGGTGAACGGGGACACGGCCACCGGGGACAACGAAGTCAATAAAAATATTAAAAATAGTTCCCGTTGTCCTCGGTCTCCATCCCCGATCAACGGGGACAACATAAATTGTATAAAACTAATAAGAATTATGCCCGTTGACCCCGGTCTCTGCCCGTTGATTGAATGAAGTAAAATAATTTAAATTTACTTACCGATGTCTGCGTTATATTTTATGACAGTTTCAAAGATCTAGAGAGGACTTCTGTTTTATATTCAACTAGCTACCCTGCCCGGCTTCGTACGGTCCCATATGCACGATATATTGTAAGGAAGGAAGAAGAAGGGAAGGAACGGATTATTCTACCAATTTTGATAATCGAATGGAATAATTCCGGGTCTAAGCCCGGGATTAACACAGAGGCCGAATCTCATCCCGAATGAAAATACCTAAGCGGCACCGGCGGGGCACTACTAGGAATTTATAAAAGACCGTCAATTCTTTTCTTCAAAAATCTTCAGAAACGCGCGAACGTATACCAATCTAAATAATAATTCTGTTTTGGGCCACCGAGATACAGGCCTGGCCTAGTTCGAGGCCCGTCGGAAGCGCACATAATCTTGTTCTGTATTTATAATAATGTATTGATCTAATTATTCTTATCTTATCTTATCTTAATTATATAAATGTGCTACCATGTATAACTGTACTGTAAATAAATTTATATTTGATTTGATTGATTTTACTTTTTCATCAGGACCCTGGCTGTATGGAACCAGTCAAACAGCCACCCTCTCTTCACGGAGTCAGATGCCCGCTACCACCAGCTCGCGCTGTCTAAGATGAGGAAACTCCTCTATTTCATGCTGATTATTACTGGTACTGCTGTTGTCAGTAAGTAATATTTGTATTATAATAAGCTTTTTTAACTAAAACAGGTTTGCACTTGACCATAGTTTGCCTGATGGTAAGCAATAGCTATGGTCTAAGACGGATCGTGCTTACCCAATAAGAATCGGTTCACTCTCGTTTTAAAGACAGACAATTTATCTAAAGCCCAAGAGCAATAATATTTCTTTCTACCCTCATTTCAAAGTAACCATTAATATTCTATATTTTTTTCCAGGCTGGGTGACTCTCACGTTCTTCGGTGAGTCGGTCCGTTTGATCACCAATAAGGAGACCAATGAGACCCTGACAGAACCAGCTCCTAGACTGCCCTTGAAGGCTTGGTACCCATTCGATGCTATGGGCGGGTCGATGTACATCATCGCGTTTGTTTTTCAGGTTTGTGATTTAGTTAAATTTTAATAGTCAGACATCTGACCATTAAGTACCTGAAGCAATACCCGTGCAATTGTCACTTTGGTCAAAGGACCATAATCTGTTCTAGAATGAAATTGGCTTTTGAAGCCAGGCTGCCAATATACACCGTTAAACTATTGGCAACAGATTTTTGCATTCAAGGGTAATGCTAGCCAGCACGATATAGCTTCAGTAGCATTATGTTAGGTAACTTTTTCAAATGCAAAACCAGGAGGTTATTGCTGCGCACCCATATGACCAGTCTTATTGATTATTCGAATGTAGTATTTTTCTATTCCAGATCTACTGGCTTCTATTCTCCATGTCCATCGCAAATCTCATGGACGTGATGTTCTGTTCCTGGCTGATCTTCGCGTGTGAACAGCTGCAGCACCTCAAAGCCATCATGAAGCCCCTGATGGAGCTCAGTGCCTCTCTGGATACGTACCGGCCTAACACTGCTGAACTCTTTAGAATTGCTTCTACAGGTAAACATTGTTTTTGTATTACTTTCTAATACGTTAAAGATTGTGTGTAGAAAGTTTCTGCACATAATCTTTAACGTTTTTTTCGTTCAAGCTACCAGTCTATTTTAATAAGACAATTGACAACTGAGTCAGGTGAAGCAATACCTTCACAAGCCTTTCGTGGTTCACAGAGTGACGCATGTGCGGATATCGCTTTATATGACTGGTCAAAGGCCTTACCACATTTCAATGTTATGAAATTTCTAGACACTCCGATCTGGTCCAAAAGTTTGTGTCAGTGGATCCTAAAACTTATGCCAAGAACTTAAATCTAAATGTTTTAATATCCTTCTTATTCCTACCAGATAAGTCCGAAAAGATGCCAGATACGACCGACGCAGACATTCGCGGCATATACTCGACGCAACAAGACTTCGGCATGACATTGCGAGGGGCTGGCGGAAGGCTCCAGAACTTTGCGAGCAATACAATCAATCCGAACGGATTGACTCAGAAACAAGAGATGCTGGCCAGATCTGCTATCAAGTATTGGGTGGAACGACATAAGCATGTTGTCAGGTACAATTTTAATGCAAAGTAGACTAGTAATACAACCTCTTTTTAAACGTAATAGAAATCTTCTTCTTCTTATCGAATGAGAGTGGCCAACTCTGGTGTCGAGAGTTTATCAAGCGACCTCTGACATGGCTTAACGACTGCCGTACTAGACATACGTAATAAAGGTGATCTGGAATAGCATAGAAGTAAAACAGAGCCAAATACCAAATAAAAAAATTAACGAGATGGTCAACCGCTGTCGCTGCGGTTGAGCACCGTCCCAACAGCGAGAGTTCCAATGGAGTAGTGTGGGAGATGAATGATGGAAGCATTTTCAAAGCGATACATGTACGGAGTAACGCTTCTATGTATGATAATATGGTTAGTTCGAAAATAGTCCGATTTGGTTAATGATGATTTCATGATACTGCTTTAATATATATTTTTTATAATATAGGTACTTTATTGTTAGATAATGGGATTACGTACTTAAAAACACGTGTTCTGATTTATAGTCACCAATCATATTAATTATTAAAATCTGATAAAATTCGCGGGTCAAAGTTCGATGTAATAATTACTTTGATTTTTCTAAGGCAATTACTTGGTATTTGATAAGTATGATGAATTGGCCGGAAAATTAGATTGGTTTAGAGAGAATATTTATCGATGCACCATAATCTTTTATTTAATAAAAGGTTGCATCACCTTTACCTACATTTAATTCTATTGCGGACAGTCAGTAATCAAAATGTCTTATCTGTACCCCTAAGGCCGATACACACAGACAGACAGGGGGCAGATAAAACATTAAGGAGGTGAATAAAGTTCGAACTGTCCCCTTATCGCTAACAGGAGGACAGCTCGAACTTTTTTGTTCGATCTGTCACCCCATGGGGACAGAGCAGGGTGACAGATCGGAATATTTCAAAAGTGCGAAGTTCATAAAATCGGATAAGTGATTTTTGAGATTTGCATATATATTAAAATAATAATATGGCAATATCTGTTTAAGTTTGTAATATCCTGCTTTTTGATGCATATATGATGTGAGCATACGATAGCTAACGTCTCAAACTAAAATATTTTTTAAAATAGGCGATTCTAAAGATTTTTTTAGTACTTAGAAGTAGTAGTATGTTAAGTGTTTTTTAGTTTTTCTGTATTTTAACTGTAAACTAGTAGACGCCCGCGGTTTCGCTTGCATTATTTCAGGATAAAAAGTAGCCACACTCCTGAGACTTCATACTATCTATGTGCATACCAAAAATCATGATGAATGAACCGTTCCGCCGTTTTTGCGTGATGAACGTTTTATAAACAGACAAAAATATAAACAGTCAAAAATTCTAAATACTGCTGTAACGTGTTCTGTTATGGATAAACAGTATACCCAAACATATATTTTTTTCCAATCTAAATATAAAACTCAAAGGTGATTGACTGACTGACTGACTGACTGATATAGTGACCTATCAACGCACGGCCCAAACCACTAGACGGATTGGGCTGAAATTTGGAATGAAGGTAGATGTTATGACGTAGGCATCCGCTAAGAAAGGATTTTTGGAAATGCCTCTTTTAATGGGGAGAAATAGGGAATGCTAGTTTTACTTCTTTATGCGAGCGAAGCCGCGAGTACCCACTAGTATCTTATATGTTCAGACTTTCCACCTTCTTCAGTTTTATTGTATGTAAAGATAATAATAAAAAACTAACGCACCAAGCGTCTGCCATGCACTTGATATTCATTATGTGAAAAAGCAGCTGCGTTCAATCGATCAAATGCACACTTTGATAATGATCTTGACGTCGATGCATGACATTGTCGTGTAATTACCGATTGTTAAATACAACTTGCAAGCGTAGGCTTTTGTGTAGTAGTTTAGTGTATAATAGTGAGTAGGTAAAAAG
The DNA here is from genome assembly GCA_964023185.1 of Macaria liturata. Taxonomy (NCBI): domain Eukaryota; kingdom Metazoa; phylum Arthropoda; class Insecta; order Lepidoptera; family Geometridae; genus Macaria; species Macaria liturata. The sequence goes on from OZ026830.1 coordinate 2,761,990, forward strand.
CGAGTGTGGCTCAGCGGTTCCAGTGTCTGCTTTTACCCAGACGCAACCTGGTTCGAATCCGACCCTACACAATTACTTGTATTTTCAAGTTCAGTGTAGATTGACACTCGCTTAGCGGTGAAGGAAAACATCGTGAGGAAACCGACATGTTTGAGGACCACAATATTCGAGGACTTGTGTCTTCCGTGTAAGGACTTGGCCGCCTACCACGATATATCTGTCCAAGAGAACTCCTCTAACGAAATAATTCTGTGGGGGAGGCATGACCCTCAGTCATGAGGAAATACGACTCAAGAGAGAGAGAGAGTTACTTTTATACATAAAACATTTGGAGATGAAAGAATCTTTGCATATTTTTTTCTTATAAGCATATTTTGATTTGCAAAGTAACAATTGTCTTGCTTTGTTTACTTTTAAAGGCAAAAAATACCGTGCTAAAAACCTTTGAGAAAAAAGATACACCTGGCACCTGGAAGAAGGCGATAGAGCGCCCAATGTGCATTAAATTAGATTTTAAATTTATTTTTATTATGTTATTTCTTTGGTGTGCATTAAAGACATATCTTATCATATCTTACACCTAAAACAAATATTAGGTCCTTACATATGAAATTGGCGTTTTTCGTACTGGCCACTTTAATCGCGAATTTCTCCTCTTTGGTAAGGGATTTCAAATTCAAATTTGTACAGCTATTTACTCATGTATTTGTGCTTCGATGAACGTCATTCATTTGTTTTTTTTCTTCTGTTTTTTTCTGTTTGCGTCACTCTTTTTACAAAATGGAAAACTTAAAATAACGTATTATTTACGAGTACGAGTTCTGCCGTGGCACTAGAGCTGCGGAAACGACTCGAAGGGTGAATGATGTGTATGGCGGTCGTGTTGCAAAAGAAAACACAGTTCGATTTTGGTTCCAACGTTTTCGTTCTGGAAATTTCGACCTGCAAAACAAGCCCCGTGGACGGCCTGAGACCAAAGTTGATAATGAATAATTGAAGCTATTGTGGAAGCGGATTCATCGCAAACCACGTCCGAGTTAGCTGCAGGCTGCGATGTTAGTGATAAAACTATTTTAAATCACTTGAAGCAAATTGGGAAGATTAAAAAGCTTGAAAGGTGGGTACCTCAAGAACCTCAAGAATTGACTGAAGTAAACCGGCAAACGCGCGTCATTACATTACTGAACCGGCACAATAATGAAGGTATTTTAAACCGAATCATTACCTGTGATGAAAAATGGATTCTTTACGATAATCGGAAGCACTCAGCGCAATGGTTGTATCCTGACCAGCCAGCCAAATCCTGCCCCAAGCGAAAATTAACCCCAAAAAAGTTACTTGTAAGCGTTTGGTGGACTCGTGCCGGTATTGCTCATTACAGTTTTCTCAAATCTGGCCAGACTATTACGGCTGATGTCTATTGTCAGCAATTGCAAACCATGATGGAAAAGCTAGCGGCTAAACAACCTAGGCTGGTCAATTGCTCCACGCCACTACTGCTTTACGACAACGCTAGACTACACACTGCACAACAGACGGCTACCAAATTAGAAGAGCTTCAATTGGAATGTCTAAGACATCCTCCGTACTCCCCGGACTTTGCTCCAACAGATTACCATTTTTTTTTAAATTTGGATAACTTTTTGCAAGGGAAATATTTAACTCCGTTGGGGCAGTCCAAATCGCCTTCAAAGATTTTATTGATTTCCGTCCGACTGTTTTTTTTGTAAAGGGATCAATGAACTACCTATGAGATGGCAAAAGAGCATAAAAAACAATGGTTCATACTTTGATTAATTAAATATATTATATTAAAAAATATTCGACTTTTTGTTCCTCCCATACAAACGCCAATTTCATATGTAAGGACCTCATATATTGGGAAATGTACTTATTTATTTATTAACTACATAAGAACAAGCCTTCTTTAATTCTCTTCCTTGTCTATTTTTTTGCAGATTAGTAGCATCTATAGGAGATACATACGGAACAGCACTTCTATTCCACATGTTAGTGTCTACCATCACACTCACTCTTCTGGCGTATCAAGCTACTAAGGTAATGGTTCTTTTTATTTATCAAATCACCAACACTTGGTCTTAACAAATCAATATAACTCTTTGATTTTTACCTACTCCAAATATGAAAATAGATATATTTTCTGGTAGATAGATGTTTATGTTTCGGAGGCCGTCCCATAAATTTTTAGAAGAAATCGGTATAGTTTATTCTAAAAAAATCGTACCCATAAAACTCCTAAGACCTCATATTACCTACAGACCAAAATTCATGATGCTCCGTTCAGCTATTTTCGCGTGATGAGCGGTTAAATAAACAGATAAACAGAGATACAGACAAACAGATAAATAGACAAAAATTATTTTCTATAAATTTTGTCTATTTATCTGTTATTGTTGAAACGTGTTATTCTTTAAATATCTTCAATGTTCAGACTTTCAGACTTTTGACCCTCTTCAGCTTTATTGTATGTATAGATATACAACCTCACAAATAATAAACTAAGCCTTAATCGGAACCGGAATAATTTTATATGCTACAATGAATTACTTTCAATTTTATCGAAATATGTGTGTAATGTCAATGTTATTTTTTCTATTTCAGGTCAACGGTATCAACGTTTATGCTTTCAGCACAATCGGGTACTTGAGCTACACTCTTGGACAAGTGTTCCACTTCTGTATCTTTGGCAACAGGCTTATTGAAGAGGTAGGTTTGAGAAGCTAGATGCCATTAGGCATTAGGTTCATAGATTTTTTCTTAACAAACTGCTCTCAGTGACACCAAAAAAATACAATAAAAACAAATCCTCAAGAAAGATTCGACACAAAAAAACTATTAAATCAACAACCAAAAATGACATTGTTAAATCATAAAAAAATAAGAATATCATACAACACTAGATTCACATTTATTACAAAACATCACAATTAACAAAATTTACTTGAAAACATAGTTTTCACTTGCACTTAATTTCTTTCATAATTTTCATCTGAAGACTAAAAACTTATTCCTTCTAACCAAAAACGTTTTATCTTTATATTGTTTATGTCAGATGGTATTATGATATTTCTTCTTCTTCTTTTATCTTGGAATTGATGGAAACGATATTTTAAACGTGGTTTGTCTTTAGGGGCACCATATACTCGTAAATTATACTAACGTACCTCAAAGACAGCGAAAGAAGCGAGTGTGGCTCAGCGGTTCCAGTGTCTGCTTTTCATTCAGACGCACCCTGGTTCGAATCCGGCCCTAAGCCATTGAATTGTATTTTCAAGCTATGTGTGGATTTGCACTCGCTTTACGGTGAAGGAAAACATCGCGAGAAAACCGAAATGTTTGAGGACCACAATATCCGAGGACATGTGTCTACCGTAGAAGGACCTGGGCGCCGACCACGATGTATCTGCCCAAGAGAACTCCCCTAAAGAATTAATTCTGCGGGGGAGCCACGACACTCAATCATGAGGAAATACGACTCAATAGTGAACTCAAAGACGGGCAATCTGTTGTGTGTATTAACAATTTTTAAATAAAGTAACATATTTTACTCCAGAGTTCATCAGTAATGGAAGCAGCATACTCCTGTCAGTGGTACGACGGTTCTGAAGAAGCGAAGACCTTCGTGCAGATCGTCTGCCAACAGTGTCAGAAAGCCATGAGCATCTCTGGAGCCAAGTTCTTTACTGTTTCCTTGGATTTGTTTGCCTCTGTAAGTATTTAGCAGATACTATAACAAAATATGTGCTCGGAATATACGGGCCAGTATTTTGTTGCCTCGTGAATTCTGGGTGCTGAGACTTAAAGTTTTGTATTTTTCTTTTTTGACTTTGTTTTTAAAGCTGTAAGTGATAAATCAAGGTAAACTAATGCTTAACTGATCAATTGTTAAATCATGAATACTTATTTACAGTAAGGGTGAGTTTTTAGTAGCCACGTGTATAAAATTATGAAAACAAGGCATAGTCACTCAAAGAAAAATATTACATGTATTGTATATGCCATTTTCATTCAGTATGCAGATAATTAAAATAAATATTCCGGGACATTGCACACAGCGCCATCTAGCCCCACACTAAGCAAACGCTTGTATCATGGGTATAGATAACGGATATAATACTTATATACTTTTCTTTTGTAAATACATACTTATTATACATAAAATGTGAGAACATTTACATCAGTAACAATACAAAGTTTAGAGATACTAGTTATTTTATTACTTTGTTTTGTATGAGGCTAGATGGCGCTATGTGCTATATTCCCAAAATCAATAATAATAATAATAATAATCTATCATGAAGAACAATGATTTCAGGTACTTGGAGCTGTTGTAACTTATTTCATGGTGTTGGTACAACTGAAGTAAACGGGGAAGCAAAGAAAATAATTAAGATGCTATTAAAGACAGTTAAAACGGTTTCAACATACTTGATTGTAATTTATTTAGTTCTATGATTTTCTTTACCCCACTAAAGTATTATTTTGTTATTTTAATATTAAAACTTTCGTGAGACATTTTATCAATTTATTAACTAAATATATAACATCCGAAACGCGTAAACAATTTATGCGATTTACACGTGAGCGAAAACCGTTTAGTTAATATATTTATTATTTTAATCTCAAGATTTTTGAACGTGACTTTTTAATAATGTTTATTTACCTTTTTACTTTTGTAACAATGCGTAGTAAATACATGTAAGTTCTCTTTAAAAGCTCTGAGCTTATACAAACTAGGTTGTTAACAATTTTAGATTTTAGTACTAAATAAAGGTGTAGGTTAAATTTTCGTTTTGTCCTTAGTACTTTATAGAATTAGAACTCATATTTGTGATAGTGTTTTCTGTGCCTATATTAAGGAATACAGGTTTTCTAGATTTATTTTCTGAGCATAATTAAAAATATTTGTGAAGAGCACGTTCGGCAAAAGTGTATTAGTCCACCACTAGATCTGTAAAAGTATTGTTTTGATTGAGAGGTAGGTACATAGGAAGCAAATGGTTAATATTATAAAAATAGGGTTTTTGTATCTTTGTGACATAAACAATAGGGGCATTAAATATTACTAGCTGTGCTCGCGACTTCGTCCGTTTGGAATAGTTATTTTGGGCATCATATTTATTTTTGCAAACTACCTCTTCAGCTTTATAAATTATAGCTGTTACCCACGACTTGAACCGTTTTCACAGCCCACGCAACGGAAGCCCTCAAAGATGACTAATTTTCCTTGTTTTTTTCCACATTTTCCATTGTTTCTTCGGTCCTATTTGTTGCAGTGTGATGTTATATAGCCTAAAGCCTTCCTCGATAAATGGTCTATTCAACACAAAAAGATTTTTTCAATTCGGACCAGTAGTTCCTGAGATTAGCGCGTTCAAACAAACAAACAAACTCTTCAGCTTTATAATATTAGTATAGATATTAATTAATGAAAATGTAATACCTACATACTAATTTTCACATAATATTATAATCAATCTAATTTATTTATGTATGTTATCTTAAAAATGGAAAGTTTATCTTGTTTGATTAATATAGATTTAATATTTTTTCTGTGATTTTCCTTCAATTTCACTAAATGTAAATTTACGATCTTCCATGTTTTGGAAAACATGCAAACCGACTTGTTTGAGGACTACAATTTATATCCGAGGACATGTGTCTTCCGTGGAAGGATCTGGGCGCCCACCACGATGTGTCTGCTCAAGAAAAATCCCCTAACGAATTAATTCTGCGTGGAGTCACAACCCTCAGTCATGAGGAAATACGACTCAAAGAGGGAGAGAGAGAGTCAGTAAAAAAAAAACAACAGTAGATACTCACGTGTCAACTTTATCATATTACTAGCAGCGCTCCGAGATGTTATTCTAAGTAAAGTTATGCATAGGCATTTATCCCGCGATACAAAAAGGTTTAGGCCACCTTCACCGTAGAAGTAACTAACACAAACTCACAATTTTTTGACATTATAATATTGTTCTTCTTATCAAATGAGAGTGGCCAACTCTGGTGTCTAGAGTTTATCAAGGCGCCCTAAGGGCCTCTGACATGGCTCAACGGCTGCCGTACTAGACAAACAGCCCGGTTTTACAATTTAACGTGTCATTATTTTTATTATAATATTAAGATAAGATATGTTTATTAGACAAACTCATACCTTACACGCGAGCACTGGGCGCTTGTAAATAATAACTAAACATGACATAATTGTAAAGTAACACAGTATTTTGGAAGAAAATCTCCGGGCTATGACATTACGAGATGGATCAAAATGATAATTTGCACAAACGCAGCGAAACGGAACAACTAACGGAAGACCAGAGCGCTTGATGCTTGCATCCAGCACATGCTGAGTTGGGGCCGGTTTGATCTTAATATTTTAAGGTGTTCTGTTTCTCGTGTTGTTTCGTGTTTCAATAAATGTATTTTATTCTTATTCATTTTATTCTTAAATGAGAAATCAATAATAAATCAACAGTAGTTGTTTGTTCCAAACCAGATTAAACACTAATATTAGAAGATAAAGTAGGAAAGTAAAGGATAATACAAGCAAGCACTCGCGATAAATTAAAACTTTAAAATGCACCACCAAGCTAGACTTTCCTTCATGCAGAGAAAGTAAACAGGCCATGCCATTGCCTAGCTCATAAAGAATGCATCGCTTCAGCCGGGCAAGTCCCATTGAAATATTATGTGAAAGGGACTTAGCTGATGCATCTGCTTCTCAGTGCATAGATGAGTTTCTAAAAGGGTTTCTGTTTTTCTGAAGTTTTATAAACGTAAAGGTATTTCAATCCTTTTTTAAACTGTTACTTAACAATAATTCATAATAGTTACTATAAATTACTTAACATTTTTTTTTACTTTTTAAATATATTAAATATTCACATTTGTTCAATACGTTTTTTATCACATGTGACATTCGTCTTCTATTTTTTTTTACAAAATTACGTATATCTAGTAATTCTTCTTCTTATCGAATGAGAGTGACCAACTATGGTGTCGAGAGTTTATCAAGCTGCCCTGATCGACCGTTTATCTAGTAATGATTGAGTTGTATTGGCGAAAAATTGAGCGAATTTGTATGTTGACTATAACAAATTATCAAACTTGCAAAACTTTCTGGATAAGATGAAATTTGAGTCATTGTTACAAATTATTATGACTTAGCAACAATCAGAGCAACAGTTTCCTTGCTACTCTAGTATTAGTATTATACATAATGAAAACCAATTATTTCAGGCATGTACAGAAATTATTTGAATTTATGTGGTATTATTCTGTAGAGGGGTGTCAGATCAATTTAATGGTGAACTTGCTATAATTGTAACATAGAGAACATTGATAATTTTTCAGACATAATAACAACAGTCTGAACCTTTTTTAACACAAATATCCTGATAAATACTTTAGCACTTCTGCTAACAGTGTTTCGGTAGTTTCGCTCACTAATGGTGATTATAAAAGCAATCCTGGTTAGCAATAATAGCCTCTTAACGTAACAAATATATATTACACCGTTTATGTGCCATTTTGTGGAGTGGAAATGTTTATTGTGGACTGGTTTGTAAGTTTAGTTGGTAGTGGCCCTGCCTTCTAATCTAGGGGTGCGGTTTCGATTCCCGCATGACACAAGTAATTATGAATATTAAAAATTGTAAGTACTTGTGTTGAGTCTGGTCGTTTGTATGTATAATAAGTATTTGCAAAAGTAAAGGATATATGTATTATATGCATTATCTAGTACCCATGATACAAGCGTAAGCTTAGTATGGGGCTAGATGGCGCTGTGTGATATATGTCCTGAAATATTTATTTATTGTTAAACTTAGCTTTGCGACTATTAGTGATATGGATGATACTTTGTTTGAATTTTTGATTGAATAATAGAATAAAATAAATTTATTCACCTTATAACATCTCGTTACATTGGGCAAGTCAATTTACGATCGATTGACAGTGTTTTTTTTTATATTCGCATTGTTGGGTTTTAATGATAGTATTTGATGCAATTGAGGGTAGTTGTGAATTGCAAGAGCCGACTGGACGTCTGCGCGTCGCAGACCCGGTTTGAGTAGCAAAGATCGCGCCGTGCGCGGTGGTTGTGTCCGTGACACACCAGCACTTCACCAAGTTGCCAAGATCGCGCCGTGCGCGTCGGTTTTGTCCGTGACACCCCAGCACTTCAGAGTCCGTGACTCTGGAACAGAACTAAAGGAATTTGTATAGAAGAGGAGCAGGTGCAGCACCATTCGTCTGTCGCGCATCACGGAGGCTATCCCCGGAGAAGCAGCGTCGTGGATGAAAGGTTGGTGAATGCTTTTTATGATTGCCCTCTTTGCATCAATTCTGTTACGTCAAAATCAACCCCATACAGTCCACTTAGTATCGAACACGCATCATTATGCTGTGTAGAAAAAATATTACGAAACAAACTGGAAAACCCTAAAAGAATAGGTTTCCTCAATATAATATTATTCAGTTTTGGCTAAAACTCATGGGCACTAAAATGTAAGAACCTACTGTATATCTACACAACATGATAACAATTCATTAAAAACCGAACTTAGTAGGTACTATTTTTTTGTTATATATTAGTAACTAGTGGATACCCGCGGCTTCGCTCGGATTATTTCAGGATAAAAATAGCCTATGACCTCATACACATCAAAAAACCATTTTTTTTAATCTTCAATGTTCAGACTTTTGATCCACTTCAATTTTTTTATATGTATAGATATATGTAGATAGAAGTTATTTTGCCACATAATTAACCTCTATTTCATATTAACTTAGATTTGACCTTTACTTATTTAACCCGTCCATGTATATCTGATAAGAAGTTATTGCCTACAATTTTGTTATGAACTTTCATAATATCGTAATGTGCCCAAATTACAATGTTGTCTACGCCACGCGTTAGGCTTGGGATATATCGTATGTTTTCATTTTTCAGTTATATATTAATATTTTGCCTTTTAATTGGATGAGGTATAATTATATATTTTTATTAATTCTAGATTGTAATGCCGAGCACATAATATTATATATACACTTAGATTTAGTAAAGCAGTCTTTTTCTTTATTCAATCATAGATGGTTTTCAAAACGGGTTTAAAAAAAACATTGTAATTATTCAAACTTTATAACATGACGTCCATGTTTGAAAGCGTTTAGCTTGTTACAAAATCTTATTTTTAAGTTCAAGTTTATACTTCTGTAGAAAAATATATTGCTCGTAGCATCAACATCATCTTACTTTTTGATATTCATATAGTAATAAAATCGTATTGTTGACTGTTGAGTTGACTTTTCTAACCACATGAAAGCTGGTCTCTAACATGGTTTGACTACTGCAATACCAAGACTGTCAACCAGGACTGAAATTGACTTGAAATTATATTAACATAATGTCTATGTGGCAGGCATTTTGTATGATTCCGCCGTTTACATACGGTGTCGTCAGTTTATAAACGCTTGCTGTTATGTAAAATGCCGAAGGCAAAATGTAAACAAGTGGCTGAAAGTTTAGGCGTTCTGACTGGTCTTTCGTTCCTGGCTTCATATTACGTCAATCGTTAAGCCACGTTAAAGGCCTTTAGGGCGGTTTGGAAACTCTGATAACAGAGTACGAGTCGCGGATTCTTTATGGAGGTTTGCACTAGATCGACGCAGCTGGCACATTCAAAGAGAGGTCTATGCCCAGCAGTGGGATAGAGGAGGCTGTGGATGATGATGATGATGACAACAGAGTAGCTACATTTTACTTAATGGTCTGAATACGCAGGTTCGAATCCTGCCAGTCGTGATTTTTTGCGCTATTTTACAATAAAAAGTTTCAAATAAGTGTATACATTGATACCCAGCTTAATAACAGCTCAAGCAAGAGATTAAAATATTTACGAGCGAGTTTATGGCCAGTGAGATTATGCTTTGGTTTTATGACAGGATGGAAAGTTACGGTCTCATGGGCGAAACTTGTTAATGGGCGCTGTTATTGTTTAGCTTATGGGATTATTTGAATATTTCATGGGAAAATTCTTTGGGTGTCATAAAAATAAAGGTTTTTGGATGCTAAGCGTGACACATATATTCAAAGTGGGAGTAAACTTACAACTTCTTCTTCTTATCGAATGAGAGTGGCCAACTCTGGTGTCAAGAGTTAATCAAGCCGCCCTAAGGGCCCTAACTTACAACTAAAAGTATCATCATCACCATCGTCCACACCCGATTTTCCTAGTGTTGGGTATAGGCATCTCCTGTCGTGCCAACAGCTGTAGCGGCCGTTCCTGTGTCAATCTCGCCCTAGATCGGCTAAAAAGTATGCTTGCGATTAATTCTATAAATCTGGGGGCACGGCAGTGCCCCCGCCAAGTCGAGCGCGAAGCAAACACTGCCGTACTATCCTTGTGTGACTTGGCCGTTGACTTGTACACACTAACGTATATAGAATGTTTAACGGCCAGTCATATATCATTAACTATAACAATAAAGAAATCGCAGTAACGAACCTTAGACTTGGCTCGACCTTGTCTAGATTTCATTACTTTTTAGAGATAAACAAGCAGCTCCATCGAGACTTGGCTAGTTTTTTACATAATTGGATGTATTTTTTTAACAAGGAATGGGTTTGCACTTGACCGTAATTCGTCTGATAGTAAGCAATCATTACGGTCTAGGAAATAACGTCATTCAAAAATTGATAATTGTACGGCTGACATGAATTAATTGGCTGTTTATCATCGCATAGTAATAAATTGATGCGATGACAAATAGGCAATACCTGCAATTTAACGTGAATGTATTATGAACTTACGAAAAATCGTGACACTAAAGCTATTCTAATATAATAAGAACAAGAAATAATTTAAAGAACAATTCGCCTAAATATAAAACTTTATCGTTCAAACTAATGACTGAATAATCAACCGAAGCCCAATTTTATATATTATTGAGTTTAAAACGTAATTTCTCTTCGGTGTTTTAATTAAACTTCAAAATGCCATTTTAGTCTGGAAGCCTTTGTAATTTTATTTTAGATCTTTAGTTGTTTTGAGTGTAGCAAAATAGCAGCTTCGGTTCTTAGGATTTGTAAATATTATTCAGGAAAACTAATATTTTATACAGATATAAGAATATGTACTAAATTAGTTTATCGTAATTAAAATCAGATTTTCCAGAAACTTTTTTCTTTGTTGTATGCATAGGTATAACAATTTATACAACAAAGACGAAGACTTATAATCAAACAGCTGACTTATAATTATTTCTGAGTCCTTTCTTTGCGTCTTCAAGGCTTTAAAAAAAATTTGTAAATCACGTATTTTAAGTTATCTGTCCTGATTTTATTTATGTATTTAACACATTACATTTTTAATTTAAGTATGTTTATTTCTGTTTTGTAATTTTTGTGTTTTTATGGTGTACATTTAAGTTATATTTTATTCTATTCTATTCTACATTATTTGAATATAGGAAAAACATTTATTTAAAACAATGTTAAATCTAAATAAGTACTATAAAAAATACGCCTGTGTGCTATATTCACTACTTTTATCCTGGACTAACGCAGATGAAAGGCGTAAGAACAAAAAGGAGGCTTTGGGCCTATAAAAGAGGCGTAAGCAGGACAAAATTGGAGGGCCCCCCTCGTTCCGATAACAGCAATAAACTTAATTAAGACTGAGAATGTTCGCTCTATTTTCCTGCAAGACATTGGAAAACATTAACTTAATTAGCAGAATGTCGTACTTGGAAGGAAAACGGAATTTCGGACTAAGAGATAAGAGGAAGCTAATTACGTTGATTGTTATTAATATAATTTATTAATTTGGGAAGTAGGTTCCTACTCATAATATATAAAGTTTTTGTGAATTTATGGCATGTTTTTTTTTTAAACAAGCCTAGTGACATACTTGTAGAAAATAGAACCTTCAGCTGAACATAAAATTTGTTTCTGCTTTCAGATAAATATACTCTAAGATAGTATAGTAAAGCTCATTTTACCTTGCTTATCATTTAACAATTAACACAACCAGAAGTGAAACCTTTACAAGCAACACTGGGGTGAGAGGTGGAGGAAAAGCATGTTTGTGTTTTTTAACGGCAGTATCTTAATTGAAAAATAAAAAGCCCTTATATGGAGCTCGCCTGGGTGCTGGTAGGTGGCGATTGGTGGAGTGGCGTGATGCTGTGGCGGGCGCGCGGCTCCGCGAGGGCGCGCAACTCGTCGAGGGCTCGCGCGGCGGAGGCACACAGGTCATCACCTGCCACGATGGAGGTCAGGAGGCCCACGTACGACTCCAACAGGCTGTCGTTGTCACTGTAGGTCCCGACCTCTGTCAAGCTATCGCAGCGCAGACATTGCGGCTCAGTCTGTGTTGATATTTCGTGCCGCGGCGCGCTCACTGGCGCTACCTGCGGCGTGTTGCAGCCTCTCTCACTGCGCGTGCTGCGCAGGAGGGAGGGCGACTGAGGTAGTGAGGTGAGGGGGAAGGGGTACCCCTACCTGACGTCTTTGAGACCGGCGATAATACATTTATATCTATTCCCACTTCCCCCTCCTTAAATCCTGGCTCCACCCCTCTGATCAGGCGTCTGAAATTGCCCGTGGAAGGCTTAATGGTATAAATTGATTGCTCGATAAAGTTTCATTTGCCTCAAGTTCAGGTGAGAACCCCCTTCATTTTATTGCTCTACAGATATATTTTACAGTCTTTGAAGTTAAATTGCTAGTGAGGGTAATTGGGATGTTTCCGGGACAGAAATAGAAGGGACAAAATAGGACTACTGGTTACTAATGTTGAATTCTATTTTAAGCAAGGTTTATAGGTATAAGGTTTTAGGTATATGTATAATCTCTCTCTTCTTGAGTCGTATTTCCTCATGACTGAGGGTCGTGACTCCCCCGCAGAATTAATTCGCTTGGTGAGTTCTCTTGGTTAGTACATCATTAGGTACTTGGAAATATCAAAGGTTTTAGATTGCGGCTGCTAGAAATTTGGAGAAAAATTGCATGCTTATATATTTCAGTACGGTGATAATGTTAAGCCACAATGTCGCTTTAGATGTTTTCGTAAAATTACGGATACAAAATATTTATTAACGTAATAAAACACGTCAACAATAAATTTCGTGAACCCTCTGGCTTTGCGCTCCTCGTGAGACTCTTACAAGGCCAGAGTCTTCTCCCAGATGTGAGACTTAGTTATGTATATATCACGTCTAGGATTAGGTACTAAGTATTACGATGAAAAGTCTAGTTTTAAATATTCGCGCCGTTTGCGGAGCTCTGCAGATGAAGCAGCACCGCCAGCCTGCTTGGAAGATGTTTCAAGATGAGACGGCGCCAATGTGTCGACAAAAAAACTGGCTTAAAACTGGCTTCGCGTGACCAAAATGCTGGCTTGTACTTTTCCCAAACTAGCTATTCAGCGGGGCAGTGCCACCAGTATTTTGGGTACGCTGCCTTTTGAAAAAAAAGTAGATTAGGTTTTTTAGGAAGATTTATAACTAAAACTCTGGAGAAATATGTAGTGTTTTTCCGCTGCGACTGCTCCTTAACCGACATCAAACAACAAACTTGATGGTTTTTAGGTGTGTTCCTCCATATACCACCGCCACACCTCACCTCCTAACCAACGTGGCCTCCGTGGCTCACAAGATCTTATCAACACCGCACAACTACAAAGCTTCAAGACACAAGGTGCGGTGTTGGTAAGATCTTGTGATCCACGGAGGCCACGTTGGTTAGGAGGTGAGGTGTGGCGGTGGTATATGAAGGAACATAGGATGATATTTCTCCAGAGTTTCATTTACAATGGATTTCCGCAAAGTAACGCCTGATTCAATAACTTATCTGGGAAGATATAGTTTTTATTCGTAATTGTATATTTTTTATAACTTTTTGTTGTTTATTGAATAAAACTTTTCCTCATCATAATAGGTTAGTAATAACGTATTATGTTCTGTGCACGCTCTAATTCTTTTACAAGATTAAGAGCGTAAAATCCATTTCATACCAATAAAACAAACATCGAAAGTAAAATTGATCTTGTTTCAAAACAATTGGTGCTCTTTCACCCGAAGTAAATTAAATCGAGCGAGCCTAGGCTTTGCAGACGAATACTTGAAAGCAATTATATATAAAAACAAACAGACACAGGTAAATTTACAAAGCGACTGCTTTTACACAAACAAATTGCTCGATAGACATCGTTATTGGAAATCACTATTAAAATGTAAAGGATTTAAGGTATACAAACAAAGTGAAAATGTTTTACATTTACGATACAGTACAACATCTATGTATTCCGTTCAAGTACCTAAAAAGAGTACTAAATGGTATTTGTTTCCTAGCGTTTCTTTTCTATTCCTATCTAGTACCAAATTTAAAGTATGATTTTTAAAACTAACACCAACACATGAATTTTGTACAGTTACAAAAGCAATAAACGAATACCAAGGAAAAACGACATTTATTCTGTTTTTTTAGCTTTTGCTGTTACTGCTTGCAAAATTATTAAAATTTGTAGTTTATGATAAGAAAACTTTGAAAGTTTTACAGGCCTTACGTACTCAAAGGATTTAATTTTAGCGCCTGGCTGTGGCCAAATTAAGCATTCTTGAAAGATACAAGTCAGATCCTGCCTGTCACAATCATTTTCGCTACATCTACATATATCTATATATAACAAACCTGTAACCGGTCGGTGTCTGTACATTGAAGATAATTGAAAAAAATAACAACTAAGGGGTCTTCATTGATGCAATAGAAAATAAAAATTATATTTAAAAAAAATCTGTTTGTCTGTAGGTATGTTTTTTCTGACTCGAAAACGGCTGAACCGATTTGTCGACGGTTTTCACTAACATGTTGGTGCATTTATAACTTAATATTTAATGTTTTTTTCATTTCGAGCGGTTCGTAAATAAAAAATAGTTATTTTAATTTCAAACCTTTTTATCTCAAAATAATGCGAGCGAAGCCGTGGGCGTCCACTAGTCACAAATGAATTTACAAACTAACTGTAACCAACCATAAAACATGTGAACACCGATCCCAGAAATAATACATTCATCCTAGTTTCACAGCTTACTCAGACGGATCACAATTATCACATTTCCTAATATGAGTAGTAGTTATTGTACCCGGCGTCTCTCCCATAGCCTTCTAAACCATACCCAGCGCCTCTCCCGTAGCCTTCTAAACCATACCCAGCGCCTCTCCCGTAGCCTTCTAAACCATACCCAGCGCCTCTCCCGTAGCCTTCTAAACCATACCCAGCGCCTCTCCCGTAGCCTTCTAAGCCAATCCCGGCACTTTTCCTGGCCATGGCGTATCTGTAGGCATCACTGAATCTCCTGGGGTCATCGTCCCAACCGAACGCGTCGCGGCAGCTTCCGTTGTACCTGGCGAATATAAAAAAATAAATATTCCGGGACATTGCACACAGCGTCATCTAGCCCCACACTAAGCAAACGCTTGTGTCGTAACTAGTTAACGGATATAATACTTATATACTTTTCTTTTGTAAATACATAGGTACTTATTACACATACAAACGACCAGACTCAATACAAGTAAGAACACATTTTTAAAATTAATATTTACTTGTGTCATGCGGGAATCAAACCGGCGACCCTCGATTAGTAGGCCAGGCAGATAAAATATATTTTGAATCAATTTTGCTAAAGTAACCCAGATAATCTTTGTCTCTGACTTACCACACCTGTTTCGGCCTGCAATTCGGAGGTACAGTTACAGTATTCCTTGAGTAAAATGCTGGCACGTGGTCATTTGGTTTTGCGAGTGGAATGGCAGACGCCATAACCAATAGAGACATAGATGCAAAGGCTAGCCACATAGCTGGAGATTTGGCTGGAATAATTCATAAATGGGATTAAACAACTAATTGGTTGCCTGGAAGAGATTGCTCTTAGCGATAAGGCCGCCAATTAAAACGCAAATTTTATTTTCTATGTTTTTTGTATTGTTTTTATGTATGTGGTGTTTTAATAAAGAATTTATCAATCAATCAATCAATCAAACAACAGTCTCTCAAGACACGTAATTTCAATAAATAATTCAATACGTAATAGGTAATTTTAATCGACTTCCAAAAACAGGAAGGTTATTCAAGTCTTCTGAATTTTTTTGTGTGGTTTTTACGCGATTGCTCCTTTGTTTATGAACCGATTTCGAAAAATCTTTTTACTTCTATGGCGTTGTTTTACAAAAGGTGTAGTTACGAAAACGCTGTTTAGTAAAAAAACTTTAAACCGAACTACCAAAAATACCTTTTAGTAGGTACGTAGGTATATTAACTACAGAGTTACAAGAAATAACTGACCAATTTTGTGTCAACTATACTTTATATAAAGTATACGAGTATGGCTGTGAAAAATCTTAAATAATGTAAGAAAATTATGTAACAAAATATAACGTAGAATATACAAATCTGACGACACACATCAAGAAATAAGGTTATGTTTTGTTTAAAACAAAAACAAAGCCTATTTATAAATCAGACAGGAATAGATTAAAATAAGTACAGTTTTTACGGCTTGTGACAGGAAATTGTGTATGTGCAAAATGTGTTTGTCTTACTTTCCTGAATGTGCTCGTATGTAATTTCTTGTCACAAAATAATTAAATAAATAAATATATTTTTTTCATAAATTGTGAGATATACCTACATAATATGTAGATTCACATGAAATAAAAAAATTAAATATCAATTCGTTTAGAACACACTGCCGTTGCAAGCAAACTCGCAGTATCAAAGTGGTTCAGCTTTTTGTTTTGTTTCGTTACAATAATCGATTAAATTCCAATCTAATATTTTATTACATTTGTTGTTAGCATGATTTTGACCATCACCATTTACAATATGAATGAAATTGTTAAAATTATATGCAGCTATAAAAATACTTAACAAAGTTATTTATCACACATTTCTAGTTTAGGTTTAGGAATGGAAAATGTAAAAATTATTTGGTTCGTACATTATAATATAAATAAAAAGTGAGTGTGGCTCAGCGGTTCCTGAGTATGCTTTTCATCCAGTTCGAATCCAGCCCTACACCAATGACTTATATTTTCAAGTTTTGTGTGGATTTGCACTAGCTTAGCGGTGAGGGAAAACATCTCGAGGAAACCGACATACCTGTACATATTCCTCTATGTCTACAAAAAAAAATACAATTTCGTTTTACATAGACATTTTTTAAACCAATAGGTAAGCAATAAATTAATGGCCCATGCTATAGAAACCATGACAAATGACGTCATAAACCTTTCGAATTGGGGTACAAATCCGGTACCTTCTAATTTCATGTACAGACAATATTATCCACAGACACCTAAACTTTGTAAGTTATTTAAAATCCACAATTCTGTTAAAAACACGTCCTGCGAAGCGAAGACCAATCAGCATCTAGTTTTATCACGCGTCTATGACGAGGAACTAAAATGCATGCAAATGTGCTGTATTGTATTTGCTACTGGAATATGATACGAATTAATGTAATACCTAATATGGTGGTTACAATATCCGAGGACATGTGTCTTCCGTGGAAGGACCTGAGCGCCCACCACGATGTATCTGCCCAAGAGAACTCCCCTAACAAATTAATTCTGCGGGGGAGTCACGACCCTCAGTCATGAGGAAATACGACTCAAAAGAGTAAAGAGAATATGGTTAGGTCACGTGTTTCATGGTGAAACTTTAATACTTTTGGAAATATCAACCTCAGAGACAAAAATTACATTAATCTCTCTGCCACGTAAAATAAAGAAAAACATATTTAACAACAAACAAACTAACAAACAAACCTATGATCTTTTACAAAAGTTAGTGAAGCAAAGGCGAAGTTAGGCAAAACCACAAATCATTTTTGACATGATAACAGTTTCTACATGTAGAATCTTGAAAGTGACATCTATAAAGTTTTTATCCTGAAAAAGTCCAAATGAAACCATAGGTCTAAATATTATATATAAAACTCAAATGTGACTGACTGACTGACTAGTGATCTATCCACGCACAACCCAAAACACTGGACGGTCTGGGCTGAAATTTGGCATGCAGATAGATGTTATGACGCAGGCATCCGCTACGAAAGGATTTTTGGAAATGCCACTTTAAAAGGGTTGAAATAGGGGATGCAAGTTTTACTTCTTAATGCGAAGGGAAGTACCCACTAATGTATGATATATGCATTCATATTTTTTCTTATTCTCTACAATTATGCTTCTCTTTCATATGATATCTTCATTTCCCCTTACCCAAATATCGGTCCATAGTTTAATTTGATCTGCCTATTATCTCCATGCTACAGCTGAGCTGAGTACAGGATTATATGTACACTTTATGGACACATTTATCATGGTAGCTACAGGTTTATTTGTTATCAATAGAAAAGATTCAGATTCATTTATTGACAGTTTTATTACATAACTAGTGGACACCCGCGGCTTCGCTCGCATTATTTTGAGATAAAAAGTAAATACAGCGCCATCTAGTTCATACGTCGACAAACACGAATCTTTAAAATGGCTGTAGGCAGCGGATATCGATAGCGGACCACTTGGTTTAAAATTAATATAACTTTTTTATTTACGATTCGATTGAAATGAAATAAATACTAAATGTTAAGTCAAAAATGCACCAACATGTTCGTGAACCGTAGACAAATCAGTTCAGCCGTTTTCGAGTCTATAACGAACATACATACCGACAGAAAAACAGACAAACAGATTTTTTTTGAAACATGATTTTTGTATTCTACTGCATCAATGAAGACCTCTCAACTATTTTTTTTTTTCAATTATCTTCGATGTACAGACACCGACCGGTTACACCTTTATTATATGTATAGATATTGCAAGTTGCTTACACGTGTTAAATATTTCATAGCCACCCTTAAAATTACAGGTATACACTACATTACTTCATAAAATAATATAAATCAATAATTATTTATATTTTGTTCTTCACAGTTCACATCTCATCATCAATGGTCGTTCTCATCGAAGTATCGAACACAGCGCTTTGCTTCAACGTTTATTGTACGGACGGCAAAGCTTTGGAACACTTTACCAGAAGCTGTGTTTCCTGCGAACTACAATCCAGGGGTTTTCAAATCTAGAGTTAATAGGTATGTTCTAGGTAAGCATGTTACACCCTAGGCTGCAGCAATGCTTAACATCAGGCAGGCTGTAGTCAAACGCAAACCTATCCCACGTAAAAAAAAAAAACATGGATACAAATTAAATAGGTACAAATATCTCCCGATGTCCAGTGATTTTATAACAAACATTGCAAGAGAAATTGGAACATTGGAAGTAAAAATAATGAAAAGAAGACGAAAATTTCATTTCCCCTAAAATATTTCCTCATTGAGTGACATTCTGTCCTCGGGCATTGACATGAAATAATAATGGACAGTATTAAAAGCAATATTGTGAAATCAAGAAGCGTTGTAGTTCACTTTCGAAGAAACTGATTTGCAGTCTCAGAAAAAGTAAAGTCTCTATTGTAAATAGACGCGCTTCATTTGGCTATGCATGCGTCATAATGTTTTTTTTTACACTGAATAAATTGTACATGTCATGTATGTTATGAATTGAATTGATCCCTGGGTCACTTGAAGCGACTAATTTTTGGCTCAAAATGAAGCTTGCATTGCACGCACTATATTGGAACTGTCCCTTAAACTAGGTGTCATAATGTAATGCTGATCTGTGTTCACTTTTTTGTGAAATGCGTTGGCAGGCTTGCCCATTATCATGCTATGTCTATATTTTCGGGTATGTATTTATCGAATCATTGAATCGTAAAATTGAATTCCGCGAAATACATGTTTGAAATGTCGCGGATTAGAAACGGCATGTCGAAACTGATTTATTTGCCTCGTTATTTATAATTATTATTTATTGCCCATTATACAGATATGTTAATTTTACGAAGCTTTTGGATCGACCGATGGCGCCCAGGTCCTTCCACGGAAGGCAAATGTCCTCGGATATTGTGGTCCTTAAACATGTCGATTTCCTCACAAAATCCGTGAAATTAATCGTTTCTTTCAGTACACTCCAGCTTCAAATTTGCGTCGCCTTTCCCTTACATCTGCTCCCCAAAAATGTAAAATTAAAAAAGTTTTAGCCGACAGTCGGAATAAATTATTACTGGACTATGTCAGTTTGAATTGTTCGAGCTTTTAATTAGAGCTGTAGTTTTAACAGTTCATTTATTTTATAAAATTGTTTGGTGAAGTGAACAGATTGGTATTTGCCCTGGTGAATTCATATGAGGATAATTATGGTGATGATGATAATAAGATCCTATGATAGGAAAAAAATTGATGAATCGTATTTGTATCCCACTTTTCACTAATAATATACAGGTAAAAGTTTGTTTGTCTTTGTGTAAGTGTGTAGATATATTTGTTATTAATCACGCTTCTGTGCATGATCCGATTTGATGAAATTTTGTATGGTAGCGGATATACTCAAAATTACCACATAGGTTTTTTTATCCTAAACAAATTCTATGTATGTAACAAAGAAAAATATACGGCAAATAACATTATTTTATTGTATAAAATCGTATGTAAAAGTTATAATCCGACCATATTGATGAAATCTAATAATGACGAACAAACATAATCTCGTTTGCAATTAGTTGTGAACACATTGAATAAACAATACAGCTTAGCATTTAAATCATTTTGACCAATATTTGATTCACTTTTAATTAAATGGTTTCATTGTTTAATATGTTTCGTGATGAATTCATTCTACTAATGAATGTGAGTGAAATGTCCTGGAATACTAATATATATCTATATATAATACTATAATTTTATTGTCATTTATTCATAACATTAACATGTCAAACATAAATTACATGTAATACTAATATATAATATTTATTTATACCTACAAATTTTTTAGAAAAAAAATATCTGATTGACAATATTTTATCGATTTATGTACCTATACCTACATGTATATATGTATGTATGTATGTAGGTATATGTTGTATACCTACTTAATCAATCTAAGACTTACCCAATAGTATAATGGTGAAAGTTTGTGAGTACATGTTTGTCACTTCATAACGTTCAAAATGGTTTTGATGAAATTTGGCATAGACATGGATCAGACCGTGGATTTGACTCTGTACCTGTATTACCTAGGCATTTTTTTTATCCTGAATTAACACGACTAAAATAGCCGAGCGCCACCGCTGGTCATAAATATTACAAAATATAAACCCTTATATTCGTAAAAACAGTGCCTAGACGTTTTTCAATTGAAATACTACTTCAGTTATTTCTGTAACAATAAGGTCTAAAACATTTTTCGTGCTCGTAAATTGATTTGCTCAAAGGTTAAGTTTCTGAAGGCCTGTCGTAGATTGGTCCGTTGTCCAGGTAACAATATTTACTGAGGATACAATTACTGCTCCAATTTCACGAGTTGTCGAGTCGTGAGCAAACACTCTGCCCGGGACAGACTACGATGAAATCGGGGAATTTTGGGAAGAATAGACAGAGATTAAGATTTATGTAGATGGAGCGTAAGTAACGTTCTTTAAAAACACTCTCAGCGTCATCTTCGTTTGACAGAATGAGATTTTGACTTCTCTGGCCTGCACTAATTCTTGTGGTTCTATGTTACGAATCTATTTTTGACCATAAAACTGTGATAGCCGACATTTTTCTATAGCAGAACACAAAGCTTTGGCAAAAAACATGACTTTTTCTATTTAAATAATGTGTTTGTATTTTTCTTTCTGTAATATGTTTCATTGTGGTCGTACCTAATTTCTTGTTTCAAAGTAAATCTTTTTTATTTTGATTTCTTTTCAAAGATTTATCAACTTATGGTATAAAACGTAAAATATTTACGTTTAGTTTATAATCAGTCAAGCGGTTATCGTACACAAATTCAAATATTAGCGTGTTTTGCTGATATAACCCATCTACGGTTATCTTAGTCTTTGCAAGAAGTAGCTGACTGGTTGATTTGGGAAATGTCACAGTGATGTTGACGTAAATTGTGCTGTGCGTACGATTTTTATATGAAATATTTATTTAGAATTCTGTCTGTATTTCTTATAACCATGAAACGAAGAAAAAAGTAAACGTGGTTGCTGCAATTTGTTCATTAAATGTAAGCCTACCTGCTTCTTAAACATATCTAAAAACATTTTACTAACAAGTTTATAAAAATATTTTCCCAAATGACTACCTACTACAGAAATTAAAATTTAAACATCAAAATCCGAAAATTTATTTTCTTTACTTTGTTTTGGTTGCAATATTTTTCTTAAACTTATACATCACCAATAAACAAAGTACAAATGTTTGTGTAATTTTGTAATAAAACAACAAAATAGATCCCATCCAATTAAACCCAGCCAGCAAGATCTGATAAAACCCGTTAAATTATGTTGGTCCCATATTTAAGGGCCGTGACAAACGTACCGGCTCTTAAAATTGGGCTCCCGCGGTAACGAGGTATTATGTGCTGTCCCTACACAGAGATAGATAAAGTAAATAATGAGTAACCTTACTTTTACAGCGGAGCAAATACAGAAGGATATCTCGATTAAGTTTTAGCTTATTTTAATGAGGCTTTTTCCGGGAGCCAATTAAAAAAAATATAGTTTAAAATAGGTTCAATAGATCTCGCTGTATACTGTGAAAATACACCAAAAAGCAAGTAAAATTTGGTTGACATTTTTTTGACAACTAGTGTGGCGTGTCGTCATATCACTCACATCACTCACATTGCTCTTGAATCTCAATCTCGGTGGGATGTCAAAATAAATGTCATGTCAGATGAAAACGTTCCATTTCTTGCAAAATAAAATGTGGAATATATATTTAAAGACGTTGTCTAACTTTTATATTAGTATTTTGTAAATTGATTACCAGAATAAATTAATTTTACCAAAAACTTGTCTCACTCATACTGAATATAAATAAAATTGCATTGTAAAGTTTATGTAATATACCGTTTCACGTACTATTAAGAACTCGCTTGTACAGTTGTTAACATACAAGTACAACGCCACCTGTTGAGCATTTTTTACACCATTTTTTAATTCAGCTGTCAGAAAAAGCCTCATTATATTATTATTATCTATCACTATTTGACATGTTTACATTATCTATGACATATTTAGTTATGTTAATAATGTTTTAAATAA
Organism: Macaria liturata; assembly: GCA_964023185.1. Classification (NCBI taxonomy): domain Eukaryota; kingdom Metazoa; phylum Arthropoda; class Insecta; order Lepidoptera; family Geometridae; genus Macaria; species Macaria liturata. The sequence goes on from OZ026830.1 coordinate 2,785,236, forward strand.
ATTTGTTGAAATTTAAAATCGAAAAGTGAGTGGTCAGTGTTTTCCCAAAGATTTTAATTGTAAATTGTGTAGTCGTGACTATATTTGAAATGTAAGTTTTGCTTATACAATAACACAACACAGGTAATAAAACATTTTGTATCTTTAAGACATATGTATTGTAGTTACCTAGATGTAATATTGTTTTTGGCCCAATAAAAGCTTTTGTATTTTGTATTTGTATTTGCTTGCCGTGAGGAAGAATATGTATGTACCTACCATTAAGCCTTTCATCTGCAGACTGTTATCTTACAATTTGTGCATATTCGCAAAATAAATGATTTGATTTCTCATCTAGCTTTTTACGTGCTTGCAAACCACTATGATCGCTTGTGCCGGTGGCGCTATAGATAGATAGATATATGAATGAATGCTTTATTCAGCACCATAAAATAAAATAACATAAAACACATTTTCAAACTAGTGCCACAAATGGCACCCTTATCGCTGAAACCGATATCTTTCAGATCACTGTACAGATATATAATACAAGCAAAAGTTTTATTGCTGAATTTTAGACCATTTTCCTCTTAACTCAGACTTAGGTCTAACATATACATTTATTAAAACTACACTTTGCCTTCTCAACTATATCTCTATTCACACACATAGGCATAAAATCCAGGAAATATATCTGCGTATTTACACACAAATACAAGGAGATGGGAAAATATACAAAATTTGATTATTTGTTTGGTCAGCAGCAGATTTGGTTAGATTCGCAATATCACATACCTATTTATAAGAATGATGAAACAGTTAAATTTTGTTTATCACTTTCATTGACATTTTGATAACGAATGAATAAAATGTAACAATTTCAACCATAAAATTTCTTAGACAGTATTTTTTTTTCACAAAAAAAAACTAAGCAATTTTATAGTTGAAATTGTTACATTTTATTCATTCGTTATATATAACTCGCCACCAATGACGTGTTTATTACATTAGAATAAAAGAAAACTGTACTTCCGTGCAGATGTACAGTTTACTTTTATTAGGTACATAGTCGTAGTCGTGTCGTCGTGTCGTAGTTTTATCATAAGTTTATCGCAGTTTAGCTAGTTTCTAGCATTTTCTAACAATGCATAACGTTTCAATATTATTCTTTATTCACCCCCAGTTATAATTTTTTCAATTTTGCAATACTTCACCTAAAACTGTGTTTCCTGTGAACTACAATCCGGTAGTTTTCAAAACTAGAGTTAATAGGTATCTTCTAGGTAAGTGTGTTACACCCTAGGCTACAGCAATGCTTAACATCAGACAGGCTGTAGTCAAACGCAATCTACGGCAAAAATCTCAGGTTTGCCAATTTTTTTTACCGAATTATTAGACTGTTTTTGCTTCCCAATTAATTCTTAACCATCCTATAGAAATAACGTCGTATTTGTGGACATAAGTGGCCTATTCTCCGAGAGGTTGTTCAGCAAACTACTTCACAGTTCTTGTTTGTCCGCCTATCTCGTACTATTATTGGCAAATAGAAGGCTATATTTAACCAAGAAGGACGTAATAACTTTTTATTTACGTAGGGAATGGGACAGAGCTAATCACCGTAACACAGACGCACCGGCGTCCAGTACGGTGCTTTAGAGATATATTGTATGTGGACATTTTATATGACAATAAATAATTTTGAATTTTTGAATTTTGAGAGCTTGGGGTTTTAGTCTCATCTATACGCATAATAAAGTTAAATAAGGTACATTTTCTGTACTTAGAAGATATTCAAATTCAAATTTTCATTTATTGGACAACAATGGTTCCATTTTGATAGAGGCACACAAGAGAAAACAATTTAAAGACTAGTGTTAGTAAGGTACATGACCATTGCACAACGTTTATTATAATAAAACGCCGTTGTGTCTGTACACATTTCACGAGGCCAGGAATAATTAAAGGAAACTCTTCAATATCTCTGACCATCACACCGACTAAGTGTCTCGAATATTCGATTTTGTATACTTTTTGTTTTGTTTTGTTTTTGTATTTTTGCATGTTTGTTTTGTTTTGTGTTGTATATTCTTAATCGATAACGGAACAAGTTTCAGCAGTGTTTAGAAGTTTTGTCTGTTTGTGTGTTTATTTAAATGCACATCACACCAAACAGCTGAACGGGTCATAATGTTTTTTGGTGTGTAGGTAGTATGAGGTCCAGGAAGTGACATAGGCTATTTTTCATTCCTAAATAATGCCATTAGAACTACAAACGTATTCTTACCCTATTTACATAATATTTTGCTAGCAGAAGTCTTTGGAGTTGTCGCAGTTGTTTCAGAATAATATGTAGCATAATTGTGTCACCTACCGGACCCTTATATCGAATCATCTTAGAATTATCGTGCCTTTCATATTTCATAGAAGTCCGTCCGTCGATATAAAACTGATATCTTAATATGTAAGGAGACCTTATCAAAAATCACATGTATTGTCTTTTTCTTTTTTTGTCTTCGAGAGTTACGTATGGACAAATGAAACAACAAACACGAGTTTGTATATTGCTTACCTATATCTATAGATAAATTGTCTACGACTGACTAGACAAAACTAAATAAAATTAATGATAAGTAAAAAGTAGGAAAACAACGAAACTACTTCTTCTTCTTATCGAATGATAATGGCCAACTCTAGTGTCGAGAGTTTATCAAGCTGCTCTAAGGGCCTCTGAAATGACTGCCGTACTAGACAATCAGAAACTACATTAAATTATTATTGCGTATGTGTAATGTAGATAACAATACTATAAGAAAATAAGCCATCCAAACTTAGCCGCAAAATTGTTTTTTCTCTGTGTGATGTTGTATTTCAATTCTTTCTTATTAGAAAACCTGTTGCATACCTAAATGTATTGGATTCTGGTCAAAGTCACATTATTTGTCAAATTAGTCATCCACATGTAAAACTACTGAAATTATTTATTTATCTGATTGCATATTTTGAATTATTACGTAGGTACTTATCTACTTTATTATAGTTGTCGCTTGCCTACTTATTTTAATCAAACTTCAATCATCCAAAAGATATCGTAATCCCATTGCGCTAAATCAAATGTTGATACAAAATACATTTATCACTACGTCACAGTCTTATATCTTATCATTATAAGCTAGGAGGAAAACAGTATACAAATCAGAAATCAATTAATATCTTGTACAATTAGCTGTGTTCTTATAAATTAATCGTTTAATTGTTGTTCTTGTACATTTGTTGCCAAAATGTGGGTGTTGGTACTTGTGTCTATAATTGCGGTAGTCAGTGGAAGACCTAGTGACAATGCACCTAAAAACGTAGTAACTGTACCACCAAATTGTCCTACCGGGCAAGAATGGTACAACGGTGCATGCCGCGATGTTTGGAGGTTTTTGGACAGTAAAAATGTGATTACTGTACCACCAAATTGTCCCACCGGTCAAGAATGGTATAACGGAGCTTGCCGCGATGTCTGGAGGGTTTTAAACAGTAAAAATGTGGTCACTGTCCCACCCAACTGTCCAACAGGACAAGAGTGGTACAATGGAGCTTGCCGAGACGTTTGGAGGTTTTTGGCCAGTAAAAATGTGGTAACTGTCCCACCCAATTGTCCCACCGGCCAAGTTTGGAGTAATGGAGCTTGCCGTGATATTTGGAGGTCAATAGATACCAAAAACGTAGTTACTGTCCCACCCAACTGTCCGAGTGGTCAAGAATGGTACAATGGAGCTTGCCGCGACGTCTGGAGAGCCTCTGTGGATGGCCAAAATGTGGTGACTGTTCCGCCTAACTGCCTACCAGGTCAGGTTTGGTCGAATGGTGCTTGCAGAGATGTTTGGAAGTATTTGGAGTCCAAGTAAGTTTTCTATGCCGTATACGTTGAATTTTAATTCATATAAGTTGTGGCTATTTTCTTGTTCTTCTTATCGAATGAGAGTGGCCAACTCTGGTGTCGAGAGTTTATCAAGCCGCCTCAGACTAACCTGGACATACATTACCTATTATGGCTATTTTATTTCTCATAAAAGTTTTTTTTTTCTTTGAACTGTTCGGACATAAAACTAAAGAATTCCTATAGTATAATGATTTGATGCCGATATTATGTCATAATAATGTGCAATACTGGACTTTGTGCTTGTTATATTACGTTTTACAATTGTGCTCTGAAACGTGTTTTTTTTTTCAATTACCTTTCATAAGCTCATTAGGATGCCCGCGGCTTTGCTCGTATTATTTAAGGATAAAAAGTAGCCTATGACACTCGTTAAGACCTCATACTATCTACATACCAAAATTTATAATGATACATTCAGCCGCTTTTGCGTGATGAGCGTTTGAATAAACTGACAAACAGAGACACAGATCAAGAGATAAATAGGCAAAATTCCTAGAAATTTTCGGAACATCTTCAATGTTCAGAATTTCGGCCCTTTTCAGCTTTATTACGTGTATAGATTGTTTTTCTTTGTTTATTTCTCAATGTTGTACACATATTTCTAGTAGGTACATCCGTAAACAACGCAGTTTCCATATTTCATTACATTATTGTAAATATACAAAGACAAATCGGTCATCCACTTCAACAACGTTACATGAAGATAAGAAATCATTCAATATTCATATCTATTTGTATTTCCTATCTTATCTTAATAATAAATAATATATGTATGTATGTATACTTAAGTTTTTCTTAACTTTTATTTGATAACAATATTGTGGAATGCAGACGATTTAATTTGACCGCAAGCATCCGCTTAAAGATAAGTGATTTTGATTTGTTGAAACAATCAAAATATTATTCTTTATACCAGTCAATAACACATTTTACACTGGACAAACATAGAGATATTAGACCACTACATTATGTAGGTTACATGAACAATCCACAACAAAATGATGTTATTTAGTTTTGGGTTAGACTGTTAAATTGTGTTTGAAAGATATTTCTCTATTTTCATATCTTAAAAACAAAATAGGATTTTCGTTCTGTCCGAGATTATTATAAATTTGGTAATTCGACCTTGTATAGCAAACGTATGCTAGTAAGCTTAAACAAGTCAAAGTTACACGTAAGTTAAGGGTTTTCATTTCAGTGTGGTTTAAATTCTTTAAAAAAATTGTATACTTACTTACACATGGTTTATTTTTTTCAGGTTCGACGAGCTAGCCATCGGAGTCAAAGAAGCTCAACAACAGAAAGACCCGCAACCTGCTCCTCTGAACATCATTAACGTACCAAACCAATGCTCTATCGGATACGCCCCTGATGCTCTCGGCAACTGTCGCCCAATACTTCCTTTTTAAATGCATGTTATAATGCCAACAAAATAAATGAATCACAATTAAATACACTTCTAAAAAACTAAACCGATTTCTCTAGCCTAGTTTTTATTAACATAATATACAAAATTTACATAAATATACAGCGAAGAAAGAAAAATATAAACTTACAAAACACAGATAACTTTACAAAAAACTTAGCACATCAGCAATACTGTCTAATTCTAAGTTTTCATAATTTATAGTCAAACTTTCCTGCAGTAATTGCATACATATGCATTTCGTAAAACTGTTATGTTATATAAATAAATTGGAATGCTTAAGAAATAATGATTTTGATATAACCTAATATCTCCGCTGTATTCATAGAAAAACGTGAATTAAAATGTTACGTCTAAAATTGCAATAAAGTAATTTACCTACAATGTTCTTATGTAGTTCGGATTAAGTAACTCTTTCATTCTAAAGTCAGTTAGCTACAATGTTTTCTTCTTCTTTTTATTTTATTATTCTTATACTAAAATAATGACATCAAAATTCAAAAATTCAAAATGATTTATTTCGGACTACAATTGTTTGATTGGTCCATATTTTGTTAGTAACTTACATAACATCCCTTTGCTTTTTATATTTTATGTTACAATAGGTTTCGTCCTCATATTGATATTATGTATAACTGTATCGTATAATCATTATTAATTATGCAACGTTGGTATGAATTGCATGCAGTGACGCAAGAAAATGCAATATTGACAGACTAATTATAGTACCTAATGGTAAATACATTTCAATCAAATAATGATTAGAAATTATGTTTAAGATAAGTAATTTGAGTTGTGTTTTCAAAAGAAGCTATTGTAATAAAGGCGAAAATACTTCACTTGAAACTTTTTCACTAATATTATTTGTTATTTTTCAAATTTAACTTACTAAAGCTGAAATTCAAAAATGTATTATTTGCTTTGTCGCTAAGAAAAACTTTAATTGCATATTTTCAAATACAAATTCAACATGGGCTGCAGGATTGCTTAACGTCAGGCAGGCTGTAGTCAAACGTAAACCTATCCCACGTAAAAAAAAAAACATAGAATGCATATCCATTACTTAGGTCCATTACTCTTACAAAAACAGATCCCTCTAAAAGGTTCATCAAAATTAGTTTAATAAAGTAACCAATAAAAACTTGGTATAAGAAATACCTACTTGCAACCGCAAAACCATTATTTGATCAAAGCTATCGCAATTTCATTCTGACCGCAGAGAGCCTTATGAAATAACTCTAAGTTAAAGTCGGAGCTAAAGAATTTCCAAATGAAGCGGTGGTATTCGAACTGGCTTTACAATTTGGAAACATACAGGGCCCAGTTTTGTTAAGGCTGGTTTTATAAAAAAGCGAGAGCGGCTCAGAGGTCTAGTGTCTGCTTTTCAGACGCACCCTTGTTCGAGACCGGTCCTATACCAATGACTTGTATTTTCAAGTTAAGTGTGGATTTGCACTCGCTTTTAGCGGTGAAGGAAAATATCGTGAGGAAACCGACATGAGGACCACAATATCTGAGGGCATAAAAATATGTCTTCCGTGGAAGGACCAGTATCTCCCACGATGTATCTGCCTAAGAGTACTCCCCTAACAAATGAATTCTGCCGACGCTCAGTCATGAAAAAATACGACTCAAGAGAGAGGTTTTTATAATCTTACCGCTTATCTTACTTATTTAGTAAAGGCAAAAATTTTGTGTGGGCATTCACATAAACTGGATGATTATTACTTCTTCAAATTCAAGAATTCATTGGCAGAATCAATTTGAATTAATATTGATATATATTAATATTGATATTGTCAGAGGCCCTTAGGGCGGTTTGAAAACTCTCGACACCAGAGTTGGCCACTCTCATTCGATAAGAAGAAGAATATTGCTATACATATATTAGACTTAGGTTAATTTTTGTCACAATTGATTGATTGGGAGAGATCTCTTGGAAAAATATATATGATCCTTTCACATAACGGAGATAAGTGTTGTTGTTGTATTGTATCAAATTGATCACCTCCGGTTTTTAAGATGTCAGTTGAAAGTTCTAAAAAAATTGGCGTTTTAGTGCGTAAAAGTGACCCGTGCGTAAACTAAAGTCGTTAAAATATTTACTGCCGAAGAATGTATTGTTCTTTAATGAAATTGAGAATTCATTTGTCAATTTGAACCCTATTGGGAAATCTTGGCTAAGCCAAGTTAAGCCCGTTTTGGGCCCAATAAGTTTGACTTTCCAATTTTGAGAAGTTATTTGACTTTAGTGGATTTGGAAAGTTTTGTGTAAGTCAAGTTATATTACAGTACAATGTATTGGAGGGTCGCTTTGAAATTTTAGTCTAGAACAGTTTTTTAACCTGGACTTTTAAGCGTTAAAACCCTTATCCAAGCTAGCGGAGGTATTCCAATGCGATTATCAATGTTTTTTTTAACACGGAACAGGCTTACGTTTAGGCCTGCTTGATGTTAAGCACCACTGTAGTCGTAGATATAGCATGTTTGACTAGAAAAAATCTATTTACTCTGGATTTAAAGACTCACTTACCTACTAAATTAACTAGCTGTGCCTGCGACTTCGTCCGCATGGAATAGTTATTGCCATAATAACGGTTCTAGTGAGTTAATCTTAAAAGATAGACATATACTGTTGCGGACATTTTGTTAGATTATTTCAAGAGAAATAATTCTTTCTTACATATTTTTTTTTTGATATCTTGAACCGTTTTCGCAGCACACGCAACGGAAGCCCTAAAAGATGAATAATTTTCCCCGTTTTTTTCTACATTTTCCATTGTTTCTTTGCTCCTATTAGTTGCAGCGTGATGTTATATAGCCTAAAACCTTCCTCGATAAATGGTCTATTCAACACAAAAAGAATTTTTCAATTCGCACCAGTATTTCCTGAGATTAGCGCGTTCAAACAAACAAACAATCAAACATACAAACAAACTCTTCAGCTTTATAATATTAGTATAGATGTTAAGCAATTGTTGACGTGGTCAGTCTTTGGTTGGGTGGTAAATTACTTTGAAGCTTCCGTGGGTCTTATGACACGATAAATTGTAGTTCCCGGCTGTTTGTTAAGCCATTTTAGAGACTCTTAGGGCGATTTGACTCGCAACATTATCGTTTTTATCTGCACCAATTTTGCAGTAATTCGTAAACCATATGCAACACAACCCCGAACGGTTCATATTAAAATTGTACACTCGTCGCACTGGCTTCATCGGGGATTCAATCAGCTCAAAGATTAGATAGCCTGGAACTCAGGGGCTACTATTAACACTAGCTTTAAAAAAAGAAACTACTCGCTTCTGGATGTATAAAATTAATTATTATAACATATTTTAGTAGAAGATTCTTCCTGTTGCTTATTAGCGTACTTTGTTTCTCCAAGTATTTTTAAACATCAAATAAAAAATGTTTTTAGAAATTGAGTTAGTCGTTTAAACGTGCCGGGAAAACAAACATATACACAGATACCGGCACAAACATTATATCTTAAAATTAAAATTGAATGGTCCTTACCATTCAATTTCAATTTCAATTCACTCAAAATAAGTTAACATAAATTAAAAATCATTAAGCTGTCATGATTTAATCGTGGGATAGTCGACATGTACCTTTCGCAAAAAATATAGATTCATAACTTCTTCTTATCGAATGAGAGTTGCCAACTCTGGTGTCGAGAGTTTATCAAGCCGCTCTAAGGGCCTCTGACATGGCTTAACGACTGCCGTACTAGACAAACAGCCGGCACCTACAATTTTACGTGTCATCCGACCCACGGAAGAAATAAAGCACAACTAAACGATTGGCTAGTTTATATAGTTTTTTTTTTTCAGAATTAAGTTTTAATAGTAATACTCCTTAGCAGATACTTTCACCTCACGTATCCAGATGCAGCAAACTTAGCACGAGCGCAGCGATAAAATGAAATTGTTAAATATAACCTTTGCTGAAAAGAGAATTAGAAAAATCCAGATGTAAGAACAAAAATCTCATAAAAAAAGTACATGACTGTAATAAATTCTGAATTTTATTTTTATCTGAGGAATATTTGACTGCTCCGTTAGCTTAGTTGGTAGTGGCTCTGCCTTCTAATCTAGGGGTGCGGGTTCGATTCCCGCAAAACACAAGTAATTATGAATATTTAAAATTTGTAATTACTTGTGTTGAGTCTGGTCGTTTCTATGTATACCTATAATAAGTATGTATTTACAAAAGAAAAGTATATATGTATTATATCCGTTATCTAGTCCCCGTAATACAAGCGTAAGCTTAGTATGGGGCTAGATGGCGCTGTGTGATATGTCCTGAAATATTTATTATTTATTTATATTTATTTATTTTCACCAAATCTTACTCAAAAAATAAAGAGTTCTGTTCTCTTGAACAAAGATTGATTCCAAGAATGATTTTTCATAACTTCGGCAAATGATTCTTCCCGACGGTCCCGATTTTCTTTAGGTGAACTTCTAATAATTTAAATACCGTAACGGTCACTTCTTCTTCTGGTCGAATGAGAGTGGCCAAATCTGGTATTGATAGTTTATCAAGCCGCCCTAAGAGCCTTTGGCATGGCCTAACGACTGCCGTACTAGTCAAACACTGAGTTTGAGTTTTAAAGTCAAACACTAATAAGCCCAAAAAATCCTAAGAGTTTATAGTTACAAAGAATAATAATTGATAGACTTATCAATTTTGGCTTTTGTTTAAATATGAATATCAACATAGAATTTATCAGTCTGTCTGTCTGTCTAGCAATCTTGACTTGTGGCTCGTTAGATATTTACACAAAGTTATATCTTTTACTGACATTTCTGAATAGACGGTAACCTCGGGTGGAGGGTTGTGACCAGGGACTTAGAAATGTTTGAGATACTTTGATAGCCAGAATTTTATTATTTTATTTATCGTATGAGATTTTCTTAGGCTGTATTATTTTTGCTACTACTTGAGTCAAGATATAAATATCGATTAATGACAAACTGTTACTATAATAACTGTAAGAAGCTTAAAAATAATATAAAATAAATAAATAAAAATAGCCTCTAATAATTAAAGGCTATTCAAGGCCAATTCAAGGTTCTTTAATAACCTTAAGTTTAATTAAGGTTACTAAAGAACCTTAAATTGGCATACCAATTAACCAACTTAGAATAAAATACTAAAAGTATATTTTCTCTTCCCATCATTCTAGAAAGAGCACATAATACTTTCTTAGTTCTTTGGTCATCAGTTAATATTTAGTTTCAGGTAAACTGTTTGGATTGTAGAAATTCAATATTGTGTTTATTCTCGATAAGCAATACCTACATTGCCGAGCTAGGCAAACAGTTTAAATTTATCGAACTATTCTATGAGTAATTTAGTAATTTGTTAGTTTACAATTGGTTTATAACATTAAATTAATGTGTTAATCTAAAAAGAAGCCACATTGGTATTTTTTTGGATGGGTGACCGTACAAACATTTAAATCCTGTTCGTTCCCATTTATTGAATTCACAGAAATCTGAATTGCATGTTAAATTGTAATTCATAGTGGTAAAGTCGCTTTACTAAGCTAGAAGCTCTTGGGATGTTTTAAAAACTAAACAATGAACAATATTTCTAACATCTTGTTAAGATAGTATTATATCCGTTATCTAGTACCCACGACACAAGCGTTTGCTTAGTGTGGGGCTAGATGGCGCTGTGTGCAATGTCCCGGAATATTTATTTATTTTATTTATTTATTTATAGATGCTAATAATAAGGTACCTGATTCTCACACTAGATTATTTTGGTTCCTGTTTTACATGACACAACCATGTTAGAGACCTCCAAATTTCTCAACACCAGAATGTTATAAGTAACTTTGTAAAGCAACTAAAAAACCTTTACTTTACTAGTTTGTTATTCAACATAAAATACTCAAAAAACAAATCGGTACGTACTAAATTTTTCCAAGTTTTATTACAACAAATACCTCTCCACGTCTAGATATATATCTCCTAGATTCTCCTCATTAATAACTGAAATGTTGCGGCCGTCCATCAGACTACGAGATATGAAGCCATTAATAAGCGTCAGCTATAATATTTCATCGTTATTTTGTTAATTTATATCACGACTAACGACATTTATCCAAGAAGACGACCCAAAATACAAAAGGTAAAACGGGACCATACTACTGAGCCTCCTCTGTCTGTCTGTCTGTCTGTCTGTCTCCAGGCTGTATCACATAAACCGTGATAGCTAGAAAGCTAAAATTTTCACAAATAATGTATTTCTGTTGCCGCTATATAAACAAATACTAAAAATTAAAAAAAAAGAAAATATTACCCCTTACAATAAACGTGTTTTTGTTCGTATTTTATTGCTCAATATTAAAAACGGTAACAGGTAGACGCTTCAAATTTTCACAGAATATTTACTTGTATATTACCTTTCAAAATAAATAACTAAATAACAATAAAGTAATCTAATGCATAAAAAGTCACAAAATGAATGTGGTGTGGTGGTGGCGCGAGGCGGTTGCTCGTTGATTTCTCGTTATTTTATAAACAGAACTTTGTAGTATCTAGAAACGTGATTTTCTATAATAGATGATGGTACGGAACCTTTCGTGCGCGAGTCCGACTCACACTTGGCCGGCCTTTTTTTAACACGAAATAAGCTTTCGTTTGTTTATAAAGTCGGTTTTATTATCCATATAAACGTGTGCAACTATAGTTAGGTTTATCTCGCTAATATTGCCTATGACAGAATCTAAGACAACTCTCAATTAATTTAAAGTTTCAATTTGAAGCTTTTGTTAATGGGATCTGAAAGTTTGTTAGTAATTTATTAAAACTTGGAAGTTTTAGTAAGTTTTGAGTGAGTTGTTTTGTTTTGTGATATAAGATTTATATTCAAAAACAAGATACGTAGCAATCCAAATTGGATTTTTTTGTTTACAGCTTGTTTATTCTCATAGCAGTGAAATTGTTAAGAAAAGAACAAACGAATTTGACAAGTAGGTACTTCAAGTACGTTCATATTTGTAGACTTCTTGTTTTTGGTATAAAAGTTTAGTTACATTCCTCTTCCTTGAATCGTATCCCTCATGTCTGAGGATCGTGACCACCACCTCCCAGCACCTTCTCCTTGATGACTTCTTTCCACTTCCTTCTGTCCTCGGTCTTAGTTACATTAGTACCTACTTAAATAATAAGTACTAAGTTAAAGATTTATTTACAAGTCTTAAACATAATATTAAAATATACAATATGTATATGTACCTCAAATAAAATATGAAGCAAAATAAAACAAACAAAAATTAAACAAAGAGTCTATCAACTCCAACAACTGCTCTTGGAAACGCTTCACACCAACGTCGTCCAAATACTAAATGGTTAATACTAATTCAATACAATCTATTCTTCTTCTCTTTACTTTTTTTTACCAAATACAACAAAAAAAAACAAAACAACAGCCGTGAAGATAGGTTATAACCAATAAGCGAGCGTCTGTAGGCTGTGAAGTGATCGTTATACTTTTACTGGCAGCTTACTTCCTGTACTCCGGACTAATTCTACTGTAAGACTGGAGGAAGTGTGCCTCAATACAGGAACTCAAGCGATTAATTTTATTATTTTATCAAGCTTATACAAGTAGAGATGAACACTGAACATTATTATGTCACAATTTATAATATAAATTTTACTTTTGTTTACATGGCTACGAAACTTTATAGCAATGTAAATATTTTTATAAGAATGTTAAAACAATTATGACAAGAAATCATAGTGTTGCATAATGCATAAAATTATTATTTATTTTGTAATGCTTATGATTTCAATAAATATTTTTTTCTTTTCTTAATAAAAAATATAATATGCAAGTGCATGTCATTAGGCTAAAGATCGGCAAACTGGTATTATCAAACATATGGTATTGTATCTATAGATAGAAGTAGAGCTTATTATCAGCAATTTTACTTAAAAAAACTGCTTATTTTGTGGACAATCTTTGTACAGCATTCTATCAATCAAACTAACCTAACCGATAAATAGTAAAAATGAAAATAGTTAAAAAAAAACCGAGTCTAAAATCGCTACCTCTCATGCCTTATCCACTCCGAAATGCCTACGGCTTCCCCTGAACCCACTCGTTATTGGCAATATCGGTGCTTCCTGCGGGATTACCTGCACCACGCTAATACACTTACTGACAAAATTAAGGCACTTCGGCTGTATGAAAGTCTAATTTAGACTTTAAAAGTTGTAAATCAGACATAAGACTTGAAAAATAAAGTAATCTGTATCTTTAAGTTTCAGATGAAAAAAATTAAGAGAATATTTACGGTGTGTGCAGAGTTTTGAACCGAAAGTAATATGTGCATTTTAATTTCGATGGTAATTTATTTTTCCTAAAATGTTATTTAAAATTTCTTGTAACGATTACGTGGCTTCTATTGCAACCAAGCTTTACGATTCAATAATAAATTCCTCATGATTTTTTATGCCTTGTTTGAGTATCAATTTGATTACGGTATAGACAAAAGTTGTTTGTATGGTAGAAAGAAAACAGTAGCTCTAGAAAAAAAAACACACACACACCATAAGAAAATAACATAATAACGAGACACTACAGATATACGCATTTCGTATCTCGACCCGGCACAACTCTTAAAATTGCTGGATGTGCATTTACCACAGCCATGAACTATATACCTACTGTAAGCTATAAGGCCTTTTCAGCCGGAGTGAATGGAAGACCGGCTTGAATGTCTGAATGGCGGTTGAAAGAATTTCTCTTTTCTGATTAAATGTAAGGTTTTAACTAATTCACTTTGGACTTGGTTCAAATTGTGAAATGGGAAGGAAGACTAGGGGTTTTAAAGATACTTAAATGGATTAGTAGAAGTATACTATACATATACAAATACCTGAAGTATGTTGGTCTGGTTGTTTGTATGCATAATAAGTATGTATTTACAAAAGAAAAGTATATAAGTATTATATCCTTTATCTAGTACCCACGATACAAGCGTTTGCTTAGTGTGGGGCTAGATGGCGCTGTGGGCAATGTCCCGAAATATTTATTTATTTATGTATTATTTATATGTTTTAATTTAAAAATAGTGTCACTAATTGTTTCTTATAACGCATTTTTTATGAAAAAATGAGCTTGAGTTTTATTACAGTTACAGATTTTTAATAAGTACGAGCTATGTCACATCACTTCAAACTAATATTTTAGCGAAGCTAAATTTCGACAAAGGTTTTACTAATTTTCCATTCAATCATCATCATCATTAGTTTTAATTCAATCACCGTACTGTCGATAAATTAGGGCCGCTTTAGTTTTATGTTTTAATGATTTACCGTATAACTGCAGGGTTTTATGAGTTTTATGAACAATCACATCTATTCTTTCTTAGAAACACAGCTGATATTTTCACACCTTTTATATTCATCTTATCCTCGTATATTGTGACATAGCAACTAAGTTTCCTGCTGGTTGGTGAGATACTCGAGGGAAATCTGGCTACCTAGCTTTGGGAGCAACGTCTTTGGGAACTTATTACGTAAACAATATGTGGTGATTTCTATTCTTTAAACTAAACAATATATTGTGTACATAATAACGTACACAATATATTGTTTAGTTTAAAGAATAGAACCCTAGCTATGCTAGAACCCTAAGCATGTTTAAGTACATACGCTATTTGTGGTGCATATACATTCTGTAACTTAGCACAGCTAAATGTTTGTCTGAAACTGAAACTTTTGTAGTACATCTAGTTATACAAACAATATAGCATGGAACTAAAGAAGAAATAGATTAAAAAATCATTTTTTACTTCAAAGGGACAGTTTAAGCCTTAGATAGTATTATTTTTCTCAGTTTCATTTGATTGTGAAATCATATATTTTAAAATAAAAAATATGTTGTCTATGATTGCTTGCTCTATATTGATCTTTTCTATGTTCGCCCACTAGAACCACAGCTAGAACTCGCTTTTTGACATGAAGATTGCTATAACTAAATTGAGAAATTGAACTAGTTTATTAAATACACATTTTATGTAACTTAACTACGCCTAACGTAAAGAGAAATGTGTATTGCTATCGTCGGTATACGAAATAAGTCAATATTACCTATTCTCATGGCGGCACAAAATGTCGCTCCTTCCTTCTTGATGAATGGCTCCACACCGAGAAGATTAATTGAGGTTCACTCTGAATGGTTTTTATTTGCAACTGGTCCTGTTTACATTCCATTCGTAGCTAATAAAGTCGCTTGTTTGTCGTAATAAATGAACGATTTTGTAAAGGGAGTTAGGTATTCAAGCTTAGTGTAAAGAGGTTTAAATACTTTGTTTGCATGCGTTTTGTCAAAGTAAAAGTGTAATTTGGTGATTTGTATATCTTCTTTCGTGCTTTTACTTCGTACTCTGCTATCGGGAGTTTTCAAACCGCCCCAAGGGCCTCTGATTTGGCTTAACGACTGCAGCCGTGATCTACAATACTTCTTTCGTGCTGTAATGGAGAGACGGGTTGGTGTGAGTTTTTGGTATACAGCTGATATTGGGACCTAAAAGTGACAAAGGCTTCTTTTGCCAATTGTGTTTACATTCCATTCGTAGCAGATTCGCTTGTTTGTAGTAATAAGTGAACGTTTAAGTGTTATTTACGTATTATAAAATAAATCTTTTTATAGAAGCGAAAATGTGTGTATTGTTGAGTTTTTCTTCTTTTCTCGTGCTGTAATTGTAAAGGGATTATTAAGGCGTTACGTTGGTGTAAAATCATGCTTTTTATAAAAGCGTCTGTAAGTATTGAAGTTTTGTTTTTCTTTTTTCGTGCTGATATGGAAAGACGGATTAGGTTGATTTTTTGGTATACTCGTATATTGCCGTTATTGGAATCGATTCATTTGCCACTAGTTGCACAAGTATTTTTAACCGACTTCAAAAAAGAAGGTTATTAAGTCTTCTGAAAGTTTTTTTTGTGGGTATGTTATGCGATTACTCCGTTATTTATGAACCGATTTCAATAATTATTTTTTTATTCGATGGGGATTGTTTCCGAGATGGTCCTATATATATTTTTTCATTCAGTTCAGTACAATTCAATAAACCAACACATTGATAAATTATATGCAAACCAAATTTCTAAAATAAAATGTTGTCTTATGTTTAGTTTGTTCTTATTAACTACTAAACACAGCACCACACAACACACAAGTTTTATTACCATTCCTATCTGATACCACCATACCATACCATTCAAATTTTTTACAAGCTTTTCCTTAAGAAATAAGAAGGTTAATCGAATATAAAAAATATCATAATTATTTTCCCATGAAAAAGCTTTGAACCAACTTAGCTGTGGTCGAATCTCAATTTGCCAGTTCAAAGAGTTCATTCTGTAGTCAAACCATTATTAATGGGAGCAAGGAATGGCTCAGAGTTATGGAAATTGCATTCTGCATTTATTCGCACTGGGGAAAATTGACTTTTTGATTTGAAATGGAAAAAGCTTGTGAAACGGTTAGGAGCTTGTTCTTATTTTTCCTTTTGAATACTTATAAAATATTTTTAAAACAATGAATAAAAATCTAAGGAGGTATATTACTATTTTGCCCTTAATTAAGAGATTAAATTAATTGTAAGTCCCGGCTGTTTATCTAGTGCGGCAGGGTGGCTTGAGAAACTCAGTTAGCCACTCTCATTCGATAAGAGGAGATTGCTATTTAACCAACCGCGCAACGCTAAGATGGAGTATATGTTTAAAGGGATATGTATGTATTTATCACTTTCTGTAATTATCCGATACTTAGTCTAGTGATTTTTTCACTTGAAACTAAAATTGCTAATGCGTTCTTCGAAGCAGAAAGTCTAGTTAATTCTTACTTATTTTATATAGCCTAAAATATACATAGGCTCTATATTTACCTATATATAGCCTTGTTTATTTTATATAGCCTTTAAAACATCAACAACACGTATTCTGTATTACTTTATACCATAACATTGTTTAGTAGGATTACATCCGTTCTAACTAACCGAGCTAGTTTCAACTTCCTGTCTAGAACAACGCAACATCCGCCCTGAGTAACTAGAGGTCTGACATTAAATGTATACAGGGTTCTTTGTTTATGGATTAGAATGTAACTTCATTGTACACCGGAAAAAATAGATAAAACAATCTAATGAGACATATTTAATAAAGGTACATTGGGCGGCCTTATCGCATAGAGCGATCTCTTCCAGGCAACCTTAGTAAAGATTACAAGCAAAGTCAGTGGCGTAAACAATATTATCTCTACAAAAATATACAACGGAAAAAAACGTTATTTATACGGTAAAGAAAAGAAAATACATCATGATATACCTAAACAGGAAAAAAATACTTACACAAGAGTTCATATTATACTGAACATGTAGTAATAATATATCAAACCCTGGAAAATTGGAAATCATAGTAGGTACAAATACAAATACTTTATTTTTAGAAAACTTATATGTACTGTACAGTGTACACCCTTATAAAAGAAACTAGTGGATTCCCGCGGCTTCGCTCGCATTAGAAAGTAAAACTTGCACTTTATTTCAGCTCTTTAAGTGGAATTTCCAAAAACCTTTTCTTAGCGGATGCCTACGTTATAACATCTTCCTGCATGACAAATTTCAGCCCGATTCGTCCGGTGGTTTGGGCTGTGCGTTGATAGATCACTAATGTCAGTAACCTTTGAGTTTTATATATTTAGATAGATTATGATGTTCCTTGATCTTAACCAAGTTTCGCGGGTCTTAGTTTTCATATTATTAATAGAAATATGAAAACGCAAACTTATGCAATTGTTGGTGGTTCCAGCTTGGCCAATTAGGTGTGAGATACAATCAAGTCCAGGCTGTTGTAATAATTCGACACTCATAGAAAGTCCCAGGCCACAGTGCCAGAGGTCATGTCAGTGGCCCCTGGGGCGGTTTGAAAACTTTGACATCAGAGTTGGCCACTCTCATACAAAGTTACATCAGAGATTTTTTAAGTTATTTTTCTTTTATTAAGCCTATCCCTATCCCCATATAATAGCGTCCGTGGGTCAGTCATGGATCAGGCTTACAAAGCCCCGTTGTTTGCGTGCCGCGGCAAAGAATGGGATTATACCTACAATAGATTATACTCATAAATTAGTACACGTACGCTCTTCTTTCATTCTTTGGATACGCTTTTAGATTTGAAGGAAAAATAAATATGGATTTTTATAGCAGGAAAAAATATACAAGTACTATCCACAGTACTATCCATAGTAGTACCACATCAGAGGCCCTTAGGGCGGTTTGAAAACTAAGACATCAAAGTTGAACACTATCACACGAATGTTATAAGAAGCCCCTCTAAATTATTCTCTTCATATATTGACAATATAAACTAATTAAACACCTCAAACTTTATAAAAAAAAAACAATGGTGTTTCGGTTTTACTATGTAAAAGCAATCAAATAAATACCTGCAGTGCCAGTCAGCCAAAACAGAAGCGGCAATACGTTTTATATTTTCATTTTATTTGTTCAAACAAACGAAATATTTTTCACAGGCGAAAGGCAATTTCGAGCAATCGAAAATTTGAAAGTTTTTTTGTGAAAATGTCGAGAGTTTAAATTGTGCACATACGGGAAGGCATACCGTTACGTATTTTTTTAATTATTTATCAAGACATATACAATAATAATGCATGCAATAAAATTACAACACATTTTTGGTTAATAGTAATTGCCTGTGTCATAATAATAATATGTCAAAGTCAAGCAGTTTCTTATTTTATGATCTTACTTAGTTTATGATTACGCAATTTTACTTGCACTACATACATCAATGTAAGATGTTATCTTGTGTTACTTTTGTTACCTTATCTCTCTTAAGTCGTATTTCCTCTTGACTGAGGGTATTGACTCACCCGCAGAATTAATTCGTTAGGGGAGTTCCTTTTTTTAAGAATTGATATTTAAATACTTAATTATATATCACTTCTTTTTACCCCGTATTACACGGGTACCTTCATTGGGCGTTACTAGTATACTATAGTAGTAGCAATCTCTCAAAATACCAAGTGATTCCACAATTTGACTTTCTTTTATCTGGGGTGAGTCCTTCATAAGTTGGTACCTCTGGTCCCGAGGGGCCAGATTTACTATGTATGCAAATACAGGCTTTTGAGATAGATATTGTAGCAGCCTCAAGTAGGGACACTTTGGACTTGTACAAGTATGATGGATGGAGAAAATGTGGGTCTAAGTTTTGGGTGACACGAGCAACTTGTTACCAATACTTGTTTACCAATGTTAAGCAAAGGTAAACGCGGTCAGTCCTTGGATGGGTGACCGAAAAGTGGCATTCCATTTTGGACGCTTCTGTGGGTCGGATGATAACTACCGGTTTAGTACGGCAGTCAATATGCCATGTCAGAGGCCCTTTGGGCGGCATGATAAACTCTCGACGCCAGAGTTGGCCAGTCTCATTCGATTAAAAGAAGAAGAAGTTTGTTTTAATTTTTGGGTTATAAATAATTTAAGGAAAAACGTTAATTTTAATTTATTGAAGCACTTTATACGAAAATAATTTGATTAACTTTTCGATTTATTTGGTCAAATTGCAGCAATCCGTTTATCAAATAATTATGTTGTGGTTTCGAAAAAAAGTTATTTTTTGGCGATTTTGTATAATACTTATATTGTATTACATTGATTTTTTCAGTTAGTTGAAAATAATCTAGGTATTAAAATATTACTTGTTATTCAAAATATAACTATAATAATACTATTTTCCACTCAAATAGATTCTATTTATTTTCTAAGTTCTGTTTTCTAAGCCATAAACTTGGTCCGACATTTGCATATGATTGACGCAGAATTTGGGCCTGAATTCAAGAGATACGCCTTGTTACTATTGAATTTATTAATTTGGTTACAGTTTACAACGTGTCATTTAGTCCTGTATCTGTATAAAAGAATTACTCTGTATTGGGAACACAAGTTTTAAAACTACTTTTCAGAGCTTGTTAGATAATATTCTGTGAATTGTGACTTGATTTTATTTGTCTTTTTTTTGTTCAGTAGGTCTAATAGTAATATATACGTACATATATATGGCGTGTCTGCCAATAGCGAATTTGTTGCATGGCTCACTGTACAATTAACCACTAGCATCGTAAGTATATGGAGGCTTTGGGCGGGAAATAGTTTAACAACGCTGTCACAAAAAATTTGTGACAATTGATTAGTTTTTAACTAAAAAATTCAGATGAGCTAGCAACACATATGAACTAAGACGCTATGACAACTTCATCATCATCATCATCTACAGCCGGTCTCGTCACACTGCTGGGTATAGGCCTCTCTCATAATATGCCATTGGCTTCGATCTTTAGCCAGCCTCATCCAGGTTTGGCCTAACACACATTTACTAAGACGTTATGACCACTTCACTTTGCATAAATTTCTTACTTATCATCAAAACGTGTCTGCGAAGTTGATTTTTTTACAAGTAAACCGAGTAGTGGATGCCTGAAAAATCATCGAAAAGTGACCACGAGCATTTAAAGACCAAAACGGTAGAATCTGTATTTCTAATCAAAGCAAATGCCGATGCAGGTTGCTCACTAAAGAACACTTCAATAATAAAAACACAACGCACTATTCCACTCATATCAGACAAAAATGAACCCTAAGTTGGTCGTAACAAAACTCAAAATTACACTTCACTAGTACTTCTCAAACTCATAAACAATATTATAGCATATTGATTCTTACCAACGTGGATGTAAGGTATAGTTTGGCATATCAAGTACAGTTGAAAGGGCAGTCATGCAATTTTGACAAGGTTGTGAGGCAGTGGGCAGAATGTGGGCAAGCATGCAAACTAAGACTCACTTAACTATACACGGTTAGTGGTGACATTGATTTGACTGGTCAAGTTTATATATTGTATGAGTATTATACATTACAATTGAAAAAAATATATAGATATATGTATCTCTAGATTTATAAATAGAGCATTTTTTTAGAGAGCCATTTTTGTGTGTGTGTGTGTGTGTATTTTTTGGAAAGGTATTAAATGCAAAATGCGTGGTAGGATCTGAGCGACCACCACAATGTACTATAATAAATTCTGTGGAGTTATGACCCTCCATAATGAGAAATAAGTGAAAGAGATATGAAAACACAGATATTATGTAAAAAAACTTATTTATGCATATAAATAAACAAAAAGTTAAATAATAAGAGTAATGTCTGACATGATAATTATATTGGGCTAGTAGATTTTTGTCACAAAAGTGCTACTTAATTTTGTAAATACCTATTCAACAAGAAGTTAACTTTTTTCTGCGGGATTCTTGCTCAGTAGTGGGCGATAACAGGTTGAGTTGAAGTTCTGAGGTCCGTTGGCAAAAATTGATGATGATGAAAGTAAAGTATTTACGCGTAACCCTGTATCGATGGCTATGAGATATTCGTAGCATTCGTAGAGGGTCTACGATACCCATTTGTCTGAGAGGTTCCAACGATGAAGTATTCCGTAGCTATTTCGTAGCGACGGCTACAATAATTCGTAGACGTTTGCTACGGCGTAGACCCTGGTTAAAATGTTTCTATGGCCTGATTAAATTCATCTCATTTTATTTTATTCTTTCCATGGCTTATGACAGTAATTAATTAATTATTATTCACTGTTGGAAAAAACATATTTTGTACATAATATCATGACTGTGTTACATAAAGTTAAAATTATGATCGCTTGCATTTTGTGCAAATACATTTTTTTGGCTTAGTTACTTTGCTTACGAATTTGAATCTGTATAAAAAATAAAGCTTTATTTTAATTTTATAACAATCTCTCCTAGACTTCACCTAACTCAATCAAATTTTCACGTGCAATTTTAATTTCGAATATCTCCATCATCAAATAACTATACTACCAAAATGTAGCCCTCAACATCGAATGTAGTCTAAATGCACCCTTGATAGCCTAGATAGACAGCTCAGATAAACCGTATTATCAGAGAGTGCATCAATGTCCGTCAATCTTGGTTTGTGCTTCCACTAGATGGAGCATGCTCTGTGGTTTGTCCATCAGATGTCAATCTGAGTGTAGGGACCGATTCATTTAAGGCTGAATTGTACATTTAAGCAGCGCTATCATCGTTTTTACTAAATATTATTTTTTCAATAAGATATTTGATATAGTGTAATTGCTATTATTTATTATGTAACTGCTAACATAGACAACATAAATCGATAGCTAAAGGAAATAATCAAAACCTCTATACATACTTTTGAATCAAAAAATCAGCAACCCCGTTCACTACTACCACATACCTACATACTACTTCTTAAATTAAAAAGAAATGGCGTTTCAATTCAGTTTCTGTTTTTCAACGTATCTCTATTTTGTGATATGTCAAGACAATTAATGACTACCTAAAATAAAAGAAAGATCTTAATTCTTTTAAAGTTTGTTTTCAGGAAGAACAAAAAAATGACACATAAAATCATTCACAACGTCTTTATTGCACCGATTAACATTTTGTATAACGATAATACTTACAAATGCTAAACCGTTTTTGATGTGATTTATAATAGGAGTGTATCTAGGTTACTATCTTATGTTTATTCTCTCGTACAGTTTTTAACATATTCTTTTGAAGACTTTAAATAATTAACAACCTTTTTTCAAAGCAAAACGTTTTTTTTAATACTACACAATCTATTAATTATTATTTTAACTTATTTTTCTATTCGAATTTACGCTTTTTACAATATTAGTTATCAAAAACACTCATTTATTTTCAACATTTTAATCCTAAAGCAACAAATATATTATGACAACTATTTTTTTCCTTTCTTATTCCTGAAATAAAGTAAGGAATAAATTTAAGCAGTCTAATAGTTTGTAATGTATCGGACATGTGTCTTCCGTGGAGGGACCTGGGCGCCCACCATGATGTATCTGCCCAAGAGAACTCCCCTAACGAATTAATTATTCTGCGGGGGAGTCACGACTCTGAGTCATGAGAAAATACGACTCAAAGAGAGATAATAGTTTGTCATATAAGTTATATTCATAAATTCATTGTCACTTATTTTAAATTTTATTAAAAAAATCATAAACCATACAAAAAAATTGCAGCCAGAATTTAATTTTTTTTTAAATCCTAAAAGCGTCAGTTTCCGCTTATTTTTGAGAAGGATATATCTTTTTTAAATTCCCAGTCATTTCAGTTCTTACACATTTTTCAGTATATTTTTAGTGTTTTGGTGTATTTGTAGTATTTTTAGATTCGTATAACAGTTAAATTCATAACTGCTACCCTGAAAGACCTCTTCAAATTACATAACATCATCACCATCATCCACAGCCGGTTTTTCCCCACTGCTGGGTATAGGCCTCTTGCATAATATTAGCCAGCCTCATCCAGGTTTAAAATTATAAACAATTATCAACTAATCGATGAAGCTATAATACATAAAGACTGACTGCTTAAACTTATTCTAGTAATAAAATTCAACAATACTACAGTAGAGGAAGCACATAGGTAGAAAAAGCACAACACAGAGCTTTTACTGCTAGGTTCTAATTAAATGCAAGTTTTGGACAAATCTGATTGGTACTGAAGACATTCTAAAATTATAATACTTGATACATATTTTCACTGTGGTTATTATCTGTAAATAAACTTTTAAAGCCGCATGTGGAATTATTGGTCAAAATCTGTTTGAAAAATTGTGATGAAATTGAACTTAAAATCATCTTAATTCTCATTGTGTGTTCCCAGTAAATATTTTGTAAAATTTCATTAACAGATAAATACTTAACAATAGACGCGGATAAACAATTTCTAGTACAACAACCATTGATTGTCTAAAACCTTACCATATTTACATCTCACGAGGAAAATAAATAAATTTTCGACATGTAGAGCTACAAAAACATGGCTTTAATAAGGCCTGATTTGCATAAAATAACTCGTCAAATTATATTATGGTAATTAAATTAGATTCTTGATGTAATTATAATATCAGTTTGCAAAATAAATATTTTGAAATTGATTACTTGGGAGTTAATAAACATCGGTATTTTGTAATTAATTCCTCGCCACACGTGTGAATAAATAATTTAGTGGATGTTCGCGGCTTTGTCTGTATTTTAGGATGAAAACCTATCATATTTCCTTGTAGACAAAGTACTAGAAAGTATATTAGGTTTTTATGAATAAAGTTACATGAAAATTTTTTGTTTTCGCGTGAATGAGTTACAAACATCAAACCATCAGAACAAAAGCATATTATCATTTTGAAATATAAATAAAGAAATGATTTAATATTGATTAGATGTGGACATAAACATTCCAGGATAATAACGTTTGAGATTAGATTAGCAATAGATAAATAAAACAATCTTTAATTATTATTGTCCCATTGCTGGGCAAAGGCCTTCCTCCTTATTCTTGATTTGGATTTTTTATTAACCGATAATATTAACTCATTACTATGGGTATTTTAAGTGCTTACAGTGGGCTACATCCACTATAAGAGATCAAAATAACACAAAACATTTAAACCAGCAAATTTAAACAGTATTTATAACAAATACTTTTAGAATAAGGAAAAGTAGCATTTAATGCAAAAACGCAAAATAATACGAAAACAAGATAAAAAACTGAAAACCTTTCACTGAGAAGTGGTCGAGCAAATTTTCAGATAAAAAAAGAGTTTAATAGAGAAGCTTCAGCCACTTTCAAGGGAAAATACGTTTTTGCAATTTGAAGTTTGTGGTTTAGAATCGTGGAGAAGATATTTTTAGACTTATTATAATATTTAAAATTTCGCAATGTTTTTTGGTATAATTTTAGTTTCATCTTATTTCATTGCTTATATCAAAATTTTAATAACATAGAACTCCTTACAATAAATCAGTTTTTTAACTTTATTAAATTTTGTAAAGAAACATGCAAAATACATATGAAAAACTTTAAAAAAAGGTTTTTTCATTTTAAATTTCGATATCTTAAATTATGTAGGTTGTCACAAGAAAAAGAAAGCTCAGATTTTACGACAGGGCACTTTATGATCTCATAAAACTAGCTTATGATTGGCGGAAACGTCGAAACTAGATCATGTAGTCTTCATACATATAGTCTTTTACCAGTATCTGTATACCTATATTTGCAATATGACCCATCCTTAACTTGTTTTCTCTATGATTTAAAACCGAGTGCTTTGAATTGATAAATCGTAGCTCGTCTAGTTTTGCAGAGATTTTCTATAAAACCTTTAATTAAGTTTAGCTGCAAAGTTGTGCTAAAATGCAAGGTTTCTATTATCTGTGGGTTTGAAATAGTTTGAATGACCACTAGGTCAGTGGTGAAAATAAATAGCTATTAGATTTTGTACTTTGCAACACTTTCTTTTTTCTTACATAATTTAATTTACGTATTTTTTTATTTGAAAAAGAGAATAAATAGCATAAATACCTATGTTTTGATCGTAACATTTGGCACTTTGGAAATAACAATTAAAAATTAAATCAATAATTTGCTCGAATATATAAAACTTTATCATAGATTTGAGCTTGATCAGAGTTAAATAAGATTTGCTATATGATACATAAAAGATACCAATCACGATCCTTGTAAAGCAACTCAGTTTCTTTATCAATTAATGTTTTTTTAATAAATTGATCACTGAACAAACCCAACTTCATACGCTTTCCATAC
Organism: Macaria liturata; assembly: GCA_964023185.1. NCBI lineage: Eukaryota > Metazoa > Arthropoda > Insecta > Lepidoptera > Geometridae > Macaria > Macaria liturata. The sequence goes on from OZ026830.1 coordinate 2,811,308, forward strand.
AACACAAATCCCAAATATAAATATCAAAACCGTCCTGTAATGCTAAGCAACCACACATCTATTCTCCTGAGACCCTCCACCACCAGCCGCTGAAGAATCTGGTGGTGGTTCCGCTGATCTTCCTCCTCCACTCCATTCTAAGGAGTCTATCATTTCCATCAACTCCTTGAACACAGCTATGACCCTCCAGTTATACTTCGCTGAGCATTCCACGTAGCCACACTTCCAATGCTTTCGAACTAAGTTTACAATGTTCCTTCGCTTCTCTCTCGAATCCCCACAAGCGCTTTCAGCGATCGCTAGCTGCTGCAGACCGCTTGCAGCGGACGGCGTATTGCTGCATAGAAGATCTTGTTTATTTCCTACTACTAGCACTGGTACATTCCTCATATCTCTGCTTTCGACCATTTGGTCTCGCAACGTCCTTATGTATTGAAACGTCTCGACGTTAGACAGGTCAAAGACTAGAATGTACGCAGTAGCGTTTCGTAACCCATAGAAGCGATAATGGGCCCATTCGTAGTAAGAGTTGATGGGGAAGTAAGGTATGACTGGAACGTCAGTGATTTTGACTTCGTAAAGATGTTCATTGATGATCACCGAGGGATAGAAAGTGTGTTTTCTATCCGTCGGGATGTATTCTTCGGAGAAGTCGCTCCAGACGAATTGCTGTAACAAGAGAAAAGTAAAGTTATGCACAATATTAGTGTGGCAATGTGCATTAAATTGGTTTTTAAATTTCTTATATTATGTAATTTTTTGGTGTGCATTAAAGAAATATCTTATCTTAATATTTCAATACTAGTGGAAAATTAGGTGGATGCCCGTGGTTGCTTATTATTGTTATATGACTATTATCTATAGCAAGCATCTTAAGGAACTTTTGCCACGCTAAGACGTCTAGGAGAAAGTAATATCAACAAAATTTGCTTTAGCCTGATGATAATAAACCCAAGAGAGAAAATTGTGGACTAAACTAGGGGAGGCCTACGCCAATGAGGCGACAACTACACACGAAAAAGAAAATATACAATAACACAAAGCTAACATTTAAATGGACATCACTACGACATAATAACATATATACCAACCAAGTATTTTTTATATCATCCCTCACTTACTTCCATGATACCAACATAATTATGACATAATTTTTGACATTCATAAGTAATTGACAGGTTATAAAACAAGAAAATAAGAAATAGTGAAATGAATAATTAATGTGGTGATAAAAATGTAATAATGAAGTGTGCAATTTAATGAAATATCAAAATGTGTAGATGAATAAAAGCTTTTTATTTATTATGATAATAAACTTATGATTTCTGGCTTACGTTTGATAACAGTTTATCTGATACGAAGTACTACTAATTGGCCCCATAGGTGGTCAAAATACTCCCGATACCAAAAATCTGCATTCGAATACAAACTTATTTACTAAACAACTTTCTGGGCTAAAATACGACACGTTTACCTATTTACTTGAAATTCGTAAGTTGAATTCTCAGAAAACAGTACCGTCAAAAGAGAGTTTCAAAGTTTCGCTGTTCTTACTTTAAAGGAAAAGCATACTCTTTCTTAGAGACGAGTTCTGGGAATTTCAACTGAAAATCAGTGTCTTGTGAATTCTAGGTAGTTTGTTGCTAGAATTAAGATGGAGGGATTATGTTTAGTATAATATTAAAATTGTATGATGACTAGAACCTAGTTTGAACTAACAAAATCTATCTATCTAAACAAATAATAAAGCTGAAGAGAGTCGAAAGTCTGAACATTGAAATTATTTAAAAAAAATGTTTCGAGATACTTCGAATTGATAACATAACACGTTCCAACAATTTCATTTTTTTTTCTGTGTCTTTGTGTAGCTGTTTAATAAAACTCTCATCACGCAAAAACCGCTGAACGGATCATCATGTTTCTTGGTATATAGGTAGTATGAGGTCTAAAGAGTGTCATATACTTAATACTTTTTAACCTGAAATAATGCAAGCCAAGCCGCGGGCGTCCATTAGTGTCTAAATATATTTTATCACGGAGTTATAATACACAATTTTTTTAATAAAAAACAACCCTTACAGCCAACATTAATGTTTTTATAAATTATTTTGGTCGTCTACGTCATCCATCATCCTATTTTATTAAACGACCGTCGAGTCTGTAAAAACAATAGCTCAGGAATTTTGATAAACGATCTACCTCTAACGTTACTTTTTTATCTAGTAGATTGGCACACCATTACACGTTAAAAATGCTTTATACATTTATAAAATCCAATATAAGGTAGTTTGTAGGTGTTTTTTAACCCGTGGCGCGCCCCGCCTACACAAAAAATATGTTGCCAAAATGTCCGCCCTCTTTGTAAACAATCAAACTTGTCGGTGTCATCATAGAAAATACTAATTTAAAGCTATGTTTCACAGGTAACGATACATAATTAGTACACCATTGTTATGCCTATGAAATTTCTGAATTCTCGCAAATGCCAAAATAATGATATATACTCACATTTAGATTTTATGATGATTGTAAATTGCGGTTATGATTTCTTCACTACTCTGAACTCTGCACTCTACTTCACTACTCACTTTTCGACATCATATATTGTTAACAATTACACATCCAGTTACAAAACACACTATAGTCACTCACAATATATCCAGACATTCATATCATAAACTTTTTCACACTCAAAATGCAATATTTACATTAAAAATCATATAAAAACAAAGGATGACGCAATAATCCACCCGCCATATTTGCCGTTTGCGCGGAACTAACTTTGGCATTTTTTACTTTTTTTTCCATTTTTTCGTTCCAATTTGCGCAAAAAGTTAATCGAATCAAGCAGAGTTTGATGTGCTTGATGGAATAAATACGTCAGTTACGAGTTTGAAGGAAAAGAAACGTTACAAAATGTCGGCGAATCAGAGCCTACGCAAGCGCACACCCTTATGTGCGCGGGACGCGTCCGACATTCGCCGTTAATTATGCACATAATGGTGTATATACGCTGGATACTTTATTTTATTTCAACAAATGCCAACCACATCCATTGATATAATCTGTAGCACTCGCCAGTGTATAATACTGACACAATACGCATTTATATGTAAGTACCTAATATATCATCTACACAATGGCCGTGTATAATTTAAGACAGCACTATGTTTAATGGAAACCACTAAGATCCATTTACTCGTGTCGAAACACCTGTGACAGAGCAGATAGGTTTAGGAGATTAACCACTTTGTCTGAGAGTACTCTGGTTATAAACACAGCAGGTACAGAGTATATTAATAAACTTAGATGAGCAGAGGTGAAGTGAAGTTGATTTTTATACAAGCTTTTAAAATAATTGCAAAAATCTAAATATATAAAACTAAAACAAACGTGACTGGCCTGTTAGCTTAGTTGGTAGTGGCTCTGCCTTCTAATCTAGAGGTCGCGGGTTCGATTCCCGCATGACACAAGTATTTATGTAGGTACTTTAAAAAAATTATAATTACTTGTGTTGAGTCTGGTCGTTTGTATGTATAATAAGTATGTATTTACAAAAGAAAAGTATATAAGTATAATATCCGTTATCTAGTACCCACAACACAAGCGTTTGCTTAGTGTGGGGCTAGATGGCGCTGTGTGCAATGTCCCGGAATATTTATTTATTTATTTATTTATATCAACGCACAGTTCAAACTACTGGAAGGATCGGGCTGAAATTTAGCATATAGATAGACGTTATAACGTGGGCATCCGCTAAGAAAGTATTTTAGGAAATGCCACTTTTAAAGGAATGAAAAGGGATGCAAGTTTTACTTCTTAATGCGCGCGAAGCCGGGAGTACCCACTCACATAGCACAACGATATAAAACTTTATCAATATTTGTATGACAGACTTATCATAGTCTCTCAAATGTTCAGAAGTGACACCTAGTGAACAAAGGTGGAGAAGACCCGTCGTTGGATGCTGGCAAAAGACTATATAAGGATAGACTAGTGTGTACCGATAATTTAATATGGTCCTTCTAAACGGAATGTTTATTGCCAATAACTAACTAATATTTACATATACCTATATTTCACAAGTATATACAAAAAAGACTTAACATACAGAAAAAGTAACAAAAAACAAACAGATATTTACAAAAAATTCAGCACACCGTCCATGTTGTCGCTGTGCGGCAGGGAACCCAGGATGCTGATCCTTCTAAACGCTTAATAATAAATGAAAATGATAACATTTCACATAGCGGCACGGATTTTTTACATTTCATAGTGCACTGCAACAAAATATCGTGGATTCTATTTATTATTTTCAAACGAAGTCACCAAAAACTACCGAAAAACTACCAATTTGTCCGTTTCTAACGGATCATTACAATAATGACGCAGAAAAATTCGTATCAAATACAAAAACAAAATATACAGTCGTGGAATGTAATTTGTCTGTTTTTCCGTCTAATTTCAACTTGCGAGTTAGACGTAAAAATACGGGCAAAAACAGGTTGTTTTTAACATATTAAAATATACCACAGACAAAAGTTATTTTGTAATGTGAACATCAAAAACTTTTAAAATTAAAGATATTGACAACTAAATTAATGGATTGTTCATATAAAGTAAGTTTTTACATCATTGCGAGATAATACTTATGGTAAAATGTAAATTTTTAGGCAAATTTAATATTATAAGTTATATTATGAGTAAAAAAGCAAATTTATACCTCCCTCATCATTGTCGACTCATATTACAAAAACTAAAAGAACTTCTTAAAATATTTCATATAAATCTATTGAAATCTCATCACATGAAGTACTGTAAAATATGAACACAACATAATATTAAAACATCATTTCTACCTACCCAAAACAACAAAAAAAACAAAACACAATCAATTCTCCAAAAGGATCATTCCTAACAATGACTCAGAAAATCTCACATCAAGCAAAGCAAATACCTTCCTTAACGACACATTGAGCCAGATGAAGACAAATCACCCACTTTGAGAGATTCATATTTCTTTGCCTTTGTGTTTGTCAAGCTTAGTTCAGATTCTGCAGGAATGTTACACACATTTATGAATATGATTGTTGCTCCTATTACAGCAATCATTATGTCATTTTACAGGCCTTTAGGGCGGTTTGAATACTCTAAAACCAGAGTTTGGCACTCTCAAACGAACTTATTTTTATTACATACGGTAAAGATAAGTAACGGCATATGTATAGTAGTGTTATTAAGCCTTGTCAGAAGCCCTTTGGGCGGCTTGATTATCCCTCAACACCAGAGTTGGCAACTCTCATTCGATAAGAAGAATTAAGAATTGTGTTATTGACCAAATGAATGTAATGTGTGTACAAAACAGTTAATAAATCGTAACACTCAGTAAATTTATGAAATGTGTTTTCAGTTTGGAACGGATTATTTCGAGAACAGTGATTAAACTGATGATTTGTAATTTAGAACTAAACATTAAAAACAATTTATGAGCTCAAATTTACAAGGTCATTTATCTATACTAATATTATATAGCTGAAGAGTGTGTTTGTTTGATAGATAGATAGATAGATTGATACTTTATTGGACACTCACATAAAAAAAACATAATACAAAACGGAAAAAATAATTAAAACTAATGCCACAAATGGCGGCCTTAGTTTGTTTGTTTGAACGCGCTAATCTCAGGAACTACTGGTGCGAATTGAAAAATTATTTTTGTATTGGATATACCATTTATCGAGGAAGGCTTTAGGCTATAAAACATTACGCTGCAACTAATATAAGCGAAGAAACAATGGAAAATGTGAAAAAAACGGGGAAAATTATTCATCTTTGAAGGCTTCAGTTGCGTGTGCTGCAAAAACGGTTCAAGATATAAAAAAAATGTATGAAAGAATTATTCCTCTTGAAATGATCTAACAAAATGTCTGCAACAGTTTATGTCTATCTTTTAAGATTAACTCACTAGAACCGTTTTTATAATAATAACTATTCCATGCGTACGAAGTCGCTGGCACAGCTAGTTTTATTGATAAATCCCAAGTATATTTTTTCATCTAATAATGAGATGATCATTAGGGAGCGTCATAAAAGAGCCAAATAACAACATATTCCTACAAATTAGCGTGTATTTTATTTATTTACGTTACGTCATTACTAATTATTTTATAATCCATGTCTACATGTACCTACATTTATAAGCACAAATATACAGATACTATTTCCATCGGTTGTCTAGTCGTCTACAATCTGAACTGAGCTTAAATCCAGAACACAAGAATATAATCCTCTCGGATTTCAAGAACCTTTGACATAAAATGTTAAGCATTGGATTTTATGTCTTCGGATAGGACTTACGTTCGAGAGATATAGGATACGAATATACAGTGTGTTTCTATAGACTGTATATTATATGTATATTTTATGCTAACTGACTGAAAACAGTTAGTTTTAATAAAGAAGCTAGAAAATATTCTGTCTCAATCTAAGAAATCTAAAATACAACTGTAGTAAAAAAAAAAAAAAAAATTCGGGACATTGCACACAGCGCCATCTAGCCCCACACTAAGCAAACGCTAGTTGGGTACTAGATAACGGATATAATACTTATATACTTTTCTTTTGTAAATACATACTTATTATACATACAAACAACCAGACTCAACACAAGAAACAGTAATATACATTATTCATCAATTTGATACTTGTGTTCATTATAAAATGCAATTTAATACAAATACATTAAAATATGCACATATCAATTTACTATCTATGGATGTTTAACAGTGGTTTTCACTTATGCCAAATAATTATTTATTTTCAAAACTTTAGTCATTAAGAAAACAAAGTTATAATAAACTTAAAACACCTGTGAAAAATTATATCTGTATGCAAACGTTTCCAGTATGCTGGCGGCATTGTCACGTTGAATGGCAATCAAATGCTTCACTTATCGAAATCCTTAACATTGCCAGAAAAAAAATTTCATATTAAAATTAGGTACTCGATATTGTACTTTTCTGACACTCTGTATACATCCAGTGTTCTACAAATATCAAATTTTATTAGATTTCAATGAGACACGCTCTCGAGATAAATTGGAAATTTTTCGAGATAAAATTAACGAATCCAATTTCGGTCTGCTCATATTGTTTTTGTTTATTACGTTCTGGTGAGATGATCCCTCTTATATTTTATTTCAGAGTATTTTTTGTGGTAGGACAAGGTATAATTTATTCCCCGAATCAAGGTGATTAAGTTTCCAAGAAAACATGAAAGAATCTACATCTATAGGTACTTACTCTATCTATCTTTATAATTGTAGGACTGAACAGCAACATTTTGTAAAAAAAAATACAAAGCTGTTTCTTGGGTACCAAAAGGTTGAAACGACAGTAAAAACTTTTTTAATAATGAAAAAAACCGGCCAAGTGCGAGTCGAACTCGTGCACGAAGGGTTCCTTACTATCATCTATTTTATGTATAAGTTAAGGTATTTATTTTAATAGTTATTATATTTCTAAATATTTACTAACAAATATTCAAGTTTCTATCTGTTTATTAAGATCGAGTAAAAATTGCTTAAAAATTACGTTTCTTGTATAGGAGGCCCCTTTTAATATTTATTTTATTAATATTTAATTATTTATTTTGAAAGGTAATATACAAGCAAATATTCTGTGAAAATTTGAAACGTCTACCTGTTACCGTTTTTAGTATTAAGCAAAAAATACGGAAAAACACGTTTCATGTATGGGAGCCCCTCTTATTATTTTTTTATTTTTAGTAATTGTTGTTAAAGCGGCAACGGAAATACATCATTTGTGAAAATTTCAGCTTTCTTGCTATCACGGTTTATGAGATACAGCCTGGAGATAGACAGACAGACAGACAGCGGAGGCTTAGTAATAGGGTCCCGTTTTACCTTTTAGGTACGGAACCCTAAAAATAACACAGCTGCATAATTAAACATTACCAATTCAGTTGCATGGCCTTTTTAATGTTTACTAAATTGAAGTATATTTGAACATATGAACACGATTTTATTGAATACAATTACTTTAACAGTGAAATCAATTTTCTTTCACAACATCACAATCTCCAAATGTTTTGCTATAATTGATATATGTGGGTTAAAATGTATTTTAATATGTATGCTTATGTATGTACATATTTTTCTGTTATAAAAATATTAAATCCCAAATCCCGTGGCCAGAAGGGTTGTCAAGTGTAAACTGAAAGTGACATCGCTGAAATAACCCTTCAGCTATTGCCCGAAATATTTCATGAATATTTAGCACAAAGAGATAATTTGATTGCTGTACCAAACAATGCTTGCCATTTTAAAGACAGTTCTTTCAGTTTAGTTGGTAATTGTTATCTTGTCAAGGTATGTATTTGTTGTTTCTGTTAAAAACACTTCAATTCCCACGTGCGAGACGTCATCACCATCCCCAACGGAAGACCAGCGCTGGTTGCCATGCAGCCAGCATTATGCTGAGTTGGGGTTGTATTGTGGCAAATATGTATTTTATTACGTGGTTTTACATATTTCTTGTTGGTACTATCTTGTTTATTATAATGCTCCAATAAGTTATTTTACTAATATTCCCTTTCTTTCTCTTAAAAAAAATTAGACTTTATCTTAAAATTTTTAGTTTATTTAAGGTCGCATGTGCAAAATTTAGACAATATCTCTTGTATAAACTAAGAACTAAGAAATATTTAATGAAGACTTATTAAAAACCTAATGTGGTAAAGAGTTTTAGTCTTTACCACAACTAATAGCACGATAATACGTTTTGCGTTTCGTTTTCAATAAAAGATGTGCTATTTTACTTGTTATACACTTTATAAGTACACACGGTATGAAACGCTTCGTTAATTCACAGTTTTGTTTGAAAATGAACGCAGGTGCCGATGTATTCTGGGTTGTTACCACGGGCTTTATTTACCAAAGACAGATAAACAGAGATACAGATAAAAAGACAAAAAATATATAAAAAAAACTGCTGAAACGTGTTTTATTATCAATGTAAAGTATACCCAAACACTTTTTTCTAATATTTCTATGTTTTCACATATCTGAATTTATATTTGATTAGCTTTCGCCCGCGGCTTCACATGCGTTACTATACATATACCTCTTATGTCTTATCTTCCTACCTGCCTCTTGAATCACTTGCAATATATTGTGTAGTTTTTGAGATCTAAGCGTAAATACAGACATAGAGACAGAAGCGGGAAGTGACTTTGTTTTATACTATGAAGTAATGTTCCTTGATAGCCCCAAGTTTTTGACGGCATTTCGTTTAGCATTTTGTAAACGAAATTATGCGGGCAGCGGACGTGTTAATTGGATGCCAGTCGGAGGATTACCACCGTTATCGAGCGGTGAAGTGGTTAAATATACTTCGGTTTTGATTACTTCTTTAATCAAATAAAAATTGATAAGCGCTTCGTCAAATTTCAAATACGTGTTTGACATCATACGGGTTTTAATTATGATTAAAAACGCTCTTTGCGTAAAAAAAACAATGACAGCGTTCCGCAAAAAAATATACGGGGATGAGAAAAGCATTTTTCGCAAATTCCAAATTTTTGCGAACAGAAATGGTAAGTAATTGTTTACTATCTTTTCTTTGAAGAAACTTTGATAAGTTGTAGAACTAAAATATGCAGGCCTGAAACCGACCCTAAAAGTTAAGACGTTACTTTTGAATATTCTTGTGTACATTTCTACTGCAATGATAATGTGTATACTATTTATTTATTAATCAAGAGCATTCTTAAAATGTTTTTTTTTCTATATCTGATTTTTTTATAGTACCTATAGTACGAGTAGGTACAGTATCTATCAATGGATACTTATATATGACTTTAAGTTAAAATAATAAAATATAAAAACAAGGGAAGAAAAACTAAACATACTAAAGCATTGCCATCCAGCGTGGTAATGCGGCCAGTATGTTGGGCACGCTGCCCTCTGGTAGTGGGCTGGAGCACTTAGATTATCTTTAGGCTTTTCTAAAGATATTCTAAGTGCTACTTTAAGTTGGTACCTAATTAAGTGGCTATATTGTATAGATCTACTATATATCGTAAAATAAACGAATTATTTTGTTATATTGTAAAATAAAATTGATTACCTGTATGATGCTAGTCTTCCCGACGGCAGGCGCGCCCAGCAGCACCACCTTAACGAGGTCCAGACTGTCAGGGCTGGGCTCCACGCTGGGCGCGCCGCCCACCGTCAGGGAGCATCCGCCCCGCTCCAGGTAGTCCAAGTCCAGCTCTGGAACAAGGGAGAATGGGCTTTGAGATTGGTGAATAGCAATTTTTATTATCCACCTTATTTATTTATTTATTAAGGCTTAACATTTGTAATCACAATAGTACATACAATAAAATTATAACAGACAATATACACAGGTAAATAGTTCATGTCGAAGTTAAGCACACCCTACTTATAGTGAAAAGATGAAAGTTTGAGCGTGTATTACAATTTCACGTTGAAACGGTTGAAGCGGTTTGGATTAAATTTGCTATAAAGTACGAGTAATCTATATACTAAATTTCATTCAAATTCGTTCAGACGTTCTCAGCTTGGCTCTGGATTAACGTGGGTAACACCGCAGGCACTGCTAGAATTATGGTAAATCAGACACAACACAGCCTCCATTCAGCATTATGCTGATTGTTTAGACGTTAACCAGTGCTGGTCTGCCATTGAGGTTTTATACCTTCATAGCGAAAATCGATAAAAAAATAAAGGAATGATTAAACACATCGCAAGAACAAGGTAGGCTTCGTTTTCGGTTTTAGGAAGATTAAGATTTGAGGGATTGGTATTTAGTTCACACAGAAAAAATAACGTTTTGTACAAGCCGTCGCCATGCAAAAAAGTCTTTCTTCCTACTAAGGACATGTTTCTCTAACAACCTATATCTGTGCCTAAGCTCGATATTTCCCTGCGTACAACGTAATAGAATCATAAATTTAATGGAATATCAGCTTTTAGGGCGCATATCTAATAACAAAGCTGAACACGTAGCTTTGAGCGAAATCCGAAGCATAATCTTGTTCAGCGTTTTCGAACGATATGACTATCAAAGGGAACTGATACGATCTATGTGTTTAAGGCTTAGACGTTTAGTGCTCTTGGATTAAGTTATGACGTCACAAGAATTCGACGCCTTGTTAGGATTTTAATAAACTCCTGTTCCCCACCAACCATAATCCTACGATCTTTAACCCTTTAAAGCTCAGCCACTTTTTTTTTATATAATAGTGGTTTTACGTGAAATAATTGTTTGAATAGGCTATAAGGACACCTAAAAAAATAAAAATAAAATAACCAAGCTTTTATTTTTTTATTTATGACATGTAACATATGTGTTACAACGCGATATCCTGAGAAGATTTGTTAAAATAAACTATGTATCGTATTTGTTACTTTGAGGTAAGAGGGCAGTAATGAAACAAAATAATATTCTAGCAATTTACATATTTATTACAATTAAATCAACGGTTTATATGGTAATTCAGTTATGGTTTAAGGTGGTAATTATTAAAACAGTTTCTTTTTGGTACAAAGCAAAGTCTCTGATCACATTTGACACAATGCACATTTGTCAAGCCTGTTTTGCAATATTTACATCTCCCTCTTGTGATGAAATCTGGGAAATGCCCAGTACTATCATATCGAACTGCTTCAGCTGGCCTCGGAGCAAACGGACGCCTAATTTTATTTTCATTTGGCACATCGTTGCTCGTTGATAGATCCCGAACTCGGTGTTTCTTTAGCAGCTCTTCAGCAATTTGCACTCTGAACGTTTTCAGCGGAATAATGTATTTGTTTGCAGCATTGTGCCTACGATATAACAACCAGGCGTTATTTACACAAATGTCCAGCATCTGTATGAAGAGAGCCATGTACCATCTTTTTGTTTTAAAATGTGTGCGGTACAACGCGACCAACATATCCGCAAGATCAACTCCCCCCATATGTGCGTTATATTGTTTGACAATTTGCGGACAATCGATGTCTATTCTAGACTTAGCATCTTTAGACCAGCGTTTTATTTTTTCCATTGGATGAGAATCCACAAAAGAGCTGGCTAAAGTGACAGCCTTATTATCCAGCCATTTGACGACTGTCACCTTTTTTTCATTGCAAACCACTTGCTTACTGGAACCTCTGCCCTTTTTTGATAGTGCCTTATCTGTAGGCAAAATATCTTTGCAGTCTTTCAGCCGGTTTGCATTGATAGTTCCAAGACTGAAAATTCCGTATTCTTCACGCAAGTAATGTACCAATTCCAAAGTTGTGAAAAAATTATCAAAATACACAACGGCTGGTCTCTTTACTATAGTTTTCGATAGCGCCAATACTACCTTAGCTCCAAGCCCAAGACTTTCTTCATATTCACTGAAACGTATATTTCGAAAAGTGTCGTCACCCCCATACGGAAGAAAATCATAGACTAATCCCGAAACGCCAGCCCGAACGAATATCTTGAATCCCCATTTCTTTGGTTTTTTTGGTAAATATTGTCTTCTATTGCCAGCTCTGGTACCTTTGTAAGGCACCATCATTTCGTCTACACTGTATCTATCTTCTTCTTCAAGGAGCAAGCAGTTTTTTCTATTTTTTTCCAATAAAGGTCGGACTTTGAAATATCTGTCATCGTTTGTATCCAAATTGTCGGCGAAGTGTAAATATTGCCTTATTTGTTCGTATTTTTTGAGGGACATAATATCTGCAATTATTGGACATCTCAATTCTCTGCTCCAATAGTCTCTATATGAAGGCATTTTGATGATACCCATTTTAATTGTGATAGCAAGAAAGTCTCGCATGTCATCACTGGTGATATTGATGCTTTTACCAGACTTGCCTTGAACGGAGTATAAGTTTGTGTGTTCAGTAATGTATTCAATTATATCTTCAGAAAAGAATCTGAAGAAATAATCTATGGGTGATATGAATTCGTCTATATCAGAGAGGCTAAAAACTGGTTCTTCAAGGACCGCTGGATATTTAAATTTTGTGGGTTTCCATTTGAATTGCAAAGCTGGTCTTTTGTATTTTTTTGCTTTTTTGGCGAGAAATCGTGGTCCTGTGTTTGCTTTTCTTTTAGAGGATCTAGTTGTCTGACTTGGTGGAGTTTGAAGTGGTGACAAAACAGATGATATTGAATCCAAAATGGGTAATGGGGCTTGTTGTATATCAGCTGGAAACATTTCATTCATGACAGGAGTCAATGGTACTGTATAAACAGAAAGGGCAGTGTCCTGCCCTTCCAGTTCTTCTTCATCCGAGCTGAGAAGATGGAGATTTTCAAATGAGGAGGGCAAAGATCTAGGTTCTGAACTAAATTTAGTATCTTCATCGCTGCTATAACGGCGTCTGGTGAAATTTTGAACAATAACTTCGTCTTCTGTGCCTGAAGTGTCCGTCGATGATGCACGTTCTGGTGGTACGAGAGCCAATATTCTATTTGCTCTATCCCATTTGAGGCTTTTTTGTCCCTGACGACAAAAAAAAAACGATCCATGCAACATTCACCCAACACCAAGCTCAAGCGTAATCAATAACATTGTTATTATACAGGTAGTAATGGAGTAGTAGCATTTTATTACATTCGTTATTGTTAGATATTGTTTAGTGTTAGTAAATGCTGTGTTAAACACCACCCGTGCAATCCATACCCCCCATAAAACACACAAACAATGATATTTCAGAGTTTCGCAATGTTACACATTTGATACTAATCAAACAAACAATACTTAGTTCAGGGTTTCGTAATGTTACAAATATGATACTAATCAAACAAACATCAATTAGTGCATAGTTTCGCAATGTTACAAATACGTAACGTCGACAATCTGAACCAAATATTTCAAAATTTGATTAGAATTACATATTTATTTTATGGTGTACAAAACAAGTCATGCATAAGAAATAATTGAGAAACAAAATACTAGCAATAAGTGCGAAATAAACATCAAAATTGAAACAAAACTTACCGTGCGTCCACGCAAAGTCTGTTGACCCGGCGCCATTTCGACACAGACTGACAGTGAAGCGTTGTGGAAGAGCTTACTATTTTTTCACTAGATGGCGATAGTAGTACAAACTATGTACGCAGATAAATGTACAAAATATATTTACTATTAAGCCTACATGTTTTTTTATTTTGGACGTAACACCGGTGTAACGCTGTCCTTTAAAGGGTTAAAGCGAGCGTGAACCGGCTCTTATTGGTTAGATCCATCTTAGACCATAGGTATTGCTTACCATCAGGGAAACTATGGTCAAGTGCAAACCTATTTTAGTTAAAAAAAAGGTTAATTTTTTGAGGTCTGACTCAGAATATTCAATATGACGTTTCTGGATTCCGGTTTTACTACTAAGACTTTATTTTAAAATTGTTGAAGTTTTAAGTTGAAAGTAAATTGTGATCATTTTGAGGTAAATGGCAAGTTTTGAGGGTCAGAAATCGGATAAAAGGTGTTTTTCATGAAAAATGTTGATGTAAATACCGTGAGAAAACTGAACATAAAAAAGCTGTTCGCACAGCGGAAATTTACAGTAAAAACAAAAACAAACTAATACCAAATATGCAAATCTCATGACTTTGATCGATTGACATTTCGTACTATATTGTACATATTTTATTCTCAAATGGTTTTCCTAACAAAGGATTCCCACCTTCAGAACTTACTAACGTCATAATACCAAAGAAATCGTTCTCCTATCTATCCTTCATACCTTCTATTCCACCCGTCCTAAGCAACTTAATTAAGCCTCTAACGAAGCTTCAAGCATATAGGTACTTGGCTGTAATAACACTCTGTTGTTACGTGTTCGGATTTCACCAGGCGTATACAGGGTAAGTTGTAACTAACACATAGGAACTAGGCTACTATTTATGGTAAGTACTAGATTTAAAATGTATATTTTTTTCCACTGTGTAAAACCAGCTAGATGAATCAATGATATCCAATCCATCGAAGGGCAAGGCACAAGACCGACACCTGGAGCCCTTTTTCTAGAAAACTATAACCCAAGGGTCTTTAAATCTAGAGTAAATAGGTTTTCCTAGGCAAATGTGCAACATCTTAGACTACAGTGGTGCTTAACATCAGGCAGGCTGTAGTCAAACGTTGGCCACGAAATACTGTGTAAAAAAAGGGCTGCAGATAATTATAATTGTATTTTATTTGTGTTCCTTCTCCTTCTACTTGAATCATATCTCTTGTCTGGGGATCGTTACCACCACCTCCTAGCACCTTCTGTTCTCGGCAACATGCAGTGCATTATAGACTGTAGTGTCTTATGTTGTGATTTGTGTGTTTAATAAGGTCTATCTATCTTATCTATACTAATATTATAAAGCTGAAGGATTTGTTTATTTGTTTGTTTGAGCGCGCTAATCTCAGGAACTACTGGTGGGAATTGATATTTTTTTTGTGTTGAATAGACCATTTATCGAAAAAGGCTTTAGGCTATATAACATCACGCTGCAACTAATAGGAGCGAAGAGACAATGGAAAATATGAAAAAAAAAACGGGGAATTTTATTCATCTTTGAGGGCTTCCGTTGCGTGCGCTGCGAAAACGGTTCAAGATATCAAAAAATATGTATGAAAGAATTATTCCTCTTGAAATGATCTAACAAAATGTCCGCAACAGTATATGTCTATCTTATAAGGTTAACTCACTAGAACCGTTTTTATGGTAATAACTATTTTGCGCGGACGAAGTCGCGCGCACCAGCTAGTCTAACATAAACTTAAGGGCGTAAGTACGTAAAAACGCTTTTGCTCTACGACTGTTGAAAATTTCTCAACAAAAAACAACAGTTCCAAATAGCAAGTTCATCGCCCTCTGTCAAATGTACGGAATTTGTTTGTAGCGTATTTTGAACAGTCGTAGGACAAAATGTTGCATATACCATAGAAACCCTTATTGATAGGTTATGTATTCGTTACTAGTTACTCGGTATACCACGGTGAAGGTATTACAGACAAACTGACATGTGATACGTCTATTAGATGGTAGACAGGTGTTTTCTTGAGTAGCGAGGAGAATAAACAGTTTTTTTTTATTTATTCTTATGTAGGCAGTAAAGTTTAAGTAGGGATAACGTTCCATGCGGTGTTAATCGTAATAATCCGGTATAAAAGTAGCCTGTGATGTTGTACGGAACTGCATCTTAAATGAGACTGCCTGATCACGCA
The DNA here is from genome assembly GCA_964023185.1 of Macaria liturata. NCBI lineage: Eukaryota > Metazoa > Arthropoda > Insecta > Lepidoptera > Geometridae > Macaria > Macaria liturata. The sequence goes on from OZ026830.1 coordinate 2,827,556, forward strand.
GTAACTTTTTTTTTTTAAATTTTTGTTTTCGTTTGACTACATCCCGTCTGATGTTAAGCGTTGCTGTAGTCTAAGGAGTAACACGCTTACCTGGATTTTCTTAATATTATAAATTGCTATGATTTAACGGTTTTTACTTTCTTCAGATTATCTAGATATATATATGTATAGCTTAAATTTTTAAACGTATCTTCATCATCATCGCCCTTGGGATCCCACTGCTGGGTATAGGCCTCCCTTGGTATGTATGTGCCATCTGCTTCGATCTTTTGCAGACTACATCCAGGTTGGACTCTCATGTTCTTTATACTCATGCCGTGATATTTTCAAAGCATAAATAACATAAAAAAACCTTCATATTGCGCATCAAAAAACTTATTAAACCATCCTTTTGTGGAGAACTCAATTTACTTTGTTCGAGAATCTCTCAAAGATAGCGTTAATGGAATACCGCAGTTTTCTATATTGCTCCCTTTGAGGTCGTGAAATTTAATTTTCGACGGAAACTCTGCCGTGTGTGTATTTGAATGTTGTGGCTCTTTGTTATGGTGTTATGTGGGCGAATTCAAAAGATTCGTTTTATGATTTACACAATTTAAGAGACTGTATCTTTTTGAACTGGATAATGTTGTTACTGCATGTAATCTATACTAATATTATAAAGCTGAAGAGTTTGTTTGTTTGTTTGTTTGAACGCGCTAATCTCAGGAACTACTGGTCCGAATTGAAAAAATATTTTTGTGTTGGATAGACCATTTATCGAGGAAGGCTTTAGGCTATACAACATCACGCTTCAACTAATAGGAGCGAAGAAACAATAGAAAATGTGGAAAAAACGGGAAAAATTATTCATCTTTGAAGGCTTCCGTTGCGTGCGCTGCGAAAACGGTTCAAGATATCAAAAACTGTGTATGAAAGAATTATTCTTCTTGAAAAGATCTAACAAAATGTCCCAAACAGTACATGTCTATCTTTTAAGGTTAACTCACTAAACCGTTTTTATGGTATAACTATTCCACGCGGACGAAGTCGCGCGCACCAGCTAGTGTGTAATAAAGATGTATAATCTTATCCTATTTGCTTTTTGGTTTACACAATTTAATAGCATGTATCTTTTTGAACTAGATAATTATGTACATAGCCTACACTTACTAAGATACGTCTTTAATATATTATTAGGTATTTACCTATGAAATTGCCGATTTGTATGACGAAATTGAGAAAAATGATATTTCCATACAAACATTTTTAATGTTTGTATGGAAATGTCTGAACAGATTTAGATGCAATTGATAACTATAGTTAGATGGAAAAAAAGCTCTGCACTACGTATATCAATTTCTCAAAAACAGAGTAAATGATAAAAATATACCTAGTTAAAGTAGTGAAACCGCCGACACATTGAAAGAGGTGTTTTCAATGACTTCCCTATGAGTAATATGCACTAGTAATACATTTTTTTTTATCTAAAAGGTACATAATTCAACAATTAATACAATAAAAATTGTATTTGGAAAAAATATAGCTGTACGTAAAAGTTACAAACAGATTAAAATGTAAGAAAAAAACGGCAATTTCATAGGTAAAGACTTATTATAAAGATGATTTACATACGAGTACCTACTTAATTATATGCATGTAATGTGTATTAAAGGTGGATAATTCTATACTATTCCATTATGAAGAATTTAACTAATTGAAAATTTATGACTTTTTCTTACTATTTTAAAAGAATTACGATATTGTTGTGCTTATATAATAAATATACTAGACAATATTATAAATATTTTTACAAGATTTGAGCAAAACACATTTTATACTTACACATGTATATCTATTGTGCGTTATAAAGCGGTGAAATTTAATTTCCTCCGGATATTAATTTACTGTGTGTGGATTTGAATGTTGTGCTCTTTGTTATGGTGTTTTGTGGGTGAATTGAAAAGACTCGTTTTATGCTATGCACGATTTATGTTTGTTCGCAAGGAGATAGATAGATAGATAAAACTCTTTATTGTAACACACATTGAAAAAAAAAGACAAACAGAAACACAAAAGACTTAAAAAATAGTGCCACAACTGGCGGCCTTATCGCTAATAGCGATTTCTTCCAGGCAACCAGAATAAATTAAACCAATTAAATAATAAACAGGAGATATTTGTTACACGCTTGCACGGGTAACCTTTACCATAATTTTCAAAATACGTAAAAGATTTACATTCTGAAATAACTCGAATTAATTCAATAATGATATACTCTATTCATTTAATAATAAAATAATGTTGTACTCTTAGCTGTATACTGAAAGTAGTGAAAACAAGAAAGCATGTGTTCAAAAATGTTGTTAAGTAATCATTAGATTACTTGACAACATTAAATATTTAACAATAAAATAAATATCAAACACTATGTTTAAAATGTATGAGTAAGTAATTGAAAAATTACAGGATTCTTTACTATAGGTAAAGTTATAATGTTTATGTTACGGCTAATACCCGAAGTGCGGCTTCACCTAGTTTTAGCCGGTTAGAACTAGGTGTAGCCACTTAGTCTTGGTTAAACCTAGTACGAGCCGATTGTTTTCGGGTAAAACTAGGTCTGAAACTAGCCCATATACATTATGTACTTGTTATTTTACCCCTTTAAAAGTGGAATATAAATAATCGAGGATGCCTAAGTCATAGCATCTTTCTGCATGCCAAATTTCAGCATCACCATGTCAGTCAATCAGTCAGTCACCTTTGATTTTTATATAGGTATTTTTTATAATATTTATTTTAATAATAACAAAACAATTTTGCCCGCTCTTTACGAGCAAACGGTTGCAATTTTATGTACAGTTTTAACATACGAATATAGTATATACTAATTCAGAATAAAACAATGATTAAATAATCGACTATAGCCTACACTTCCGATTCTTTTTCCTCTCGAATGAGAGTGGCCAACTCTGGTGATAACTTCTGATTATAATTCTAATTCTAATTATATTCAGACACAAATTTTCACGGCAGCAGAAAGAAACTAAAGCGTCAACTATACATAGGTATAAATTGTCATTTTTTTTTAACTGGCTACATTGTTTCGTATCTGTAAGTTTCTAATAATAAAATGAGATCGATATTTCAGACCCTATGTTTTCAATATTTCTCTCTCTCTCTTGAATCGTATTTCCTCATGACTGAGGGTCGTGACTCCCCTGCAGAATTAATTCGTCGCGGGAGTTCTCTTGGGCAGATACATCGTCCTCGGATATTGTGGTCCTCAAACATGTCCGTTTCCTCACGATGTTTTCCTTCACCGTTAAGCGAGAGCAAATTCACACTTAACGTAAACATACAAGTCATCCTACACTAGTAGGGCCAGATTCGAACCAGGGTACGTCTGGATGAAGAGCAGACACTTAAACCGCTGAGCCACACTCGCTTTTTAATATTTACTCACCCAATATTTTGTTCTGCCTCGTACAATTCCCTTTTTCGTTGTCATCCTCTTTGTCGTGCTTAGTAAGGTCCAATCTATTCATTTCACACACTTAATTCTCTATCTCACATCGTATTTTAAGTTGAAGCAAATCTTTGCTAAGTTCTAACTTGAATAATCATGTTCACTATTTTTCACCAGATTCACTTCTTCATCCACGTTTTGAAGTTAGGTTTTAATAAGTCACTTGTCATGTGGATACTAAGTTTAGTCATACGTAATTTTTGATCGTTTTTCACTTGGTGTAATTTTGGAACTATTTGTTTCACAAACTTTTTTTACGACATCGTAAAATTAAGCCACACACGAATTCCAAGGTTTGCTATTCGATTTAACAGATTACAAATATTTCGTTTTACAACTTCAATTCACAATCATTCACGCACTCAAAACTAGTCCCAGAAACGTATTATTCCCCAGTTTTCATTTGTAATCACATTTCAAGCCAGCTAAAGCGACACACTATTTACGCCACAAACGTCCATTCAAAATGAGAACGCGGTTACGAGATTTCGCGCAGATTTTGGCGGGAATTTTCCGGGCGCTTCAACACGTCCGTCCCCCACCAAGGTCGGAGGTCTACTGAAGCGGGGTCAGATCATTCCAGATTACTCGGTTACCGAATTACGGGTGCCGCTAATCCGACGAAGAAAATTTTACGCAACATCGGTTTTTGCGGTCACCCGGTTGACACGATGAAATTAACATGATATGGGTTTGTTTTGTGTGTTTTATTAAAATGGGATGAAATGTGTGTGTGGGATGAGACGGATTTGATAGAATGATAATTTTATGTAGATGCTGGTTAGTTTCTATGCATGTTTATGTTTAGTGAATTTTGATAGGATTTTGTGAAAATATAAATTACTAGCTGGTGCGCGCGACTTCGTCCGCGTGGAATAATTATTACCATAAAAACGGTTCTAGTGAGTGAACCTTAAAAGATACTCTGTTGCGGATATTTTGTTAGATCATTTCAAGAGGAATCATTCTTTCATACAAATATTTTTGATATCTTGAACCGTTTCCTCAGCGCACGCAACGGAAGCCCTCAAAGATGAATAATTTTCCCCGTTTTTTTCACATTTTCTATTGTTTTTTCGCTCCTATTAGTTGCAGCGTGATGTTATATAGCCTAAAGCCTTCCTCGATAAATGGTCTATTCAACACAAAAATAATTTTTCAATTCGCACAAGTAGTTTCTGAGATTAGCGCGTTCAATCAAACAAACTCTTCAGTTTTATAATATTAGCATAGATTAGTACAAAGAAATTGAAACGGTTAATGTTAGTTACGGTTTTGGTCGTCATACGTATATTAAGCTGCTGACGATGCGGTTAGTTTTCGGATGGGTGACCAAAAGTGACAAGCTATATATATGTATATATATATATATACCAATGTTTAGGTTGAAGTCAGTCCTTGGATGGGTAAGCGAAAAGTGGCATTACTATTTGGGAGCTTCCGGGTGACAAGTGAAATTGTAGGTCCTGGCTGTTTGTCTAGTACGACAGTCACTAAGCTATGTCAGAGGTCCTTAGGGCGGCTTGATAAGCTCTCGACACAAGAGTTGGCCACTCTCATTCGATAAGAAGAAGAAGAATGTTAAGCTGCTGACGACGCGGTACAATGAAATCTGGTATAGAAAATATATTAAAAATTTTGCCCGCCGTTGTTTACCACACATCAATGTATGAACCATATCTCCTACGGTTGTTTAAAAATATTAAACAATGTGTACCAGTCGCATATTTGTACCTCTTAACATTCGTAAGCGAATACCTCTGCTAGCTGAGTAACAGTCGCTTCAGTAAATGCCTTATTCAGCTGAATAGAACCAAGTTACTAATGACATGCTATTCATTGAAGCTGCTAAATGATGCAAGCGCAGATTAAACGCGGAAGGCTCCATTCAGGCTGTATTCTATGATAAATGATGAATTAGTAAAGTAGGATTAGGTTGGAAGTGTATATTGATAGAAAAGAGTTGATACATACAGTGGGTAGATACAGTTGCATACATATGTGTGGGGCTTAGACCATCTCTAGCCTTTTCCAAATATTTTCTTAGTGCTTTTTATTTTATAGTAGTTAAAAAAGTATATTTGTCTTTACTTTCTTATTGTTTTATTTATTACAAGCAGTGAATCGCGGTGTGACCTGCGTTTATCTGGGATAAAACGTATTAATTCTGTGTGTGTAATTTACCACCATGCCAAATTTCATTTAAATAAGTATAACCGTTTATGTGAAGAAGTATTAACATACACACTCACGCACAAACTTTTGTCTTAATAATATTAGTGTGTTTATATTATTTATTGAATACCTATACACGTACAAAACTGAATTTAAACAAACATTGACTTTATTCAAGTTTTCATATATACTTACTATGTTATTTAAACTTTTAATATCAAAAACCTAATTCCATGCAGCCGTTCAATTTTCCAATGCGCGTATAAAGTTTTAAAATGTGAAATATGTTTTCAGTTGCATCCACTGTATTCAAAGCATTTTCAGTGTTTTATTTTCAATTTAAATTCACATAAATAGCTGAGTAATTTTAAACTATGACATAAGCCTTTAAAATGATTTAAAAAATTCTCAACAGTTCTGGCACTGATACTGATAGAAAAATAATAATTTTACTGTCATCACTTATTTAGGTTCAACTTTTTTTACTATTCAATCTTTTTTTCTTTCTTATCGAATGAGAGTGGCCAACTCTGCTATCGAGAGTTTATCAACCCGCCCTAAGGGCCTCTGACATGGCTTAACGACTGCCGTACTAGACAGCCAGGACATACAATTTAACGAGTCATCCTACCACACAAGCGCCTAAAATGGAATGCCACTCTTTGTTCACCCATCCAAGGATTGACCGCGTCGACCTTTGCTTAACATTGGTTACCGCATGCGATTACCTCCGCTAGCTGAGATACGGCCGCGATTCAATAAAATACGATTCAATAAATCTCTAATTATAACCTCATTATCCTCAAAGGATACATGAATGAGTGATACATTGTAGGTAGGAGTGCTAAATTTAAAATGAACTCTGAATTTTGTGTAAAAGCGATATTTTTCAGGCTAAATTGAATATTATTCTTACTTAGTCCTTAATTACACGCCTACGGCCGGCTTTTGTTTTTAAGCATGAAATACTAGTAGCTTTCAGGAATCATGCTAGGTTATTTTTTAAAGGAAAAGGTTTGATAATAAACTGTCAGCTTATTGAAGATTTTATTGTTTATTTCACTAGGTTATATTTTAACCAACTTCTTACAAAAGGTAGATATATGTATATGTATAATTGTATTAGGGTGTCACCCTAATATATAATATAAGTAAGGTGATTTTTGAGAGTTGATGAAGTGTGTTTGTATGAATCTCATGTTTGTAACATTGATTAAGATTCTTTGTATGAGATAAAGTATGTTTCAACTAAGGGAACCGTGTAAGTGTAATTCAAATCAGTTCAGCATTTTTGAGACCATTCATAATATAATCTATGCTAAGACAAAAAAATCAGCTTATTTTTAACACATTACCACCTGTATTAATAATATTAGGCCTTACAAAGAGCTTTGATACCATATCAGCTATTTTAAACTCGGAATAACGCTGGGAACAGCGCAATTTCCCGCTACTTATATAAAACTTGTATATACATATACATATCTAGCAAAGCCAGCTAATGTACCTTAATTATGCACGCAAAGACGCGGCCCACATTCGCTAGGATCTGATTAAAGTTTCAGTTTGTCTTACTCAGACAGGTCAAGGAGGTTGCTTATCGTTAACCCCGGAATATTCAGGAAGGCAAAGTACGATAAAGGCGGATATATTTGGAACTAAAAAAAATATGATATAAGTAGTTATTTGCTTCCGTTTTTTATTTAATGACTAGTGGATGCTCGCGGCTTCGCTAGCATTAAGAAGTAAAACTTGCATCCCCCATTTCACCCCTACAAAAGTGGCATTTCCAAAAATACTTTTCTCGTTCTTAGCTGGTGCTTACGTCATAACATCTACTTGCATGTCAAATTTCAGCCCGATCCGTCCAGTGGTTTGGGCTGTGCGTTGATAGATCACTATGTCAGTCCGTCAGTCACCTTTCAGTTTTATATATTTATAAGAAACAAAGTGACAAAACTTAACCAAAACACAAACTGCTCATAAATCATTTCTTTAGTATCAGATTTAGCAAATGTTTACCAAACATGAACTGTTACTCAGATAAAGGAGTATTTACAGAACAAACGAAAACAATCCTATAATATCTGGGGACCTTGGAAGTGTTTATTCTTTTACTTGATGGTGGGAACGCACTAAGTTTCTTCCAATATAATATGTGAATATTTATACACAATAATAATACATAAAAACAAGGGAAGAAAAACTAAACATACTACTTCTAACTACAACATAAAAAGAGGAAAATAAAAAATCTTTGAAAAAGCCTAAAAATAGTCTATGTGCTCAAAACCACGCCAGAGGACAACGTGCCCATCATACTGGCCGCATTACCACGCTGGATGGCAATGCATGTGAATATTAGCTTTAAATATGATTAAATATCGTTTTTTTAGATTGTTGTCTATATGACATCTATCATTATTTTAGTAGTTAGTGATCTAGTCTGATAATTTCGCAAAAAAAAACAGTTTCATACAAAATGTTTTGCTATTCGGCATGAAATGTAGGTACCTACATAAATTATTTTTTACAAACTAACAAAAGTCGGCCTTTGTACGGCATTTGTGTAATCATAAAAGTGGTAACGTTGATAGAAATACATGTCTTGATACCCAGAAATTTCTCGCAACCATTTATCGCAAGCCTTTTACACCAAATTCCATACAAAATATCACCCAACTCAACTAAAAATATGAACGTTATATTCATGGCTCGCGTCCAAAAAATTCCGAAAGTTCTTTTGTTTTGTCTCCCGGTGATCTTAAGTCTCATCTTAGACTTTTACTGCGATTTTGCTTGTAGCCTCTTTTGGAAGATTTGGCGAAATGCCAAAGTCATTTCTAGTGCCTTACACAGGGACATAAAATAATCCAGAGTTATATCTTCGCAAAAGCCATAAAAAAAAAATAATAATAATAATAATCCAAAGCCATAAATACCAATTAGAAGAGGAACCCTGGTACACTTTTCATCGTTTACTACTATCAAGCTGATTTTTTGAGGGTAGCTTCCTTTTGACTAGACGCCCAAGTTTTTCCTTACAGTAATGTTGGTATATACCTAGTAGCTAATAGGGATAGCAAGGATGAAATATGTTGATTTAACGAATTTTAAAAATGTATTACTAACCGAATTTTTCTATAATAACTGTCGAGATAACGTGAAAAAATGTTCTACAAAATATAAGGTTTTGTTAGGGAGTCCCCTCTTTCCAAATGTATCATAAACAAGGTCATGAAAAATAATAACTAATAACTATTTAAGTAGATATTACAATATATCGTGATGTACATATGTACAATATGTCAGCATATAGCTACTTTAGCTATATACTAAGTGTAGGTCTCCTTTCCATTGACATACTAATGAAAAGCGAAAATAAAACTAAACAATATAAAAAAAAACACTTAAGGCTAAAGTAAAAATCTTCTTTTGATAAAAGCTTTTTTTTATGTGACTTGTTAGTTGGTGTCAAATGTAGTAATAAAAATGTCTTACAACAACTTTAGTACAGACAACTTTAAATACAATGAGACATCTTTTGGATAAGATCTCGCTGTTTCCAGCCATGATAAAAGCTTGTTCAAGACTTTTTGATTCGGTGAAAAGCTCTCAGACTTACGTAAAGCTCTGAAATGCAGTTTTGTTGGTTTTTGGGAAGATGTATTGATTTGATGTTAGGTATACCTAGTTATAAAGGTTTAGTATGTATATATTATAAATAAATAAATATTCCGGGACATAGCACACAGCGCCATCTAGCCCCACACTAAGCAAACGCTTGTGTCGTGGGTACTTGATAACGGATATAATACTTATATACTTTTCTTTTGTAAATACATACTTATTATACATACAAACGACCAGACTCAACACAAGTAATTATAAATGTTTAAAGTATATAAATACTTGTGTCATGCGGGAATCGAACCCGCGACCTCTAGATTAGAAGGCAGAGCCACTACCAACTAAGCTAACAGGCCAGTCAAATTATATTTTTATTATTTTAATAAAAAGAAACGACTACTTACTACAAAGGAATTAACAGATCAATAAAGCAATAAGCTCACTTTCGAATTTTAAATTAATTATAATGGCATATATAATTCGATTTGAACTGACTCACTCAGAACCATAATTAACTTACTATAATTTTAACGCATTTAGTACCCATTTTCACTAAGGAATTATGTTGCTAATTTATTTTATAAATCATTCTGCAAGTAGACCTTAATTCTTAAAAACCTTCCAGTCCTCAAATCTCAAGACCGCCATATTAACTCCGAAAACTTGTTAAGATTTTTGTCTTGAAAACTGCTTCCCTCCGGAACATGCAATCAAAGGTAGATAACGACTTCTAAACTCCACCGAACACAGCGGAAAGGGAAAACTTTGGCTACAACGAATAATTCATGCCATGGAATTGTAAGTCTTTACATAATCTATCTCTCTCTCTCTCTCTCTTGAGTTGTATTTCCTCATGAATGAGGGTCGTGACTCCCCCGCAGAATTAATTCGTTAGGTGAGTTCTCTTGTGCAGATGTATCGTGGTGGGCGCCCAGGTCCTTCCACGGAAGACACAGGTCCTCGGTTGTTTGGTCGGTCACTTGAATCTATCAATATCTCTTAAATTATTTAAATTTAATGTAATTTGTAACTATTTATTATTAGTGCGATTCGCATGTTTGTGGTACTAATTATGAGAAATAAATAAATAATACATTATTTTGCATCTCTGCCACTTGCCACTCGTAAACAAAGCTAACCCATGATTGGTTGCGGTGCCGGAAATATCCGAATACTGCCGAATGCTTGGTCGCAGTTGGTCGGTAAATAGCCCTGCCCCTTTAGACAAGAGGTGTATTTTAGTGAGCGTACTGACGCTCACTTATGGAATAGAAAGAGCAATGTAAAGGAAATATTACGTCACTCCCATACATTGGTATTTCTATTCCATAAGCGAGCGTCAGTACGCTCACTAAAATACGCCTCTTGTTAAAGAGGGCCGCTCAGTGGCGCTCGCCAACTTAACCGTGGCTGCGGCGGCCATTGTCCATGTCGTGGAAATATTTTATAGCTCAGTTACGTTTCTATGGTACCAATATTTGTAGGAACTCCAAGGACCAGACCGTTTTGTGGTACAAAACTTTAACTTAATTTGATTTGTTGCGAATTTCCCAAAAGAGACTTCTGAAGTATTATATTTGGTTTTAGAGAGTCCTCAGATGATGCTTCGGTGGAAAATTTAATTTGTGTCTGCCAATGTGTTAGTTTTAAGTTTAGTGCTAAATAGAACTTGAAAATGATTAGATTCTTATTCAAACAAATATCCAACTAAGGTTAAATGTGTTTATCATAATTATATCCTAGACGTTTTTTCCATGCAAACTGTAAATTTTGTGTGTATATAATTTATGTTTGTGTATAACTAAATATATAAAACTCAAAGATGACTGATTGACATAGTGATCTATCAACGCACAGCTCAAACCACCAGACGGATCGGGCTGAAATTTGGCATGCAGGTAGATGATAATGACGTATGTAGGCATCCGCTAAGAAAGGATTTTAGGAAATGCCAATTTTAAAGGGGTGAAATGCAAAATTTACTTCCTAATGCGAGAGAAGCCGCAAACACGCACTAGTTGTAACTAAATCTCTATTCAAATTAACAGTGGACAATTAAATATGTTTATACGTCTGCTATTAGTATTTTAAACATATAGTTTAATTTTTTTTCGCTTAACTTTAAAATCGAGGTTTTTGCTTGTATATTTAAAATTTCAAGTGTTAAAAAAAATTTTTAGTCCTCTAAGTGACCTAGAAATTTTTTAAAAACTATAAAGTTCGCCATGATCTCAAGCAATTTTTTTTTTTTTTTTAATAATTGCACTGTTCTTTTAAAACCGTTTCATAAAAGAAGATACACATTTCCGTTGCCACCAGCTATCAGCTAATTGTCTTCGCAGCGGAATATTTACCTACTTAAACTTTTAATTGTGGCGTTAAATTCAGATACTTATACAAAATAATATCATCCTATTATACAATGTAACGTCGTGTGCCTACTAGGTTTTATTATTAAAATAAAAAAGGCAACGTTAACTTACAATATGTTTACTAAAACAATAAAAAATACAATTTTACTCAATAAAACAAAAACAAACTAACTTAGGTCCGATGCCTAGGGTCACTGTTGGCGTTCAGAGACAAAATCGTTGTACTTAACTAACGTAACTGTAAATTGTGAAAAACTGAAGTGAAATTACAAGGATTATTAAAATTGGCGGCGACGTGCCGACACGTGTTTTAGGTTAAAGTGAATGATGATTAGAAATAATATAGTTGGACACTTACCCAAATCGGGGATTTACACTGCACTAACAGTATGGAATCGAAATACTTAAAAAGTAAGCAAATCGCGAAATAAATCGTTAATTAACAAAAAGTAACAACGAGATGCGTTGGCCTTAAATAGTGAAGGCCGACTGGCAACTCCTCCGCTAGAAAGCACAAAATACGAGGGAACGAAATTTGCTATCGCGTTTTATGTAGGCGCAATAAATAAATGCTACAATACAACAAGTGTAAGGTTATTTTTAAATGGAACTAGTTTTTCAATACTGTAATTGTTTTTTTATAAATTATCTGCCATGCTGCGAATGCCAGCACCTGTAGTCATCGCTCACAATAATATTAAAGTGTCATGAACATGGTTGTGTATTTGATTCTCAAAGACTAGCAAAACAGTGAGTGTGGCGATGACATAGAGGTGGGGGTATTTATAGTCGTATAAAGGCAGGAGAGAGACCCGCGACGGGGTTAGTTCCTGTTGAGTCGTCGTGTTGAAAGCCGCTCCCTCCCGTGAGGGATGCGTGCGCCGTTCGTCGTGCTGCTGCTCCCGAGCGGGAGGTCGACGCGCCTGCACCACCTCCAGGAACCACAGCCTGTCGTCCCGGCGCTATACCTCGCCACGTCGAGCAACGCCGACCGTCGCTGGTACGCCGCCGGACTGAGCGACTCGACGTGGTCGGGAAAAAGGCGCCGCAGCGGCAGGCACATCGCCACCTCGTCACCTCACCACGTCGAGCAACGCCGACCGTCGCTGGTACGCCGCCGGACTGAGCGACTCGACGTGGTCAGAATTTCCCCGGGATCAGCGTGTCCCGGAGCCCAGCCCCTCTCAAGAAACAGTGATTTCAATGAGGTTCCTACCAGTCCCACTTAGGGGCTGGAAGACGACCCGACGTTCGTTCGCGACGGGGTTAGTCGGCCGTTGGAGCTCGAAGAGTGTTTTCAATAGATTGTGTGCTTAGAATTTAAGTCAGATTGACGATTATGATTTAAAGTAAGAAGTACAGATGAATTATTACTTATATTTGAAGTGAAATAATGAAGCTAGTGTTTAATTTATCCCTGTAAAGTAAGGGTAATCTAACATCTCAGAAGTGGAACTTCCCACGTAAGTACGGTTCTATTATACAATTTACATTTTGAAAGGTTTCCCGATTTTGACACTACCTTGACAATACTCAGTAAATGAAATCAATTATGTGGGCTTGTAATTTAATTTGTTAACAATCTTAATCATTGTAAATGTTGAAAGAGCAGATATTTAATATTTTAAATTAACATATTTTTAGATTGAAGTATTAATAAAAGAGGGTAGGCATAAGTGTTAAGATCTTTCCTGATATTAAAAACCTGTGAGGTTGCAGTGGTTGAAATGGTCATATGGTATGGCTTGTATGGTTATACCGCCATTTAACACCGAAGTTTGTATGATTTACATGTTTTGCTTTTATATATTTACAAAATATACATTATAAAAAAATATACAGGTACTCTTACGATTAATCAATTGCTTAAAAGCAGACTTCAGTTTGCGCTGTCCATATGTTACGGCTCTTATTGTTAATACATATAGCCAGGTTTCAGGTCGATATTTTACAGTAAAGTACCCGCAGATCTGTTTATAAGAAATATTAGATGTTCGTAATTGGATAGTCAAGAGAAGAAACACTTGCATGTTCTAGATTGTTGAACCATTATTATTAGAATCTTCTCGAAAGCATGCTACAAGTAACATATTTTTTATTTTTACTAGAAGGTTTACTTAATATTTTATTTTGTGGTTTTCAAAATCACTACACTAGGTACTAAAGCAAACTCACCTCCCGCGTCTGTCCCTATGTCTGTACTCTGTACGTAATATGTACATATGCTTAGATCTTTAAAACTACACAACGGTTTGATGCAGGTTTTCGTAACAGATAGTGATCAAAGGTTTATGTGTTTAATTATTAAAGCCGCGGGCAAAAGCTAGTGAAACAAAAAATAGTTCATAGTTATTAACATTTCTAATATTTGAAATTGTCTGCGAGTTCCAGAACGTGATCGAAGAAAAGGAAAGCTGGTTGGAGACACCTTCGTGCAGTCGAAGTAGAGAGGGTTCCTGCTGCTACTTCGCGAGAGGAGCCTGCTGCTACGTCGCGAGGGGAGCCTGCTGCTACTTCGTGAGAGGAGCCTGCCGCTACGTCGTGAGAGGAGCCTGCCGCTACGTCGTGAGAGGGCAGAGACACTACAACACACCGACGAGCAACGGGGCGGGATCAACCACGGGCTTCGCACACCACGCACAAGGTCACGTAGTCCTTTATTTTCTTACGACGATTTTGCAAAAATAATTATTACTTTCTTGTAACGATGTAATGAAATAATGCCGCAGAGCATTTTTCGGCCAAAAATCAGAGAATAGATATCTGATAGTAGTAGTAGTAGTCAGCGAATGAGTTGCGATATACATTGGATGAGACTATAGGAGATCAAACTATTTATTTTTTTAGTTCAAGATTACAAGTATTGGCCAAGATTTGGTTGGACAGTCTAGTATTTTTTTGTTATGTTTCTATATCTGAGATGAGTGGCGGGTTAAATTACAGAATGGTATCCCTTACCAACAAAACTATGGCTAATACTTGGAAAAGATTTTGTAGTAGGTTTAATGAACCCACTAAACATATTGTTATCATGATAGGTGTGTTCTTTTAAATTTATGTGACAATCTCGCTAAACGCACTGTTGATGCCATAATCCATGGTCTTATCCATATGAAATCTAGTGACCTGGCATTGCGTTGTTCTCATCCATAACGATTATAAAAATGTTGATGAGCAATTGTGCTGCGATGAACCCTCGGCAAAGGATTTATCCATAGGACAAATTTTCGAATAGTACTGAGCCTACTAGCGATGTTCCTTCCACACACAAAAATTTGAAGCTAAAGTTAAATGTATTTTGTTTTAACTGTAAAGTACGTCTATATTCATACTTTAACTGCCCTTGTACTCTTTGCTTGTTGTTTAAATCTTGTTGATATACTCGTGAACAGGACTATACTAGAATCTTTTGTAGATTTAGGTACTCATAAACATAAAATCTGGAGCTTATGAATAAGCGAATCATTTCAAAAATGTTTTTATGACAATGAAAAGTTGCTGTAATGAGCTAGTACACTTGCCTGTTAGTTTTACTCGTCAAGAATAAGTTGATGGGTAAACTAAACAACCAGTTATTCGTAAGAGATGGTGTTTTAAATGTGGGAAGCTGTACGTTACTATCACAGCGACATGTTTTCCGCAATTAAATGCAATAAACTTTCACGTGGACCGGATTAAGGTTGTTGACAGAACTTTTTAGCAGGCTTAAATTGTAGTGACGTCACCACGATGACCTACTAATTAAATAACTAAAAGCCTATACTTTACCGACCTCATACACTTTCACATTTTGAAAAGGAGTAAGTTCGTGGTATAGTGAATAAAACCAGAGGATGGAATATTCAGATGATCCACATCAGGGTACGCCAACCCTATCATTCTTGTTAATTTACGAGCGGTAACACAAGACAGTGCGTGGACTATCGAATGCTAGAAACATTGAAAGAGCTATATCCAATGCCTGTAATAGAAGATGAAATCGTCAGGTTGACGGGCCAGGTATGGTTGGTGACCCCCTGATCTCGTGTCCGGCTACTATCAGGTCAAGTTGCAGAGGACTGTAAGCGGTATACTGCATTTCTTACAACAGACGGTGCAAATGAATATAATCGTCTGTTTGGGTTAGGAAACGCGCCAGCTATGTTTCTATACATGATGAACAGCATCCTAAGGCCAGCGCGCTTCTGTATACATCAATGATTTGCTAATTTATTATGTAATTTCTTTGCTGTGCATTAAAGACATATCTTATCTTATCTTATGTAATTGTTTTTGTTGTTGTGTGTGTTCTGAAAAGTTGACACAGTAAACGATTTCTTTCTTTCTCTCTAATAAATATTTTATGTATGGTTTCTTCTAACTTTTTAAGACAGTTTTAGAACCTAAAATTTTGGCAACAACATGGTTCTCTCTCTCTTGAGTCGTATTTCCTCATGACTGAGGGTTGCGACTCCCCCGCAGAATTTATGATTGTTTTTTTTACCTTTTCTATGACTCTATGCCTTTATTTTCTACATCTGTTGAATTCAAGAAAAACAAATGACGTTGTAATCAAATATGTAATGAAACGGTCTCATGTACAGATTTTTTATTTTTAATAATCTACGTGAAATTTAATAACGTGGCAATTGAAGATTTCGTTGCAACGCAATCTTCAATGTTTGGAGTGAATACAGTCGATGAAGCACGCTCATTTTTTATAATACTCTAGTATTAGGTACCTACTATCAGACAAATTACCATCTGAGATACATATATGGCGGGTTTTAATTATAAATAACAAGACGACATTGATTGTACACAATTTATTTTTGCGGACTGAGAATTATTAACTACCCTTATTTTACTATAGTAACTAAATAAGAATGATGCAATCTGTCTAATACATTACACCATCAAGTGCTAACTCGTTAAAAAAGCCACAGTTAAGTGCCTTTAAGTTGTATTGTCTGTGTCTAAAAGAGGAAGCCTGAGGCTCGTAATTACTGAAACTAGCGCCATTGTTCTCGGGAATTTTCTACGGTTTTAAAGTGCAGTTTAAGCTTTGAGTCATTCTCATTTGACCCCATTTGAAATACATAATATATACGGGGCCGCAATTTAGGTAAATATATTACCTAAATTGCGGCGTACCGGAGACCAAACATAAAAAAAATTCAAACTCTTTTTTCACGTTGAGTTAATGGTATATAAAAGAATATAAAATAAAAGGATATAAAAGAAAACAATTAAGTATGATCAAGTTTGAACTTAAGTAATTCGCGCTGCAAAGAAGAAACGGATTTGCGTAATTTTAGTATGAAAATCAAAACAAATTAGTTCTATACACCTCCGACTACAACAGTGTAGACTAATATAAGTATAACAACCGGCTAGCACTTACGTTAAAAATTATGTCGAATCATGCCTTACGGGAACTTTAGTATAATATCTAGCCTCCTTAATTTTCAAATACACCTCGGTAAAAGAGGCGAGCACTAGTATAGTAATAATAAAAAAAAACTGTGCTTCTCGTTCAAAGTCAATAAAGAACGGCCCAACTTTTGTTATCTATGTAGATTTTGCACGTTCGAGTTTTAAAAACAAACTCGACATTGTATGAAAGAACTTGAAATATTCTGATCATTATCACTACAAAGTATAGAACAAAGACGCTTTCCGCGTCTATCCCTATGTCTGTACTCTGTAAGTATCTTTAGAACTACACAACTAATTGTGATGCAGTTTTTTTAATAGATAGAGTGAGTCAAGATGAAGGTTTATTATGTATAATTACGGGAGCGAAGCCGCAGGCAAAAGCAGTATAATACAAAAAGTACCATTTCAGGATATTTTAACGTGTTATCGGTTCGCTTTTGACTACAGCTCCGCTGATGTTAAGTAGGTAAGTATTATATGTTCAGATATTATACAAAATGTAAGATTATGTTGCCATCATGTTTTTTATCTAATAAAGCTGAAGAGGGTCAAAAGTCTGATCAATGAAGATATAATTTTTTTTTGGAGATACTTCGAACTGATAGCAAAACACGTTCCAACAACTTCTAAAATTTTTGTCTTGTTTGTCAGTTTATCTCTGATTGTCTATTTATTTAAACGCTCATCATGCAAAAACGGCTGAACGGATCATCATGATTTTTGGTATGTAGGTAGCTATAACGTCTTAGAAGTGTCATAGGCTACTTTTTATCTCAAAATAAAGCGAGCGTAGCCGCGGGCGTCCAATAGTTAGGTAACAATCGTATATAATCATACTCCTGCACCTTAATTACAGTTATATTTAACGAGGTAGATGACATTTTGCTATCGTTATTAACGAGCTACGGGACCAGTAAATGTGGTGCTAAATAAGTTTGTACAGAACTAGTGGCAGCACTTCTGCTTCTTCTTCTTCTTATCGAATGAGAGTGGCGAACTCTGGTGTCGAGAGTTTATTAAGCCGCCCTAAGAGCCTCTGACATGGCTTAACGACTGCCGTACTAGACAAACAGCCGGGACGTATAATTTAACGTGTGATCCGACCCACATAGATTAGCACTTCTGCTAATTTTATAATTTATTAATAAATACGTATCTGTATCAGTATTATGTAAGATTTTTCATAGTCATAGGCATTTTTAGTTCCAATTTAATCCACAAGCAAAGTTATCTGGTACCCACTGTAATGGTGCCGCAAAATGAAACAAATTACATCTGGCCACTCTCTTGGGAAGTACGGGTGGTGTATGAATCCCCTTCCCTCTCCCTAGATCTTAAGTTGGTTTAGGAAACAGAAATATTTTGTGGATCTTCTTACTATCGAATGAGAGTAAGGTTCTATGTATGTTACTTAGGTAAATATAGATAGACCATGTATGTTTATGTAGGTACATAAGTGAGTGTGGCTAGGTGGTTTAAGATTTATGCTTGTTTCATACCATTATACATACAGAAAGTGGAACAAAGCGTCTGTTTGTTTCACTGTTTGTTCCACTTTCACATAGCAACTTTTTTTTACACGAAATAGGCTTTCATTGGACTATTAGCAACGTAGCGTCTTATCATTGTGATTCTTAGTACGGTGATAGTTTACGATACTAAGAGTCTGTCCAAAGGTCGAAGCGGTCAGTCCTTGGATAGGTGACCAAAAATGCCGTTCCATTTTGGGCGCTTCCGTGGGTCGGATGACATGATAAATTGTAGGTACCTGCTTTTTGTCTAGTACGGTAGTGGATAAGCCATGTCAATGGCCCTCAGGGCGGCTCGATAAACTCTCGACACCAGAGTTGGCCACTCTCATTTGATAAGAAGACGAAGAAGTCGGTCCTACTACCTCAAAACAGCGAAACTCTGATCATCCACTAACTATGTAGTGCATGATTAATTTCCAAAAAAAAGCTAATGAAAATTCATAACATCACCCAACATCATCTAGCCTTGCAATATATTTTTCTTTCACTCACATTATGATATCTTAATGAAGCCACGTATCAGGAAACGACCTAACTCGGGTGAGAAAGATGGCTCGGATCACGTCTCAGCGTTTTAAGAGACACTGATTACTTATTTATAGATACTGGACCTCACAGATAACAGTAACAAAGAGTGAGAGTGTAAGAGCGCGGGCCCCGTGCGAACGCATGCGGTGCAAAACGTACCTCATCGGCTCACCGTGTGTCAGTCGACGTGATGTCAGGAAAACAAAGTTATTGAACGATTGCTTGATTTGTTTAAGACTTATAACAATTAATTTACTTCTATTCCGCAATGGATGATTACGGACTGATATGATTGCGGACACTGGGTTTCAAAGAAACATTCTTAGAAGGCCAATCTCCCAGCAGAACACGTTCCAAAATTGTTGGAACGTGATCTGCTATGATTTCGAAGTAAATACAAACCTTTTTTTTTTAATATCTTCGATGTTCAGACTTTCGACTCTCTTCAGCTTTACTATATAGATATTTGATTAACAAGTTTGTAACCTTTTACTATAAGAACAAGGCAAGTATTAGTTTTTAATATTTGAAAACATAAAATCTTAAATAAAAAGATGTTGATAGAATCTATACAAGTAGTGGGTAATCCATGGTCGGCGTTAACTTAGCGCTCTGCGGGTCGTAATTAACGAAGGCTATTACACGATACCGTTATTAACTCGCACAATGTTGAGAAACTTGCTCGCTTGGGACTTTCAGGCTCTGATAGTAAGGTTCTATGTATAATAAATAAATAAATAAATATTCCGGAACATTGCACACATTGCATTGTATGTTACTTAGGTAAATATAGATAGACCATGTATGTTTATGTAGGTACATAAGTGAGTGTGGCTAGGTGGTTTAAGAGTCTGCTGTTCATCCTGACGCTCACTGGTTCCAATCCAGGCCTACATCAATTACTTGTTTTTCAATTTATGTGTGTATTTGCACTCGCTTAACGGTGAAGGACAACATCGTGAAGAAACCGACATGTTTGAAAACCACAATATCCGACGACGTGTGTCTTTCGTGGAAGGATCTGGGCCACCAACACGATTTATCTGCCCAAGAGAACTCTCCTAACGAATTAATTCTGGGGAGCAGTAACGGGAACGACCCTCAGACATTAGGAAATATGACATAAAGAGAGATATATAGACTGTATATACATATATAAGTGGCTGACTGACTCTAGTAACACAATATATATTTATATAAATGACTGACTGATCTATCAACTCAAAAGACCAATCGAGGAGTAATTTGGCAAGTATTAAAAAAAGGGCTTTTGGAATTTGCAGTTACCCTAATAATAATATTTATCTACACTAATGTTGTAACATTCTACTTATGTTTCCAATACTTGACTTATAATTACTACTGTTATAGCGCAGACAACAAAACACTCAATTTAAGCAATTTCACATGATGGTATAATATCCTCATCGATATCGTAATATCTCATTATAACATCAATAAAACGCGACCAACCTGATTGCAGGGCCAATCAGGTTTGTCGCGTTTTATTGATGCGCGCAGCTGCGCTCTCATTGGTTAGATTTTAATGGCGGCAAAATCACTGTGACAATACACGTATGCGTGAATTTAATTTAATAATTAAAAGTTAAAAATGGATAGCGAATTAGTGAAGATAAAGTAGTGTATGCAACTGCATATAACATGGGTATTAAAACACTCGTTACTATTATGAAACTCGCTGCGCTCGTTTCATAAACTCACATTCGTGTTTCAATACCCTTGATTATATGACAGTTGCATAAACTACTATTACTTAATTATTAGTTTAATTAATTATATTATATTGCAATTATAAATAATGTACTAATTTATGTACCTCCTCCTCCTACTCGAGTCCTCATTACGGAGGGTTTTGACCGCGCAGGATTGATTCGTTAGAGAAGTTCTCTTTCCAAGTCCAAAAAACATAATCGAGTAGTGCTTGTAGACCATTTGAAATACCGCTCTGGGCACTGTGGCCTTAATCATACATTTGATGTTGAAAAAAAAAACATTCTGAGTATGTTAATATTCAGAATTCAACTTCAAATTCAAAATTCCTTTTTTTATCAACTCAAGGTGTGCGTACATTTACATGTGTATTGCTGCAATTTGTGTTGTACGCTGAGGGTTTCTGTACACCATACCTACTAGATATCTTTTGACTCTGTATTATGATGTACAGTACAGTACAGAATGATTAGTTTATTGATACAGTTTAAGCTATCGTACCTATTAAACATGTGAATCTATTACTTATCAATATTTAAAAATACCTTTTGATCTAAGAATAAATGTGTAGTTTAGTATTAAAAGCTACGATTAATAAAAATTACTTACATTAAATTTATTTATATTAAAAATAATACATACACAAGTTTTTTTTTTATTCAAACATATTTATTTTTTCTAAAACTTTCATTTTCCTTTATATGCGGGTAGTTTGAGAATGTTCATTCAAAGATTGGCGTTGTTTAATACATTGGCATCCACACCTAAAAGGATCCCTTCTACATCTAGGCCTGTGAAAAAATCCATAGATTAAAATATACTCATCCACAAACTAGGCAAATCTGTCTTCTATGTATAATATATATAAAACGCGAAGATAGCTGACTGATTGACTGACAGACTGATCCATCAACGCACAGCCCAAAGCACTGAACCGATCGAGTTGTAATTTGACAAGCAGAAAGTTACTACTATGTAGGCATCCGCTAAGAGAGATTTTTTAGAAATTTCACTTATAAAGGGTTGAAAAGGAGGCTTGTATGAAACTTTAATTGATAGGAAATAATATTAACATCAATATAACCCCAATCAATAATTGAAATCCCTCGTAAAAAATATCTATATTCCTTCATACTACGTAGCGCAAATAAAACTGTTAAAATGCCAAAAAAAAATAGATGGGAACGTAATTTCAATAAGGTAAGGAGATACATAATACAATGCATTTAAAAGTTATACCACAAAGGTGAAAGATTACAAAATTAACTAAATATTTACAAAAATATAATGTGTTATATTACTTATGTGTATATTGTTGATATTTACCGTCAACACCCAGGAGATCGGAAGAGTTTTGTTGAAGGCTCTGTAAAAAAATATTACCCACAGGTCACTTTAGCACTTGATGAAAAAAATATATGATAAAAGTACATATATGACTTTATATGCTTCCGGCTAGTTAGGTACTATTAATTTTTATTCTCTGATATTTATTGTTGAATTTTTTAAATACAAATCTGATTTCATAAGCACTTTGCCAGTTCATATGTCTTTTTTTTGTACCTATGACAAATTTACAAAGTTAATTAAAACAAATAATTTTATATGGACATTGCACACAGCGCCATCTAGCTTCACACTTAGCAAACGCTTGTATCGTGGGTTGATATAATATATAGTTGTTGATTATTGTACATCGCATTCAGTCAACTTGGTGAAAATAGTTTTTTTTTCTTGGCAATGTATCCGACTTAATATATGAATTTTGCCAATAATACGACTAACACACAAAAAAATTAAGCTAAATGTATGTTAGTAAGTAAAGTGACATTCCATTTTGGGCTCTTCCGTGGGTCGAATGACATGGTAGCAGTCACTAAGCCATATCAGAAGCCTTGGAAACTCCAGAGTTAGCCACTTATCGAATACACACTCGCAAGTATTTTAATCAAAACTTTTTTATTTAATCTTATTAAAAGTTGAAATTTAAAATAAAACAGAACTTTACTTACCATCACAACGAGCATGGCGATGATGAAAAGTACTGCAAAAATCTTGAACATTTTGAATATGTTTTAAACGAGACGTTTAATGTTTGACTGTACCTATAGTATTTGATACAGTTTGAGAAATTTAACGGCCTTATATAGGTAGGAAGATACTTGTTACACAATTTACTTTTTTATTTTTTTTTACTATTATTGTTATCTTACAAATAAATTAATGTAATTTGCGCTCAAGCATTCTACAATTTACGTAAAAAATACGTGATAACGAAAATTTATAGGTTTTCTATTCAGTACGCAGTACGCACATTAAAATGTACAATTTAAATTTGATAACCGGTAAAATTTAGGCATTTAGAAGCAAAGATAGTACATTCTTGATATTTGTATCTTTATTTAATAAATAAAATTAACTTAAATATGAATAACAACATCATCATCATCATCAACTATAGTCGTCCACTTCTGGACATAGGCCTCTCCCAAGGCACGCCACTGAGCCCGATTTCGTGGTTCTCGTCTCCACCTATTTCCTCCTATCTTCATGATGTCCTAGCTCCACCTAGTGGCAGGCGCCCTACACTACGCTATGTATCTGCCCAAGTAACCTACCTCCCCTCTCCGAATTAATTCTGCGGGGCAGTCATGACCCTCAGTCATGAGGAAATACGACTCAAGATAATATGACACTCGGCAAGTTTACTTCGAGAACAAGATATGGCTCACTGCCAAGCCCTTTTGTAGGGTTTGTAGTACAACAACAATATCATCTTCCGGTCGCTTAATAAGGCGGAAAATGTTGTAGGTAGCTCACAAGCGTCAAATAAAAAAAAAACAAGAAAACTCCGACACCTGAGTTGTCTTTAAACTTACTTTTAAGTGAACTTGTAAGTTTACGCGATCATAGAGAATGGTTTAAGCATCTCTAAACCAAAATGAACGAATTTAAAAAAAAAATTGTTTCATGCCAAAAGTTCATTGCCCCTACATAATTGCACGGAAATATTACTCAGATATACACAAAAGTCTAGCTTTAGCATATTATCATTCAAAGAACATAGCGATAGGAAAATGAATACCTCTTTTTCTTTTCTTATAATACGCATGTTTAAATTATCAATGTTAATTTAATTAATGTTATTCTAAATGCAATCATTAAAAATTGCCTAGAAATTGACTAACTTAACTCAATTTTGGGATATAAAAGGCCTTTTAATTTAACCAATTGTATCAAAAACTATACTTTACTTTAACAGTTTAAACGTCTCGTTTAAAAATCGTCAAAATGTTCAAGATCTTCTCAATAATGTTCATCTTCGCTATGCTTAATGCAATGGTAAGTGTAGAAAAGATTTAGATTTGTATATTTTTATTTAAAACTGTATATTTTAAGTATTGATCTGAATAAGGAATTAATATTTTTATAAAAAATGAAATGAATAAAAAAACAACGACAACAAATACATACATCTCGAAAAAAATTCTTAGTGTTTCTTCCTTTCGGTCTTGATTATATTTTCTCCCATTTCCAAATGAGTAAATTTTCTTCTTGAGTTGTGTCATAAGGATATTTCAATCTAATATTCGTATTGCAATGTATTGAATTACAAAATGCGAATGATAACTAAAAGTTTTATACAATACATTTAAATTTTTAAGTTTACTATTGAAAACAACACCATGTAGGTACATCTATCTACTTCTGACTTGTAACTTAGGAGTCATGAATAAATTATTTGTAAATGTATATGTTACGGCTAATACCCGAAGTGCGGCTTCACCTAGTTTTAGCCGGTTAGAACTAGGTGTTAGTCTTGGTTAAACCTAGTAAGAGCCGATTGTTTTCGGGTAAAACTAGGTCTCAAGTCCTGTTGTAGTGCAAGTGTTGGACTCGAAGTCACTTGTCTGTGACAGAAGGTAGATTAGGTTCGTTAGGTTGCTTTCTACCACGCACATTCGACGACGAGCGAAGCGAGGAGGAGCCAACTTCTTTCAAAACATGTCTCGATTCGGGGTTTAACCAAGACTAAGTGGCTACACCTAGTTCTAACCGGCTAAAACTAGGTGTAGCCGCACTTCGGGTATTAGCCGTAACATATACATTTACAAATGAAAAAAATATAGTTAAGCAAAGAGTAATGGGGACATTAGCGCCGGGAGCGATCTGGGGTGGGTAATTTAGTACATAATTTAATTTGTGGTTTATTTTAGTAAAGAAAATAATATTATTTTACATAATTATCGGTACTGTTAAACATAGGTATGTTATTTATTATATTAATATTAATTTTCAGAGCCTACAGCAATCAATAGCAGATCTTAATAGTAAGTTCATTATAATATATGCCATGTCAGAGGCCTTTAGGGCGGCTTGATAAACTCTCGACACCAGAGTTGGCCACTCTCATTCGATAAGAAGAGAAGATGATTATAATATTACTCGAATAACTTGGAAATATACTTTACAAATTTTGTTTAGTATCGGTTGGTCTGATTAATGTCTTTTTTCGCCATAAGGAATCGACAGATCATTATGATTTTGGTGTGGAAGTAGTAAACGGTTCTAGAAGTGACTCCAATTGTTTCTTATCCCGATACAATGAAGGCACAGCCGCAGGCAGCCGTTAGTATACAAGAATGAGAAGATAAACAGCTGAGCGCAGCCTGTTGTGTTGAGACTCTATCGACCGTACTATGACAAACAAATGAGACTACACATTTTTATGTCTTCCGAGAATCCCAGTTTCATGAAATTGACATTATAATTGTCACTGTCAGATTTATTAAATGTCAAATATCTGATGACGCTCCCAAGTATAAAAAAAGAAGCAAATGAAAATAGAAAATCATATATATTAATCATTTTAAACTTTTTAACTTAAAATAATTTGACGGTGATATTAGATATTTAGTGAACTGGGACTCCAGTAAGACGTATTTTTTTACTAACCTGTTAGCTTAGAGGGTAGTGGCTCTGCCTTTCAATCTAGGGTTGTGGGTTCAATTCCCGCATGACACAGGTAATTATGAATTTTTAAAATTTATAATTACTTGTGTTCAGTCTGGTCGTTTTTATGTATAATATGTATGTATTTACGAAAAAAAGTACCTATATTAGTATTATATCCGTCATCTAGTACCCACGACACAAGCGTTTGCTTAGTGTGATATTAGATGGCGCTGTGTGCAATGGCCCGGACTATTTATTCATTTATTTATTTATTTGTTTCGTGTTTGTATTAGAGACTATTGCATTCACTTTATTAAACTTTTCTTTTCAGACACAAATGTAGACGTGATCAAAGCAGTAGTAAATGCCACCGCTTTGAACAACTTAACACTTGGAGAAGGGGATCTGGTGGATTCATTACTCAGTGGACCTATTATATAACTAATCCAACAACTCTGCATCTAAAAAAACATGATTTGCTATATTTGTTCATTCTAAAATTATAAATCTCTGTCGCGCATCACGGAGGCTATCCCTGGAGAAGCAGCGTAGTCGTCAATCGGTTGGTGAATGCTTTTTATGATTGCCTATATTTTTTTTATTTTACGTATTCTTGTACACCGCATATTTATAATTCTAAATCCTGTCCATCCAAATTGCCTGGAAAAATCACCTAAGGCGATAAGGCCGCCCAATGTGCATTAAGTTAGTTAGTTTTTAAATTTCTTTCATTATGTATGTTTTTGGTGTGCATTAAGACTCTAAGTAATAGTCTTATGTACTTTGCAGCAATTATTATTTTACAATTTTCATAAAGATATGTTTGATATACATTATTTTCCGACATGATAATTTGACTATCCCAAAGTTACCCTTTATGTAACTCTCTGTATACTTAGCAAATAGTGCGAAGCTGTTTTAATTAAAATAACAAGTAGTTGTAAAGAAAATGAATACCTAGGTTTTTTTTATCTACTTATAGGTATTTACAATTGTAATTATTTAACTTATATGTAACATTTCAAAGGCACTTTTTAGTATAATTTTCGTTAAATATACATAAGTTAGACATTTAATTGTGATAACTAAGCATTTTCCTGCTCGCAAATGCAAATTATGTACCTACACGTAAAATACTATTAATAACTCAAGAACGGCAGAACCAGTTTGACTGAAAATTGTTGGGGAAGTAACTAAGAATCAGGAGACGGTCATAGGATACTTTCCAACCCAGATTTACAACGGGAACGGGACATATGCGGGTAAAACAACAGGGCACAGCTAGTATTTATATGAGAAATGCATTAGCTGAATTGCATAATACGAAACCATTCCAAGCTGCTGCAACTTTATCCATTCTACACTCCAGTTAGCACAAACTATCTAGTCACAGGTTAGCGGGCGCCATTTTGTCTGATCCCTGAACTTGGCTCAACTCCAGATCTATAACTTGGTACATTGTCTGACTTCAACTGGAGTTAAAGTTATAAGATATAAGATTCCAACTGTAACTTTTTAATATATACTTGGAGAAATGGGTACAACAGACTATATATATCTATTTACCTATACATATAATAAAAGTAAACAGGGTCAAAAATTTTTAAATAGAAGAAAAAAAATCGATAACAAACCACATATCAGCAGTTTTTAGAAATTTTGCTTGTTTATTTTCTGTTTATTTGGTTGCTCGCCACACAAGAACGCCTAA
This sequence comes from Macaria liturata, assembly GCA_964023185.1. Lineage (NCBI taxonomy): Eukaryota > Metazoa > Arthropoda > Insecta > Lepidoptera > Geometridae > Macaria > Macaria liturata. The sequence continues at coordinate 2,855,117 of OZ026830.1, forward strand.
ACGGATCATAATGATTTGTGGTATCAAGGAAATGTAAGGAGTGTCATAGGCTACTTATTATTAAATCCTGAAATAATGCAAGCGTAGCCGCGGGCGTCCACGAGTCAAAAATAAATTGCGAATTCATCAAAACAAACTCATAAATCTTACTTACTCCTTCTTTTTACATTTTGCGGCAGAAGCAATAAATTCTAAAAAACATCTATAAAAGTACAGTAATTGAGTATAAAAAATGACAGTGCCATTTTTTAGGTACTCAGTTTATTTTTAACACTAAAATAAAATTTGAAAGACCTCGATCGATTGAGACACCTAGAATCAGCAAACATATAAAATAAAAATATACGTTTAATATACGTAACATATAAATATACGTTTAATCACCACCCAAATTGTTCTAGACAAATCGATCAATATTTTTCATTTACAAAAACCTTCTCCCAAATTTTATAACGTAGGTATATATGACTGAAACCGTGTCAATGGTAATGTTACATTGCAAGACCATTCAAACTTTCTACGATTGAGAGAGCGAATAGAACATTATGTTGCAATGTTACTGCATGTTGCATTAGAATCCGTTTATATCTACAGACAATCTAGAAACAACGCATGTCCGCCGTATGTCTCAGACGCGTGTTAAAGTCTTTTGGGCACATCGCACGAAGACCAGCGGTCAATATGCAGAAGCTCATAGTGACAGAAAAAATAGCAGGGACGAGATCCAGAGGAAAAACCCAACAAATGATCTGATAAGATGGCTGTACACATTGGCGTCAAAGCAAATACTGCCGTACACGTAGCCGCCGATCATGATAAATGGTGGTTGATGGTCCAAAATATTGGATGGGGTCATCATCATTGAGCTATAGCCTAAAGGAGGAACGGATATCTACAGACAGAGATCATATGTTATTTAAAAGGGCTGGGCGAACCACGATGTATGATGAGAAATACGATTCAAGTAGGGAGCATTGGGTATTTGTAGAAAGAGTGGTTTATCAGCACCTACTTTACGAAACGTAGTACTCACAAAGATTTTAAAACATAAAGTTTTCATTTAAGTATCTATAAACGTTTGTTGAACCCGCTTTTACAGTTATTATTATATTATATTTTTATTGGTCTTCTTTGTGAAAAAGGCTTTAAAAATAAAGGCTGCATAAAACCTGGATTTACACAAATAATAATCACGAGGCATCGTCATGTTGCTAGTAAATTGTTATAAACAGATACACTGTATAAAGTAGGTATATAATATTGTCTGCGCTATTACGTGTCCGACACGCTCGAAGTCTGTACGTATAAAGAATCCTTAGATTTTATATGTGCGTGTGATGTGCAATGTACATTATAGTACAAACTTGCATTATTGTGTAGTAAGGAAGTCATTTTCAGTTCGTAAATAACTTAGCTTGAATGTTTGGAATAACTTAATGCATCTAAGTAAGTTGTATTACAAGAGTCCGGTTGCAAAAGTATAGGATTTTTTTAACGTTGCGCCAGTACGTATATTTCTATTACGCGATTAAAACTTTAATGTTATTGGTAATCCAGAGAAAAGTAAGTTATAATAAGGCATATGGACAAAAATACTTCCATAGGAAATAGGTTAAAAGATTTACCTAAATAGAAAGTTAGAATATTCTTAGACTAAATATTCATCCAAGTTTTGTCATTAGCAACTTTTTTATAACAATTTTTAAATTTTTTAAACATGTAAATTATATTATGTATGTATAATATATCTATCTACTCACGTATAGTATATTTCTTATCAGAGTGTCGAGACGCGCGGGTAGCCTGCGAAGTCCTCCTCTTGTAACGCATTATGAACTCTAAAACAAAGGTTATAAGGATTACTTTTAAAAATCATTTTAGGTGTAGTTATAAAAGGTTGCTGCTGTTGATTTTTCTCTAGGGTTTTGCATATTAGGTATATGAATACTTCTTCTTGGGTCTTCCTATGACAAGTGAAGTTTACTTCTTGGTATAATCTACACCTACACTAATATTATAACGAGGAAAAATTGTATTGTTTGTTTGTTTGAATTGAATAGACTACGAAACTACTACACCGATTTATAAAAATCTTCTACCATTAGAATCCTTCATTACCCGTGATGAACAAAGGCTGTTTTAAATACGAGAAAAAATAGGGGCCCGCGTGAATATTTTGACAATGTAACCCAACGCGTGAAAGAACTACAAAAGCCGTGGCCGTGTACCTACGGGCGGCCCATACATGCTTAGATCTACAAAAAAAAGGAACGGGTTATGTTGTGTTTTTTTAACAGACAGTTTTTTAAGAGGGCGTTTTTTTAGTAGATGTTGTGCATATGTGACCGTGCGAAGCCGGGCAGGGTTGCTAGTTCTATATGTGTGCCAAAGTAAAAGAAACTGTTTTAAGATGAGTGACCAATGCTGAATGAATTAAGGGAAGTGGCACTTACATCGCCTTCAAACTATGGATAAAACTGAATTGTATGTTTAGTTTTTACGTTTAGAAAAGATTAGTTAAGAAACACACAACAATTTTAGTATACAAAATCGCAAGAGCAACGCAACTGATGATGAACATTGCTACTGATTTCAGTATTAACCCTGGTTTTCAGTTTCAAAACCAAGAGTGAGTCTGTGTGTGTTAGTACTCGTTGCAAGATACGAGTGTTAATTTTTTTAAATTATTTATTTCTAAATATATCTGGTTAGTCTCTGACTAAATTGGGCCATTCTGATAAGAATAAAATATACATACTTTTAAAAAACTATGAACAAAGAGAAGAAAAACGATATAAAAATATTAGGGCTACGAGCGTCTGTATAATTTTTAAAATTGTTTTATACCCAAACAAATATTTCTTTATCTATAATGAAGCGACCCAATTAAAAACATAAACAGACATTATTATTTACAATACATACCTATTAAACAAAAAGCAAAATACCAAAAGTTAAGCAATAAACTGAACGCAATCTTACCTTTGGCAGTATAATATGATATCTCCAATATTTTAGCACAACCTTTACACAACAATATAACAGATATGATACAACAAGGAAGACTAATTCAACAACAATCTAACAACAATTAAAAAATCACTCCAAACACTATTAAAACATGTTTACAAATATTTTTATTGTGCGTCGTCAGACTAAGGAATTTTCTCTCAGGTATTTATTCACTAAGTCATAAGATTGATTTGGGAAGGTTTTTAATTAATAAATAACACTGTTTCATTCATAATTTTGTAGAAAAAGAACAATTGGGCTGAAAACATTTCGCTCCAGATTTGCTTGACGTTTTTGTCCGGGGTTGTCAGGCTTAAATCTGGAATCTGCTTGAAAATTGTTTAACATTTATTCCATTTTTTTTATTATCGTACGATTTTTTCTGTAATTGAAATCTACTCATTTTTAGTCATCGCAATGTTTTACATATAAAATAAGTTTCTTGTCTTCTTTTACTCTTATCTCAAAGAACCTATTATCGAAATTAGCATAAAATTTCTTTGCAAACTCACATCGACTCCAAATCGTCCAGAAACACTACCTCACTTCCTTTAAAAGTAAAAGTAAAAATATGTTTATTTGTCATTTGAAAACTTTACCTACACATTATAATTTTCATGTTTTAGGTTATTTACAATACAATAGGATTATAGTATAAACAGTAGACCCCAAACTAGGCGTTAGCCTGTATCTTGGTGGTCCAATTATAAAAGATCATGTTTTCCTGAAAGAAGTTGACGCTAGTAAAAGACTATAATAGTGGCCAAATATTTATTTCCAAAAACTGGCGACACTCTCACGCATGCGCAAAAGGTTATATCCCAGATTCGCGCCAGCTGCTCTCGCGAGTTTATTGATCCCAGGATGATGCCTCATTGCCTGCGATGGAGCCAGACTAATAGGTATACACCTAGCGAAAGTGAAACTGGCGATCTGTTTGTTTATCTTACAGGATTCGAATATGTATCTGATTGCTGTTATTAAGAATAGTCAACTTAAAATATGCATATTTGAATCTCTCTGTGAGTCGTGTTTCCTCATGACTAAGGGTCGTGACTTCCCCGCAGAATTAATTAATTAGGGGAGTTCTAGGGCAGATACATCGTGGTGGGTGCCCAGGTCCTTCCACGGAAGACACATTATCCTCGGATATTGTGGTTACCTCAAACATGTCGGTTTCCTTATGATGTTTTCCTTCACCGTTAGCGAGTGCAACAACAAGCAACAACCAAAGACAAGTCATTGGTGTAGGGCCGGATTCGAACCATGGTGCGTCTGGATGAAAAGCAGACACTGGAACCGCTGAGCCACACTCGCTTTCTAGAATAGCATATATGAATACAAAATAGTTTTTGCCCAACATAAATTATGTATGTAAGAATTTCCAGAATTCTTCAAAGAATAAACTAATCAACGCTCAGAATCAACGTGATGTATCCTTATCATTTTGTTAAAAAGGTATGACGTTTTATATGTACGTTCTAAGTCAGCTTTTATAATGATTTGCAAAAGCCAAAAGAAAAGTTAATTTAAAAAAAACGCACCAAAATTTAGTCCAAGCAACGCTGCGGGTATCAACAAGTCGAACACAAATTTTTAGGTGATTTATTTTCGTTTATCGATGACCTCTTGTGAATTTTGCATTAGATCGGGAAAGGCCTTCGCTAGCCTAAACTAAGGGTTGCCATATAATATTTATGATGGGAAGGGCAGGGCCTCTTTTGTTTTGGTTTGGGCTTGCTTTTTTCTGACATATCGGGTTTGCAGTTTGTCTGATGGTAAGCAAAAGCTATGACCTAAGAAGGAGCGTACCCGATAAGAACCGATTCACTCTCGCTTTGAAGGTTCGCTGAAATAAAGTACACAGTGCCATCTAGCAACTACTTTTATATAGATAGATATAATTAGATAGAAAAAACTTTCAACACCAACAAACAGGAATAAACACAATGAAACATACAAAACTTAAAATTTGTGTCATAATTGGCGACCTTATCGCTCAAAGAGATCTCTTCCACTTTGCTGTACTCTTCTTCTTCTTTTTTACTTACTAATAAAAATCTACAGATTTTCTTCTGTCGGTATATTTCAAAGTTGGTTGGTACGTAAAGGCTATTCAGACATTTGCTATGCAGACTAATATACAAAAATCTTTCCTATTGGTTATTCATTCGAAATGGAAATGGCAACAAAACAAAACGAGATTCGTTTTGATTTCTGTTTTAAATATTAGTTAGCTGACTATTTAAATTACGTACCTTTGAAATACGCTATGCACAACTTGATTTTTTAGGTAAAAACTTTTTAAAGTTATAATATTAACTAGAAAATCTTATTTATAAGTAAATCTATACTAATATTATATAGGTAAAGCTGAAGAGTTTGTTTGTTTGTTTGTTTGAACGCGCTAATCTCAGGAACTACTGGTGCGAATTGAAAAATTATTTTTGTGTTGAATAGACCATTTATTGAGGAAGGCTTTAGGCTATATAACACCACGCTGTTACTAATAGGAGCGAAGAAACAATGGTAAATGTGAAAAAAACGAGGAAAATTATTCATCTTTGAGGGCTTCCGTGGCGTGCGCTGCGAAAACGGTTCAAGATATCAAAAAAATATGTATGAAAGAATTATTCCTCTTAAAATTATCTAACAAAATGTCTGTGACAGTATATGTCTATCTTTTTCCACGTGGACGAAGTCGCGAGCACAGCTAGTGACGTATAAACATAAACGTACAAAGCTAACCCTCAGATGGTCATAGCAATTGCTTTGAATACCAATCAATTAATTAGCAAGTTAAACATCAACACAATAATATTCATGAACATAAGCAATAATATATTCATGTATGTAGGTATGACTAGTTTGCATGGGTAATAAACTTGCTAATTTGAGTTTACTAGTTGCTCCCTCCGTCTTTTGTCAGGTCGAATATCTAATGAGAGGCTTGGACAGTTTCAAAGTTATCTCACAGTCAGCTGTGGAAGAAAGTTATTTCTAAAACATAATTTAATAGTTAATGAATATATGTATTTTTTCTGATAATTTGCTATGAGTAAGTAAAAAAAAAAACAACAATAATATGCTATAAGTAAGCGTATATTGAAAGAATGCCTCCTGATGTTTTATTTGTAAGTTAAGTATAAGTAATCATTTTGTAAACATTAAGTGGCTAATATTCGTATGTACATATAGTGTTTAATTTCACATATTCTATTCAATACGCTTACCATCCAAAAATACTAAAAATAGTCTTTATCCAAAACTAGCTGGTGCGCGCGACTTTGTCTGCGTGGAATAGTTATTACCATAAAAACGGTTCTAGTGAGTTAACCTAAAAAGATAGACATATACTGTTGCTGACATCTTGTTAGATCATTTCAAGAGAAATAATTCTTTCATACACATTTTTTTTATATCTTGAACCGTTTTCGCAGCGCACGCAACGGAAGCCCTCAAAGATGAATAATTTTCCCCGTTTTTTCCACATTTTCTATTGTTTCTTCGCTCCTATTAGTTGCAGCGTGGTGTTATATAGCTTAAAACCTTCCTTGATAATTGGTCTATTCAACACAAAACTTTTTTTTCAATTCGCACCAGTAGTTCCTGAGATTAGCGCGTTCAAACAAACAAACACACTCTTCAGCTTTATAATATTGTAAGTATAGATGTTTCTCATAATATTCCCAAAAAATGTTTATTGCTACAACAATGAGTATTCTGTGGACAAATACATTAATACAAATACATACGTTGAACTTATTAAATCACTTATCACATTTTATTAACACCATTTCAAATATAACAAAGAAAGCTACCTTTTTCTGAGTACCTTCATACAGTATGCATTACCTTCATATACACATCTATAACGTATTTAACATTGTATTTTGTTTAATCACAGCTCCGAAAGGGCTGCACGATATTTTGTTATCACAATCCTAAGCAAACAGAAATCAACAAGGAACGTCCCAATTGCCTTCATTACCGCTTCAGCCCTCGAACTGTGAACAACCTTGAGTCAGTACACATACATACATTATACACAGTTACATTGAAAATTCAAACGTTAAAAGGCAAAGGATGGAATCAATTTTTATGTTTAAAAGGCTCACGTTAAGTTCAAGTTCAATTCGTTAGTTAGTTTTGTTAGCCAGTTTCGTTTAAAAAAGTTATGAAAAGTTATGAAGTATGTATTTAGAAAATAGCATACTTTTTTAAACATTCGATCGTTTTTACAAAAACGGATCGCGTAAACCGCTTGCTACACTTGAGTAACCTACTTTTTAACTTCTTAGTACCTGAATAGTCTTTAAAGATCTTAGTAACCTAGTTACTTTACTTCTGCTAATTATCAACAGATATATATAACTCCGAAGACATAGACATAATTTATAGTAAGGGTAACGGCTTACCGATGGTTTCTTTGTTGTGTGTTGGAAATTGAAACCCTATTTTTTTTGTCGTTCTACCATTGTTTCCCTCAACATAAGTCAATGACATTTTCTGGCTGAACATTTAAATAAATAAATAAATAAATATTTCAGGACATATCACACAGCGCCATCTAGCCCCATACTAAGCTTACGCTTGTATCATGGGTACTAGATAACGGATATAATACATATATACTTTTCTTTTGTAAATACATACTTATTATACATAGAAACGACCAGACTCAACACAAGTAATGACAAATTTTAATATTCATAATTACTTGTGTTATGCGGGAATCGAACCCGCACCCCTAGAATAGAAGGCAGAGCCACTACCAACTAAGCTAACGGAGCAGTCAATTTGCTTAGGCGTTATGAATTTTATGATCGGTCTATTATTTATTATAAATTAAAAAAAAAAAAAAATTTGAAACGTCACATGCAAAATTAATTATAATTAATAACTGAAATCCTCCGTGTGCTTACAAGTATTCTGTCAAACTAGACAGCTCAGTAAGTCTATTTTACATTCGTTTATTCTTTCCATATCATTAACCGAAGGCTAGAAGTCAGAAGTCATGTCAGCACAGTCATTACTATTCTACGCTGGTTTTTACAATCTCATTATCTACTAATTCTCTTCCTAGTTATTTGCGAATTAGTCAAATGCTTTGTTTAACTCGGATTTTTGCTAATTAAAGCGTCTGGGACGAGATCTGAATATATAAAAAGATCTTCAGTCTTTTTAAGCGTCTTAGGGAGATTTTGGTGAGCTTAGATAGTATTATGCTGAAAAGGGGAGAAAGGTAAATTATCACTGCTTAGTGTTTTAAATAAGGAAAGGGAAGTTTCGAATTATTATATCCGTTTTCTAGTACCCATAACACAAGTGTTTGCTTAGTAACTGTGGGCTTAGAAAAAACACTATGTGGTGTGAGGCTAGATGGCGCTGTGTAAGGTGTCCTGAAATTAAGCAAATAATTAAAACAAATGTTTTATTTGACATACTTACAAATTTAAATGATACTGACACTTATAAAAATAAAAATAAGTAACTAAATAAATATATATTCCGGGACATTCCACACAGCGCCATCTAGCCCCACACTAAGCAAACACTTGTGTCGCAGTAACGGATACACGGTAAAGATAACGAATATAATAATACTGACTGCTCAGTTTTATGCAATTTTATCATTTTTAACTAAGATGCAATTGCTTAGTTTTATGGATATAACAAGTCACAAATATGTATTCAAATCTTATAGTTTTAAAAGTCTTTGTTTTGCCTGTATAAAAGTCTAGTGATCTCCTCCGAAAAAAAATTGGCAAGGAAATTAATGGAAAGGGCTCATATGTATTTATTACCTATACTATACCTACTTCAAAATCCATCATTAAAAATTTGTATTGTACCTACATCAAAAATACACACAATTTATAATGTAAAAAGAATCATTAGCCCTTATTTTTATGAATAATTATGTACCTTATTATACTTAAAATCAAGGCACAATGGACGTCCTTATCACATCAACTGATTTCTTCCAGGCATCACTAGTCTAAAAAAATTTAGCACCTACAAGATTTGAATGGAACATTGTTGTGCTACAGAACGCTAGTGAAGGGGTCAAGGTGACGGCGGTGCACAAATCAACACTTGATCAGATCGAGTCTCGCCAGTACGGTGCGCGCGCGGCACTAACACGTACGTATGTTACCTATTTTAATTTTGACGTTTATTTTGGCGCGAATTTGCTTTTGTTTCTGAAGAAGTTTGTGTGTCAAAAGTTTTTGATATTTTTTGATAGTGTGGTGCTTGCTTGCTTTTGGTTGTGGATTGTTGGTTAATGTGGTTTTTTTGGGCATTATATTTGGTTTTTGCGTATTTTGTGGAGGTGCAGTATTCAGTTGGCGTGTATATTTTGAGTAATCCAATGAAATAAGAAACAACATACAGAAGAATCGAGAACGTCCTTTTTTTGAAGCCGGCTAATAAAATAGCATAATACGTAATAAATGGCGAAAAATAACATGCTTTTATAGTTAAATAAAAAAATAACTTGCATTCACATTATAACGATAACTTAATAATACATTACTTTTTGAAATGAAATAAAGAGTGAGCAAGAACAAATCTAAAATTGACTGTTAAAGTAAAATTATTAAGTAAGTAATAAATAATTTCACACACGAATATAATATATAATAAATTCTTATTACTGATCCACTGGCGTAACATGCTTTGTTCCACTACATAAAATCGATTTGCAATAATCAACCATTCTAACGTTGCAAAATTGATCATAACCATTGTAAAAGTAATATATTCCCAAATATCACGCGAATCGAAATTAAATTTTAACGCCGCTATCAATTTTGCTTATATAAATTTATTGTGATGTTACTACGACTAGGGAATTCGTTTGTCTATTTATTTGTTAATATGATAACTTTAATTAAAGTTATGATGTTTATTTGAAAATCGATTTTTTCTGATTAAGTAAGTACATAAGATTTGAATTTCACGAGTGAAACTCAGGGCCTAGCGTATGATTTATTATATGATGATTTTTTATTATCTTTGTTCACGTTTAATTAAAATGATATTTACAGATAACGTAATTAAATCAGGGGTCTTCAAATCAAGAGTTTATAGGTATCTTCTAGGTAAGCGTGTTATAGGCTGCAGCAATGCTTAACATCAGGCAGGCTGTAGTCAAACGCAAACCTATCCCACGTAAAAAAAAACACCAAGTTATATATTTCATTTCTATTCTATCTTAATATCATTTTTTTATGAAACATTTAACCGTACCGTACAGAAATTAAAGACCAGCTGCGGCAACAAATTGGTATTACACTAAGTACAAGAATATTACCATTTAATTAATAACTGAAAATTTCCACATCACAAGGCACTAATTATGCAGATTTAGGTAATTTTCGAATTCATTCAAACGCAAACTAGATCTAATGAATCATAATTGTCTGTATGACTCTGATTACATTGATTACCGTTATTATCACAGAATAGGTACATAATATAAAATATTTCCCAAATTAGTGAGTTTTGAAGATTTTGGTAACTTTTAATTTTCCCTACTGGTATTTTTTTATTTTATTTTATATTCAATACGACCGTAATTGTCAAGTGTGAGGTTTTTATATTTTATTGTATATATTAAATAGAATAAAATACGTCACATGAGGTAATGTATTTTATTGTATTAAATATTAATAACTATTGTATTATAAATGTCATTTAAATTGGGCTCTTACTTTTAATGGAAGTCTGGTAAAAAAAATTATATTCAATACGGATAAAATGTTAAGTTCAGCTAACAGCAGGCATCGTTCCACATATCGACATAAAGCTTTATTACCACATCCCTATTCATCCGGTCTCGCGTATAATTTCATCGCACTAATAACCCACTTCACAATATCGACTATCGATAATCTTGTTATTTCATTTCCCATCACTAGCGAGGCAGGAAATTACCTCGATGGCAGCTCTCGACCTTTGTCGTACAAACTTGATTTAAAACAGCAGTATCTCGATTATATTCTTTTCTTATGGTGTCAGTATATTGCAAGTATGGTATGGCTAGGTAAATAAATTAACATGATAAACTTCGTGGTAATTTTCTATTTTAAAACTGTATGAACAGAAGATTATGGGATATGTATGCTTGAAGTTCTGTTAGTTCATCGGACTACTTCATAAATGTCAACTATATAGGTATAATTTTTAAGAAATATCTTCATATTATATAAACCGTTCTATTTATATGTACCCAGTAATGTCAATCTCTTACGCTAACTTGTAATAGGATCTTATTTTTTTTGGACATACTGGACACCTATGTTAAAAACCCAAATAGCTCTAAACAAAGAAACAATTGAATAAATAATGTACCTACCATATGTACCTTGGATGAGATTGGCACAGGACTGAGGCTGTTGGCATGATAAGAGAGGCTTATACCCAGCAGCAGTGGGAAAAAACCGGCTGTGGATGATGATGATGACCTACCATAACTTACCAACATAACCAAATAACATAAAATTAACAACTAAAATTTTTGGTCACTGAAGGTTGTTGAACATAACCAAAAGAAGAAACTTGTATCGTATGATGACTAAAGCAAATAACTCACATGTCAAAAATAGCCATAATCTATACTAATATTATAAAGCTGAAGAGTTTGTTTGTTTGTTTGAACGCGCTAATCTCAGGAACTACTGGAGCGAATTGAAAAATTCTTTTTGTGTTGAATAGACCGTTTATCGAGGAAGGCTTTAGGCTATATAACATCACGCTGCAACTAATAGGAGCGAAGAAACAATGGAAAATGTGGAAAAAACGGGGAAAATTATTCATCTTTGAGGGCTCCTGTTGCGTTCGCTGCGAAAACGGTTCAAAATTCAAAGAATAAATGCCCAAAATAACTATTCCACGCGGACGAAGTCGCAGGCTCAGCTAGTATTAATATAATAGACATACGTTTGTTAGTGTGGGGCTAGATGGCGATGTCCCGTAATATTTATTTATTTTATATACTTATATACAAAAGTAACACACGAAGTTTGTTAAAATTATTTAGAACTAGTAGTCGCTCGCGGCTTCGCTCGCATTAAGAAGTTACTTGGATTTCACACCTTTAAAATTCCTTTCTTAGCGGATGCCTACGTCATTTATAACATCTACCTGCATGCCAAATTTCAGCCCGATCCGTCCAGTGGTTAGGGCTGTGAGTTGATAGATCACTATGTCAGTCAGTCTAGTGCATCTACCTACACGTTACAAAAAAATTTTAGAAATATCTTTACACCATCCTAGATATTTTTGTCTGATATAATAACTATATATATATATATATACTAGCTGTCCCGGCAGACTACGTACTGCGACCTAAACTTTTGTATATATATATTTTTTCCCTTATAAACCTTCCCTAGATCTCCACGAACATTTCAAGACTAAGATAAGATAAATCCGTTCAGCCGTTCTCGAGTTTTAATCAGACTAACGAACAACAATTCATTTTTATTTATAAAGAAGATATATACCGGAACTATTTAACATTTCATTTAGTTGACGAATGTATGTAAGTTGTAGTTATAAGGTGTTATCCACCTAATTTGGCTTTAACTTGCTCTTATATCTAAACATAGAAAACATTAGAAAAAAAATGATTATACTTTAAATCCATAAAAGAACACTTGTCAGCAGTTTTCGTGTAAGTCTATTTATTTACACGCTCATAACGCAAAAACGGCAGAACGAGTCACCATGATTTTTGGTATGTAGTTAGTATGAGGTCTTAAAAGTCTCACAGACTACTTTTTATCTCAAGTAATGTAAGCGTGTACTAGTGACAGACATAATAATGTGACAATAATATATATAAAAAAAACTTTTTAATAAATTACTGTGCCGTAATACAATATTCTAAATTACGGTTTTAAATAAGAAAGTAATGTGAGAGTTAATTGTGTGATAGATATAAAGGCTTTTTTTTAATTTATTTTTATAATACAATATTCAAAGTTTTTATTCAGTTTTTTCATGACTTGTCTTAAATGTACTGTTTTTTTTAAGTCATCATAACCTTCATCTTTTATTTGTAACCCAGTTCTAAACTACGGATCAAACTGTCGGACTACAGAAGGATTAACTTATCAGTGATTACGTGTACGATTAGCTAATGTGTTTACCCTAGATATAGATCTGCCTTGGTGGTTTATGATGTGTTACGAAATTCTCACCGAAACAGATCTTAAAAATGTTTCACTTTTTGAGTTTTCTAAGGATCGTTCTTTATACACCCTAGGCTCCTGCAATGCTTAACATCAGGCAGGCTGCAGAAGTCAAACGCAAACCTATCCCACGTAATAAAAAAAAGAAAGACAATCGTGTATGGAATCAATTACCGTCATTTTATGAACAGATTCTTTGCCCTTTAATAATTTTGAACGGATTTTTCATGAATACGCCTTTCTCTCTCTGTGAGTCGTATTTCCTCATGACTGAGGGTCGTGACACCCCCGCAGAATTAATTCGCTAGGGGAATTCTCATGGGCAGATACATCGCGGTGGGCGCCCAGGTCCTTCCACGGAAGACACATGACACATGTTTGAGTACGCCATTACATGTACTTAATGTAAGGCATTCATAAACTGAAACTTTTGACAATTAAAACCTATAAAAATAAATGAATCGTGCATTGTTGAAGGTTTATTTTTTCTGCAAACTCAAGTTCGAAGATACAATACAATGCAGTTCCGTGTGTCATCATTACATTCTTGTTATTGAAAAAAATACAAATTTTATATGAGTGTATAGTCAGGATTTTTTATCTTCTATGAATATCACGAATTAAAGAGTGTTATTCAAATCTAGGATTTTTTTATTCATTGGATGGATTGGATTGGAATTTCAGACGCAAGATTATAAATTTTTAGAATGTCGTTACCATTTTCTTATTCATCATCATCATCAGCCTGCTATCGCCCCCCTGCTGAGCATAGGCCTCTCTTCTTGTACGCCCCCTCATCCCAGTCTTGCGCAGATTGAATCCAGCTAGTCCCTGCGGTTGTTCTAATGTCGTCAACCCACTGCATTGGCGGGCATTTTCTTAATGGCGATGATAAATCTAGCGCGGCCCGTAATACTGGTGTTTTGATGCATCTGCGCTCGAGGTTAAACATTTAAACAAGTCAAAAGTTGATCGTATCATTGCAAAACCTGAGCCTAAAAGTTTGTTTAAAACATATTTTACCAGTGATTGCTTTTCTTAGAACTAAATTAATGGTTTCCAATACCTACTAATTATTAGATCACAAACAAATGTAAATAAGTATATTTATTCACAACTTATAAAACATAAAGTAACTGACTAATAGTATATATTTACAAGTCTTAAACATAATATTAAAATATATAATATACTAATTATTTGATTTCCAGAACCTAAATTAATACTCTGCCTGTTGGAAAACTAAAAAAAAATGAAACGGTTGATGATGTTAACATTCATTGGAATTATACCTTTTCTTGCTTGTTTTTCTTTTAGTTTTTTTTTTTTTTAACTATGTTAAAATTATTAAACACACAACTGATTTTTTACATCATAAAATCAACCTGTGTCTTAAAACTGAGCTCATTATGCCATGTAATCGATTAAATCTAAACTGGAACTATTTTGCAGTTCTGACCTTGCTTACGTCATCAGTTCCGCATATATATACATACATAAATCTATACATATAATAAAGCTAAAGAGGGTCGTAAGTCTGAACATTGAAGATATCTAAAAATAGTTTGGAGATACTTCGAATTGATAGCAGAACACGTTCCAACAACTTCTAGAAATTTTGTCTGTTCATCTGTTCCTCTGTGCTTCTGTTTATCTGCGTCTCTGTTTGTCTATTTATTTAAACGCTCATCACATAAAAAAGCTGAACGGATATTAATGATTTTTGGTATGTAGGTAGCATGAGGTCTTTGAAGTGTCATAGGGTACTTTTTATCCTGAAATAATGCGAGCGAAGCCGCGGGCGTCCACTAGTATGTGTATGTGTATGGGTGCACTGACATTTTGTATGATGAATGAATGATGACGTCATTTGTCTTAGTTTTTGTTTGTTTTTAGGTAGAGTATGAAATCCTTGTTTGAGCGTGGGAATGTGTTGAAGGTTTTGTGATATGATTCGTAATTGAGTACGTTATGTATATAGTAAGATACTAGTATAATTAAATACAATAACATACGTCACAGTAATGTTATAAAGGCAAAAGTTTGTGCGAGTGTGTGTGTGCAAATTCGTCGAGGCTGAACCGATTTGTATGAAATTTTGTGTGGAGGTAGATTAGATCCTGGATAGCATAGGCGAACAAAGGCTACTTATTATCTCGGATTAACGCGGGAAAAACCACAGAATGCTGCTAGTTACATTGATACTTTTAAAATTAATATTCGCTATATAAAAACAAATTCATATGTTCAAGTCTTAATGTAGGTATTGTATGTTAATATGTACCACCAGACGACTAGAGTCAACGGCATCTTGTATAATAATTGTGAGTGGGCGATATGAATTATACATAGTAATGATCTTACTAAGTTTAACACTAGGAACTTTGTTCAAGACTGCTGTATTATTAAAAACAAAAGATCAATGCCAATTCAGAGGTCCCTTTGAGTCCTACTTCCTCATGACTGAGGGTCGTGACTCCCCCGCATGAGTTAATTCGTTATGGGAGTTCTCTTGGGCAGATATATCGTGATGGGCGCCTAGGTTTTTCCACGGAAGACACGTATCCTCGGATATTGTGGTCTTTAAAAATGATGATTTCCTTACGATATTTTCCTTCACCACTAAGCGAGTATACATCCACACGTAACTTGAAAAACAAGACATGATGTAGGGAAGGATTCGAACCAGGATGCGTCAGTATGAAATCCAGACGCTTAATACCTCTGAGCCATATTCGCTTCCTTCTAACCTTCATACGACTTACTTATACTTTATAAGCCTACATGGGCACATACCAACACCTTTACTAATCTACTTTAAATCAGCTCGGATTTAGAGAACAATACGCCAAATACCAGTGTATCCGATCACGGTATGCCTTGACATTACACGTCTATGCATTTGTGGTTTGGAAATAGTATAAGGTCAGGCTTTCGATACTGAATAGCAGGGAATTCAACAGAGTAGGTACTATGTTAAAAGTAACAACTTTTGTGTTAGGACTTTTAGAATTCGCAAAAAATGCAGTTCCATACTGTTCTAAATTGCCAAAAAAAAAACTGCCGTTTCATATAATAAAATCGTAACTAATTGCGGAGGAGTATTGCTCGCTTGCCCGCGAAACCCGTCCTTGCCAGGATGAAGGGACATCGTGGTAGTTTTAGTCGGTAGTGGAGTCCCATTAGCTCCGAGCCCGACATACCTTCTTGCCCCCCATGGAGAGTGCGGGGATACGTATATGTATTTCTTGCAGGTAAAAAATGGGTAACTGGTAACTCTTTTTAAGGGTGGCTTTATAACGTCAAAAGCAACAACTTTTTTTCTTCGACTTGAGGAAATTCGCGAAAAAAATTGGCTGTTCAGTCAGCTAGTTCGTCGACCCTAGACAAAATGTATGGAGAACAGTTTTTTTTACGCGAATATTCAAAAGTTTTATAGCAAAAGCTATTTCGGTTGACGTATTAAAGCCTTTCTTAAAATGTTATGCGTTAGCTATCTGTAACACTCTATACCTACTTAATAGTGGGACTCAACAAGGGCGGGTGTTTGTGACACCTTTTATTGAAGGTGCATATTAAACGTCTGAGCTTGAGACACGATCGGTTTAATCTTGATCGAGGTTCAAATAATCGTGATTTTGATGCATTGTCGTCAAAAAAGATCTGTGTGGAAGGGTGTCATAAGTGTACTCGTACAATTGATTGGTAGTAAAACAAAGAAATTTGACAATATTGATTTAAATAAATCAATACTGTCAATCTTCTTCGTTTTGTTGTCGTGAGGGAAAGAGAGGGATGAAATAAAAAATCCTTGGTTGTCGTTTAAGTCCACAAATATGGGTATACCAAGATTTTTTCTAATGTTTTTTTTTTCATTTTAAGAGTAGGTATAAAACACAAAATGAATTAGTTGAAAAGACCATAAACGAAAAATCATAGAAGATTGTGGTCACGACCCTCAGACATGAGAAATTCGAGTTAAGGAGGAGGAATACAAAATACTGGCATACGCGTCTTCTAAACCATAACATAATTTAGGTTTCCTTACTAACAAAGACATCTAAAGTTTGTGGTATGGTTAACCCATGCAAGTTTTTGCCGACTAAAAATACATGTCCAAATAAGTTACATTTTAGTGTACATCTATTTCAGCTCATTAAGCAGTAATTCTACGTATCTTTTCTAACAGAACCTCCTAACTAGGTATAACTGTGCGTTTCCTCTATAGCCTTAACCTACGTATTCTTTGTCAGTTGTCATAAAATGAGTCATAAGTTCGTTGCTCTTTAATTACGTAGACTTGCAAATCTGTTTTGCCCGCAACTGGTGACAGCACTTTTGCTACGTTTGAACCTTCAAGATCATTCCCTCGTGACCGAGACGACGACTGTCTGACGACTTTTTAGTTCTAATTCTGCCCACACGCAGAGTTATATTGTGATAACTTGACCATTGTGGGAATGGTACTTAGGAAAAACCAAGGTCAGAAACTTGGAAACTTAAGGTGATTGGTGTAAGACGGTATTGTCTAGAAACGGGTAGAGTTTTGAAAAAAAATGTGTTTTTTTTAATAATATTTAAAGATGTTTGCCTAGGTACCTATATTAAATAACATAAAATTTCCGTTAAATCTGATATGTCAAGCAAATCAATAGAAAAAAAATACGTGCGATGAATGGGCTATTATTTTAGCTGATATATACAAGCTTAATATTTTCAATAAGCACGTGATAATAATGTTATTTTTTTAAAAAAAGTAAAAGTAATAGTTATTTATCTCATAAATTCTTACTTAGGAACATTTATTTGTTCATCAATTATATTTACAATTCATGCTTTCACGTACCTTGGTAGGCCTCTGGGTCCTGCACTAGGTCTGCTTGCACAGCCTGTATAGCAGGACCTCAGATTTCCTCAAAATAATAATATTTTATTTTAATATAATTTTATAAATATTAAGTCAGATATAGACAACATAAATATTGTTGCTAATACTGCGCATTAACGAATTAGAAACGGTAGCAATAGCGGAAGTTGGAAACGAACGTATGATGATAAATTTAGGCAAAAAATACCTATATAAAAAATTACCCAATAAAGTATTCAATGTGTATCATATTCTACTTCCCTATTAGACCCTAGTCACGTTTTGAGTACCTATTTATTCTATTTATATATTGATATGTATTTTATTTTTCATCATCATCCACAGCCGGTTTTGTCCTACTGCTGGGTATAGGATCTAGATACGATATTATCATATTACTTGCGATAATTGTATGAACTTCCTTTTTGGAAATATTATTTGTTTTTTATACGATAAGATAACTTACCTACTCAGTTTGAAATGCATGATTTTCCTCCTCGTATCGTATACGTATCGACTGAGGGTCATCACTCCCCCGCAGAGAAAAAAGAAAGTTTTTTTAAGCAATTACATCGTGGTGGGCACCCAGATTCTTCCACAGTAGACACCAAGTTCTCAGGTTGTGTATTCATTTTAATATATCATAATATACACATATTCCTCCTATACATACGTTGCCTCATGAACTTGGTAAAATTACAAACAATATATACACATTTTTAATAAATCTTATAATGTTTTTACATAGATTTACTAGACATTTTTCCCCACGACCTCTGAAACGTCTCCACAACAAACCCACAAAGTAAGTAAAGGACAATCGCAAACAAGAAGAATTAATGAATAAAGTGGGTACTTCACAAAAAGGTTCAACCAATCGAGCACGAAACAAATCAAAATGCTTATTGTACCGCGACTCTGTGGACTTGTTTAGATGTAGATTGCTACATTACACCTGATAGACTTCTCATTAGGTCGATTAAATTTACGAGATAGTAGATTAGTTATGCCCAAATATTACGTGATATTTCAGCTTTATCTTCTTCTTCTTATCGAATGAGAGTGGCCAACTCTGGTGTCGAGAGTTCATCAAGCCGCCCTAAGGGCCTCTGATATGCCGTACTAGACAAACAGCCGGGACCTACAACTTAACGTGTCATCCGACCCATGGAAGCACCAAAAATGGAGTGCCACTTTTCGGTCACCCATCCAAAGACTGACCGCGTCGACCTATGATTAACATTGGTAATCGCATGCGATTGCCTCCGCTAGCTGAGCTACGGGCGCTTCAGCTTTATGATTGGACATGATAGTGCAACGGCCAAGTCAAGCAAAAAAGTGGTACGGCCGATCATACTTTCTCGTCGTAGCTTAGGTAATTTTGTGTCTTACTATAACTTCGTTGGGAATAATATGATATAATTTGATATGACTGAATATTTTTTTTATACAAAATTATAGTCGTTGCAACAGTTGGCTTGTGATCAAACTACATATTTGTCAAAAAATGTGACAAATGGTCAATTATAAAATTTTAAAAATTTGACTCTGTTTGTTATTTTATTCTAGACAAAAAGTTGCTGATAGACTAAAATATTCATCTATAGAAAGAAAAAAATGCATCTGATTACACTAACTCTATACGACAAAATAAATAAATAACAAACCTACACACTACTTTATTTACCGGATAGGAAGGTAGGTGTGTCTAAAGATTATATTGTCGATGTAGAATGCCAACCTTTGAAGGTTGAATGTCATTGTCTCAATTTGAACGTGTTTCTTTGTGTTTGGGTTTGAGGCTTTATCTAGTTATGCGCAGTGATCTTCTGGGTATCGTACGTTTATAGAAAAACTGGGCTTTATTCTATAAAGCACCAGTTCATCTTGTAGATGGTAATCTATATAAACGCTTGGTTAAAATACTTGTAGTAATATAAGTCTGTTATAAAATGACGTAATTTGTTTTGTTTTTTTTTGTTAGTACTTAGTGTGTCAATGTCTTATTTTGTAGGTAATATCAGATTTAAACTCGTTCCGTCCTATTGCAAAACGTGGTTTAAATATTAATGTAGAACTTTGAAAATAAAAAGTAGGTTCTTGTTGTTCAAACATCACATACAAACAATCAAAATGTCAACTTCAAATTGGAACGTTGATTATCATTGGTAACACTTTGACAGTTTGACTATAATGTCAGTAGACAGACAAATTTCGAAGAGCAAAATTATATTTTCAAAGTGTCTAATAATATTTTATGATTTGTCACTACTTGTATTGAGTCTGGTCGTTTGTATGTATAATAAGTATGTAAGTATTTACAAAAAAAAGTATATAAGGTATTATATCCGTTATCTAGTACCCACGACGCAAAGCGTTTGCTTACTGTGGGGCTAGATGGCGCTGTGTGTAATGTCCCGGAATATTTATTTATCAATTTATTAATATTTAACCACGTTTTGTAATTATTTTTGATAAATAAAATACCCATTTGTATTTGTAATAAGACGGCTTTACTTTAGTCTGTGCCCTCTCTGCTTCCAGATTCAGGATGTCTCCCGCAGCGTCGTTCCCAGAACGATGGGCCCGGGACAACCTGGACCGCGCTGCTACTCCTGGAGAACTCACCACCCTGGCCCTGTTCCCTGTCACCTGCAACGGAGACGAGGAGCAGGCGAGCAAGCGAGCTAGAAGATACTTTACTGCGCGTGGACCTGGAGGGTCGGAGCTGTGGCACCAGTGGCTTCCAGATGATGAGGATATATTGTCAAGTTGCCAGGATGCGTGAGTGTTCTACTTGTCTCTTATTGTATTAGTCATAACTAACTCTCTAATAATCGTCATAACATAAGTCAGATGATATATAATAAAAATATCTCATTGTCAGAGGCCCTTAGGGCGGCTTGATAAACTCTCGACACCAGAGTTGGCCACTCTCATACGATAAGAAGAAGAAGAAGATCGTCATAACATCCTGTAGGTAGAAATAATGAGAGGCTTCTAAGCTAGATACATTTTGGTGGTCACACGAACTTTTCGGATTCTTCTCGATGGTATAACCATCGGATGTCTGAGTGTTTTGATTTCGTAACAATTTGTTA
Source organism: Macaria liturata (assembly GCA_964023185.1). Taxonomy (NCBI): domain Eukaryota; kingdom Metazoa; phylum Arthropoda; class Insecta; order Lepidoptera; family Geometridae; genus Macaria; species Macaria liturata. The sequence goes on from OZ026830.1 coordinate 2,876,302, forward strand.
CGGCAGCCTCATTTGAGAGCCAGATTAATTACAATACTCGTATAGGCATGGCATGCTATATCTTAGATCTAAGCAATCAAAAACAACTAATAAATAAATTTTGTGAAGAAAAAACTACGTGAGGAACTCGTTGTGTTTGATGACCACAAAATCCGTGAGCACCCACCACAATGTAAGGAGGCACGACCCTCAGTAATAAAAAGTGTAACTTTTTGAAAGGAATTTAAAAATTACACTTTAATGTTTTAGTTCAAACTTGCTGTAGCTTGCTTTATACTTTTCTCATTTCCACAGCTACATAGTCCCCCTCCGTGCTCGAGGGTTGAACAACCAGCGGGTTACCATCGTGCGGCTGCCTGCTCCGACCACTCTGGACCGTACCCTGTCTGCTAAGGCTCTCCTGGCCAGGTGGCTCATGATACTTGATATCAGGTTGGTAACTATTTTAACCGACTTCAAAAAAGGAGGTTCTTTGTAATACGGTCTGATAATGACAACCAAGACGTAAATAGAGTAGTGTGTGTGTGTGTGTGTGTAGTTGTAGTGGTCTGATAGAAATGACTATGTCCTTTTTGAGTTTGAGTTGACAGCAGTGTAGTTTGTTTGTTTGTTTTATGTTGAAAAGTATATAAGCATTATATTTGTTATCTAGTTACCCACGGAACAAGCGTTCGCTTAGTGTGGGGCTAGATGGCGCTGTGTGCAATGTCCCGGAATATTAATTTATTTTACACGGTGATTTATGTTCAGATTCTAGCACATTCTACGAAAAAAATACTCTAATCAGTTTTACATGATCATCTCAAGCTACATCCGTAAATGAGAACACAGAGGACCAAATTAGAGCATACCTGTAATTAAAAATAAATTATGAATTTTTGATTTCAAAACCAAGCGTGTCGTTTTATTTGTTTGTTTATTGTGCTAAATCACGCGATACAAACATGCCAATTCTTACTAACTTCCTCGAAAATATTATTTTGAAAAAAAAAAGTGCCTTTTAGTTAATGAATTATTTCTTGATTTATTTTTATAAGTAAGCATACAAAATATATTCGTATAAATCGAGTACGTAATATAAAAAATGACACGCAAAAATTACATCAACTCTTTTCTAAATCTTTAACAATAAAGAATCAACAACGTAACAAACCGTTAAATATTTAAGGTGCTGTTACTTTCTCTCACGAGTTGGAACATGCAAAGCCATTGTCTATCCTTTGTTGAGTTTTCCACGCTATTTGCGGACATTAGGCAAGCCTTCAAATACACAGGGCTTAAAAACGATAAGAAACTTCTGATATAGTTAGTATGATATAGACAAATCGACTTCAATCTTGGTCTTGGCTGTTTATCCTAGTTCGAAAATCGTTAAGCCATGTCAGAGACTCTCAGGGTGATTAACTCTGACACCAGAGTTAGCCACTCTCATACTAATTTCTTTAATATCTACTCGACCTTGTAAGTATGTACTTAATTTTTTAATCTCCTCTAGAAAATTTGTTAGTTGCTTATATTATTTTGCACAAGTTAGTACCTAACTAACAGAAACCACTGATATTATATAGATGATGATGATTAGTTTCGGTAATATCTGCGGACAAAAATACAAACTTACTATAGAATAATCCTGCTCCCAACAATATTACTAAAAAAATATAACCTCGGTGGTTTTAACCCTAACAAACTCGATTTGAAAACGTCCCCGTTGAAAATCCACCATTTCCCCTGTGCAAACAGTCTCAACGTAACAAAAGGTGTGACAAAGGCGTCTTTTGATACACGTAATACAATCTCACGGTGTCTCGAAGATTGGAAATGTGAAAATGTAAAGAGATTCGACGTGTCTTGCTCTCGTGTTTTCTCCAGGCGTTTCTAGAAATGCACTGTGTGGCGAGTTGTGTCTCGCCTGCAAAGCGGATTTTAAATTCCTAGTGCGAGTTTCTTTTACATTCTGTTCTGGCGTTTATTGGTCATGTAGTCTTTAGAATAGGTAGGTATTGACGTCGTATGGTATTGACTAAGCTTTTAAAGGAACTTTAGATAAAAATAACCGATTCAATATAGTTTTATAAAAGTAATAATAAAAAAATAATTAATTTTATTTTCAGATTACGCGAAGACCCTACTCCTGGTGAAGAGGTGGTGTTCATAGATGTGAGTGACTTGCAACCTTCACACCTCAAGAACCATTTCAAGGGGAACTATTGGAAGGACTTTGTTTGGTGTATTAAGGTAGGTACTCCTATTTATAAAATCACACTAATAACAGATACACTGTATTATAGCTCCCGTAAGGCATGATAAAATTTAGCTTGCATTTTGTCGAGCTAATTTTCGACATAGTTATTGACGTAAGTGCTAGCCGGTTATTACAACTAAATTTAATAGGTAACAGATAAGCAGAAGTTTAGAAGTATTAGTACTTATATAATATGTGTTTTATTTTTCACGCTCAAATGCCTAAACTGATTCAAACCAAATTAGAAGTGGAAATGTTACTCTTGTTAACTTGTGATCGTTGCACCAGTGGACAGTTTAATTTTTTATCTTTGTGTGGACTATATAAAACAATTTTGACACAGTGTGATATGGGCACATCAGCAATTTGCTGCTCGCCCATTATTCAAATAAATAAATAAATAAATTTGAATCTGATTTAACGCCGGTACCTATGCAAGTCACCGCGTCACACTGGTTTATATTTTCGAAAAAAAAAAAACCAGGGAAAGCAATCTAAGGCATAAACTCTGCCGCTGCATTATTTTTAACTGACATTCTTAAATAAAAAGAGATATTTAGTAGTATTTTTTTTCATGTCAATTTGAATTTTACAGTACGTTATGTGATAGAAAGATAGATAGATAAACTCTTTATTGTTGACACATTAAAAATGAACAGTACATAAAACAAATTATTATCTTAACTAGTGCCACAAGCGGCGGTCTTATCGCTGAAAGCGATCTCTTCCAGGCAACCTTTGGCTGGACAGAAATAAGCATAAAGGAAAAAGATGAATGTGGTGTACAACAAAAAGGAAATAACAAACATTTCTTATAAACATAAACACCTAAAACATATAATAAATAATATAAAAAAGAATAAACAATTCATATGCTTAATATGATAAAACAAAAACTAATATACAAATACATAAAATATGTTACAGAATATTAAAATAGCAGTAGTTAAAATAACAGCAATTTTCATTAAAGGGAAGCGAGATAAAAATCCTTAACTTGTTTCTTAAAGGAATCAATTGTCTGAGCCCTTTGAATGTTGATAGGAAGAGAATTCCAAAAAATAACAGCTTGTACAGTAAATGATGAGCAATAAAATAAAGTGATAAAGCTCTTTGTATTTTTTTTTAATACTGATTCTATTTATTTTTCAGAACGCCTACCCCCTCCGTTTCTCAGAAGTCCACGTCATCAACACAGAGCGTCTCAAGACTATGTCTCTACTCCTCCTCCACATTGGCTTGTATCCATGGAGACGTAAGGTGGTACAAATACATGCATGTGGAGAAGAGGCGATGACAGAACACTGCCCTGCAGAAGGCTTGCCGTATGAATATGGAGGAAAGGCAGGTGCTATGAAGGATTTGAATGGTTAGCATTTTTTAAAGTCACTAAGTCATTCGTGAGATTTGGCATCCTAAACTTTCCTCATATATTATTGTATTTATCATAGAACACAATGACTAGACAAACTATGTGCATGACAGAGAATCAAACAGATCAAAAACATACTTCTTCTAATTGTTGGGTAAATAAACATCCCATTTCTAACCTCCTTTCCATTTTTTTCCTTTTCCTAGTCCTAAGATATACTTGAAATCAGGATTGATGAAATGGCATACTAATTTCGTATAAAAATACCTTTGGACTTCCTCAAGCAAAGGAATATAACTAAATCTTACCTATTCTCCTTTTCCAGATGAATGGACCAAGAAACTTCTTTCCAATTCAAAATGGCTGCAAACCGAAGAGCGAAGATTTTACAACACAGATCTCAAACCAGAAATCCGGAGTAGAACAAGACATAGAAGTGCAATGAGAAACTTACGCAATGCTATAGGTTCCTATGACATGATTACAAGAACGCATTCGTGTAAATCTTTGCACAAACATGATGATTTGGACGATGGCTTATATGGGGCTTATAGAACGATAAAGTTTAGTGATAAGTTGTATTTCTGATAGAACTGTACTCAATCTGATCTTTTTTTATTCTAATATTTTAGGGAGGCTTTAATCGCCATGCGACTATGCCAGCCTCATTAGGAAAACTTACATAACATTCAAACTATAGGGTCATCTTTACGCCGAGCGAGCACTTCCGAGACCAGTGCATACAGGGCCCTGGCAGCATCACCCGTGGGTGGGGCCAGGATGCCCTGGAACATGCCAAGGTCTACAGGACGGACACCGGACTCGCTCCTCTCAATCTGATCTTGTAGTGTTGAGTTGTTTTTCTGGCGGTGTATGTAACACGTTATCTTCTTTGTTAAGTCGCAGTCGCGCCTTGCTAACTATCAATTATGTTTACTTCTTAAAAATAAGAGAAATTATTATAAGGAGCAAAAATATATACTCAGTACTCATGCTAAATTATCTTACAGCAAACACTTATCTGTGATAAATTGACAAGTAAACTCACAAATTAATTTTACAAAGCATGCACTTTCCTATATTTCATATAGTTACATTTTTATGTCAATTGGTAGTGTTTTGTTAGTGATCTGAAAACTCTGTTACCAGCTAAATTATATTGAAACTAAATACTCTCTGTACTTGATAAAATAAATGTAAGATAGATTCTAGTTATTTTTAGATTGCGATACTTGCTTAGGACACAATACATATACTTTTAAAATATTTTGTGTCTATACAACTTCTGTTGTTTTACTCACCTATATCCTAATACATAATTATGTCCAATCGTTGAAAGTGAAAAAAAAAGGTGCATTTTTATGCAATTTTTTTTGTCAACTTTAGGGTCGAATGTTTTTACATTCGACACTAAAGGTGACTACTTGACCTTATATGAAAACTCATTGCCGACAATTTGCCACCAACTCCAACTACAACGGCGCCTCAAAAACATCAAAACATCGATTTTTTACTAGATGGCGCTGTACATTTGTAAATGTACTAGATTTTGACTTTCATAAGTGTGCAAAACTAAGTTTAGTTTTAACACAAATGAAGAAATAAAAAATAAAAAAACACATAAAGACCCGAATAAAGATATATCAAAGCTATTTTTGTGATAACTATTACTTTTTCAAATACATCTTATATTTTTTTATATATTTCTAGCATGCGTGACATTAAGTCAGTCCTAAGAGCAGCACTGAGTGATTCAATGCAAGCATTATTTTAAGAGTTTGTACTGTTTTGGAATACTTTACGAGTATTTAGTACAGATGTGTGTAAGTTTGTGTTAAGCGTACCTACTTCTTCTTCTCCAATGAGAGTGGCCAACTCTGGTGTACCTACTGTATAAACTACCTATTCATCATGGAATTATCAACTCTTTAAAATCTGTGACAATAAATCTATTAATTCTCCTTTCATTCTAATGCGCAATTCATTTCCAACTAAGCATTAAATAGCAAATAACATACGATTTAATACAGCAAGATAAGACGGCACATATAACGGGAGCAGAAAATGAGCAGATAAATAAAACAAAATGGCGGCGCAATTTTGGTGAGTGCATCGCTGCCTGCTACACAGGCATGGACTCAAGTTATATGTTAAGAATTGTACTAGATAAGAAAATAAAAATAATCTATTAATAGTTATTACAATGTTAATTTAAATAACTTTATTTACAATAATAAAATATAAAAACAAGGAAAGAAAAACTAAACATTCTACTTCTAACTACTACAAATAGGGGCACTTAGAAAATCTTTAGAAAAGCCTAAAGATAATCTAAGTGCTCCAGCCCACTACCAGAGGGCAGCGTGCCCAGCATACTGGCCGCATTACCACGCTGGATGGCAATGCTGATACGTTGAGCCAGAAAAAGGCCAGCATTTTGGTCATTTTTAATTTAAATAAATTAATATTCAAGTTCCCAAGACTCGCACTAAGCGTTTTGCTTCCACTTTTATAGTGCGAACTGTTAAATTGTGGAACTCCCTGCCTGACTCCCTGTTCCCCGAGGAATATAACCTTGTGATCTTCAAAGCGAGAGTGAATCGGCTCTTACTGGGTAAGCACGTTCCATCCTAGACCGTAATGATTGCTTACCATTAGGCGAATTACGGTCAAGGGCAAACCCATGCCTTGTAAAAAAAAAAAAGTCATCGTCAAAATGTCGCTAAAATAAAATACATAGGTATGATAATATTATGTAAAAACTTTTCAAATTCTATATTAATTAAATTTTAATAACCGGTTAGCACTAACGTCAGTCACTAATTATGTCGAAAATTAGCTCGACTAGTTTTGGGACACTGCGGGTTCCATCATCAGGAGGACGAGTCAGCACGCGCGTCCCGGTTGACTGCCTAATCCAGACGCCCAGACTGACGTAAGTGCTAGCCGGTTATTACAATTAAATTAAATCATACTTTAGTAGAACGATAGTACAGTGAAATTCTAAATTACCCTGCCTATATAGTATTAAAATCCTACGTCCGCACCAGCAGTTAGTTCAGTGAAAGGCCCCCGAGCGCAGACAGTTGTGGTGAGTGCGCCACATTTGCACACTCGCTGCCTCGATTTACTTCTGTGCCACTGAGCGGTGGCACCGTAATGTATTGTATGCAATACTTTATCTACATAGAAACACCCTACACCAATGACTTATATTTACAAGTTAAGTATGGATTTGCACTCGCTTAGCGGTGAAAGAAAACATCGTGAGGAAACCGACATGTTTGAAGACCACAATATCCGAGGACATGTGTCTTCCGTGGAGGGACCTGGGCGCCCACCACGATGTATCTGCCCAAGAGAACTCCCCTAACGAATTAAGAAACAATAAAAAAAATATTATAATACAGTCTGAAAACTCCATTTTCACAACTAAAAGCATTGTCAAAATAATATTTTCATATGAAAACCAAGGTTATAAGGTTGTAGGCGTCGCATTTGTATTATGTAAATTAGTTCGTTTTGTCTTTTGTATAATAACGTAGTAAAAGCTTTAGGAACAAAGGCTTTCATTATTATATTTGATATTTATGGCTCGAATGAACACGAGAGACGAAAAAGTGTAACTTATTTCAGTAACGTTATATTGATGCTATACATTTTTAAAGCATACCTGCAAACTGCTATAATTACCTTTTTCTCTCGCTCTGAGTAGTATTTCCTCCTGAATGAAGGTCGTGACTCCCCCGCAGAGTTCATTCTTTTGGGCATTTATATCGAGCTGGGCACCCGGGCTTTTCCACGAAAGAGAGATGTCCTTGGATTTTATGGTAAGACTTTTTTACCCAAGGTAGTGCCTAGATTTTAATGCTGCTTTACATTTGCCATGGTCATTCAAGCAAAGACTAGTCGCGATGAAAGTTCCTAACGTTTGTAATACCAGGCACTACAGAAAAGGCACAAAAATTTAGGTAAGTTATCATAGTTATTTTCATACTTTTGTACTAGCCATGTCAGAGGCGCTTAGGACGGCTTGATAAACTCTCGACACCAGAGTTGGCCACTCTCATACGTTAAGAAGATACTTTTGTATTTGTTGTAGTTAGTAGTTGTTCTGTCACAAAAAAATACGCATATTATCCACTATTCTAACCTATTGCACAAAAATAGCAAAGCTGTTCCCATTTTTCATGCAAATTCGTCGGCTCAAAGCAAGCGTTGCGAATATTTTTAACGAATGCCCAAGATTAGCCGGTTTATGTTTCGAAAGTCGGCCTGGCTTTGTTAACTGTATGGATCATGGTCTTTAGATGTGGACTGTTTATACTTGTATTGTTGTACTAGGAAGTCAGTTAATCAAAAGCTACAGACGTACGAATAGATGAACAATCATATTAAAGCAATTTCCGACTACTCAATTATATTTTTTAAATAAATATATATTCCGGGACATTGCACACAGCGCCATCTAGCCCCACACTAAGCAAACGCTTGTGTCGTGGGTACTAGATAATGGATATAATACTTATAATATACTTTTCTTTTGTAAATACATACTTATTATACATACAAACGACCAGACTCAACACAAGTAATTATAAATTTTGAATTTCATAAATACTTGTGTCAAGCGGGAATCGAACCCGCAACCCCTAGATTAGAAGGCAGAGCCACTACCAACTAAGCTAACAGGCCAGTCGACTTTTTACTGTTACTCATTAGTGATACAAACGACAGTTAATTTCATTTCATGCAAGCTGATTCAAATATGACCAAAACTTTGAACATAACACTTTGAACGTGGCACGAGAATGAGTTACATAATATGAAATATTGTATGTGAATTGGCTGTTAATAAACATGGCTGTTAAATGTCTTCATTTGTTTTCTATCATAATAAAGCTGAAGAGGGCTAAAAGTCTGAACATTGAAGAGAGATGCACCCTCCACCGCATGCTTCAAAACCAGGATGAAAAAGTGGCTGTTCGAGAAATTATTTTATGACTTAGACGATTACCTCAAACTTGACGTAACATTAGTAACTAAACATAATTCTTACAGCACGGACATATGAATAAGCTTAGTAGGTATTGTTGATCGAAGTTAGGAACCTAAATATTGTTTTGACATATATTTGATATTATTGACATTTAGAATTTTGACATTATCTAATAATTAATTAATATTTTTATATACAATACATTTCAATTTATATTAAGTTTACTATTGTAAACAATACATGTACATGTATCTTCTGACTTGTAACTATGGAGTTATGAATAAATAATTTGTATTTGTATTTGTATTTGTATTTGATATTAAAATAAAATTTAGGAGATATACTAAGTACTTGAATCCTGAGTAACCCAAAAAGTGCATAATATATTTGGCTTCTTGTCTTTTTAACCGACTTCAAAAAAGGAGGTTATCTAGTCTTCAGAAAGACTTTTCTTTACAAGATGATAACGCAAGATAACATTTTCCACATATACAACTATACATACATATATCGAAGCAACAGCACTCTAGAAAGCAGTCAATGACTATCACTTACTGATTATTATAGACAGCATAATGATCACACTGCCATCTACCGCAATATAACTGACAATATAATTGCTATTAATGTGAGTTATAAGATGGCTATATAGATAGATGTAACTGTATTGATTGAGCCGTACCTGATACACAATTGGTTGGTTATTAACACATTTTCTAAATCAAATCGCTTTTAGCAATATGGCTCCCATTTATGGTTATAGTTTAATTAATGTAGATACTGTTTAATTGTTGAATTTTGCTTACTATCCAACGGCGCGAGCTTCTATCTATCTATCATTTTCTTTATGCATGTAAGAAGCATGCCTGGAAGAGATCACTTAAGGTAATAAGGCCGCCCACTTTTGTTAATTTATTACGGTGTGGAATAAAGATATATTGAAATGAATTGAATTGAAGCATGCATAGTCCAGCTAACAAAGGCATTCGTTTGTGATTACCAAAGATAAGCAACAGTCGCTACGATCGAAACTTGGATGGGTGACCGTACTTATATTCATTGGGACGCTTATGTGGTTTTAATAACACGGATATCTGGCTGTTGATTAAAGTACACTGTACAGTACACATCTACATCTTTGGTAGATATTACTGAGGCGGTTTTAAAACAACAGTCAACAACAGCGCCCATTATTCTTATACAATCTTTATTTTACGTACATCAATAGTGTATTTTTTAAACTGTTCCTTACAATACTCTTCAAAGTCTACTTAATATACTTTGTTATACTTTTAGTGGCGTTTGCATTTCACAAACGAAACCTTACACCGTACAATTTCACACAAACAATAAATAATCTAATTATGCTCATTTGGCAATACCTTAATGTTATGTAGATAGAACGACGATTAGCAATTTAAGGGCTCGCCCTTATGTCAAGGGGATAAGGTTGAAAATAAGCAAGGATTTTGAAGGTAAGAGAATACTTATAGAATAAGCAAGTGCATGGAACACGCAACCGTCACGCACTAATAAGGAATAAGATAGGTATAAGTTAGGGAAAATGTGGGATATGTCATTGCTAAAAATACTTGAATCCAAAAGAAACACAATGAAGTACATCCTTTTTTAAGTCTTTTTTTAAATATATTAGAAATGACGTACTTACATCCTTCATTAAGTCGTTTATTTTTAATATATTAGAACCTTGTTACCAGTTAAATACATTACATAACATTATGTTGAAAATAAATGTACCATTACAAAGTTAACCAAACGTAACCGTAAAAAACCGTTAAAGTAACCGTATTTTATAAAGACTTGCTATTTCATATATCTCTTCATGTGGTAAGAGCGATAAATCTTGGTAAGATAATAAAGAAAATAATTTAAATTTATTGTTGACTATAACAAAACATTTTGTTTCCCTACACAACCTTGTTCTATTACAACTGAATATACTACCATTCTATAGTAACCTACAGTACAAATTTATTTTATTAATTACTAGCTGGTGCGCGCGACTTCGTCCGCGTGGAATAGTTATTAGTGTTGGTGTATTGTTTAGTGAGTTAACCTTAAAAGATAGACATGTACTGTTTCGAATATTTTGTTAGATCATTTCAAGAGAAATAATTCTTTCATACACATTTTTTTGATATCTTGAACCGTTTTCGCAGCGCACGCAACGGAAGCCTTCAAAGATGAATAATTTTCCCCGTTTTTTCCACATTTTCTATTGTTTCTTCGCTCCTATTAGTTGAAGCGTGATGTTATATAGCCTAAAGCCTTCCTCGATACATGGTCTATCCAACACAAAAATAATTTTTCAATTCGGACCAGTAGTTCCTGAGATTAGCGCGTTCAAACAAACAAACAAACTCTTCAGCTTTATAATATTAGTATAGATTACCTTACCTTGTACTGATTGATGTAAGATTTAAACTCATGTACAGTACAAATCACCAACTGTATTTTTCTTGCACAATAAACAATTTGTATTCTTGCATTGTAATTAATGAATGACTATATGTCACATTTTTTTTGTGTCACTTACAAAATAATACCCTTGCCCCAATTCCATGCTCCAATATCCCCCATTTCCATCAGATTTGGCCACTCTAGTGAAAACTGTAGCGGTCTGCAATGACTGCCGAATTTAGCAACTCTTGCGCAACGCGTGTGTTCGTCTGACAGAAGACTTAATTAAACGATTCCGATTACTTTAACTTATATCATCATCATCATCATCAGTTTCAGCCCTTGTCCACCTATTACAACTATGAATAGTAAGAAGTGATATCATCTCTACATATAATAAAGCTGAAGAAGGTCAAAAATATATACTTACATAGAAGATCTTAGAAAAAAAAATTATTTGTTTTAAATCGATAACAGATTTTTTGTCGGTTTGTCTGTTTATCTGTTTGTCTCTTTATTTAAAAGTTCATAGTATATGTAGGTAATATGAGGTCTTAAAAGGGTTATAGGCTACATATTATCTTAAATTAATGCGAGCAAAGCCCCGAAGGGGGAAAAAGTCAGTACATAAAAGCAAATATAATACACACAAAATAATGAAATATACGAAGAAACCACTATTCCTTTGCGTAGCTCCATTTGGCAATAACAACATAGGTACAAAGATAAAATAATATAATTACCGTTACAAAATTAAGTTCATTAGGAGATGCGTTAGACTTTGATATGTAGATAGGAATCTAAATTAGAGGCTTATTTTGCTACTAGGGAACGCCCGCGGCTTCGCTCGCATTATTTTGAGATATAAAGTAGCCTGTGACACTTCTAAGACCTCATACTACTACCTACATACCAAAAATCATGATGATCCGTACAGCCGTTTTTGCGTTATGAGCGTTTAAATAAACAGGCAAACAGAGACACATCTAAACTGAGAAACAGACAAAATTTCTAGGAATGTTTGTAACGTGTTCTGCTATCAATTTGAAATATTTTCAAAAAACTTTTTATTATATATCTTCTATGTTCAGATATTTGACCCTCTTCGGCTTTATTATATGTATAGATTCTGATTATTTGCAACGTCTTGGTAAATAAAAACATGGCCACACTTCCGCTTTTAGAAATGTTTGATTGTTCCTGCGAGTTAATTGCGTTAATTATTTTGATACGTAAGTGAATCTATTTGTGCGTAAAAACTTATAAAATTGGTTTATTGAGGTTTACTTTCAATCATGATCATAAAAAATAAAAGATAAAATCTGATTTATATCGAAAAATTAAATAACTTACTGACTGTCACAGCACGGCAATCGTTAAGCCATGTCAGAGGCTACTAGGGCGGTTTAAAACTATGACACTAGAGTTGGCCACTCATTACTATGTCTTCGGAAACTTATTGTCCTATAACATAACGGGCTCTCTACGATGTTTTCTTTTATTACGAGTCTAAACAAAACTTTAACTTATTTATTAAAAAAACGTAAACAAACATTAATAGTACCTATTACTCGATTTCATTATTAATAAAACTTCGCTGCTACCGCTAACATTTTTGCACTAATTTCGGTCTAAAAACCTTAATTAGAGTCAGCGCATAAATATATATTCAAGTACTGATGGCAGCACTGTCGTCTTTATGAACATTATCTTGCGTAAAAGATTTTAGTTCTTACTTTGTCCGCTTGTGGTAATATTCTTGTGCATACTTTTCTGAAAAAACAGTTAAAACATACCCCACTGAACATGTGTGTTACTCTCACTAACTAATTTAGTTTCATCAAAACTACACAGTTTATATTAAATTAAATTATAATTAAAGTAATTTACTGTGAATACCTTTTTTGTTACCTACTTAAAATATTTGACATTCACTCAAGCTTTTTAACTGACTTCGCCAAAAAAGAAGTTGGTTGTTTACACTTATGAGTATTATTGAAATTTAAAAAATATAAATAGTAAGAAACTTAAGCTGGATTAATTATAATTATGAATTAATACTACTTACATCTTTTACAAACAGTTTTTTTTACTTAATTAATTTTAGTTTACGTCTTATTGATTATTAATTTCTTTTGCTTATTGGAAACAAACAGCGCTAGCCCAAGCTTGGTGCAATTATAATACACTAGTGGGTTCTCGCGGCTTCGCTCGCATTAAGAAGTAAAACTTGCATCCCCTATTTCACCCCTTTAAAAGTGGCATTTCCAAAAATCCTTTCTTAGCGGATGCCTACGTCATAACATCTACCTTCATTCCAAATTTCAGCCCAATCCGTCCAGTGGTTTGGGCTGTGCGTTGATAGATCACTATATCAGTCAGTCAGTCAGTCAATCAGTCACCTTTGAGTTTTTTATATATATATATATAGATTATCCATACACATTATTCAATTAATATTATTAAATAATTAATAATACTAATTATTAATATTATTAATTATTATTATCTAAGTGATAAGGCCGCCCTCTGTCCCAATACTATGGTTTACATATTTTATTCATACTTGTGTTCTTTTGCTATTGGTGTACAATAAAGAATTCTTGATTGATTGATTATTTTTAGATATTCACATTCATGCATATCAGGTACTTAAGAATAGTAATTAAAACATGCTAATTGATATTTTAAACATCGATTACAAATGCTTTCTAACTTTCTTAAGGAAACAGACTTTTAAGTTAGCAATTAGTATTTAGAGATAGCATTAAATCTCTTTTACCTCCCAAGGTGTAACAAATTTAATGAAAATAATCATTTGACTTGTTCATAGAATGCTGTAATTTTAAAAAGTTTGTTATAAATAGTAATCAGTTTAGTATGTAAAATAAAATTAAGGTCTTTTAATATAATTCGATGTTATGATAGATAGATAGATACGAAGCACCTGTAGCTCAGCTAGTGGAGGCGGTCGCATGCTATTACCAAATCTAGCAAAGGTCGACGCGGTCAGTCCTTGGATGGGTGACCGAAAATTGGCATTCCATTTTGGCCGCTTCCGTGGTTTGAATGACTTGTTTAATAATTGTAGTCCTGGCTGTTTGACTAGAACCGCAGTAGTAAAGCCATGTCGGAAGCCGTTAAGGCGGCTTGATAAACTCTCGATACCACAATTGGCCACTCTCATTCGATAACAAGATGTTATGATTTTTAAAAAGCTAATATTTTTGCAAAATGCGTTTAGTAATCATGTGAAAGTTAGCTTAGTAACTAAAATACAAATTTTAAATTATTTCATTACTTACCTGTTTGTTTTTAATGATGCGGTACCGCTCAATGGCTGGACAGTTTTCGAAGAAATCCGATATTTTTTAGACTGGAAAGTACACTACTTTCTTTTCAATGTATAATATTTAACTGTAGGATCTATTAGGTATTACATATTCTATTATTGTTTAATGATGTAATAGTAGAAATGAAAAAAAAACTGGTATGTATGTATACATAATTAAGGTTACAAACGTACTCTCCTACCATATTCATTCAAAATTAAACAAATTGTCAAACAGTTTTTGTGATAAAAATATCTACTTTTTCTTCCCAGTTACTCAAAAAGTGAAACCAAAATAAAGAAAGTAGGTACTTACTTAAGTATTATCAACCTTACAGATATTCTAGCAACATTCAAAACCTATTTAACCCGTCAAAAGATACCTATTTTTTATTTTCATCAAAACGCATTAGGTGCAATTCAGATCTGATGTTAATGCTCAACATCAGTGGAAAAGATGTTTCGAAAGAATAAATCGTTTTCTCTGTGTCCATTTTACAACGATAACATTTGGGTATTTTTATGTTTGATCTGCCTTGATCTTTTATTCAAGAATGGAGTTGGTAACAAATGGCGACAACTAGTACGCAAGATCAGAAGGAGTCACGATCCTCAGCGTTGAAGGATACGACTAAGAAGATTCAACAATTATCTGGGAAAGAACATTTGACAGCCAGCTTTGTGCGCACGTTGTTGACGCTAGTGATGGGACGCCCCGCCTGGTCGGCTGACTCGTGCGAGCCGCTCGTAGTGGTGCGCTGGCTGCTCTGTGAGGGACTGGCGGAGATATAAAGCAATATTGGTAATCAATAGGTAGTTATTTTAGATAACCCAAATTAATAATTTTACTACTGCTGATAGTTCGTATTATATTTTTTTAGTATTACCATAATGTATTCCGTGGTATTACTGACTGTCTTTGAATATTTACTTAATAACAATAATAATACTAACAACAATAGTAATACTAACTATCAGCAGTAGTAATAAAACTTTGGGTTAAAACGTAAGTTATGTAAGGACAAAAAAAGATCGACAGATTTATGTTGGAGAGTAAGGAGTAAAAAAATAATTATTTGAGTATTTGATAGATATTATTTTAAAATTATTTATTTCAATTTTTGTTCCTTTCTCACGCTGCAACGGTGATGAATCTTCATAATTTTTGACTGGGAGATAGTTTATAGTCCCGGAGGTATGTATGTATGTATCATTGACTTTTTTTTGGATAACTTTCCAGACACAAAGACTAAACTAGATACTTTAGAGACTTTTTAGCGTATCGCAATGGAAACAGTACCAAGTAAAGTAGGCTACGTAGCCATGAGTCATGTACCAGAACAGTAACCACGTCTACCGTTCAGACACTAGATAGCTGGCATTAAGGTGCAGTCGCCGTCCGCTACTTCCATACAAACTGCTATAAAGTTAGACTCAAAAACTAAGAAAGATACAATGATAGTTTATACCTCACATTGTTAATATCTAAGATTTTAGATTCATTTTATAACATTAATAAATTTATCTTTGATATCGCCTCTAGAAAACTAAAGGTTAATAATTTATAACTTTTACTTGTTTAGGTTTTATAATTTGGGAGATTTCGTGAAAAAAAAATTGTATGAAATGTTTTCTTTTACTGCAACTACAACAATTTGAGATATAAACCCTCAGTCTTTCTTTCTTAGTGTTTTTGAGTCTTACTATACAACAGTTTGTATAGAAAAACGCACGGGCGACTGCGCGTTAGCTGTATTCTGTAACGTTAGGCATCTACGGTAGATGGCACCATTATATACGTAGAAACTACGGTAGAAGACGATTGACGCGGTTTCGCTTTTTGCACACTTTTTGGAGGTTTGATGGATATGAAAGTTTTTATTAACAGCCAAGGTTTTAGTGTCGTATTTTTCACATTAGCTTGGAATAAAAAGTAGCTAGTTCATAAATCTAAGGTCATATTTTTATTGTACGATATTAATTTAACTAACGTGAAAGTGCAAAATAAAACGCGTATTAAACGAAACTATTATACAAACAATTATTGAATACAATTTCGTAATATCAAATTAATTAACAAGCTAACAGAAACAAATAGATACTTAGAATAACTGTTAATTTTTCTTCATTTCTGTTATATCATTAACTAGCTGTGCCTGCGACTTCGTCCGCGTGTAATAGTTATTTTGGGCATTAATTCCTTTTTCATATTTTTTTGATATCTTAAACCGTTTTCGCAGCGCACGCAACGGAAACCCTCAATTTTCCCCGTTTTTTCCACATTTTCCATTGTTTCTTCGCTCCTATTAGTTGCAGCGTGATGTCATATAGCCTAAAATTTTCCTCGATAAATGGTATATTCAACACAAAAAGAATTTTTCAATTCGCACCAGTAGTTCCTGAGATTAGTGCGTTCAAACAAACAAACAAACTCTTCAGTTTTATAATATCATAGTAAGTATAGATTAGGTATTCACTCATATAAATAATAAAAAAAATAGTATATATGTCTTAACTATAAATTAGTTCAGTACATGTTTAGTAGTAAATAAATGAATACCAAAAAATTAGAGAAAAGAGAAGTGAAGTTTCTTCTCATTATTGTACATATAATTAAAATGAAGAGGGTCAAAAATCTGTACTAAAATAAAATTGAAAAAATAATAATAATATAACACGTTTAAGCAGTTTTTATATATATCTTGTCTGTTTATCTGTATCTCTGTTTATTTAAACGCTTATAAAGCAAAATCGGCTGAACGGATCATCATGATTTTGGTACGTAGTTAAGTTAGTATGGGGTCTTAGGGGTGCGTGGATCGGACTACCTTCACGTTGGGTAAGCCCAACTAATTTCATCTCTCCATATGGGGATTTGGGGTTAGTTGGGGAGGCCTGGTGCACCCCGTCCACAGGTTAGTAACTTCCACAGTCTGGTGGATCTTGCTAGCCTGTGTCCAAATGTCCGATCGAGTGGGGGCCCTCGCCTATACCTCTCCTTAGAGAGGGCTGGTGTAGGGCCCGGGGCGTGGAGCTCGCCGCACCTCGCGGTGCAGGTGGAGCTGGGTGCTCGTTCAGAGCACCCGAGGTGGTCGCCGAGAGGCGAGAGGAGTTCGGTGTACCGGCCGAGTAGCGGCGACACGGGAACCGAACTCCGTGCGCAGAGGGCGCATTGGAGGAGGGCGGCCGCTTTGGCGTGCGACTGCCTGACTCCTGGGGGCTCTGGGTGGCAGGTCGGGGAACTTGTTGCCACAACATAAGTCCCCACAGGATGCACGACGTGTCCCGTGTTCTGACACGTCGTCCATTGAGGGTTGAGCTGAAGCTCCCCGAGGCGGGGCCCGATGCCGGGCCAGCATCACCAGGGCTGCGGATGTTTGCATAGCGCTCTCGTGGCCCTGGACCAACGATGCGGAGGTGGAACACCCCAGGTTTTTAGTGGGTATGCCGCCCTTATGGAGTGGGGCGGAGACTCCCACATAACCATCCGCCCTCCCCGGGGTTTTTTAGGGTGGTACCTGTAATAGGTTTTCCTGGGCAAAAAAAAAAAAAAAAAAAAAGTATGGGGTCTTAGGAGTGTCATAGGCTAGTTTTAATCCTGAAATAATGCGAGCAAAGCCACGGGCGTTCACTAGTTATTACATAAAAATTGCAAAACCAAACAGTTTTCATTGCAAAACTGCAAAATGAGGTCAAAATGATGTGGCTAGTGGCTACGCAAAAAACCGCACACCCGTTTAAGTCTTTTCTATAGGATTTTTTTCTAAAACACTCTTTGTATAGGCATTGTCAGTAAAAAGAAAACTAATAGCTTTTTGGATAATTTCTATTTCTTTTTAATATGGTTTCATTTAGTACTCTGTTTCTTCTGTGGCAACTTTTTAAATAGCGGTTACGTTTCGTTTCGCCAAGAAAAAGCGGTTGCTATGTTGTTTATTGTGCCTGCAATTCTTCATTGTGGTTTGTCTTTAGAAGTTTTTGTGAGAGTATTGCGTTTTGACTAAATTGGAATAAGAATTGATTCAAATTCTTATATTTGTAAATGTTATAAATTCTTATTTTTCTTATCATAATATTATGAAATATGCTAACAAAACTGCCTTGTCTTAATGTTGAGTGTTTCAATAGATATCACGAAGTTTGTCTTGATGACTAGAGGTTCGTATTCATTTCGAAACATGCTGCTCTTAAAGATATTATGTAATCATCATCATCATCAGCCCGTTATCGCCCACTGCTGAGCATAAGCCTCTTTTCTAGTACGCCACCCATCCCGGTCCTGCGCAGATTGTATTATGTAATGTTTGTAAAAAAATATCTTCAGTTTTCAGGCCAGCCTTTCCAGTATTCGAATATATAAAAACTTACAAATATATTTTATATAAGTTAGGTTCGATTCCTGCCCATTGTGATTATTTTCCCTCATTTCCAAATATTTTATAAGTAAAAAGCTTAGTGCGGGTAAACAATACTTAGCAGAAAAATAAACAGTGTTTTTAGAAAAAACAATACCAAAAAGCTATGTTCAAAATTACCGGCTTGTCAAAATGGTAATCTTTTTAAGCCTGAGATCAATCTTTCCACATTTCTAAATTGGGCCAATTAGCCGAATCGTATGCTAAACTAATAAAATTGAGCTAATTACCGGTGTAATAAACATGAAAAATCTTTACCAATCTGCGATAGTTATCTGAAACAAGCATTATTATAGTTTTCTCAAATATCTCGACTACACGATGACGCATAGTTGGAGTTTCTCGGTCATATTCTTGGAATGGGTTGGGAGCTCTTAACAGCGATTAGCGATTAGGAAGAGTTTATAGCGGGAGCGTGTACTGGTGGAACGGCACAAGAGAAAAAAATCTAGTAGATAGTAAAGCAATCACGGATTAAATGTGAAATTGTAGTAATGATCAATCTAGATCAATTTTTATATTAACATAATGATATAGGTGTGAATTCATCTACAATAAAAATATCAATTATCATTAATATCGTTAGTTATTGTATTTTTTATATTACTAGAGCATTTTGAGCCATTTCGTACGTAATTTTAAAAAATCGGCAAGTTACTAAAAATAAACAGTAAAATCTTTCTTGCACCTGCTCAATACGTCCTAACCCTAATCTGTATATAACTCGCTCACACTCAGACCCCACCCATAGCCACAGGAACAGTGTCATATACCCCAAACCTCCCTCCAGTTGCAGTTGCATTCGCGCGCAAACCGCGTGACGAAATCATAAAAACCCCGCGCTGGTTACAAACAACCGCATTCGAAAGAGCGCGTCCTCTCGCGCCACGAATTTGAAAGAACCTCTTTTCTCCTCTTCCACAAAAAAGACCCCAAAACGTTCCGTCCAACTGCAAGTGTTATTGTCGAGTCTTTGGCGTGTGACTTAGTTTTCCATTTTAAAGGTGATTCTTTTTTTGCTTGTGTTCTATAAATAAAAATCTAATATTTGAAAATCGAAATCAAGCATTGTTTGTGTTTTGTTTAGAATTTGTGGACCATTTTATTTATCCGTGTTCTGTTTTCGAAAATGTGTTTCTACCATTTTGTTTATCCGTGTTTTTTCTTTTGATGTGTTCGGCCATTTTGTATGTGTGTTTGTTTTACTTTTCACGGGTGATTGTGCAGTGTATAAATGGATTTTCCGAGTGTTTTCACGCGAGATGTAGTGAGGTTATTGGCTTAAGAGAAATTGCGCTAAGTCTGTGTTTACACAACTCAATGCGTGGCTTGTGTAATTAGTAGTTATACTGCTTGTATGGTATTATGTACAATCAGTTAGCTATTGCTTGCGTTTTTAGAGCTGACAGATTATGATACATGAATGTACATATTATGTACATTATCAGAAATTCGGGTACCTAAACAAAAGCGTCGGTCAGTGAATTGAATAACCAATATTGTAAAACAATCAAGAAAACATAATTTATACTTTTTTTAAATAAATATTAGTGTAGGTATATGTATATGTACAAAATATATATTTTTTTATAAATATATGATGTAGTCAAACCAAATGAAAGGCCTTCCTTTAGTAAGATGACTGGTCGACTTTAAGATTTTGATGACTTTAAGCGTAAACTTATCAATTCAAAAAAATCTAAAACCAAATAAAGTCCTACTGAAATTACTTTCAACGAACAAAAACATAATCTTCTTCTTCAAACCGAATCGGAGTGGTCAACTCTGGTTACAAGAGTTTTCAAACCACCCCTACGGCCTCTAAAATTATTTCAGTCAAGAAAAAAAAAAAATTTATTTCAACTGTCGGAAGCTATAATGTACTTACTAAGCATACTCATTTGAAAAGACAATTAAAACATTGTCTTTTTTCTGATGCGTCGTAATCATTGCGAACAAAATGTTTCATGTAATTTTAATGTTACATTCAAGATACAATTGTATGTGTAAACCGCATCAGATTAACAGTTAAGATTAGAATTTTTCGCAACAATACCGGTCCGAGTTTTGTTCCCCTTTCACCACGTTCATCTTGTGGAGATTTTAATGCATATAAATGATATAATACTTATATTTACTTACTGGATCTTAAATTTAAGATGACTTTCGAAAAATATTTGATACCATAAACAGTAATCATTTAAATCAACCTCATTAGACAAAAAAACGTTTTTGTCTAGTAAATATACTTTCTTCTTCGAAATATTATTTCGAATATAATATAAATTACATTATAATTAAATTACCTATATCAAGATAAAACCACAAGAAATAATCCGCTTCAAAAAATTTTAGTCTGGTGTTTGTGGTCCTATAATCTTTTAAATCATAAATGAGAACATT